>OY292425.1:10032500-11240000 GCA_958496245.1 Perizoma flavofasciatum | reverse complement strand
TAAGACTAAGCCACTTAGATTTTGAGATAGATTTTTTTATTAATAATGTTTTAAGAAAATCTTGAGAATTAGGTCGGGATATTTGCATGCTTGTTACATTGTGCATCCAATATAGTTGGCTCATCCAACTGTACACAATACATAATTCTTTTCAACTAAAGTATAATCAAATAAATAATCTGGGCTGTGTCCTCTGGTCTCTTGCACACTCAGTGGCCTTGTGGTCTGTTTCAACTGCTGCACTGACTATACTGACTATTAGTTAGTCTGTTTTTTTTTTCTGCTGAATACTCAAAGTCAAAGTCAAAATTCATTTATTCAATAAAATCACAAGGACCACTTTGAAACATCGGTTTTCTAGGTGCCTGTTCCTCCGCGACCAAGCCAGGAAAGAAAGGCAAGAAAACAAGGCTGGTTATTCTTTTTAATGATCCTTTTACAAAACAATAGGTTCGAGTTGGAGCATTTTCAATCCCACGAGTTTTTGTCATCTAAATAATCAGATATTTTATAGTATGCCTTTTTATAAAGCTTTTGTTTAATAACGTTTTTTAATTTGTTAATTAATCATTTTTGTATATCTCTTGGGAGTTTGTTATAAAAGCGTACACCATGCCCTTTAAAAGATTTACTAACTTTATGGAGTCTACAAGTGGCAACAGCGAGTTTATCTTTATTTCTAGTATTAACATTGTGATTATCGCTTTTTTTCTTAAACAAATACAAATATTTTTGTGAACATACATCAGATTTTCATAGATGTATTGACAAGGGATTGTCATTATATTTATTTCTTTACTGAAATACTACTTGACATCTGAAATGTGTAATCATAGCTTAAGGATAATTAGAAATGACAGCTGAAAACATTTCATTTAGCGCTATCACTTTCCAACTCCATATAAATCTAGATTAGAGTTTTAGTATTTGGCCACTGTCTATTTCATTCACATTCATAAATGTGCATTTTTATTTCAAAAACACATCATCAAAGCATTCCATCGACTATAATCTAGTGTTTGTCTTGTAGAGGATTGAACAACGACACAGATGCGAGGCAGAGCTCCGAGCACGGATAGAGCAGTTGGAAAAGCGACAGACACAGGATGATGCTGTGCTTTGTGTTGTCAACCGTTACTGGAACCTACTGAATGAAGACATCCGAGTGCTGCTGCAGAGGTTTGATGCAGAGACTGCTGATGAATCAGAGAACAAAAGTGAGTAATTGAGTGACTGGCTACACCTGTCTGTGCCATGAAATGTATGAACAAATATTATTCAGAGCAAGAGAGGTTTCTTCCATATTATTTTGGAATTTTTAGGTCATGATTTTAATTTGTCAATGTCAGTTAAAAAACTAGTTACTGCTACAACACTTTCTCTAACCAGCTTATAATGTCTATTAGAGCATGTTATAAATTTTTTAATGAATGCCTGCTTCATTTCTATTTCTAACCTACTGTATTTCTCTTGGAAGGTGTGGAGACATGAACTTGTTTGAGACATGTCTGTCTCAAAACATTCCTTAAGTCTTCATCTGTAAAGACTATTGGTTGCCAGCTTAGTTTTTTGTCACTATCAGTCTTCTCTAGAATATAATTATCATTTATATTGAACAGATGAAAATGAAGCCACTACGTCGTTTCTCATGCAGTTGTCTACATGGGACAAAGAGGAATTGGACGCTCAGCTGGCGAACCGTGTGCAAGTTAGCAAACGTGCGGTTGCAAAAGTCCTACAGGCGTTTGACAGGCTTCAGCAGAGAAATGACAAGATATGGCGCGCTATCAAGGGAGAAGGTGAAGGTTTGTAACATTTGTTGGCTTCTAATTCTAAGTGGGGGAACCAAGTCACTGCACTGACGTCCCGCATTGGGGTGTATTGTGCATTATCCCCCTTCTAACCTGACCCTAACCTGCCCAACTCCTTGAAGTAACGGAGAAGGACTCTGGGTTGATGACAGCAGTGTTCCAGTATCCCTGACCTCTTGTCAGTTAATGGTGATGGAGAGCATGAGTTGATAAGCTCTTGCAGTCCCGTTTTCGACTTGTTGGCTTTATCATTGCTTGATTTCATTAGTTGTAACATTGACTCAAAGTTAACAGTCGCTAAGCCATGATGCTAACTTTTGATCGGATCCGATTTTAAGGTCGTAAGTATATTGAACACAATAACAATTGATTTTTTTACTTGAAAATATACACAATACATTAAACTATGAAAGACATGTTTCAAACAAAAAGTTCCAAAGCATGAACACTGGTATGAAAGGAATACTTTCACTATCAGTCAGAGTGGCTTCTTCACGGCTACCATACCTCAATGGTCAGGTTACTGACCTGCAGAATGACCAAGAAATAACTGGTGGAGCAATGAACTTATCTTCAAGTTGATCCCACAGAAGGTGCACCAGCCCCGTCACTTGATGAAGTGATTCGTGCCACAAACGAGGAGGTGACCGTCGAGAACCGACGGCTTCAGGGTCTCTGCACGCGTCTTCACGAGTCCCACCACGAGATGACGCTACGCGTCGCGCATTTACAAGACGCCGTGAACAGCCGAGACACTGAGAATGCAGAGCTCAAGAACCAGATTGATGATCTACAGTATGAGTTACTAAAGGTAACCTACAGTATGATTCGAATCATGACCTGCAAACTGCAATGACAATATAGCTACCAACTGTTACTTGCTTTTACATAGCCACTGATTATTTAACAGTTACAGTTGTTCCATTTCACGAAGTCTGCTCAGCCGTGGTTTGTGTTTTAGTATGCATGCAGTTGCAATGCTAACGGTTCTCGCTGTCAACTACCGATGTGAACTCAATAAGCAATAAGTGACCTGAACCACATCCCGGTCTAGACGGATCGCTCCTGAGCTTACGCAAACTAAAACAATGTGCAAGTGCATGCAATATTGCAATACAACAAAAATTACAAACGGACTTCGTGAAATGGAACATCTGTATTATGGCTATTTGAAGTTGCAGTTGCTTGTCACTGCCTTTGAAAGCATGCTGTTATGGTATCATCCCTCAATATTCTTGCATTTAGTCATTATAGATAAAAAAACCTCAATAAACTAAATAGCAAGAGCATAACTCCTTGCTGTATACTACATTTTAATAGATATCAGAAAGCCCACTGAATTTCATAAATCAATGGTAGATTAAACATAAATCAACGTTTTACCGACCCATATCCCTCGATTAGCCAAAGCTCAATTCAATTTTTAGTCTATAACGTGTAATAATTTGTTAAGGTGCGCTCCCGCAACGACAAACTAGAGAACCACCTAGCGGAGGCCATCGAGAAGCTGAAAAGCCTGCACCAGTCGGGCGCAACGGGCGCGGCGGCGGGTCCCGCGGCGGGCGGCGGACACGCGCACGCGCACGCGGGCGGCGGCGCGGTGGCGGCCGCCAAGCTCGAGGACATCGCGGCCGAGCTCGAGGAGCAGCGCGAGCTCGCGAACAACAGGCTGGCCGAGCTCGACCGACTGCATCGCCAGCACAGGGACACGCTCAAAGAAGTCGAGAAGCTGAAGATGGATGTGAGTATTAGCTCTTTACCTATAAAATTCCGTTTTGTCAAACCTATTACATTGAGCACCTCGATCAATCTAGTTATTAGAAACTTCGCTGATGAAAGTTTTTAAGTAAGGGTCTCTACCTAGAGCTAATCGTCCTAGATTTTTTATGATTTATATGCAAGTATTTGCTCTGTGGCACAGTGGGCGAAGGCCCGCCTGAGACGCAGAAGGTTGCGGGTTCAATTCCTGCCACGGGACAAATGTTTGTATCTGCAAATATTTGTCTCGGGTCTGTTTTCTATGTATAATATGTATGTATTTACAAAAAAAATGAATATAAGTAGTATATCAGTCATGTATATGCCCATAATACAAGCTCTGCTTAGTTTGGGGCTAGATGATGCTGTGTGAAAATGTCCAGCATTATTTATTTTATTTATTATTTGGCAATTTATTTGGGCAATGCTAACTGCTCTCAAACAGTGAAGGAAAACATCCTGAGGAAACAGACATGTCCATAAACCAAAAAGAGTTCGAAGACATGTAACGCGCACGTGAAAGGATCCTCTACCTCGTGTGTTCATAAGTCTTGAGACACAGTAAAACTAAAATATTTTTGGAGCTAAGTTGAGTATTCATTTATTGGATATTAAAATTAAAACTACTGACATCTAGATCTGTATTTAAAAATAAATAATTCAAAATGGCCGCCTTTGCATTCAATGCAGGCCTTCAAACGCGTGCGCCATTCATCTATGGCGGCACGAATCTTTTCAATGGGAATCCGTTTCGATTCTTTAATAAGGGCTCGCTTGAGAGAATCCAGGTTTGGGTGAGACTTTCTGCGTGCCCTCAGCTCCAATTCCGTCCATAAAGAATAATCCAAAGGATTCAAGTCAGGGCTTGACGAGGGCCAATCTTCGCTCCGAATGAAGCCTGGCAAATTGGCCTCCAGCCAACGTTGGGTAGTCTTAGCTTTATGGGAGGGAGCAGAGTCCTGTTGGAAAACCCAGTATTTTCCAGCGAATAGCGTATCATTTAATGGTTCAACCACCGCTTCCAATATGTCGGTTTGGTAATTTTGTGCCTTCACCTTGACGCCTTGCTGGCAAAAATGAAGCGAAGTGACCCCCTCGTAGGAAACACCCCACCAAACCATCACACTTGCTGGATGATGAGTGCGCTGAACTTCTGGCGTAAACCTTATTGTTCTGCCGGTTAAACTTTTCTTCCACCGTGAAGATCTTTTCATCGGTAAACAGGATATTTTTTGGATCGTGTCTCTTCAATAGGTTCCGACATCGTTCCAGTCGCAATTTACGAAGACGCTCGTTTAAATAATGCACTTTCCTTCAACTGTAGGCCTTTAGTTTAAGATCATATTTAAGTATCCTGTTCACCGATATTCGCGAAATGTTGGTCTGCAGAGCTAATTTCTTTTGAGTCCGGCAAGGGTTGCGACGAATTCGCTCTTTGATTACTTTGATGTTGGCGGGCGTCCTTACAGACCGCGGGCGGCCACATCTTCCACGGTCTTCTAAAGAGCCGGTCTCCTTGTACCTCTTTATAGTATAATACACAAAGTTCCGACTACATCCCAAACTTTGGATTTCACTAAAAACTTGCATTGGTTTTTTTCCTGCTTGAAACAGTGAAATTAAAGTCGCACGCAAATCTTTTGTTGGCGCCATTTTCACGGAGAATGAAACAAATATTCAAATGTATATTTTTTCTGATTCGAAATTCGAAATTTAAAATTTTAAAAGTTTAAAAAAGGTTGCATGAATTACTTTCTTTTTAAATTAATTAAATAAGTTCGTCTCAAAACTTATGAACACACGAGGTATAAGGCGCACTGAATTCTTTCACTTCACTGGTTTCAGCATTGGTGACTATCATACCTTAACCTGGTCAGGCCATTGATCTAATGCAGGGTGACCAAGAAAGAACCTGTGATACGACGTGCTTATAAACAGGTTCAAGAAAAACAAAGCCCAGCCAAACTGCTTGTAGTAAAAGGTTATTTAACATAATTTGTGTTTCATTTCAGATCCGTCAACTTCCCGAATCAGTGATAGTGGAGACGACCGAGTACAAATGCCTGCAGAGTCAGTTCTCGGTGCTGTACAATGAGTCGATGCAGATGAAGACGGCCCTGGACGAGACGCGTCTTCAGCTGCAGAACGCGAAGAATCTACACATGAGGCAGATCGAGATGATGGAGGTGGGGAATTATCACTAAGCTGTATCATCCAGTCTTTGTCATGTCAGTGTCACCAGTTCTTTCTGATCACTGTGTTATGTCGGTGATCTGAACAGATTCACTAGTAACTGAAAAGGGCCTAGTGAACAATTGTGAATAAACTAGTGTGGTAAAAGGAGTCGCATCCTTAGATACTCGGCGAGAAAACATTTAAAGGTACCAAGTAGGGGTTCGTCAGATTCTCGTCCGAAAACTACATTTGGCACGTGCCCGCGTTTTGCAAATAGTTAGCATTCCACGTGACTGGTATATTCACTTTTAGATGTGCATTGCGCCTCATAGATGCACATGACACATGTATTTGAATTTTAGTTTTTAGCTCACGAGGTTATCCTTCACCGTTTGATAGCACTAGTAATTGCGCATATACATTTTCGAGTGGAAATAATAATTTCCAGGGACTCTATCCACTACACCACTAGTGCTCTGATCCTTTACAATTTTATGTGATCAGTTAAGAAAAAGTGACAGATTGCCTAATTACTTTTTGTGCCTCTGAGGGCTTTTTGCAAGATACACCCTCAGAGGTATTGCAAAAGAAGTTATAGCACCACATCATCCAGAACCAAATGGCTTTTGAGATAATTTTCAATCATCTATATTCAAATATTTCAAATGGTCTTATCTAAAGTTGTATCTGTTTGACAATGTTGCCAACGTTGTTTGGCAACATTATCAAACAGATGGCTTCCACTGGAAATCATGATGACCTATGCTTAAGGAAGTGTTTTATAATCTTTACTAATATAGCTAAAGAGTTTGTTTTTTGTTTAAACATGCTAATCGTTGGAACAATCAGTCGGATTTCAAAAATCTTTGCATTTGATAGCCCAAATTGAGGAAGGTATTAGGCTATTAACATCACGTTACGACCCTTAGGAGCCGAGCAAAAGAAGTAATAGCACGGACGGACGATGCGACGGGGTGGGTCGGTCAATGTATATAAGTTGTATATCAGTCATGTAGGTCCCATAACACAAGCTCTGCTGACATTGGGGCTAGATGATCCTGTGTGAAAAATATCCAGTATTATTTAGATTAGTAATTAGTGTTCCCACGACTCAGGGAATCTTATTGTGGGGTCAGTGTCTGTTGGGTGTTTATTTATTTAAAAAAAGACTATTAACCAATTCCAGAGTGAAGAACTGTCCCGGCAAAAGGCCCTCCGCGCCGAAATGATTCAACTAGAAGACGTACTCGGCCAACTCCGCAAAGAATACGAAATGCTGCGCATAGAGTTTGAACAGAACCTCGCGGCTAACGAACAAACCGGACCCATCAACAGAGAGATGAGACACCTCATCACATCGCTGCAGAATCACAACCAACAGTTGAAAGGAGAAGTGCATAGGTATAAGAGAAAATACAAAGACACGAGCCAGGAGCTAAATAAGGTACGTTTTTACTACATCAGGAAAATAAATGTCTCAATTTTTGGTTTGATTTTTTGTCGACAGTGGCGCACAGGTAAGGTGCTTGGTAAGTGCTAACTGTTGACTTATTACATCCGCAACACTTGTGGGACAAAATTGATACCATTTAATGTCTCTTCAAAATTATAAGATTATAATTTTAGAGCATGGACGAGATGAAAACTGCGCCTCCTAGCAACATAACATGCGTGAGAATGTCGCAATAGCGGTCGATCGGTATACCATTTAGCAATACTGCGCGCGTGAGTTAGACTCGTGGTTAACGTGCCGGCATACGTAAGGTACTTTTGTAGTTAGTTCCGCGGAGTCGTATCTTTTTCTCTCGTCCTTACGTTCGAGTTCACCTATCTAACGCGGGTGTGTAAAATTTGAAAGGTATCGTTAATAAGTACCACAATTTTATTTTTAGACTTTGAATAAGCAAGTTCATTTAAAAGCATCAACAATTGGCAATAAAATAGCCTTGTGAGCGGCAAATTTATGGTTTTTATATTAGTATCCATTCTGCGCCCTAGGTGTTGCATTGACTCGTTTTCTTGAAGGTACCCATGTCAACGGGATGACCTCAGTTGCAGCCGAATTCGCAGGTATGCGGCTACGTACGCCTATCATGCCTCTACAACGATCCGTTGTTTATCACGTTAACTGGCCAATGTACTGAATACGGTACACTCCGCGTGGGCCCATCGAGTCCATGTACCGCTAACGGTACACGTGCGTAATGAGCTCTAATTTCTTGTACTTGTCAGTTGCAGTTTCTGCTACCTATCAATGATAACAAAATAACCTAACCAAAATCGAATTACCTATTTTGTCATAAGAACCTATGTACCTAAAAGCAACATTCATAAACACATCTTTCAGGCTAACAGTCAAAGATCGTATGGGGACAGTTAACGTGATAAGCATAGAACCTTCACAAAAGTGTATGGATGGATTGAAGTAGGGATCTTAAAAGCAACCTTATGTCTAGGCACGTAAGGAACTAGAGGAGGCGACAGCGCGCGGCGGAGTGCCCGCAGCGGCCGGCGCCGACGCCGCGGACGAGAAACCGCTCGCGATCAAGAAGGAAGAACCAGATCCCGAGGTTTGTAATGAGAGCTTGGCTCCATGAGCCCGGTTCCGATTTCGATTCCCGCTGCGGCACAAATGTTTGCATGTTCTGTAGATATTTGTTCCGGATCTGGGTGTTGTGGTACCATTGTGACTCGTAGTTCCTGAAACCCACGACACAGGGAATCCTAGTGTGGGGTCAGGACTATGTTTGTGGCTGATGGGTGTTTATTTATTTATGTATTAGTATGGTATGGTTTATGGATAACATCTGCTTTCTACTAATTAAGTAAAAGCGCATATTGCCTAGTCATTCTTAACTTAACAGATCAGCAAGGTTGAGTAATATTTTACCAGGTCAACATTCAGATGGGTGACCGAGTGGCATACTGTAATAAAGTAATAGTTGTATTGAACGCATGCAGGGCGGTGAGGGCGAGGCGGGCGCAGCGGGGGCGGCGGGTGCGGGGCCGGGGGCGGGGGGCTGCGCCGCGGCCGCCAAGGAACACGCGCGCGCCAAGATACAGGAGCAGGACCAGATCATCAAGGACCTCAAGCAGCAGATCAAGTCAGTTCACTCTTTAACCACTACTCATTTGGTTTTTTTTTAATCACTAACTGTAGACCAAGTTGTACTCACTCTACCATGTTAACTGCTCTGCTACTATCACTAAAAAGCCTGCCAATCTACCATAATCTAATTCAACCGACCGTCGTCTTTCAGAAAGGCTGTGAACGAGCAGAAAGAGCTGAAGCTTCTTCTGGACATGTACAAAGGCGTGAGCAAGGAGCAGCGCGACAAGGTGCAGCTGATGGCGGCCGAGAGGAAGGCGCGCCAGGAGCTCGACGACCACCGGCAGAAGGCCAAGATGGCGCAGGTAGCATGACATACTATCATCGTGAGACTGAATTATTGCTCTCACATTGCGGCCGGTAAAAGTAACAAAACGGTAACAGTAATAAATAATAATAATGCTGGACATTTTTCACACAGCATCATCTAGCCCCAAACTAAACAGAGCTTGTATTATGGGAACTACATGACTGATATACTACTTTATATTTTTTTTTGTAAATACATACACATTATACATAGAAAACACCCAGACCAGAGACAAATATTTGCTGATCATAGAAACAAATTCATGGAAACAATTCCTAAATAATAATAGGTTTGATTTTATTCTAAATTTTGTATTTTTAACAAGGAAACAATTCATTATGATTTTTTAAACAATATTTCATCATATCAAAGAATATTCTAAGTTTTTAAACTACTCGCAAACTTTTTGATGTGTGTTCATTTGAAATTTGTTCTCTCAACTGCACATCTTTGAGCACAAGAGTTAGACTTCTTGGCGTCGTTGTGTTTATAATTTTCACTGCTTGCTTCACCTGCTAAATCAATACTGCTACTGCCAAAGTCACTAGAATACCGTCGCTGACATATGCAATTGAACAGGAGACTAAACGAGAGCGTCGCTTGGCGGACGAAGACGCGCTCCGCAAGATCAAGCAGCTGGAAGAGCAGAAGTACGAGCTTCAGAAGCAGCTGTCGTGCGTGCGGCCAAACGCGACGGATCCGCTGCACGGCTTCTCCAGACCATTTGCTGGATCACAGGTACTTGATATACGGTTAGAACTATATTGCAACTAGTAGCTGGCCATGAACAGAGATCTCGCGAAGTACCTAAACGCCTATAGTTCTAAAACCGCCCTACTGGTTCAGCTCGCATTATTATGTTCCTGTTTGAAAGGTATGGGTGCTGGTGAATTTACTGGCATATGAGACATTCCACCATTGTTTCAGAGTCGACCCCACCTGTTGGTACTCTTACCAACAGGTTGGGTCGTATGCTACATTAGTTGTATAAAAAAAACTCATATAAAAACTCCAATTTTATTTTAGTAGTATGTCTACCTAGACAGGGTACTAAAATCCCTATCGAATAAACGGTTCGTTAGTTAACGTCTAGCAGAGCTAGAAGCCCACTAACTGATAGATTAAGCTGTCAGAAAACATCCTAAACCTGTCCTTGTTATAATTTCATTAGAGTACTCTGAACAGCCCCGTTGTTCCAGCGGTGAACTAAAATATGCTCTCTGCTTCTATATAAGGAAGAAGAAGCCCTGCTCAATGAGATGGAGGTGACGGGGCAGGCGTTCGAGGACATGCAGGAGCAGAACTCGCGGCTGATCCAACAGCTGCGGGAAAAAGACGACGCCAACTTCAAGCTTATGTCTGAGAGGATAAAGGCGAACTCGCTGCACAAACTGCTGAGGGAAGAGAAACAGCTGCTGCAGGAACAGGTAACATATAAGCTCTGCGGCTCGATAATTTATTCTATTTAGTAAAAAAACAGGAACAGAACGTTCATATTGTAAAAAGGCAGTATATAAACAGGAACAGAAAATTCATATTGTAATAAGGGAATTTTCATGTACTGTATATCGGTGAAGGCACCTACTATGTTTCGACTCATTCCGAGAGTCTCCATCAGGGTCAATGATCGCGAAACTCTCCCTCCGCGTCGCGTCTTGTCGGAATGAGTCGAAACTTAGTCTCTTGTTTTTTTGAAATCATTAATGACAAAATCACCAATGTCTCTGAAATCACGATTTACGAGAAATTTCCGCATTTTTTTTATTCAGTTGCGTTCCATTATACGCAAAGAATAATAATAAAATAATTACTAAATAGCGGTTCTCCTAAAACATGGAAGTTGATATGAGACTACAGCCCCCATTTTTCACCCTTAGGAGTGAGATATTTAAAAAAAAATCTATGGGTCTACCCTACTCATTAAAAAAGGTTCACAATTGGCGAAAATATCGCGTAACATACATGAATTGAGAACCTACTTCTTTTTTGAAGTTGGTTGAAAACAATGTACGTTTGGGAAGTCGGTGGCCATTTTGCTGATATCGTGTTACTGATTGATATTCAAAAATTGATACTTCGCAACGAAAGAAAATGTCACGTTTGACATATTTTGTCCTTTAGAACGAAAAATTAACCTCAGCTAGACCAAAAGTCTTTCTAGGTGTCTACTTATGGTCACTCATACAATTATTTAACGAGTCTAGCTGTTAGCTCTGTACTTCAGTTGCCTTCAGTTCTTCGCTATTTCTTATGTTCAGTTGTTGATAAATTGCAGGTGTTAACGCGCGACCAGCAGATTGAATCAATGGGCGCCGTAGCCCGAAGACTGGAAGAGAAGGAGCGGCTGCTTCAGGCGACCCTCTCGGCGGTTGAGAAAGAGCTGTTACTCCGGCAGCAAGCCATGGAGATGCACAAACGGAAAGCGATCGAGTCCGCACAATCGGCCGCCGATCTCAAATTACATCTCGGTAAGTGTTTATGCTTCGTGACTATATAGTCATATAGGATCGTAAACGGGCTACGACAATTGCATTTTGCTCAGCAATATTTGCAGCGTATAATATATTCCAGCAACGTTCCCGCAATCATATCGCCGAGCGATTGATTTTATTTCATACACATGTAGTTTTTCGCGAAAAATCGAACGGATTTGCAATCACAAACTTCGGATCGAAAGGCGGGAACTCTAGCCACAAGTCTAGGCTCTAGCCGCACACCACTAGTGCTTTTCAATAAATTTCCTTGTCAATAAATTCAGTATCCTCTACTCATTTCCTGTGAACACTGAACATGCACAGGCTGCTTAGCCTCGTGTCTCCCATTGTTAGGCGATTCCGCGTCTTGACACGTCCTTATAATGTACGAAATGTACGTTCATTACATTACACATTGACATTACATTTATCTACATAATATACATGTATAAGTCTATATTTTATCTTAATAGTATAATGTGTAGATGCAGATGCACCTCCCTGAAAGTAATCCTGGCGGCGCCCATGAAAGGCCATACCCATAAAGGGTGTAGAGAGATAGACGTTAGAAATATGCCCTTATTCGAAAATTAACCGGATTCAAACGCGGTTCTGCATTAATGAATTTTAAAAATAATACTCAATTACATTATTTTGACATGACATGATGTACTTTACAGAGAAATATCACGCGCAAATGAAAGAGGCGCAGCAAGTGGTCGCAGAGAAGACAAGCGCGTTAGAAGCAGAGGCTTACAAGACGAAACGATTACACGTGAGTGAACTACTTTTTTAAAGAAATTTGGTACAGTGATTTCGATTTATTTACTATTACCAAGTCAAATTAAATCGTATTTATTTTGTAATTATTGTTGCATTGGTTGGTGGGTGCTTAGTAGAGCTTCAAGTAGTGTCTTATTAAGACAATTTTTCATCATCATCAGCCTATATTAGTCCACTGCTGGACATAGGCCTCCCCTGATGAGCGCCATAGCGCCCTGTCTTCAGCTTGCCGCATCCAGCATCTGCCTGCAGTCTTTCGCAGATCGTCATCCCACCTGGCCGGAGGGCGTCCTACACTATGTTTGCCGAGTCTTTGAGTCAAGATAATTTTTATCATATTATGTTCTTTTGTTGTGATTACAGGAAGAGCTTGCGATACTGCGGCGGAAGGCGGAACGGATGAAGAAGATGGAACAAGCGGGGAGTAGCATGGACGAGGTCCTGCTCGAAGAGATCAGGGAGTACAAGGAAACCCTGACGTGCCCATCTTGCAAGGTATTTTTTTTAATCTTCATTATAAACTAGAAGACTTTGGAATACGCCTCCGCCAAATACTGCTAGATAGATAAATAATGCTTTATTGCACAAGATAACAAGTACATAGGCTACACTGCGTCTTACGGTTCACAAAAAATATTTTAATACTAGCTTCGGCCCACGGCTTCGCCCGCGTGGTATCCGGATAAAAATAGCCTATGTTAATTATGATGTATAAGCTAGTATATTACTATATTACTGTAAAGTTTCATTAAAATACGTTCAGTAGTTTTTGCGTGAAAGAGTAACTAACATCCATCCTCACAAACTTTCACGTTTATAATAGTAGTAGTATACCTCGTGTGTTCATAAGTTTTGAGACGAACTTATTTAATTAATTTAAAAAGAAAGTAATTCATGCAACCTTTTTTAAACTTTTAAAATTTTAAATTTCGAATGTTTCGAATCAGAAAAAATATACATTTGAATATTTGTTTCATTCTCCGTGAAAATGGCGCCAACAAAAGATTTGCGTGCGACTGTAATTTCACTGTTTCAAGCAGGAAAAAAACCAATGCAAGTTTTTAGTGAAATCCAAAGTTTGGGATGTAGTCGGAACTTTGTGTATTATACCATAAAGAGGTACAAGGAGACCGGCTCTTTAGAAGACCGTGGAAGATGTGGCCGCCCGCGGTCTGTAAGGACGCCCGCCAACATCAAAGTAATCAGAGAGCGAATTCGTCGCAACCCTTGCCGGACTCAAAAGAAATTAGCTCTGCAGACCAATATTTCGCGAATATCGGTGAACAGGATACTTAAATATGATCTTAAACTAAAGGCCTACAGTCGAAGGAAAGTGCATTATTTAAACGAGCGTCTTCGTAAATTGCGACTGGAACGATGTCGGAACCTATTGAAGAGACACGATCCAAAAAATATCCTGTTTACCGATGAAAAGATCTTCACGGTGGAAGAAAAGTTTAACCGGCAGAACAATAAGGTTTACGCCAGAAGTTCAAAGGACGTCCAGCCATCTGTACGCAATGTCCAGCGCACTCATCATCCAGCAAGTGTGATGGTTTGGTGGGGTGTTTCCTACGAGGGGGTCACTTCGCTTCATTTTTGCCAGCAAGGCGTCAAGGTGAAGGCACAAAATTACCAAACCGACATATTGGAAGCGGTGGTTGAACCATTAAATGATACGCTATTCGCTGGAAAATACTGGGTTTTCCAACAGGACTCTGCTCCCTCCCATAAAGCTAAGACTACCCAACGTTGGCTGGATGCCAATTTGCCAGGCTTCATTCGGAGCGAAGATTGGCCCTCGTCAGGCCCTGACTTGAATCCTTTGGATTATTCTTTATGGACGGAATTGGAGCTGAGGGCATGCAGAAAGTCTCACCCAAACCTGGATTCTCTCAAGCGAGCCCTTATTAAAGAATCGAAACGGATTCCCATTGAAAAGATTCGTGCCGCCATAGATGAATGGCGCACGCGTTTGAAGGCCTGCATTGAATGCAAAGGCAGCCATTTTGAATGATTTATTTTTAAATACAGATCTAGATGTCAGTAGTTTTAATTTTAATATCCAATAAATGAATACTCAACTTAGCTCCAAAAATATTTTAATTTTACTGTGTCTCAAGACTTATGAACACACGAGGTATTCCGTCGCGCTGGAGTGGTCTAGACCACCACTTTCTGTTGGCGTTACCGCCTGCGGAAAGATTGAATTGAATGGAAATGACATTAGCTGTGGAAATGTCAAGTGACAGCTGCCAAGTTTTACCTTAACAAATTTGCGTTAGCGTGAGGTATTTGTCTAGCCCCCCTGGGCTCTTTTTCTTCCATAGCTCGTGTTCCTATGCAAAGTACGACCGCTGTATTTCGAATGCATCCATTTCGCCTCGTCATTTTTACCAGGGCCTTCCGCTACGTCTTCTACCGATTTCGGGTGAAAATGATTTTCTATGCGTATGATTTGGTTTTTAGTCTGTGGAAAGAAAAACGAGTAACCTTTTTAGTGGCAACAACAGACATTTCTTTAAAAAAAGGATATTTACTTATCGCGTAAGTTTCAAAAACGTTTGTGCCGGGTATGGGGAATATAGTACTCGAAGTTGCTGTTACCCAAGACAGGTAATCTTAGTGTGTAGTCAGGACTGTGTATATGATTATTATTAATATATTTGATATTTCAGGTGAAACGCAAAGACGCGGTCCTCACGAAATGCTTCCACGTGTTCTGCTGGGACTGCCTGCGCACGCGCTACGAGACGCGCCAGCGCAAGTGTCCGAAGTGCAACGCGGCGTTCGGCGCCAACGACTACCACCGCCTCTATCTCTCCACCTAGATGTGAGCTCTCAGTTACCTTCATATTTAAAATCGGGAATTTTCACACAAAGGTCTGAAGTCGGTGAGCGCACCGGATGTTTCAACTCATTCCGAGAATCGGATTGAGTGATCGCGTTTGGCGCTACGGGCCACCGCTCTCGGTTCAATGAATACCTCTACCTTTCCACCTAGACGTGAACGCTTAGTTACCTTCATATTGTAAAAACGGGAATTATACGCGCGCTGCTATCGGTGAAGGCACCGATTGTTTCGACACATTCCGAGAGTCTTAATCAGGTTGAGTTACGGCGTCTGGCGCTACAGGCTGCTCTCGGTTCACGGGGCGCGCAGAGATTATTGTTTTGTGATTATTTTCATCATACTGAGTTTCTACTATGATTAGGAGTAGTAGGTATTCTGAGTTCTCATCTACTTCCTATGACAAGGTTCTCGTAACGAAAACGGCCAGTCTGTCGTCGCTCTACTATGAACGTTGGCTATATGCAGGCATACTAAGTCAAAAATCGATTGTGTATATCGTAACTTAGCTGTAAAGCAGAATAATAAGGTCTTTCATCTCTCCCAATGGGAAACGAGGGTGAATTCGCAAATCTACAATCGAGATACGGCTATCGCCGGCGATCTTAAATCGGATAGACGATCGAGCAGAGGCAATGGATTGGAATCGCGTTGCTTGATGAAATTGTAGTTCTAATTACTTATTATGTAAATTTACCGAAAATTTACTAGTGATACTAGTTGATTTTTTTTCTTTGATTAGAATTCTAAAATAAATCAAACATAATGTTATTCTTAATATTTTTATCTACTTTGCTGTAAATGTTGCCTGTTATAAATCGTCTTCATTATAATGAAAGTTCTTCTATTGTGTCTGAGTAGGACCAGTTCACTGAAGCTAACTAGATGGCACTGTTCTCCCATGTAGGTATGTCAGGGAAACAATACTAGGCCACATCTTTGCCAGTTATATATCTAACCCTTCGGTTTTGCGCTAATTGTGGGACTTAGAAGAACTACATAGAGACAATGGGCACAAATCGAAAAGAAAATCTCTCGAAAAGTTAATGTAGATTGATTTTCTGTCTTGTGTTTTGATGTATGTAGTCTTAATCGTGATCATTAAACGTATTCTAATTTGCTGGTCTTATTTGAGTACTCTTTGCATTATGTAATTTATCGCATGCAAAGGCAAACAAGAGTATTGCGATAATATTGAGCGTTATAAAGTACAGTACTACGATTTAAATTAGATTCTTCGGCAAAATTACGTCTATAGTCGGAAAGACGAGCACCCGATGGTGATATTTATCGATAATAACAATTACGTATTTTTTTATAGTAATTTATAGTGAACCATTACTTATAATTGTTTAGAAAATAAAATAAGTGTTTCAAAGTGTTTAGTAGTTCAGTTAATTAATGAAACTAATTAATATAAAAAAGTTAACTTATTAGTCAGTACCTAATCAGTCGGCATCTAAGATTATTATTATGTCTGGATTTTGAGCGTCGGAATTATCACTTTCAATGCTGCAACCATCATTTACTATAAAAATATGTAAATGATTATCAAACACATGCTCTAATTGCCGGGACTCTGAAGTATGACAACTGAGGGTGTCAACAGCTCTATATACTTCCAAATACTGGAACCGCACGTGCTACAGCCATGGAAGCTCGCTAGTAACCGACTAACCGCCACAAGTCGCGGGACGGCCGGGATTGATTTCATAATCGCACTAATTCGGAAACACGAACGTTGCCGAAGCATCTAATTTAAATCGTAGTACTGTAGCTGTGTGGCTTTAACCTCTATTCTGTATTTCAAATTAGTGTGCGATCTGTCTTTGCTCTATGGAATTTGATGATGCGTTTTCATCATGCGATTGCATGCGATAAATTGCTGAATGTAATGAGCCTTTTAGACTTGGCCATTGCTGTAGTAATCCTTAAATCAGCAACTGTCAGAAATCTTTAACATTCATTCCTTTAATGTAAAGCCGTATTATTTAAAAAAAATGAAATAACGCTTTGCATATTAGTTTACATATGAATTTAAATTGCATTTCGCAAACTTGTACATTGGATACTTGAATTTTGTATAGTTTCATGAAATCGAACAAGGGCGTGCACTAAATCTGTATTTATTATTAAGTTTATAGTAAAATAATTGAGATGGTATGATAGGATTGTGACAGAATGAGGAATGTTTTCTACTATAGTTAGGGAAATCTAATTGACAGCCCGCTCTGACTGATGTATTTATATATTTTAGGTTATACTTGATCATTGGGCTTGGAAATCTTGTCACATACCACTTGGTGATTAGTTCAATTAAACGGGTTTTTGTTAGAGGGAAATTGTAGGGTAGTATTGTGTAATGTATGACGCTAAGTGCAGAATGAAAGTGATAATGGCGACGCAATGTATTAAATTGACAGAAATTACTGAGGCCTGAGTACTGTTGAAGTATGATAGTGCACTAGAGCATGCGCCCAAACCACCGTCGTGACGTAAACCAGATCTATCGTGCCTAAAAAGCGTGTTAAATGCGTGCTTACTTTGCCTTGAGTTCACCAACAAAATAAGCGGACGATCAAATTTAAAATGTCTGTCAAAAAGCTTTGATTATCAACTTATCGACCCGTTATTGTGCTGGTGCACTCGGGTCTTAAATAGTCCCCATCTCAGTGACGTTCAAAGTTACAAAGCAATTTGGACTAGAGTGGCAAAACTGACGTTAAACATGTTTTTCTGGTATGCTCCCGAGATGTTTTGTATGTCAATGCACGAAAGTGTGAACTATACAAGATTATTCTTGGATTTCAGAATGTGTTTTCTGGTAATTTCTTACGGAATAACTTAAGTAATCTTCCGCTCGAAATAAAAATAGTACCTTAATATACTGCTATGGAATATGTAATCTTGCAAATAGAACACAATAAAAACGTTGTACAATCAACGTATAGTCAAATTAATGACGCAAACCATAGTTTATTTTGAACCATAGTTTGCGTCATTGATTTTCCGAATAAAAATCCTCGTGAATTTGATAATTATGTGTTAGATTTTTTAAATAGATTTCAAGCGAAACTCGAATAATCTCGCGTATTAATTTAATGCCAATAATACTTGTTTACGAGAGAGTACTCGACTCTAGTTTCAGGGCCTTCATAGGCCCTGAAACTCGAGTCCTTCCATTTTGTCGAGAAAAGCTCAAAATCAATAATGAAGACTTATGGTGCCATCACACTGGCCAATCGGTCGGTCAATAAAATCATCCAATTTAGTGAAGAGTAAACTTTGCAGCTCTGAAATTTTTTGAAGGAAACAGAACTCTTGTCGCTCGATTGAACCATTTAACTGGCTAAGTGTGGTGGTAGCAGCACTTTTGGGACTTGAACAAATCGGACTGAATATTGAATGAAAATAGTTTTCCGTTAAAATTATTGAGATTTTAAATATAAAGTTTACTCTTTTCATTTAACATTAGCTTAATTTAATTATTTTTGGACTGGCTGTAGTGTATAGCAGCATCAGAGCGGTTATCCAAATAATTTTGACAACTGTACAATACAGTGCAATATAATTCTCACTTGAATTACTTAAGTACATTTTTATTTTGAACGGCATGGATTACACTGACACTGAGACAGTATTTAACGTAACGTTTTTGTGTACGGGCCACTTTTATATGTTAAAAATATGTAGATAGTATGTTTCTACAAAACATAACATTGTTGATTTATTGAACGCAATATTTTTCTACTGTTCTTGTTAATAGAATAATAATTTAAGAAGTAGTAGTAGATTGGATAGAGTAAACATCTAACACGTGAAACAGTAAGTTTAAATGTAAAAAATTATGTAATACCTGAATAATTTATGGCAAATAAAAAGTATATTGGCATAACATAAAAAAGATTATGGCAAATATGAATTTCTCAAAAGCCAAATAAGAAAAGTGACAAGACTTGTCTTACAATTTTTAAATCAATCATAAATTGTATCTGGATTATACATTAGTACTTGAAGTAGGTATAATAAATGTCATAAAAATAATAAATAAGACTTTGATTTATTTACATTACAAAGTATTCTATAGTATTAAGTATTCTATTATGTAAGAAACACATACGATGATGTACATCACACGATTCGAAAATATAACCAATGAAACAACTGTTATGTATGGTCTCAATAATTTTATTTACATCACATAATTTGACATGACATGACTGCGCACACACATAATGTATATAATCTGACTGGACAATTCGGCGTTTGCAACAATTCAATATTATGCAATTACAATGATCAAAAACGTCGTATCTTTAGCACCTGGAGCAAGCTACCTGGATGGATGAATCTTTTCAATGATTTTGTACTATTTACAAAAAGGAATACTGGATTTTAATAATCATAAAATTGGTAGGCAGGTTAATAAGTAGTTCATTTGTTATGTCAAAATAACAATGGTACAGTTAGTCGACACGATTTAACAATTTATTTATGAATAATTAATTTAGGGATTTTAATTGTTAAACGTAAATACGTATTCAGTCTCATTTGTTACAATTTTTCTTTTGCAACTTAATAATTCAATAAATTGTATATGTAATACATTTACATGATATAATTTTCAATACGTTTTGAATACGAATCGAATCAATTCAATTTGATTTTAATATTTCGTTTTCGAATTTAGTGTCATCAAATGTTACATGACTAGATACAAAACATTTTCCGTTAAATATAGGTAATAACATGATTTTCTTTTTTTTTGTGATGTAAAATTAATTCAAAATATAACTAATTACCAGCAACTTATCTGCTGAAGTAAGCAATGGCACTAAAATATTTTAAATTTACATCATCGCGATCCGCTCCTCTAAGTGCGGTTTTTAATTCCAAACTTAGTTTGTTATGTGACCATTAAAAAAGAAAAGTAAATACACAGTTTTGTCAAAAGTGAAGTTTTTTTGTTAAATGCATTTAGGAATGAAGAAAGTTAATCTTATTCTAAGAAAATTGCTTACATTTACGGCTAGAATTATGCGAAGTACGAAACGAAACTTTCCATACGGGTGTACTAACTCTCTTGAATGCCACGCAATTTGAGATCCATCGCACATTTTAGTAGACATATACTCCTATGGTCAATTTACTTTTGTACTCTATGATGTACAAAACTTGTTATTTTTGACATTAAACTTTTTGTTTATTTATTCTCTTGATGTAAGTATTGGACGGATGACAAAACACACTGAACAAGCTCAAAACAATTGATTCTAACTTTTGTATGCCACTATGTCACGTGTCATTATCATTATTTTATCTATAAATCTGTTTTTCTTAGATTTTTGGGATGTCGTTTTAACTGACTAAATTTTTTAAGCTCTTAAGCAAATCCTGATTTTTATACAATCGAAATGTGCAGTCCAAATACTACCTATGAATGCATGTATAACTAGTTACAACTTTTACGAAAACCTTGCGTTAATAATTGTCGATTTAATTAATTTCACGACCTCGGTGGTCGCCGTGTTAAATGGCCGGCTAATACACAAGACATGCGGTTCGATTCCGACGGCGGGAAAAATATTTGCAGATATTCCGGGTTTGGACTGGGTGTTGTGGTACAATAATACTCGTTCATTTATTTCTTTCGAGTCGTTGTTTCGGCCATTATATCCACTTTGACCAAAAGGTGTCTACGTCCAAAACATTGTTCGAATTCCTGATTCCCACACACAGTATTTCCTAGTGTGGGGTTAGAACTATATAAGTGACTATTGGGTACCTATTTTTTAATCCTTATCTCTTATTGCCACGAAGCAACTCTAATCCAACGATCTCAATTATTTTCTAGCCATCCCTATCCTAACAACTGCTTCGATCCAATTTAATCTTAAAATCTATGCTTAAATATTTATTTTAATTTCGACCTGCGATCCATTCATTTACTCTAAACACATAACTAGACAAACATTATTTTAAAACAGTTAATTCTTCCGAAGACTAACGAGAATACTCCCATATATTTTTCTACGTCATGTATCATGCAACTCAGACTATAAAGGCAGTCACATTTACATGTTAACAATACTTTAATTTAAATGATTGTTGTAATTTCAAATCTACCGTTCTAGTATTTATTCATATAATCGCATGGGCTTTTTTTAACAAGCTACGAGTGTATATCCATGGCAACATTTTTTTTTTGTAAAGGAAAAATGTGTCCCCTGGCTCGTTTTTGGTTCCTACTTTTGGGAGAACCCAGCTGTGATTATCACCAACATAATCATGCATCACCCCCATGCCATGACAAACATTCACGAATTCCCGACTTCACTCCATTCGACTTCTGATGAAACGGGTGCCTTCCTAGATAAATAGAGTCCGTCTGAAAACCAGCGCAGCTTTACATTCCGGTGATGTGGAGCTGTAAAATATGCTGAGACAGGACCCGTTTGGACACGACACGGAGAGGACTAGGGTATTCTGAGCAGTACCTACACGTCCTACAACAGCTACCCTACACGGTAGGGATGCAATATGTACCTGGATCCCTTTTTGCTACTGTCTTAAATAAATGTATTTTCTTTCATTCCCAAGCGCTGTCCTTTCGAGAATCTTTATCCTGCAGTTGTCGGTTCGGTGAGCTCATTAGCCGCCATAACTATCGTATCCAATCTAGGTGATTCAACACGTTACGTCCCTATCTCCGAGCAGCTGCGACGTCGGCGTCTGTCTCTTAATAACTCTCGACCTCTCTCCGTCCTCTTCGGTTCATCTTTAAAACAGCCTAGTTCTTTTATCCAGCACGTTTTGCCCCAGAAGGTCAGATATTTCCGGATCAGCCTTTTTAAAGTCTTCATTATTCTGGATATGAAGAGAAGAGGAGGTAACTCGGCGTCTGTCTGTTTGTTATGCAGTAGTATGTAAAGGAGGCGCAGTGATCTGCGTATGTATCGGCGATTGAGGCGGGGGCGCAGCTAATGCAAACGCGAGTCGTTCTAGCCTCGCGTGTAGGGAAGCTAGTCGCGGCCACTGCAGGGGCGAAGCCCCGCCCAGGGCGCTCAGCGCCGCATCTAAGGCTTCGTAACGCTGCCGCCGCTCGCTCTCGCTACACGATGCCAGCTCCTGAAAACAATTACAAATAGAATTCTAATATTTTTCACCATTACCTTTTCAGGAGATAAAAACCCGTGAAAACGTCCTAAGTTAGATTTAAAAACATACTATTCTCATATAATTAAAAATGTATACTATTCATCTAGAACACTGTTTCTCAAAGTGCGCGATAACGCCCCCTTGTGGGCACTGGAGGCCTTCAGGGGGGCGGTAGAAGGCTCTAGAATATATTCGGGGCGCTAAGGCGGTCTAGAGGGGAAAGCATAGGTTGTTATGTTTAAAAAGTTTGGGGGGCGCTAGGAATTTTTTATTCACAAAGTGGACGGTGGAATAATAAATTAGAGAACCAGTAATCTTAAATTATGCTCAGGTACTTGCTTCTTAATCTAATCATCACTTTGATATACCGAGAATCGGTTACAGACCCAGTGCGGTTTCACTTAAAATATCTGTTAGATAATAGGAATAGGCCTACAACTCGAGAAGAGTGTCACCAAGCGCCACAAATAATTTATTTAGTATAGTTGGTACCTAATAAATCAACTCAATCTTGAATGCACCAGAATAGATGGTTTAATTTGATAAATTGCCCCACACTCAAGATAGCTTTCAGACTTGAATTCGATCTACAAATGTAGGTGTTTTATACAAACAATTTGACTTGCCTCTTCCAGGAACTCTAGATCATCCTCTTCACCTTGTTCCAATTGCTTTTTGAGCGTCTGGAACGGAAACATTCTCAATGTTAGTTAATATATTTCCATCATGAGTAGCAAGTTTTTCAAACCAACAGAGAACCGACAGCATAAATGAGTTTGAAGATGGTGAACGATGAGAAATAACCATGCTACACGCGTTTATTTACATACATTATGATTATTCAGCTGTTTGCGTTTTTAGTAGGCGCGCCAGACTTTACGGCATGACGGAATATTTTATCCTATCCTTCCTTCTTCGACTAGCCGTAAAGTTTTGCGCAACAAATACGTTTTTGTATTAATATCACTATTTATTTGTAATAAAATTTTGTTATATTTGTTTATTTGCCGATTATTTACAGATGTCAGTGATTATTTACAAGTTGTGCTTGTAAGTATCCAATGCAGTATTGCATTGTGAAGCTAATGCTGAGGGTTTGGAGTCATTATGTTCTCATGACTAAAATTGCCAGAACGAAAAGTTCGGCAGTGTGACGGACGGTCGTCTGACGCATTGCCGGAACGACACGTCCGGCAGTTTGACGGACGGTCGTCTGGCGCGCTGTAACGCGCGTTACACGAGCGGCCTGACTTAAATACCAGCCACCAGCAGTAGATCACATTAACAAGATTGTGTTTATGTGATAATGATTTGCGGGCTGAAACGTATAGTTTTATGTTAATAAAAAAGGGTTTTATAAATGAACCAAGTTATAAGATTCAAGAAATTAAAAATAGGATTTTATGAGAACTTTTTCAGGATTTTCATGACAGGAGGAGGACACTTCAGGATTTTAAGAGGACACTTTCCTTCAAGTTTATTTTTGTATCTCAGAGCCTAAAGCGCAAAAATGGAGAGGAAAAGTTTGAGAACAGAGTGACCCCAGTGCAACTAAAAGCCGAAGTGATGATGTAGTCATATTAACCTTGGCGCTTTATTCTTGACTCGAGATCGCCAAGCAGGGCCTGAATGGTGTAAATACCTGTTTCATATTAAAACAGTTAACGGCACTAACAAAACTGGAGTTCATGATAAGTTACTGAATACGAAATAAATACTCAAAAAACATTGATTAAAAATGAAATTCACAAAAATTAACATTTACGTTTTGTTGAACCGTAATGAAACTAATCATATGCGCTGCAATAATAAGTAACAACTATAAAATCAGAATTAATTGCTTTCAAAATAGATTACCTTCTGCACTAAAATTTTACTGTGATTGCTTTGTTTCGATTATGATTTGCGAACAAAGCATAGATAGTAAAACATATAAGTAAGCAGATAGTAAGCATACATAGTGGATCAGTTGAGCTATCTATAGATCGTTTGTAACGGTCTTTAGGTGGCTAGCTGTTTCATCTGTATTTTTTGTATATACCTGCTCGTAGATAGTAAAACTAAATATCTCACTGATAATCAACAAAAATTTGGTGCAGCAAAATTCAAGTGTGCAGAATAGACCTTATTGAAAACATGGTTACTACCCGCGTAAATAATAAATTGTGGGCTGAATAAATGTGGCTTAACTTTGGCATTAATTGAAAGTTTTACACCTATAGTAGGGCCATTCTAATAAGTCACATTTGGCATCTGTCAGTCTTCATAGTGAGGTGACCTGCTTAAAATTATCGATCAAATCGATGTGGTTTTCAAACATATGTAAATCGAATGGAGTTAAAAATAACACTGATTCTTTAATAATCACTTCTTGCATACAGTACATAATATTGTACAATAACAGAGAGCACACTAAAATTTATAACTGCGATAAAAAAAAAATCTTTGTGCAATATATTATCTATTTTTTTTATTTTAAAAAATAAATACAACTGGAGTCCCCACTTGTAAGTATTTAAGAGTATTATGTTCTAAAAACATAAAATTGATGATTTTGTAATTCATCATGGTTTTAATTTGTGTCCAAATGAGCTCTATTAATCATATTTCTGTATTCAACTTGTCGACTCGAACAAAAAAAGATTTTTTAAAGTAAACGGATATACCGACGCCGACGTAACCTTGTAACGACGATCAGTTTATGTCGAATAAAAATTGTTTATGGTGTTTAGTCAGGTTTATTAGTCAAAGTAAATCGTGAAATTGTCTTCTTTTATTCATTGTTAAAATAAATATATATTTAGTAACTGAAAAAAGTTGTACAATTGTGCAGTTATAATTTTGAGAAAACAAATAATATTGTGTGGCCGCCGTTACAGGTTTATTTTGATGAAGTTTTGAAGTTTTCAAATGTGACCTATTAAAGTAGCCCTACTTTAGCACATTTCTCCTGTTATTCAACCAATTTTTCGAGGTATGTATGCCATAATATGTGTTAAATTTGATTACGGTTCAACTAGGACTCGCTACGTTGATATGATCTAGATGAGACTTACTTCTACGGACTGGCGGTAGTGTTCCATCATGTTCTTGGTCGCATCGAGCTCCGCCAGTTTTTTCACGACTACGTCAGCTACGTTCCGCTCTGTTACGTCTATCTTATCTCTGGAAGTAGCAATACAATGGATGTTACTATCACTACAATGGTAATACAATGGATGTTACTATCACTACAATGGTAATACAATGGATGTTACTATCACTACAATGGTAAGTTACATGAAATACAACTGAATGTTTGAGATGGTGGATGAATAAACTCACAAATGCGGCCACACTATTTGATATGGCCTGTGGCAAATCGGTTGTTTACAAAGCGAAGAGGGAAAAGCTGCTAACACACTAGTCATCGGCAAGAAAAATTACTCAATTGAATAACGAAATTACTCGTGTGAATAAACCGTTTTAGTTTGGAATTCAACCTATATACCTTCTTTTGACAGTAACATATTGTATCATTCATGGTACCGTCAGCGATAAAAGTAGAATAACTTAACATTTTCAGAAACTCAATATTTTTTTTGCTTTAAAAAAAGTTTTAATGTAGCTGTTACCGGAGTGCCTGTGCCAGTTGTACGGAGGCAGCGTCATCGCTGGCGGCGGCGGCGGCGGCGGCGAGCCTCAGCGCCGCCAGCAGGTCGGAGAGGCGCGCGTCCAGGGCGGCGACGCGCGCTATCAGAGAGCCGCGCTCGTCCTCCGCCTCCGAGCGCTGCCGGTGCGCGATGGCGGCGGAAAGGTTGTAATGTAGCTGTTACCTGAGTGCCTGTGCCAGTTGTACGGAGGCAGCGTCATCGCTGGCGGCGGCGGCGGCGGCGGCGAGCCTCAGCGCCGCCAGCAGGTCGGAGAGGCGCGCGTCCAGGGCGGCGACGCGCGCTATCAGAGAGCCGCGCTCGTCCTCCGCCTCCGAGCGCTGCCGGTGCGCGATGGCGGCGGACAGGTTGCGCAGAGATTCGCGCTCCGATGCCGACGCTGATTCTGGCTCTGAAAGATAGTTTCGCTCACACCTTGTTACAGACCACACATACACATTGGCGTCGATTCTCTTGTACAACGGCTAAACTTAAATTTTTGCAAATATTTGTCTCGAATATTCGAGGTAGCGTGCGGGGAACGCCCTACGAGAAAGTTCTGAAAGAAACGCCTCGTTTACGACGGGATATATAAGCGCGGCAAGAGACCTGTAACGATAGTTCTGTTCAAAACTTGAATGTGAATAAATCGAAGTGATAATATGTAAGTATTTACAAAAAAAATATATAAGTAGTATATCAGTCATGCTAGATGATGCTGTGTGAAAATGTCCAGCATTATTAATTTATTTATTGTTTACAACTACTAGGATTGTAATGTGTTTTTATTGCGATCAATTTGTAGGTGTCTTCAAGGACAGTTTCCAGGGACTTTTTAACTAATCTTAATGGCAGGCAACGCATCATCTATGCCGCTGCTCCTATTTTCAACAATGACAATAGTGGACGGTAATCGCATACCATCTGGTGGGCCACCCTGTCCCTGTTAGCTGCCTAATAACAATAATTAATCATGTCAGAGGAAAAATAGAAGCTTTTTTGTCTGTGCCGTGCATTAAGTGCAGATAGATAGGTAGATATAAAATACTTTATTGCACACCAAATATTTCAGCTTAAATAAATAGTACAAACTTCAACATTGTTGTATAATGGGTGGTCAAACTTCCAAACAAACTTCCAAAACAAATCACAGAATTACAAAAAGATTCGCTTTTCACTAAATGACTAAAATCATTCTTAATTGACAAATGCTACTATGACATTAAATATTATTTAGACTAGAAAGCTAACAAACCTTAAAAATAAATAAAAAGTGACGTAAGTACCTATTTTGACTAATGAAAATTATAACATATGAAAAAATGACTGAACCTACTTACCTAATTGTGTTATTCCAAATGCTAGATACCTTGATACTTTGCCTACCTTGAATGTCTGCTTACCTATCTATTGCTATACCCTGAGACAGGGTTCATGTGAGATACCTACCTATAAACACCATCTATGTACCTACCATGTGAAAGCAATAAATGTATTGAGTATTGGTCTTATTGCTATATAGGATTGAAGAAATTACCTTTATCAATGTCAGGGCAAGAGTCACGCTCGGGAGACAGTTCGTCTCCGCTCCATGCGCCCGCGCATTCAGCGCCCGACCACCATTCTTCCGCGTATTCTGAAATATTACATTGATTAAATTACCACAAAGGATTCCCAAAAAAATATGATATTAACAGAAATACCCAATTTTAGTGAATTGATTACAGAATTAGTAGATAACTTTGTCCAGCAGTGGGATGGAGTAGGTAGTTCGGAGGCATGTGCCATCAGTTAGTTAATAGTTAATAAACAGCCAACGGACACATACATAGTTCTACATAATTCTACTAGAATTCCCTGTGTCGTGGGTATCAGGAACTACGAGTGGAACAACATCCGGATCTGGAACAAATAACTGCGGAGAATGCAAACGTATGTCGCGCAACGGGAATCAAACCCATTTATTCAGTTATTTATATAGTTCAATGTTGTTACAATGGTGATCAATTCAAATGCTATCGTTTTTCGTGTTATTGTGAAACTATGTCATGTAAGTGATGTAGAGTTACATGACATAGCATGTCAAAGTAAATAGGTTTTATTCATTGAAATCCCAAGGAGCATATAGAAACTTTAGCTTCAAAACTACGTCATTTTAATAAAATTAAGGTGTATTTACGCCGATTCCTCGCGCGCGACCAAATCTAGAAGAATTAGGCAACAAACTCTGCTTGGTTTTTTGGATGATCCTTCATTTCAAGCTTTAGTGTGTCTGCGGTGCCAATTGTAATGGAGAAATAACATCACTAACTAACTAATAACAGCAGTTTACGAGGAAACATTATTCTAAACAGATAATTATAATTAAACTTAACTAACTATTAGTGAAAACTGTCGAAGGCTAATCCCATTCTTGCAATTTGTAGCTCATCAGTATTATTAAAGCTTTTGTTTTACGACTATGTAAAAATAAAATAAAATAAATCATATGCCGACAATGGTACTAGTCATCAAAATCATCGAACGCCTGGAGAAGTACCCGTCCTTATAATTAGCAAGTATTGGTCTTGTCGGTCATATTTTTTCAAATCTACCCACCTATATTGAACTTAATTAATGCTAGTTGTGAATGTTTTGGTAGGCATGGTATTATTCTAACTTAATAATAATTGTTTTTGTCACTTATGTTTACCTATTCTAGGTTAGTTTATAACACTCGCTCGCGTATGGCAACTATTTAAGTACCTACGTAATATTTTGTTACTTATAAGTTCTCATCTAAGTGAATTATAAATTCTTATGAGAATAAATTCTTAAACCAGAGAAGTCCACAGCTGGACATATGCCCAGAGTGCGCTCTATCCACCGAATTCCCGCAACATTTAAGATGCCATAGGTCGGGTGGGGGACCTTCCTACACTACGTCGCGTCGTCGTCCGTTCGTAGCCGTTCTAGGTAATACTATTTTTTTTTCTAAATACTACTATTATTTAATAAAGTTAATTAACTCAATTAACTTTATTGAGTAGTAGGTACCAACTTACATGAATGCAAGCACCTTTGATATTCAATGCGAATGATAAACCGTTATTGAGAGAAATGTTGTTTCTATATAGTCAATCAATATGTTTCTATCAGTGGAGACCTCTAAGTGGGCTCATAGCTATAGTAGCTATGAGGTATTCAGTCATACATTGTTTTTGAGTGCTATTGGTTTTCCTAATATAAATAAATATAAAAAATGTGTGTAATGTTACCGGGGTCATTGATGAAGCAGGGTTCAGTCTCGGAGTCCAGTAGATCGGCAGAGTTGTCGTTATCATCGGACACCCTGGAGCGGTCGTCGTCGGCCACCGGCCCCGGCGTGGTTGCGGCGGGGGTGGTTGCCGCGGGGGTGGTCGCGGCGGGGGTGGCCGCGGCGGGGGCGGGGGCGGAGCGCAGCGCGCGAACCACCGCCCCCAGGAGTCCGCCCCTGGGTTCCTCTTCGGGGGATAAGGCTTCGCCGCTGTCACTGCGACTGGAGAATAGTCATTCACAAATTAAATAGTTAATGTATCTCAGCTATATCTTTTAAAAAAAGTTTTGTTTGTAAGACCCGCGTTAGATAACTTAACGGTACCTCAACCCTACCTACGGGGTCCCACTAGTAGTCTGATAAAAGAACATAAGAGATTAAATGTCAAAAAACCGACTTCAAATAATGGATAGTTGATAAAAAGCTCATGAATTTTCATCACCCATTTTTTCAACCTTAAAGGTGAAATTTTTTCATAAAAATGATATAGGACAACCTTTGAAGAATACCCTACCTATTAAAAAAAATGTTAAAATCGGTTCTCAATTGGCGAAGATATCGCGTAACATACAAATTTAGAACTTCCTTTTTTTTAAAGGTCGGTTGATAAAAGTATTTTAATTTTAAAATTTATTTAGATTCTAATAAATTTTATTTAGACACGATTGTAAATTGTTACTGAATAAAACTTACTATTATTGAAAACGTGAAAGTTTCTGAGTATGGATGTTTGCACGTAAAAACTATTGAACGTATTTTGATGAAACTTTACAGCAATATAGCTTATACATAAGAATAACACTTAGGCTACTTTTTATCCGGGTACTACAAGGGCGAAGCCGTGGGCTGAAGCTAGTGAAATATATAAATGTGTATCTTACCTAAAAGCGTCGTTGTGGAAGACGGTGGGCTCGAGCGCGTCGCGCGGCAGCTTGTACGCTCTCAGCAGGGCTCTGGTGAGCCGCGACAGGCGTCGCTGTAAGGCGTCCAAGGCCCTGGCGGCGCCGGCGCCTCCTCGCGCCCGCGCCGCTAGAGCCAGGCTTTCCTGCCGCCGCTGCTCGCACATACGGACCAGCTGACGGCATTCTATACGTCTGCAAAGATAATTTCAAACAAATGTCAGTTCACTCACTGAAATAATAATAATAATTCATATTGTAAAAACGGGAATTTTCACGTACTGCACTATCGGTGAAGGCACTGACTAATGATGAAGACTCTCGGAATGAGTCGAAACTTAGTCGGTGCCTTCACCGATAGTGCAGTACGTGAAAATTCCCGTTTTTACAATATGAATAGTCAAGTTCACGATAGTTTTTGGAATAAAATAATAATAATGCTGGTCATTTTTCACACAGCATCATCTAGCCCCAAACTAAGCAGAGCTTTTATTATGGGAACTACATGATTGATATACTATTCATATATATATTTTTGTAAATACATTTATATTATATACATTAAAAACACCCAGACCCGAGACAAACATTTGTGCCGCAGCGAGAATCGAACCCGCAACCTTCTGCGTCTCAGGCAGGCCTTCGCCCACTGCGCCACAGAGGTTGTCTGTACAGTGCTACGACAAAACTTGTAAAAAAAATCTATTTCTATCTTCGGAAATGGGAAACTGGGAGAGTTAAGAACTCTATGTACTGTACCGGCACATACGGTGGGGGAAAAAACTGTCCTCGGCAACGCCGGAGCTGGCGTTTAACGGGGAGGATGGCACGGTATCAGAAGCATAGCTTGTATGTGTTTACAAAAAAAAGTAGAATCAGTCATGAATTAACCATAACACAAGATCTGCTTACTTTGGGACTAGATGATGCTGTGTGAAAAATGTCCAGCATTATATATTTATTTATCCTACTTCCTTCTAATATTATAAACGCGAAATTTTGTGAGGATGGATATTTGTTACTCTTTCACGCAAAAACTACTGAACGGATTTCGATGAAACTTCACAGTAATATAGCTTATTTATCCGGTTACCACGTGGGCAGAAGCTAGTTAAAAATGAATAAAAAGTGTAACCTCTTGTCTAGATCAGCGTGTAGCCTCGCATTGTCCGCCTCCGCGTCCCTGAGCGAGTGCGTGAGCGCGCTGGTCTCCGCCGCGAGGAAGTCCTGCATCTCCGCGGAGTCGCGCTCCGCCTCCGCCAGCCGCGCCTCCGCCAGCCGCGCCCGCGACCGCTCCGAACACGACTCCTGACAAACAACCAACGACACCACCTTCTAACAATCATGTTTATTTGATGACTTCTATGTCACTCCTTTGCAGTCAGCGCCTGAAACGCAGAAGGTTGCGGGTTCGATTCCCGCTGCGGGACAAAAGTTTGCATGATCTGCAGTTATTTGTTTCAGATCCGTAGTTCGAACTGCTAGACTCTACTACTACTGTAATTAATTAACTAGAATTGGGTATTTCTTTTAATATCATAGTTTTTTTAATATATATATATAAGTATATATTTTTACTTATTTATTTTATTACAAGAGAACGTAATATACAAAAGGAACGCTGAAAAATACAGATGTAAGAACTGTGTTATGTGATGCAAATATTTGTTTCGGTTCTGAGTGTTTTCTATGTATAATATGTATGTTTTTACAAAAAAAAAAGTATATAAGTAGCATATCAGTCATGTAGTTCCCCATTACACAAGCTCTGCTTTAGTTTGGGGCTAGATGATGCTTTGTGAAAAATGACAAGTTTTTTTTCCAGGTGACCTAGGCCCTTAGACAACAACCACTTTCTTATAGCGTTAATGCCAGCGGAAAGATGAATTATATGGGAATGACATTAGCTTTTGAGATGACACGTGACTGCTGCCAAGTTTTTCCTAGACAAATCCGATCTCATTACGAAACGTGGTCTAAACTCGAGTTGAACTCAAGTTCTGTCAGATCCACTAAACCATGGTTTAAATATACCTTATCGAAAAAAAAGTATTATTTCGACAATTTAAAAATAAAATAAAAACGCGGGATGACCGTTTAATTTAAAAAACACTTCTAAACCAAAATAAAAAAGAAAAACATAATTTTGATTGGCTACCAAAAAAAGTAGGTCCTCAAAAAGAGGTTGAGTTATGCTAGAAATAAACTAGGTGACCGCCTGGTTTATCTTTTAGCAGTTATTTGTAGTCAAACCTCTTTTTGAAATGTCACATAGACTGTCGGCTATTATACTATAGCATTCAATTTTAAGCCTTGTTTCCTTTGCACAACAATTTGTCTTGAAAATCAGGAATCAAAGGTCTAAAAGATAAACCACCGATTTAAACCACCTTTCGTAATGAGACCTTCATTGGCCTTTCAGCCTAACTATTAGAAAGTAATTTGTGAATAAAATTACAAAAAAACGACTGTATTCCTCATGATGGACATCCTCAAATACATAACTAGCGAGTACTAATTGGTATCTTTGAGAATACCAAACAGGGGGTAGTCAGAGGGAAGTCCAAACATTGCATTTAGGACATACCCGCGTTTTGCCAGTAGTTACATTCCACATGTCAGCTAGCAAACTCATCGCCGCGAATATAATATACTACTAATGTACAAGACCGTACGCGCGATTTAGCGTGGAGTAGATGCCTGTAAGATTTTGGCTAGATTTATGATAAACTTTATTGCTCTTGATTTAGGCTATTATGATAAATGAATGCTGATGAGTGGCTCGACCACTAGCCGAATATGCACTGACTAGGTAAACCACGCGGTGCCTCGTGGAAGCGTCTGCCTCACAAACTTACTCAAAATTGCTAGCTAAGCGAAGTATTTCAGAATAATTGAAATAAGAGTCCAAAACACGATTCTTTGCAGTGCAGCATTACACAAAATCCTGGTGTCCAGACTTCTTTCCCGGAAAACTAAGATCCGCATCTACAAGACGATTATTCGCCCGATCTTATTATATGGATGTGAAGCCTGGACCCTTACCCAGAAAGAGGAGCATAAGCTTCTGGTAACAGAGAGAAAGGTGGAAAGAAAAATCCTAGGTCCAGTCCAGCGCGAAGATGGCACTTGGCCGAGTAGAAAAAACCGGGAGATCGCCGAACTAGCGGCCGAGCCCTAATATTATTGGCGAAACCAAAGCTTACAGACTGCGTTGGTTCGGCCACATGCTTCGAATAGGAGATGATCGAGCAGCACGACGTGCTCTCCAAGGTGTGCCGGTCGGCCGTCCCAGATATAGGTCGAAGGATGAATTGGAGAAAGACCTTCGCTCACTTCAAGTCCTCGCACCGGACTGGATGGAGGCGGCGCACGACAGAGACCGTTGGCGTTCTATTGTGTAGGAGGCCAGGGGTCGATGCGCCAGGATAGCAAGTAGTAAGTAAGTAAGTAATCTAAGTATTTGATGTGTATCGAACAACGGATATTGTAATATGTATGAGCAGGATAATAGTAAAGCTCACGGAGTATAGTTTGTTGCACTGGTCCCGCAGTGTGTCAATTTCTGTGCGTTGTCGGTTCGCCAGCTCGCCGGCTGCTTTCAATTGATCTTCCAACGCACGCAGGCAACCTTCTGCGCCCGCGCCAGCTCCTGTAATCAACAGAAATATGTAAACAGTAGAACATGTAATTTTTTTAATAACTCTTAAGTTCTCATTTATTTATTTTTGTCAGCGACTTCAAAAAAGCAGGAGTTTCTCAATTCGTCTGTGTTTTTCGTGTATGTTATGCGATATCTTCGCCAATTGTGACCCGATTTTAATGATCTTTTTTAATGGATACTTTTTAATACTTTAAGGGCGGGCGCATATAAATTTTATGAAAAAATTGCATTCTTAATTCTTAAAGAAATGGGGGAGGATTTTCATATTGGACTTTTTATTAATTTCCCGTTATTTGAAATCGGTTATTATTTTTTCCTGAAAAAATATACTTGTTTGTAAACAGGGTGCTAGACAAATACCACTTTCTGTTTAACGAATTGATTAAATTGCATGGAAATTATATTAGTTGTGGAAATGTCACGTGACAGGTGCCAAATTTTGCCTTGTCAAATTTGCGTTAGCGTGAAACGAAAAGTAAGCGTGAGGTTTTTGTCTAGCCCCCTGAGACGAATAAAATATAGATATATTTAGGGAACTTATGGCACATAAATACGCACGAAAGCTTTCACTCGGCAATCAGCAAAAGGCTACTGAGGGTCTTAGCTGAATAATGTTGAAGTTGAGTTCACTTACCCGCAGCCCCCGCGAGTTCCAAGAGTCGTTGCGAGTTCCTCTCCAGCTCCGCTAGCACTGCGTGTCGCGCGTTCCTCTCCTCCGCCAGAGCAGCTTCCGCGTGCAGCCGCCTCGCCTTCTCCTGGGCGGCGGCGGCGGCGGCAGCCCGCGCGTTTTCCGCATCGCGCCCGCTCGCTTGTACTCCGCGATGGCATTTCGTCACCTCCACACGACTGTTGACGAATAAATATATAAGAAATGGTGTCTTGAAAAGATGGAATCTTTCTTTCAAATCAAAGAAGACCGTTCGAAGTGCCTCATGCTGCAAACAGCTCATTAAGGGTTCGATAATTGAAACGGAGCATAGACCAATCATTTACTTATCATTGAATTTCGTCTTAATTATTTCATTCGTAAAAATTGCGTACCAAGTAAATTTTTAACTTACGTTTCAATGTTGGGAACGATACCGCCGAGAGCTGACTCCACATCGGTTCCCAGTAGAACAGTCTGCGAGGTTTTCTCCGCGTAAATCCGCACGCGGGTTTTGACCGTAGAGCGCGACGAAACGGACCGCGTGACAGTCGGTCTTCTGGAAGACGGAGGCGTGCTGTCGTGCTTTGGTGAACTATCAGGCTCGTCACGACGCCTTCTGGGGAGAGTCCCGTATTTATCAGCGGCCATTCGAGCGGCGTTCGTGTCCGGTGTCGCTGCTAATCTCTGCCCATTCGCTGGCCATCTTTTATCCTCGCTCGGTGAGTTCGGTGTCCGACATCTGGCTGTTGATGTTTTGGTGGGTTTGGCTCTTAGCGCCGGGCTTTCGCGGATCAAGTTCGGCAGGTCGGTTGTGGGACGGATTCGCGGCTTAGGCGTTAATGGGCGGGGTTTTTCGGGCGGCGTTGGTTTCTCTCGGCTTCTAGCACGTTCTCGTGTGGCAAGGTTGGGTCCGCGCGGCGCTGTAACGGGTCTAGGTGTGGAAGTTCCGACTGGTGAGCTTCGTTTGGGTTCGGTGACGTTGACGTTGACTCTGCGTCGCGGTCGCGGAGGAGCCCCGGCTAGGGAGGAACTCTCAGAGCCACATCCCGAGCCGCAGGACACTACACTGGAAGCGCAAGATCGGGAACCACCACCGCTGCTGAGCGCGCGCCCGCACCCTTCCACGCCACTGTCGCTGCCCGCAGCGCCCAGTGCTAGCTCGTCACCCGCTGGAAGACTATCTAAATCACCGAGCGATCGTACGTCGTCATTCACTTCACACGGTTCAGTGCACGTATCCTTATCAACAGTTACCGATGGGCTCACTTCAACCCCATCCATCACCACTCCACTTTCATCGTTGGTACCTACACTACTATCTTTGTTCGTTACACTATCCTCTTTATTTTCCGCACTTTCATCTTTATTTACATTAATTTGTGTATTGTCACTGGGGTCACTATCTAATTTTGGTTCTATTTTAGGAACATCTTCGCTGGTATGAGTTTCGGCCGATGTGGGCGGTGCGGCCTCACCGACGACGGCATTAGCTCCTTCTTCCATGGCTGATGTATATTACATGTTCTGTAACAAATGAAGCCTGTGATAAGTATAAGTCCCCTCTGGGCGGTGTAAAGTTAATCAGTGGGTAGCAGCGGAATTGTGGACAAAATGTCTGTCCATTGTTAGAGAGCCCTGGAGCGTGGAAGCCATAGCCCTCTCGGGAGCTTATTATTATCGTCCCTGACGCGTCTATTCAAATGCTACCCGTACCTACTATATCGCAGGAATAACAGCTACTATCTGTAAATTGAGGATGTACTTTCAGGCGTTAAAGTTCACGGTTACAACATTTGCAATGCAGGTTTATGGCTTCACTTCACAATCGCATCACAATGTTAAATACCTGTCCGACTACACGTTACAACAAACTCTATAAATAACGACAAGGTATGTACTGCAATACGGTATCCAATAAGATTGTACACAAAAGAGGAGGCTATTAGAACGCCAAACGGTGAAACCAATAACAATAAGCCAGCTAGGCAAAACCTATCGACGTTTTGCAATGCATCGTTTCTCTGTAGCTGAACACAATGGTTCTCATGGCAGAACAACTCACGTTCCCTATTCATGCCAGCAGCAACTGTTTGTCTATACGTTTTATAAAAGCGTGACAAAACACTAAGTATGTAGGCTTGTCATAGTTACACAAGATTATTACATTCTACAAGGTTTTTTTTCTAGGAAGGTATTCGAGAGAAAGGGGTTCTGACTTTTCAAGTCCTGACATGCCACTTTCCAGACACATACCAAACTCATAAGACCACCGTTTCTTTCGGTACTTGAGTGTTCGGTTTCAAACACTCAAGTGAGAATGATTTGACCAAAGATTCATAAACGATGCATTGAAAGCAAACTCTCAACAACGATTTATCGAAAACATCGACCGATAACATTGTGAAACGATTGTTCAAATAGGGGAACGTATCTTTGAAACACTTGGAATCCCGATAACATATCGTCTTTCCATTCAACAAGATTATAGACAAGAATGAAACATTGGATGGAATATAGAGCAGTTGAAGTCTAGAGGTCACTGAACTGCAATTTGCTGGGGGAGAACAGCCCAGCTTACTGAGCTATTTCAAAACGTACTGAGAAATAGGCACGTGTAATATGGGAGGCTGTGTCAATTCGTTATGGTACGGCAGTAGAGTAGCGACGAGCCGTCTACGCGTCCGAGATACATTAAAAACATGTAGTTATTTTTACCGGGAAGCAGCAGGCCTGTACTGTCAGTATTAAATTGAATTACAAAGGCCACGGTGAAGGTCTCCACTTGAGTACCGAGTTTTTTCAAAGCCTATAAACGGATGCTGAACGTTTACGTTAGCCATTAGTATGAGTGGCATTACCAAGTGCTAATTTAATTCACCCGATGACGCGATATTCACAGTGGTTGACGAAACTCTTGGAAAGCTTTCATCGATAAGTTAAGTATTTACGCGCAGTCTGCATCGAATTTCTACTCGAATAACTTTCGCAAGTCGTGAACCCCGTCGTAAATACAAATAGGATTATTCCCAAGGTATAAGTACTTTAAATTCAAGCTAAGGTAAGATTACATTATTTGCCGCGTAAGAATCGAATCACGTTTCAACTTCGATCGCATTTTGATGAGAAATTTTGTTTTTGTGAGTTGAGCTATTGTATGCCTATATTAAGTAGCTGTATTATCTATGTTCTGCAAATAAATGTATTATTAGTACACAGAACAAAAATAATTTACAATCTCAGCACGTGAGATGATGTGAGAATGATGTGAGAGAGAGTCGGTAGAGTTTTTTGAAAAAGGCTCAGCTCCGAGATTATGAAACAATAATGACTAGGTATATATTAATCAAGCCGTAAATATTATAACGTAGGGCGGCCATTTTAAATTGAAGTCGTAAAACGAACATAATCTTTATTGCAGAGAATTATGATATGATCGAAACACTTCAAGTCGATGAACATGCAACTTGTGAGCTAGGATCTTAAAACAATAAAATCATGTTATTAAATAGTGATACAACACTGAAAAAATTCCCAATTTAAAAAAAGAGAATATCGTCGAGCAGTAATCGATTTTCTGTTTTTATTTAAACTGGAAAAGCTTAGAACTAAGAGTTGACAAGTTATATGTTCGCAAATCTAGACGCAAAATAGTTTTCGGAATATACATTCCAGTTATTTGGTTTAGCTCAATCGGTTCCAACTCATCGACATAGTTGAATTATCTACCTATGAATTGTACTTACATCGCATCTGGATTAATGCACACAATACGTAGGCACATCGAGTGATTTCAAACCATTCGGCATTTAGGTAAATTACTTTTTGCAAGCATACTATTCGTTGCCAAAGCCAATTTCGTAATATTAAACGAAGTGCCGAACTAAACAGTTAAATAGTAGTATATATTTATCCTACCTACTTCATATTAACCACCAGATATAAAAAAAAATAGAGAAAGAAATATGAGGATCAACAAATGCACTGTGATGAATAAACTCAGAACCTATTCGCAATGTCACTCTATGTACCGACAGAGCAATGAACTTTATTATAAGTAAGTTTTTAGATAAAATATTTGTCCATCACACACGCCCCGAAGATCGCCGAAAGCTTTAATAACCCAAAGTTCAAGCACCTTTACATACAAACAATTTCAACAAATATTTAGCTAAGCGTGTAAAACGGTACGAGTGGTCCCATTCGAATGTTTATTTATTCTAGAAACTTCAAACTATGGACCAGTCTATTCAGTATCAATACTTTTCAGAACTAAACTTGTTAAAGTTATCAGTTACTTAGCCCTCCAGAGATCCCTCGAAACGAACAAATCTGAAGGACTTCTCAACATAATCCTGATTATTTACGCCACAAATCCTACTAATATTATAAACTTGAAAGTTTGTGAGGATGTTTTTTTCTTTTTCACGCTAAAACTACTGTACGGATTTTGATGAAACTTTACAGTAATATAGCTTATACATCAGAATAACACATAAGCTACTTTTTATCCGGGTACCACGCGGGCGAAGCCGTGGGCAGAAGCTAGTAATCAATAATACTACTAACAGACGAGAAATCTGATACCTAATTTAAGATAACAATTACCACAGTATACTAGTAAAAGTACCTAGGTATAGAATTTATCTGAATATCAAGACACTGGGACAGGCGCTGAGAAAAATTCAGTTCCGACATCATAAATTATACGGCGAAGCCAGGAAGTCACTCTACGGGCTAAACAAACAGCGTCGGTTAGTAAATTGACAGGGTCTCCAGCTGATTGGCACGAGAGTCAACATGTTGACGGCTGAGAAGCATGTCCAGGGTGTCTGCCTGATTTTGCATAAAAGCCATGTATGTACTGAATCAATAGCAATTGGAAATCGAAGATAGGGCGATTCGTCAGTGACCTTACTATAGATTAGCATATTTGTCGGTTAGCATGATGTCTACCATATCATGTATTATTTTTTCGAGGAGAATACCTTTTCAACTCTGGTTTTAGTTCGTTAATATTTAGGGATTTGATTTTTTGCTACCTACCTAATTAAGTACCTACGTTACATTCCATACGAGATTTTTTACCATAATCTCAAAACTGTGTAAGTATAGTAAATTAACAAACCATGAATAAAAAGTACCAAGTTTTAAAATCAAACCTATGCGCCAGCCTCGAAGCTCGCAAAATGAAAAATAGGTGTCATAAACAGTAGATAGATTAGGTACCTAAGTCATATTTTTATGGATCCATCACAGACGAGATATCCGAGCAACAGATTAATCCCAAATTAAACTGATTAATTTGCCGGTAGCAAGTTACCACTAATGGCTTTATAGCCTAAAAAAACATCAAGCTTGTATATTAGAGGTTGCAAAATTTTGCCATCATAAATCTGCTTGGAAAACCGCTCGTCCTTCAACATAATGGCATGGTAGATACAAGGTATTGCAAAGTTTCAAATTAACTTGTTTTAATTCTCAGACTCAAAAATTGAGTCTTTTCTCCACAGCTATTTGCTGTCGAGTTCATACAATAGAAACGTTATTTATGATAATATTCCTGCAATAAATTCTGCATTAGCTGACCACTGTCCATAAAATTACTTAGGTCAAACACCTAACAGGACTGGGCTCGGTGACATCCCAGTGGGCTTGGCATGAATACCTACAAGGTTGTATATTTCTTAGTTATTATGTTGCCATGAGCATAAAACTTTCAGTAACCTTCTCAAACAGCCCAGCTCGGTTATTGTCGTGGATATGCAAGGAACTTTTGTTTAGGCACAGTCCTTTTACAGCAAATTCTTTACGTTAAGGTACTTTTTAGGCTAAAACTTATAAGACTTAAAATTGAGATCGTTTAAATCGAGAAGTGTCGCCTTTTTGAGTCGTCCTCTATTAGGAAGCGTCAGGACGTTTGGTGACTATGAAAGAATCAGTGACACGACAAACAACACGAGAACTTGACAAAGTTCTCGTGTTGTTTGCTCGGCATACGCTGGATGGCGGTAGGTTTAGGATAAACCTTAATTTTTCTTTTTATCTACGATATGCCACAGTAACAACAAGTGAAGTCAACGTAGCTTCAAAATGATATGTAATGACATATGATAGTTGTTTGTAGCCCGTGCTAAAACTATGCGCGAATGCAAGGCAGGTTATACAAGACAGTACAGTAAGAATTTGTATCCATCCGCTCTTTAACAACGTGTTCTTGCGCCCTGGACAAGGCACTAGCAGGTTTCATCCATTATTGAAACTGTTCTTGGTTTCAATAATGGATGAAACCTGTTTGTATCTTGTCTTGGAGCAAGTGCGAGTAAGGACAATTATAAATATGTAATTTTCGGGGTCAATAGCAGGTAGCAGCTGATTGTTGCCCTTTCATTAGGACATTGCTGCAGACAGGGCGCGACCGGATGTGTTGCCACAGAAGATACAATAGTAACATGCGTACTGAAGTTTTAATGCGATTAACGAATCTGAAACTGAATATAGACTCAAACAAAAACTTGACTTGCGTCTAAATTCAGTTTTACTTTATATGGGACGCACGAGAAAATGTATTGAATCTCTTAAGGCTTATGCCCCATAGTAAATTTTATATAATTGTAACGCGTTGAAATAAATAGGACGAAGAGTTCGTTACGGATGGCCAGTGAGTCTATAACGCTCTAAATAGAACGAAAAGGCATCCAGGAAATTGTGAAAGCTTATGCAAATATGTTTTTCGATAATGGATGAAATTGGGCGTGATGGGAATTCAGGCTGGACTAGCTTAGAGTACAATGGAGAACACAAGTGACATCAAGTTATTGGAGAGAACAAAAATAATCTGACAATGTTTCAGCTCATACGATCCCAAATGTTATAAAAAAAACTCCTTCGCATTGCTGAAATAGTTAAATGTGTTAATAGATATATACAGTTTTAACAAGTCCGCAGAATATGACAAGGTAATTTATGTACGTCATATACGTAGCTCGCAGATTGTACCAACACCCTTGCCCTACATTATGAGGTCTCTCCCTACGCACCGCACCCCGAGAAACGGCTCTCGTGACAGTCATGACACTATTACATGAATCCAACCCTCATAAATATTCCAATCCATCAATATTTCTCGTATGAAAGCAATCACGAAGTTTTAAGGCAAGGTGAAGGTTGTTGCCAATACCTAATATGTAATCTGATCGAGAAAGTTTTGTTTGACTCATAGACAACAGTTTTATTGTTCGAATAAACAGTTGTTTTCCCTACGGTTCTCCACAGAACCAATAAAACTCCCCTTGCTTTTAGTCGCGGCGGGATGGGAATGTTAAGATACCCATTGATTTTCCAAATGTTGTAACCCAAGTCGTTATCGGCATAATCTTGATGAGAATGGATTAACACAATGACAACAGTTTTATTGTTCGAATCATTTAAATATTAAAAATAGATTTTGGACGTGTTCAAATTGTGTGTTGCTAAATACCATCTTCAGGAAAACTATAGCAAACATTTATGCCTCTTCGCATTATGATTTATGAAATTATATTTCATCACCTTGATAACTTGGAATACCTTTAATTTCTTAGGAATTCAATTAATCCGTAACATCCTACCCTAGATAAAAACTGATACTTTATCACATAAAGATAAATGTTCGCAATCAATATTTATTCGAATATATAATTTTACACCTTTCTCTACACTTTCATAATTTAAATAAACAATGAAGTGACGCTCAAAATAATCACAAGTTATTATATTATTGCACTAATAAAAAACTGCTTTTAATTATGGTAGAGCTTTAAAAAGTTTTGAATTGAGTAGTAATTAAAATAAAACTTTTGGCCGCGATAAAATTACAGCAGTGACTGTAGCATACCTGAAAGTTTGTAGAACTGAAACAGGTACGAGTGCCAAACTGTTTAACTTTTAGAAAACATAAACAAATTATTCGATTTCGACTTTGCGTAAGCACGTCTATATCCGACACGAACGCGGATGGAACTGCCGATACCAAATAAAAGCGACGTTTGCAACCGGAGGGGCGCGGCAGAACGTCACCTCGTCATGTGTGGAGTGGAACAACCCGCTAATTCACATTTCTCATTCCCCATTACCAATTTCATACATGTGTACGACATTTACAACATACCAAGTTTATAGCTCGCTCCCCACACGTAATTATGAACCCTGCAGTTGCAGTCAAGGGCATAAAAACAGTCAAAATTAACTCTACAACTTATAAACTTGATCTAGACATACAATATTCCCATTCGTAGACATAAACCAGCGGAATTTATACATCAATTTGTCCCCGCTTGAATAGTCGCTGCAATTTAAGATGTTTACAAACAAGGATAAGATTGATTCCAGGGCAATTCAATGGGCTCATAACCTTGCCATATTTTTACGCAAATTGTAATTCTATTCCGACTATAATGATCTCAAATTGGCGATCCGTCTCGCTTGGTCGATTCAATTGCGTGCAACGAGGTAAGATTGATCGGATGCGCAAAATCAGTCTGCATCAGTGAGCTAGCAGGTGCAATAAGATATTTCCCACTAGATCAGCATTGAATTTTACAACTACGCACGCAGTCACAATATTTTTGAAGTTCTTGCCAACATCTCAGCGCCCTCATGGCACACCCTATGCAGCACATACCGCAGTCATTAAGCTCAACATGATATGAAAGTAAGATAACTTCATTTGTGTAAAGAAACAAACAGTAAATACTCCGCAACCGTGGGAGTTGAACTTGGCGAAAATTCCCAAATTGAGGAGACAATTGTTGAGACTTATTATAATATCTCACATTTGGAAAGCAGGGTACATGTAGGGTACATTTCATATAAATGAAAGAAATTTCAATGAAAATGCGATTTAATCGCTTTGGAGACGGAAACTATAACTCTATTCCAATTTTTACTGAATCGAAAAAGGGGTTCGAGCGGCAATATCCTGTCTAGTCGAACACCAAAGAAGGGTTGATAAAAGTCTATAATTAAATTTTGCCTTGCCCATCACGGCTATTAGAGGGCCAACGTCCGTCGGCGTGATTGGATTTGAATCGTCTTTTAGTGAACAGGCAGCTTGGCTTACTTTGCAATCTACCAAGTCCAATCATGGAAAGGCAGCTGGAATCAATCAATTCAAAAGCATCGTTGTTTTTTTTTAAGACTAGTCGTGCTTGACGTTTAATTTTTATAACAGAGATGAAAGATTAGTTTGAACTTTCACGTTCCCAGGTCATGTCTTCGAAACGAAGTGAATAAGTCCTCAAATTGGTAAGTGATCTAGTAATAGTATACCCATTTATCAAGAACGTCTGTTAGTTTCGTTGGCAATCTAGGTCAGACCGTCGAGAAAGAGATAATTTTCCAATGAAGTTCTCAAGTGGCTCGATATGATCGGGCGGCCTTGACCACCGGCCATATGGTGCTGTATGCGCTTTGAATCTTGACTCGTGAGACCAGCTCCTTACATGGCATAGCATTCACGATCATCCACATCCACCATGGTCGACGGGCTGTACAACGAGCGGTTGCTGTGGTTAACTGATTGGAATGAGGCCAAACATAAAAAAATATATTTTTGGCGACGACAACGAACGACCATGCTATTATGACCATGTTTTATACAAGCAGATACCTAACATTGATAACGTTTGCTGTTTAGAGATTCCAGATTGTCGATTTCTACCAGAACCCAGAGTCAAAAAAGATAAACAAAGTGTTATGATGTTGTATGAAAATACAAAAGAGAGGAGTGGCGAAAACACACATTTTGATTACCTACCAAAGATAAAACCGGTCTTACATAAGGCTGAGCATCTGTGTTAATATAACGTTTTGTTTTATAAATAAAGAGTATTCAAAAACTAATAACCATATTAATTTACATTATGGTAATGTTTCTTCTAATATGAAGGTGACTTGCTCAACTCGTAGACAACGTGCACGATATGTTCATATTTATGTGCCACAAAAAAAACTGTATAATTAAATCTAAATTTTATTTGCTTTACAAACAGACGTGATCTGCTGAACTTGTATGCACATAAATAAGCAATGTCATCGTACGACTTCTCTTGGGATTAAAATGACACAATCTTGTCTGAATATTATTCTTATAAAAAAACGAAAAAGCATACCAGCTTTTAAAGGATTTCAAATTATATAATAATAATAATAAGCCTTTTATTTATCCTTCAAATTTTTAGTTCAATTATTATATTACAACATTTACATAGATGAATTTTAAATTATAATTATTTGTTATAATTATAATGTTTATATTTTTTCATTTTTTAAATTCAGGGTCCTCGCTTTGAAAGGCCTCCTCCACATTTTGCCATATCTTTTCGAATTTATTGGTCATTCAATTCTAGAATTGATACGTGTTTTAATTTATCAAAGTCAAACTCACATGAGTCACTACCGTTGACCATGCAACCGTGACCGCTGCAGCGATTCACTGACATGTTTCATTTTGAATTTTATAGCAACTATTTCCACTACTAGCTACGAGTTGGTTTGTTTTGAATTAAGAACAGACCAATCTACAATCTTGCATAGAACTTCGACAGAATAGTTGAACATCGCATGCCATTTTGCTGATAATGTGGAGTCAGAGCAGATCAACAAGCTTAACAGACTAGAGTTCGCTTTCCGCTCTAGCTTGTTATCAGATTAACAGATCGTCTTAAGTGGATAATCTTACTTAGAGAAGCACTTAGAGAAGTGCTGTTGATTGCAGATGCAGTTTGGAAAATCAATACGACTAATTATTTGTGGCGCAATAATAACAACGACGACCTCTGTGACGCAGTGGGCGAAGGCCCGCCTGAGACGCAGAAGGTTACGGGTTCGATTCCCGCCGCGGGACAAATGTTTGTATCTGCAAATATTTGTCTCGGGATCTGGGTGTTTTCTATGTATGATATGTATATATTTACAAAAAAATATGTATATAAGTAGTATATCAATCACGTAGTTCCCATAACACAGGCTCTGCTTACTTTGGGGCTAAATGATGCTGTGTGAAAATGTTTTTATTAACTGTGGCGAAGACAAACTAACGCAGAGCTATTTCGATAGTCCATCTCATACGATACTCGCTCTGACATTTGAATACCAAATAAAAGTACAGATATCATATCTTCTAACAATAAAACATAAACAAACGTCTTATCAAGAAATACCGTGCAAACACTCAGCCACGCCTCATTAGGTATCGGCTATCGGGCCTTAACCATCAATCTAGTTCCAGTGAGATCGCATCCGTGTCATTGAGCGTTGCGACCCGGCTGCTGCAATCAAATCCTCGGTGCAGAAGCGGAACCGTGCTCCACGGATATCATTTACGATAAGCGTGATAGCTTCTGGGAAACTACTCTGCATTGAACTTGATCGCATTAGCTTAAGGCGTTTTTTTTTCAATAATCTATGAGAGCAAAATTCAAGAACGAGTTTTCAATTTCGATTGTGCAATAATTTGCTTTGCTGTCAAACGCTTGGAAAAGTGTTTCTATTGCGTTTGTATTGATGGTTACTTTCTCAAAGAAACCAGTAACTGCAACAATTACTGTGCAGTTTTAGAAACTGATTTGATTAGTCACCGAAGAAAATTGAGTGTTCAGTATAGTAATTTAGATAATGCCACTACAATCACTACACATGCTTAGTCTAAGCGTGTTTTAAGATTGAATCTATCGGTTTGTTATTTCGTATTAGTTGTGTACAAAGAACTGATGAGGCAGAACATGATAATGTTATTTGTGACACAGACGCTTAAATTAACGTTTTATTCAGCCAGACATCTCATCTAAAAGGAACAAGATTTACATGAAATGGTAGTCTAATTATATCTTTGGTTGGAGTCGCGTGCCTAGCGTTCCAGCAAAACGGGGCAACATTCAAGAATGCCGCAGCTTTGAGGCTGCCACACTTCGCAGTACTACAGTTAGTATGTACAAAATAACGAGTAGGTACATATATACGTTACTCGAAACATAGGGCCGTGCACAAAGTACAGGCAATCTCAAATAATCGAATAACTTTGAATCACATTTGGAATAGCCACTATTCACAAAAAAATATCTTCGAAACTAAGACACTGTTTTGATTTTTGTAGGTACTGTGTCGTGTTGTTTTTTTATTAACTGAAAACGCTGAATTCAGGAATTGTTGAGTTTGACTCTGAATGTAACTTTTGCTCATTAAATGATTCATGTTTTATACAGCAACTGATGGGAAGAAATGTGACAAAAGATGTGATATTTTAAATTCTATAGACAAAAGTCTAAAGAATTTAAAATATCCAGCCTTGTGTACTCTCCTGCATTGACTTAACTTATTCGGGATAATTATCTCGGACGGGCCAGTAAAGCTTTGAGCTAAATAAACGACCACATAACTCGTGGATTCAGCTTTCGACCGTAGAGAAGCTTTTAGTAGAGCAAACACACAAACAAATACGATAGCTAATAAAATATGAATATTATGTGTGTGTCGGTCGGAAGCGGTGAGGATTTCAGCAGAGTCGATATTTCATTTCGGCATGTTCGAACTACTTTGAGCTGGATTTTTAAAAGCTGGTGTTCACACAGTTCGAGCTCAGATTGACTACGTTTCCGCATAGCGTTCTACATGTAAGTTCAACTAATATCGTAGAGGCGTTAAAATGAAATGAAATGGAAAATGATTTACGATTGGGAATAACGATTCGTTCAGGCGTTTGTAGGTGTGTACATGTTGTGATTTCTCGTACATTTCACCCGTCGCGGTATCCATTCGTCCCTTTAAGCTTATTTTTTGTATGTAAGTTATGTACCTATGCACCTATGTTGAGCTTACCAGTTGGAAACTATGTTTTGCCAATCATTCAACATGCCAATAGTGATCAAATAAAGAAGACACAAACTAAATTGAATGAGTTTATAAACTAACGGCCACTATCATAAACTCCTGTGGGAACTGATATCCGGGACGACATACGGATGTCGTGTTATGAATGATGATTTGTACCAAGTGGGCTAGATGTCTACATAATTATATGTAGATTTCGTTTGATACAGCTCTCGTGTGAACGACATGATTCTATGTAGAGCTTGTGACAGATACCAAGATAATCTAAAAAACCTGGTTGAGTTATAAAAGTAGAGGCCAAAGGATTTCGTGGTCGATTACCTAGCTGCTAGTGACGTGATCTCTCGCTGACCTTGAGTCAAGCGCCTAAGACAGGGTGGAATGGAAATAGCTCGTCAAAAACTTAACTAAAGCTTCTTCTGGGCGTAATTAGACTATGGTAATTAAGTATATGACTAAGAATAACTTTGTTAAACACTATATTTTATTGTTTAAAACTTTTTTTACGTTAATTTAGACGAACTCAAATAAATAGAGTTGAATAGAGCACTTGGGTTGGAACATGATCAGATTAAGATGAAAAATGCAACCACACATTAGTTAAACAAAGACCAATTTTACTAGATAGAGTCATATCTAGTCGAGATATCTAGTCGGTCTACTTTACTCACAAGTAAAACAAAAATATAATATTGCAAAACATCTGTTCTACCAGTGGGTACATGAGGGCTCCAACATAGAACGAGTCGCTAAATAACCGACTTCCGTTGGCGCTGCGCAAACGCAGATACCGACCACACGCAAACATCTATTTATTACATTGACAAAATATTACCAGTTATTTAGGAGGACACAACCGTTCATGTGCAAATTATATCAACTTTATTAGATTTGCTGCAGTTAAATACCCTAAGTTTCAGTTAATGACTTTTTAGGTATAAGCTTAAGTTTGTAATTAAAACAGTCTGTTATTAGAGTAAAGATTGTTTCATTGTTGATAAAGAAAAATATACCAACATCTGACGTATGCAGTACAGGAAAACAAAGTAAAACTTAAATGTAACTGTTATCAATTAACTACATATTTTACGAATGCAATCATATTGAAATATAAAAGTCCAAATACAATTTTAACAGGGAATAAAATGCTGACAAGGATAATACTAACAATGTTTGTGATTGGTTTTCCGTTATTATTTGTATCAAACACACATATTTAAAAATAATCCTTGATTGTTTACAGAATGTATTAACAGGGGAGTAAAAAGGTACGTTGATGATGTGCTCTCTCGAAAACAGAAACCAGCTGTGTCAAGAGCACGTGTTTTTTGTAAACAGAAAGAGCCACACGTGTCGGTCCCACTCACACCATAGATATGATTGTTAAAGATGCGAGGCATCTTTCTTAAACAGAACATATTTTTGACGATATTAAAACAAAAGTTTCACCAATATTTACAACGGCCTCGAAACCCGCAACTTTTATCTAACTTTTACAATTGGCGTGAGCTTACGTCTCTCGAAATATAATATCCCCACGTGAATCACCTTCCGAATAGCTTATGGTGTTGGAGTAGCAGTTAAGGCAAGGACTCTTCCTTGAAGTTCGTTGCTCCGTTGTTTTGCATCGTATCGCAACGCCGTCTGCATACTGAACGTAGATTATTCTTATGTAATTGTTTATATGTATCGATAACGCAGATAAGATGCATCTTTATTTTCTCCGTGCAGTTCGAACGGGAAGAGTAGAAGAAATGTAGTACATCAATTCGCATAACTTATTTGCTACACATAAACAGAGTTTTAGCACCAGATTTATCTGCTGAGTGAGTACTTACCTACCAGATATGAAAAATTGTTACATCACAGTACTGTGAACGGTGATTATGATAGAAGCATACAATAGACCGGGGGCTAATTCTCCGCCGAAGCCACGAAATTGTCCACTACATCCGGGAAAGTAGACGATTCAATCAGGCCGCTTAGCCTCTCTACTCACATTATGTATGCTAAATTACTAAACTACTTTAAAACTAGTAACAACGATTTGGCTATGTCGATCGGTATGGACCAAAATTTATTTACATTAGGGGTACGGTCCGTTGCAGCCCGCATAACCTATTCATACTAAGCTCATAAATCTAATCAAGGACCGCTAGACCTTTATACTTTTACCCTCATAATAGTCGTAGCCAAAATATAGTTCCCAGGAGCTTTACAGTTACAAAAAGGTCGCATCGCGTAACAATAACCTATATAGAGGCTTTTCGCAACTCGAGCCCGCCGTCGCGGCAGCCCGGCGCCTGTGGCAAGGTACTGTCACAATGGACAAATTGTTCAACAGATTAAGCTGCGATATTAAACCGAGTTGAATGAATACGCCATTCCATATAAAGCTTGTTTATGTAAGTTGCTAAAGCAAATACGATGCAAGCCGGCCGTAACCCCGATGGTTTTACGTTCGAGCCGGATCGCTAGCCGATAAACATGTCCATCTGAACGTCTGGAAAATACGACGAACAGAAATATCCATCGACAAACAAACCAAAGCTCTGTGTGCTAACTTTTAATTGGTTCAGCTTTTATTTTACTAAAATTTCCGCAAGAGACATGGTAAAAATGGTATTTCTTTAATAAAAATATGTTGGCTAGAAGCCATTGCAAGCAGCGAATGAAAACCGATAGTTAAAAAAATATCTTAGTAATACTTAGCCTAAATGAAAACTACAAAGGCATTGGACTCAGAAAGGTTTAGGAGTTTCAAGAATAAAGTTTCGTTAGATAAGTAGTACATGTATATTTAGAAAAGATATATATTATGCACGCCTCACTGAATTATCATAAAAATAACGGTATGTAAAACAAGAATGCCATGAAATAAAACGTAGGGCATCAGGGTCATGGCTATTATAGCGGAAGATTGAAGGGCATAATATTTCACCGAAAGAAAAGCTATTCTGATGAGAGGTAAACCATACAAACTTTTATGGGGTGAAGACAAAAGTTATCACCTAAATTAATAATAGTGGCATTGATGGAGTGGGCAGGCTCGGAGGCACAATACAGAAGGGAACAAATCTTATATCTTACAGTGTCATAAATAAGAGTATGGGAGATGTATTTCAGCAACGAGAACTTCATAGTTTTACGATGACAATGTGTATGTGGTGTAGTCAGGCACACTGCAAAGAAAAATAGGTCATAGAGAAAACACTCTTTTCCAAAGGAAATTGCTAGGAAAAAGCTTGTGGAAGTCGGGAACGCTAATAGACTTGTATTTTGGTTCAGATTGCAGGCGTGAATCATGACAAGCACTCTTGATTAAAAGGAGGCATTTTCGCAGGCTTTTATGGCCTGAGTGGGAGTGGTAAGTGATGATTTATTAGAGCTATTGAATTGATAAAAAACCATGGGCACAGTTAGATAAAGAGTCAAACGGATCTACATCTAGACTTGCTTACAGCAATGGCGTCATCGCTCAAAGCGAATAGTTTTTGTTACCATCTTTTGAAGAAACGTGATGTCGGCAAATTAAGTTCAGGAATTATTATCCTGGTCTAATTAAAAAAATTATTAGATTAAGTAAGAATGTAATTTAGTTTCAGTTATTAATTGCTGAAGTGCATTGTCTAATCTTCGTAGCAAAGTCGTTGTTCTAAATAGGATCTAACGGGTTCGATGGCCGATGGTCAGTGTTGTGTTTAGCACGTGTTCATTATTTATACTGCTTTATATCACTGCATACAAGTCTTATGATTCCCGGAAGACGTTTATGTCGTGTTTTGGAACTTGCTGTTTTTGATATAAGAATTAGCTTTTCTATTAAGAGAATAAACAGTTCCGTTATGAAATATATTTTTGTAAGCGTGAAAAGTATAAGTTCATAACAAGACTGAGAATTAAATGTTTACAAACCTTACATTTAGTGCATGCATAATTATTCGATCCGGTTTCAGTAACAAAAACCTCACTTTCGAACCGGTCCAGAAACAGAAAGGCCGTATAGTAGATATGTTTGGCTCCACAACAGTTTCAATTACATATTCCAACATTCTACAATAGTTCAAGCCTAACAAACCAAAAGGCGCATACATGTATTCGTCAGTTAAGTTTGGATCATTGGCATTTAAAGAAAATAGACTCACACAAAAACATCACGAGACGAATCCGCCTGCAATCCACAAATCCGATCTTGACTCCAAGTATGAAAGTCACAGTTTCATTGAACCGATTTTGGATAAAGCATCAAAGTTCACAAGTAAAGTCAGCAAGAGAGCACGGCACGCGTCCAACTTTGACGCGGGGGTGAACGTGACTGTAACGACGGCTATAGCCGTGCAGTCGATAGGATTAGACTGCAAATATGACATTCAAACTCGAACAAGACAAGAACTAGAATATTTTTGTGCAGTTGCAACTTTAGTTTTGCAAGCTTAGTTTGCAAGTTATGTTTTCATGCTTTGGGAATGTAAGGCTCACATGAAAATATGAAACATCTGAGATGAAAGAGTTAGTCATAGAACTTTAAAGAAAAAGTTTAATTTGTCTTTTACTCGAAAAATTATGATAAAAAATGTCTCTATAAGTTGTACATTTGAAATCTAAAACCGTGATTACAAAGTACCAGTTTTGACCTAATAAAACACATAGTATTTCCTTTGAGTCAATATATTCTTGGAAAACAGAGTTGACCTTTCAGGATTATAAGATAAATCGGTCTGGAGCTGATGCCAAACCATTAATCGATGTTTAAATCAATATCAAGGCAAATAGAGAACAAATAGGTAGAAAGCTAATTTTATGTGTCTGAAAGTATCTAGATTGGTTTTCGCCCGTATTTAGCAAGGTAATTTAGTAATTTATTGTATCTATTCGTTATGTCATTTAACAAACCAATCCTCTAACTGTAAGAACTATTGCATCGCTATATAAAAATAGCTGGATCACCTGGAATCAATTCAGCCGTTTCCAAGTTAATAAATTTGTATCTAAATTTTGTAAATTTTTGGATAAACATTGGCTGTTATTTTAGCTGGCGTTTTGTACACTATTGCAATACCGATAAACTTTCAAGTATTTGTTATTAAATTCATTACCGGCATTAAATAATCCGAAAAGAAATGCACAATTTATCTAATTGCCGTGAATTGGTCACACAGCGGGAGTTGATTGTGTTATTTCGTAAACGGTCTGGTTTAGACGGTTACAAGAACATTATTTTTAACTTTTTGGTTGCTTGTATTTTATTACAGAAATTATGTAAAAGGCCTCTACAAAAATGTTTACATACACTGCTTATTTTTAGATTTCCATTTGATAGCATATTTTGTGTGGTTATTTACCCAAAGTATGCTCATATTAATTGCAAAAACTTCCTTATGCAAATGGCAACTTGCGATAAAACTGCGTTTAAAGGAAATGAGATACTCCCTATCAAATACTGGCTATAGCTAGGTAGAAACTGGGTTAAACTTACAAACCTGTTAACTTTACATGGCTAGTCATTTAATAATCAGCATAACCGATATAAAGGCGAAACTTGAACGTGAATAAGGATAGTGAGCAAGAGAGTTGCATGACAGGAAATAACTACACGATCGGGGTCATCGTGGAACAAAAGCTTTTAATTTATAGAATTACCAGCCTCACGACTATTTACGCTGGACAGAAAGTATATTTAATTTTGAGCTTCCCATTTATCTTATTCGTAACTGGATGTGTACTTTTCAAGGCAGGCAGAGGAGATAGATTATACCCTATCTCCTCGTCGACACGACGCTTTTGCCTTACGAGTTGAAAATGTTGTAATCGTAAAAGCCTAAAGTAAATTGCAACAATGGTTTATTTAGTAAAGCTTGATTGCGAATGCTTAATTTTTTACATAAATCGGTATCTTTAAATGAAGTTTATTGTCCATTCCATTCAAAAGTTGTTTAATAGATATCGCTACTTAGTGATATTGTCGCCCATTTTATAAAATGTAAAGTTTACTGTATAGCAAAACCAATAGCGTGTGTTACTAATAGATAAACATATAAAAACAGGAAGTCTATTAAAGGTTTTTAAGTCTAAAAACAACTTAGAAACAAACATAGTATGAACAGCTTGCATAGAATAGCCAACACATTCAATGATAAAACTTTTTTTTTTGAAAATAACATCTACCTACAAATGTTTTGTGCTTATTAATTAACACGAAATAGTTATCTGCTCAATTCGCTGCCTGGCCTAAATATCTAATATAGTAGCCAGTTAAACTATTAATGGTGTGAAATAAAGTATTTTTTATCTTTACCTATATATTGAATATTTTTCAGTAATATTGTTTTTATTTGGGAGTAACGGTTTGTATAAGTAAAATTGTATTCGCGGGAGAAATATAACCTGAACTGAAGGTTATGTTTGGAGATCAAAGAAGCCTTTCAACACTCGACCTATTAATGTTAATTATACTCTGAAATTTTGGAAATGTAGAGCTCAATGGAGGCTCAACAGTGAACACCCGATCAGGGTAATTCGGGATTGGTCGTTTTGAGGGTGGCACCGGGCTTCGTGACCTAGTTCCGAGGTTTGCGGCGGAGGCTGCGGAGTACGCATCGAGAGGTCATCGCGTCTGCTCGCCTGAAGTCCATGACACGAAACCCGAGTAATTATATCGAAATAACACTTGTAGACCTGTTGGAAGCAATGTCTAGTACTCAGCGGCACGCAACGCATTCATGCCATTTTTTGCCAATTAACTTCTGTACTACTTCTTTTAATACGTTTAACGTTACCTTACCTAGATATGCTATGTATGCTGCTATTCAGTTGGTACCTAAACTAGTATGTTGCTTGGTCGTTAATTTCTTCTAAAGTCCCAACTTAAATGTATAATTTATTGCTAAGACATAAGCTGACACATAACTCTTCGAAACATAAAGCATAGTCTCCATTTTATGGATTTTTAAGGCTATAATTCTCTTTAGATTGTAGGTTGCTCTATAATTTCCTATTATAGGTAACACTTCCATAATTAAGTAAAAGCGTTGGTATTTTTAGACTACGATCATTGACACGGTAATTGAAAACGGGTATAGTTTCCGAGACGCGACAAAAAGTGATGAGGTAATAAATCGTGCTGTCGATCGGCAACAAAGACATTCCCCGGCTCGTCAGATTCCGTAAAATTCATTGATATCAGATAGCATCACACAGAAAAAATATACTAGAGCTAGTATGAAAGTAGTAAACTAGTAAGTTCATGATTGGAATAGCAAGACCTAAACCTATGCAGGCTCTGGACGAGATTGTGCGCAATCGAAACAAATGTATTAAGATAAAAGCAGAAGAACTCAGGAGAACGGAATTTGAGGGTTTTTTTTAGAGTCCAAACAAAGACAGCATATGCCATTTTCTGTCCACAATGAGTGAATTCAATTGTGGACAAACATACACTCATTGACAATGAAAATACTTTATTAGAAACTTTATGGAACAAACAAATTAAACAATCCCCTAATATAATAAATGCGAAAGTTTGTGAGGGATGAATGTTTGTTACTCTTTCACGCAAAAACTACTGAACGGATTTTGATGAAACTTTACAGCAATATAGCTTATACATCAGAATAACACATAGGCTACTTTATATCCGAGTACCACGCGGGCGAACCCGTGGGCAGAAGCTAGTAACATATTTAATTTAAAGTTTAAAATCAAGCGATAGCTTAAAAGTGATCTCTTCTAGACATCCTTTGGCTCTATAATAATATGTTCTCATTTGATAGCGGCTCCCTTTCTCACGTGGCATACTAAAAAATCGATAAATGTACCTAACTGTATTGTTACGATTCCCATTGTGTAGGTGAAAGTTTAACAAGAGATCAGGTTCCGTATGTGTAACATGGCATTATATGGGATTATATTGTGTAATAGAGTGTTGTTTCCAAGGAGATATTTCAAGTTTTATCGTTTAATCTAAAATGATGAATGAATGATCAATAAGATACAATCAGATGTTTTGTTTTATTTAGAAAGTATAACAGGCAAGGCAGCAGAATTAAATAACCTACCTACTTGCTAGTGTCTGGAAGGTGGTGAATGTGTTCATCGATGGGTTACTTTGCCAACTGCTTAAGTTCCTGTGCAATATGGCAATTTAGGGCTTTTTACCAGAGAGCTTCACTACCTCTATACATAGCAAAAAGTCTGTCTGTAAAGTTTTGTGAGGGACCAATTTTACTATCTTCATTTCTCAGTGTTTTTAATATTACAAAAAAAAAATGTTGAATTCTACAAAACGCAACGGTACTTAAAATTTACCAACAGCGCAGCGATCTGAATACGAAGACGGCATGAAATCGCTTGGAAACTAGATTGATTGCATTGAAAGAAGCAAGTCATACCATGCACTTTTTTATTTTGAGTTCCTTTTTGGAGTGAGAAAGTAATTTGACTGAAGATATTTTTATAGAAACAGGTGCTTGAGTTCTATAATGGTTGTAAGTAATACAGAGAGAGATCTTCCATAAAAAAATCTAATACTATTTTCTCACGAGGTACATTAGAGTTGGCCATAGATAGTTCATATCTACATGTAGTCTGCACGATTTTAATCACTTGAGTAGATTCGATCGAAGAACAGTAACTTTAACTTTAACTTGCCTGAGAAAGTAAGTGTCGATAGGCTGTGCATTATTTTTTCACTTTCACCGTGGCAAGCTGTGCAATTTAATGCAATTACCACTATGCGATTGTAGGGCAATTAAGCGTGCGGATGTGGGTACGCAAGGAGCGCGTGCGCATCTTCCTGCTACCGTCATACTGCAGGAAGTTACGAAGATCATATCACAATTTTTATTGTTCTGACGATGTGCTTGGGAATTGATTTACTTACTACATCAAACAATGTTTGGATTGGAGTTATGAAATTAATTTTAGCAATGAAATAACGTTTTCTGTTTATCAAAACGTCGGTCGAAGCGTCAAACTAAGTCATAAGCCCTTTATTTTACGTAAAGGCTAGCTTGGAAAAGCCCAAAACGTCAATGAGGAAAGACTAATTTTGCATAAACTTATCGACCTAACTACACTTTCTCATTTTCTTAGCGCAGCAAAACGAGTGCTCCTCAGTTCCACAGCCATTTTATTAGTGAAATATAGGTCTGACCTAAGACTACCTTGTAAAACTGTATTTCAAACTAGCAGTCATAATTAACAAAACATACCATCATAAATTGTATTTGAATTGTTGCATGCGTACGAACGTAATATAATCTGTGGTAATACGTTACATAATACTACATAACACATTGTAAGAATGTATGCAATTTATCTAACATTTTGCTCCAATATGCAAAATACAGAAATAGCTTACTGCCAATGAAGCGTATAGGCAGATTATCTCAACTCCCCTTGGAGTTGAGATCTAGAGGGGTCTAGACAAGATGCATCAGAAGTTTTAGTAAAGTTCTGAATTTGGTGCTTATTTTATTTAGGAGGCGAGACGCTTTGATATTAGCAAAAGATCACAATAATAAATCTGCTAGTCTCTCTAGCGGCTTCACATGGAAATTACAGCGTGCCTACTACAAATACAACATTTTTTTTAGGTCCAGTTTCACTACATTCCCTAACCCTACATTTAATAACATCTTGATTTTTGTTAGGTATCCGTGGACCCATTGAGATCGACCCATAACCACGGGTGGAGTGATGGAGTATCGATCATCATGGGAAGCACATAATTGATTACTATAAAAATCAATCGTAATGGCATAACTGTTAAATCTTCAATCCACACATCGCATAGACATAAATAGACATGAAATGCATTTTAATCAATTACATACCTGCCTGCATACTATGCTATATAATTTCCAATTTTCACACTAGTTTTTCTCACGAGAATAGCTTTTGGGTTAGGAGACAGAACTCTACATTCTAATGGAATTGAAATTATCGTGGTTTGGTATCATTTTAGAATATTATTACGATTATACCACGTGCTTTATTGAAGGACCTCTAAACGGTCAACGAAATGTCGAAGAATAGTAAAGTACGTAGTATAGTCGTAATAATAACGTTAGTAGTTTCTACTAATAGCGTTTGAAATAGCAATAACAAGAACGACCTGCCGACTAACATGTTGTGTAATGAAAAAACGACGAGTTTTCTTCGCATAGGGAAGAGAAAGAGGTCTTTACTCCAGCAGTGGGACTAAAAAGGGTTGAGAAAGTGGTATTTCGCGGTATATAATTTAAAGAATATCGATGCGAAGAGCACCTAGATTATCCAGAATATATTTGTACTTAACTTTTCGATAAACCTATAACCAACCAACGAACCAACATAATATGAGCAAATTATCATTTGTGCTACGAGGTAATGAAGAATGCCATTTGCACGTGTAAATGGTGCATACGTCCGAAAAACATACCGTTCGGTAGTCAAGAAAAAAACAGACTCTTCTCCTACAACAAGAAGATATACCCTTCTGTTTACTGTTTGCAGAATCACGTAAGCGTTAAACCGTACGTGTCGATTCGAGCCAGTGCGTTCAACTTGTGAAAATAAGCCATTTAGCACAATTAATGTCCGATACAGCGATAAATCTGATACTTTGTGGTTTTTTATGTCAAAATGACCTTTGTGTTTCAGATTGTGAGAAGATTTTTGACTGAGCATGCTCCACAATTTACTGACCGTGACTGTAATTACTCGTTATTTGAACCTTGTATTATTGAGCGCACGTGAAATCAGTCATATTTTTGTGTTGAATAGTTTATGGAGGCATGCACAACAGGTGCACTGAATCTTTTACACGTTGGTTTTGTGACTCTGGCCTAGCGCAATTGATATTGCGCTATAAAAGAAACAGTGACCAGACGAAAGACCTTAACCAGTAGGGCATCTTTTGCGTTAATGCAAAAGATGGCCTAAGGATTCAATGGCCACTGCCAGGCACATTGAATCCTTTCACCATTGGTCACTGACTTTACGTAGAGTGACCAAAAAACACCGGTGACACGGCGAACGACCGAGCGGTAAAGTTTAGTTGGAGAACTGTAGCTGATGTTATGATTCAAATAAAGAAAATATGTAGGGAAAACCTTGTTTGTTTCCAATGTTCAGTCATAACATAATGCAACCGACCGACCCCCTCAGCAAGGATTTCTCCCATAATTATTTATGTACCGCAGACGTAAAAATCGAAACAAGGGGTGGCAACAACCTAGCAACCGAGACAATTAAAGCAACCCTATCACAAAAAGAACGAGGTACTGACGACGGACGATCTACGGTATTTATATACCCGGCGTGTTTTGTGCTTTAGAAAGCTTTGGGAGACATTCTATTCCAGAATTTGTTAATATTTTACAAGCGCGTGTTTCGCCGAAGGCAGACTGAACAGGAGTACACTGCCTGTTCAGTCTGCCTTCAGACGGCCCATAATTCCTAAAGTGCTCAAGCGCCATTTTGATCGCACATAATTATGAATATTAGAGAGATTAGGTTCTTGTTTTACGACATCCACTTTGTTCTACTAATATACTAGTTGATATTTCACATGCACTTGCCCACATGCATCGCAATACCCGTCTTCCAGGAACGATGAATACCCAACGACAAAGCTTCTTGCTAATTATAACCATCGGCTACGCGTTCTGAGCATAGCTGTGGGTACTATCAGCTGCAGAAACGGTCATACGGAGATCAGACGAATTAATTTTACATAGTAGAGTTTCATAACTTTACTTCATGGACACGAATGGACTCGATAATCAAACATCCAAGGAATTACAGTGATCTTTCGACACTCCAGCTGATATAACCTGACAGACTATCCACAACAAAACCACTAAGCCACAGATGCAATACAGTGACTAAGCTATTCCTGGCAGTAAGAGGCAGTTGCGAAGGATATTATCTCTTTTATAGCCTTAACTATTGAGAGCTATTAAGAGAATTGATTGATGGTACAATAAGAACTCTACACAAACTGGGTATTATAAAATGCTTTGCAAGATCGTTTAAAATTAATGAATAACTAAAGAAAATACTTTTTCGTACACCTTATGGTATTCCATATTACAAATATACAAAAACTTATAAAACCTACGATGGAAGGTAATCGCATTAATCGCTTTAAAGCGGTCTCTTCCAGACTATTTAGGCATATAGCTGACTAGATTCTGCCCACGGCTTCGCCCGCGTGATACCCGGATAAAAAGTAACCTATATGTTATTCTGATGTATAAGCTATATTACTGCAAAGTTTCATCAAAATCCGTTTAGTAGTTTTTGCGTGAAAGAGTAACAAACATCCATCCGCACAAACTTTCCGTTTATAATAGTAGTAGGATTATATGTGATTGTAAGAAAGGTTAAATTAATTTAAGAAAGGTCAAATTAATGCAGTGAGTAGGGTGCTCCTGGTTGGTTTTAGGATAATAAACATTTGTTTACGTATTCGGGTTACTGATCTGTTAGTGGGAGGTGTTTGATTGAGTCCCTGTATTGTACGTCCATGTAATGCACAACCATGGAAAGTACACCCCTGGAAAGTACAGCCAGTATTACAAACCATTGGTTTCAAATACTTGGTTTGTAATACTGGGCGTACATTCCTGGGCGTGCATTCCCTACACGTGTTGACCTTGTACGGCCAGTTTTGTACAACCCTGGAATGTACAGCCATGGAATACGAACTAATTTCATGCTCTGTTTTCATGTGCGAGTGCTATCAAGGGGCAAGTGCTGTGTTGCCATAGTATTTTAAGCTATTAGTAAATTAATGTAGATGTAGTAAGTAGATTAGTTATTTATGTCGGGTTTTTGCAGATGAACTAACCGGTTGGTTTTATTTATTTGAACCCAAGTTTGTTGGATAAAGTTCGGATAGCAATCCTCCTTTTCTGAGTGGTATAAAAAAAAAAACCTAATAACCTAACCAATCCAAGACGGATTTGCTTAGGAAGGATTTCTCAGGCCAACATTAACTTATTGTTTACATTATTTATCAATGGCAACTCTTAGTTGAACATATTAAAACTTGCTCAGTGCAAACGAGGCTCGTTCTCGTCATGCGACTTATTCGCATCGACCAATGAGAGCTCACGGATATGACGAACTCGCGACCAATGAGCGTCGAGAATATTGGTTTGTAATCCGGGGTGTACATTCCAGGGGTGTGCATTACCGTCATGTGTTTAGTTTGTACGGAGCGTATTGTACGACCATGGAAAGCACACCCAGATAATTCAAACCATGCTTTGCATGGACGTACAATACGGTCTCCCGTTTGGTAGAACGCGGTACAGATTGATGTGGATATGAAACGTTAGTAATGTTTCAATTTCTAACAATCTGAGATCTGACTACCTGATTATATTGAGACTAGCTTCTGCTTACGGCTTCGTTCTGTTTGGCAAAAACATAAAAAGTAGCCGATGTGTTATTTTGGATCACGAACCTACTCCAAATTTCATCAGGAAGATTTTTAGCAACAAACATCCAGAAAGCCCAGAAAGTATGGATGATTGTCACTAACTTATTAGTAGGATGAGCGAAGCATGAAATATCGACATTGCTATATTAATTGGCGGAATGTAAGGATACGCCAATGCGTGATTAAGTTGAAACAAGGCTACCAACATCAATATCACGTACGAAATGTATAATCAATCTTCATCTATACGTGTAACAAAACCAGACATTGGGAATACAGCCAAAAATGTATTTATTTATTAAAATTCTATAGTTCAATTAATATGAATTTTAGCAATACGCGGACTTCATGCTCAAGCATTTATTACCAGCCAACCTAATTTGTTGAAAGCATGGCGATTGGCGTGCAACAATTTCTAATCGAACTTATAACAGAAATAACATAAATTATAACAGAGACTTATAAGTCTAGGTATACCTTACCTAACTACATATGTACCTAAGTTATATAACATTACTATTGTAAAATAACTGTGTAACATTACATCATAGGTGTTTTTCACATTGTGTCCACAATAAAGTTAATTTTGGATTTCGAAGCCAAATGGCAAAGTGAAAGTATTTTTTTTTATTGAAATCACAAGGATCATTATAGATACGGAACTCTTATAGTTTCGACATGTCCATTTTTTTGTCTGTCCCCCCGATTTCTTGTTTAGTTGGAAACGTATCAAGATAAAGTTCGACAAGTAGACATGTTTTCTTAAACCAAAAACGATAATCAAAAAATAAAATATAAGAGCAACTTTTGTGCATCCCTAATCAAAAGTTACACACTGTAAAATACATATACAAATAAAATAGGTACATTGAATAGGTCTCCTTAAATTATTTTAAGATTTCCTTCAACATTTTTGATTTTAAACCCTCGTCCAGGAAATTTTAAATTATCTGAAGTATCCCATTCCTCCTCTATTTTAGGGTTCCGTAATCAAAAGGAAAATTCCCTACAAATTCCATTGAAAATTACTTAGATAAAGTTGTTCATTGTGTAAAACATGTAGTAAATATAAATTTATGGGCAACTACGGAACCCTATACTGCACGTGGCAGACACGCACTGGGCCGTTTTAAATCCTTGAGTCCTAAAAGTAAGTTAAAATTTTACGAGTATCATTTAATAGGACTAATGCAAGTAACGCACTACTAACGCAAGTGTGTTGACCGATTTACAATGATAACTTTAGAGTTAGGAGGCAACTTCGGCACCAGCGTGTCTGTACAGAATCTTGGGCACTTTATTTTGGTTTTGGTCTACAAGGTACATTCTATCTTTTATCGAACTTTAGTTAGAGAGTTTACAGAAACATTATAGAAAGCTTGCAATTTCATACCAGGAAATGTCAAAGTGGGCGTTATAGGGCGACGACCCTATAAATTTTATGTTTTCTAACAATAAGCCATAAATCCAGGTCAAATAAACTATATCGGGCGCGCTGTAGGAACAGTTTACTAGAGGTTAATTAACTTTCAGGAATACCGTGTAAATGCAAATAAAACCAGACGAATATGAAGGTTCCGTATCAAGAAAAAAAAACTTAGAAATAAAATAGTGCATTTTAAGTCATTCAGCTTGCTAAGAAGCATACAAATATTCGATTCCCGCTGCGAGACAAAGGTTCGTATGTTCTACAGATATTTGTTCTGGGTGTTGTGGTACCACGGTACTCGTAGTTTCTGATATCCACGACCTAAGAGAGTCCAAATGTTGTGTCAGGGTTTGTGTCTGATGCGTGTTTATTTATTTACTTATTTCGTATGGACTATCCACATTTATCCGTACCGTGTTAGGCTGCAACCCGTCCACGGCACTGGATGGTGTGTATAATCCTGATGCCCAAAGAAAGCGTGGCCACATCAATAGTACCTATTCTGTGGCGACCATTTAGGTACAAAACCCTGAAAACCTTTTTTTGAAGCTGTCTTACTATTCAAGACGTCAAGGGTCTTGCTTAGCTTGATGAAATATCAAAAAACTATTTGTGGAGCGACGAATCTAATTTGTCATAATGTAACTGATGAAAGGAAGACACGAATGTCTCCATTTGAGTAATGTCTTGTGGCGTGACTTGGCATGCCAATGTCGAATTTAGCCAAGGTCAGGAAGTACAGAACATAGCACTTACAGAAACTTGTTTCGTTGCAGGAATAAAAAGTAAGCCAAAAATTTGTGTTTTCGTAATCGCTGATTACGTAGCTTGCCTGAATGTAAATCCAGCATGGTTAACATTCGGATGGGTAGCCGTTAGTGGCAATTATAGCTGAATGCTAGCGTGCAGGGGATAACTACTCTTTCTTAAGCTAATATTATGAACATTTTGGCTTTTTAATGGAGTGATTTCAGATGATATGTTCGTGATTAGAATGTGCGTTGTGTCGTACAGAAAGTGTATGTCTCAAGACTGTCAGATGGAGTACTTTGTAGCAACACGCCCACGCGAGAGGCAATAAAAACCAATTACAGAACAATCAATTGTACAGTCAAATGATTAAATGCAATCCCTACGTGGACAAGACTACACCTCACTGACTGCAATTATTGAAGGTATAAAACAATTACTTTTTGATCAAAGATGGTGGTCTGAAAGCAACCTAGCAAATTCTCGAGTGGCGACCCGGATCGGAAGAAAGTATTATAGTCTATGACGCAGTATAGGATAAGTAACCAACTGAAATTAACTAGAAAAATAAATAGATCTATGATTCTACGCCATTTCGGGACTCAGAAAGATGGGATAAAGATCGTTCTGACAATGACATGTCATAATATAGGAAGGCCTGTATGCTCCTTTGGTACAGTCAAACTTCTGTTTCCTGATTTTCCGTTGTCAGAGTCCATAGTCGGACAACAGTGGAGATTAGCATGTAGGTTCTAGCTGTTCGATTACGGATAAAATTCATCAAATGCTTCTCTCTTGGCTTTCGAAGCTTTGGGGTTCCTCAGTTCAGTACCCTATACTACTGCTTGGTCAAGTATGACAGATATCCAACGCAACAGGTAATTTAACAAAATACCGGATATGTCAATCTACGTTCTGACTAATGATGATCTCCAAAATAAAAGTCGTGGCAATATCATCACGACCAATGAGCAAAATCATGAATTAATAGATAGGTACTTCGTACAAACACTGTTTTAGTCAAGTAGGTGACCTTTAATTAGATGCACTTCAATAACTAACCATACAAGGGTAAACCAATAAACGTTGAACGACACCAACAAAATCAACCAGGCTTTGAAAAAAAAAACCTCAAATATTGGGTGTTTTATAAATGCTAGCTAGACGCAATTTCTCACTGAAGACGGGGTCATTTAATTCTAAGTGGGGGAAACAACATCTGCACTTACGATGTCTCTCTTCTAACCTGAACCCCAATTATTTTAAAAAGCGGAGAAAAACTTTTGGTTGGTGACAGCAATGTATCTCCGACCCCAAGGGAGTTGTTGGTGAAGGAGAGTACAATTGGATTAGCCCAATCCCAATCCCAATTTGACCTGACTTTGCTTGTGGCCGTGCAATGTATTACCACGTGCTCCACTGTCTTTTCAGCTTGAAGACCACTGTGACATAGTCCACCATCTGTGGCCACTGTCTTGGCAGACATAAATGGTGGTACAGGTGTCAGTGTCCCGTTGATCACACAGCATCAGCTCCCAATCATCCGTAGGTCGTCGCGTTTATTTTTTAAGTGTTTTTATACTTATATTTTTAGCAGGCAACAATCATTTAATATGCCTGCAAAGACTATGCAGGCGGGATCATATGCAATTATCGTTTTAATTTAGTTATGTCGATTACATTATGGCACAAGCGAGTGGCACAAACTACGTGTGAGCGCGCACTATGCCCGCTACGCTCATTGTTTTATGACTCCGCCTGCAGCGAGAAATTTTCTATAATCAATTTTCATAAATAATCAACGCAATTGCGTTGATTATAGAGGTACAATCAGCGTCACAAACTGGCTACTCCTTTGGAGTTTGAAGATATAATTTGACACTCGTTATATTTTGTTTATTTTTCAGTTTTTTTTCGCATTGATTCTATATAATAATAAATAAATAATGCTGGTCATTTTTCACACAGCATCATCTAGCCACAAACGAAGCAAAGCTTGTATTATGGGAATTACATGACTGATGTACTGCTTATATACTTTTTTTTTTGTTGTAAATATATTAATATTATACATAGAAAACACCCGAAACAGACCCGAGACAAACATTAGCTAATCATACAAACATTTGTCCCGCAGAGGGAATCGAACCCGCAAGCTTCTGCGTCTCAGGCGGGCCTTCGCCCTCTGCGCCATAGAGGTCGTCCTTAAAGCAATTTGTAGATTTTAGTTTGGTCCTATTTTGCTTCGTATGTATTTGTATGTGTGTCTCAAGCTCTTAAATGTTTTCTTAAACTGAATTCAAAAGACATGGACCTGAAGTTGCCTAATACAGGAGGTATTAGGAAATCTGTTTTGGTACCAAACACAAGCTATGCCCATTACCTTATAAATCGTACAGTTGCGAAATTTCCTGTAACTGCCAAAAATACGCATCTTGTCTTTCCTCATCGTCCTAACTACTGCCTTGCCCTTAATCACGCACGCGGCCCCAGATTACATAATACTGAGTACGACGCGACGCGGAAATTCTATGAGATGTGTTTTTAAATATAACATTTTCTTGTATCGCCTTGAGAAATAGTATTGCAGCCTCGTAAGTAAAGCTGGCTTTTATGACTTCCTAATTAATAAGATTTTAGTTATGAGGGCAAAAATAAAAAGTTGCACCTTATGTTTAGATTTTTCAGTACCTACATATCTAATTGATTCTAATAAATATTTATTATAACTTAAACCTCTTTTTACAGACTAATGTACTAGCGGAAACTAGTAAAAAAATATATTACAAATGTACAATTATATTTTTTTATTAGATTTTTGTGGGTTCAGTTGGCTTATTCCACAAATCCCCTGCAATAATCCCCTTCCTGTACTCAAATGGTAAGCTAAGGGGATTTGTGGACAAGAGTTCCAGAAATTCAAGACGTATAGCTATGAATGCAACTATTTTAATAAAATCTATACCAATAATAAAGCTTAAATTTGTTTTTGTTTGAATGCGCTAATCCCAGAAACTACCAGTCAGATTAGAAAAAATATATTTGCATTTGATAGCCCAATTCTTGAGGAAGGTTATAGGCATCATATTACAGTATTAAGAGCCATACAAAAGAAGAAATAGCACAGTTGAGCGATGCGATGTGGTGGGCCGAGGGTGGCTGTATCACAGCTAGTATAAGATAAAAAGTAGGTACTTAATATAGGCTTATTCCACAAATCCCCTGCACTGCTAATTTTAAGGCAACACCAGCGACAAGCGAAAGCAGCCAGACTCGCCGCAAATCCAAGCCTAGAGGGAAACGCGCAGGCAGACTGGCAGCTAAAACCCAGAGAAACACCGCGGCACATCCCAACATGCCGTCTCAACCCGTCACCAAACGGTCCCGGCCCGAAGATACAACCACGCCTACTGGAGACAGCAAACGTGTGAAATCGGGGACCAACAAACACAAAGGGTCGGTCAGCTATGCAGCGGATTTCAGGGCCAACGAGCTGTGCGTGGCAGTCATGACCGAACCCTTCAACGACCTCACGGCTGAGCAAGTCACGAGCATCCGAACTTGTTTGGAGACGAAGCACGAGGACGAACTTCTCGACCCGGCAACGTCGTCCCAAACATCCAAAGTCCGGTTCCGTGGCAAGGCGCACTATAGCGAGGGAGTCCTCAAGTTGTGGTGTGAGGACGACGTCGCGCTAGTGTGGCTCCGCTGCGCGGTGGACAACGTTACATCGCCAATCGCCGGGACTAAGCTTGTGGTCAGACCTCAAGCTGAAATCCAACGGCGCATCCTCTGTGGTCTGTTCATCCCCGAACCCAACAAGGATATCGACAGGCTGCGAAGGATTTTCGCGATGCAAAACCAGTTTGTCAATGTCAACTCTTGGTCACTAGTCAGAGCGGAAAAACAGACGGAGCGGGAATCACCTGGTGTCCACCTGCTCCTTCGTGTTCCAGAGTCTGATGTCAACAAACTCAAACAACAGGAGCGCCGCCTTTACTGGCGTATGGGTAACATTTACATCCGAATCCTGGAGGAGGATTCTGGACCAACCCAGGCGGAAGGCGACGCTCAACCCAAACCCACCCCTCAAAAACCCAACGTTGGCGAAAGAACATCAGAGCGCCAACTAGAAAACATAGAGATGGAAACTGATCCCCCATCCACACCCAAACCCGAGGACGAGGAGTGCTTTCTGGACGTCGAGGGGAGTGAGGTCAGCGACAGCTGCCTCAACTCCTCTCCGATCCGACACTCCTAAACCGTTCCCCATCATCCAAACCAACCTCCAGCACAGCCTCACAGCGACGGCTTCTCTGCGCAGAGCGCTGGAGGAAAACCCCCAGACCATAGCCCTAATCCAAGAGCCGTGGATTAGGAAGGGCAGAATCTGTGGTCTAAGCAACACCAGTGGAAAACTCCTCCTCGACACCACCGTAAGCAACCCTAGAACCTGCATTATCACTCCCAAACACCTACAGACACTATTAATTAACGAATTCTGTTCCAGAGACCTAACTGCTGTTAGGCTCACTACTGGACCTAAAGAGATACCCCAAGACGTAGTCCTAGCATCCGTCTACCTGCCAGGCGACGAGGACATACCTACAGCAGAGGTGGTATCCCTAGTCGAGTACTGTGAGCGGGAGAAATTGGAACTCGTTATCTGCACCGACTCCAACGCGCACCACAACCTTTGGAGCAGCGACAAGACAAACATCCGAGGAGAAGAACTGGTAAATTATCTTTTTACTACTAATCTCACAATACTTAACAGAGGCTCAGAACCAACATTTGTAACCTCTCGAGCCCATACCATCATTGACCTAACAATAACTACAGAGAAGGTGTCCCACTCTATCACCGACTGGCACGTCTCTGACGAGGCGTCATGCTCGGACCATAGATGGATTAGATTCAATCTCTGCATGAACCTACCGACACCGCAACCTAGGCGCGCCCCACGCAAGACAGACAGGACAAAATTTGTAAAGATGGTCCGATCAGCTCTTGAGTCTGAGAATGTGCCATCAAACAACGTAAGTGTAGAAGACATCGAACACTACGTGAACAAACTCACCCACATCTTAACCCACAGCTATGAACAATCGTGCCCTCTCGTCGTGCCCCCGGTGGGACCAAAGCGACACTGGTGGGGCCCCGAACTGCAGAGATTACGTCGCAAAGTAAGGAGTCTGTTCAACAGAGCAATAAACACTCGCCAAATCAAGGATTGGGAAAACTACCAATCCACTAAAGCAACTTACAAAAAACGTATAAGAACTAGGAAGCTGGAATGCTGGAAACGCTTCTGTACAAGCATAGAAAGCACCAGCCATGCAGCACGAACGAAAGGCATACTATCAAGCGAACCTGAGCGTACACTTGGATGTCTCAAGAAACCAGACAACACCTATACAAAATCTGATGCAGAAACAAGCGAACTGCTGCTAGAAACACACTTCCCAGGGTGTCAGATTACAGACAATCACGAATGGGACATGCGCACCGAACGAACATCCAGTAGCCCATGACCTCATCGATCAGGAAAAGGTTTTATGGGCCATCAACAGCTTCCTTCCCTTCAAATCAGCAGGACTAAACGGGATATTCCCGGGTCTCCTTAGATGGAGTGGCGATCTACTGGCTGACTATCTTGTTAACATCTTCAGAGGCTGCGTTGCCCATCGCTACATACCTCGCAAATGGAGGGAAGTGAAGGTAGTATTTATCCCAAAACCAGGAAGGAGCGACTACACACTGGCGAAATCCTTTCGACCAATAAGTCTCACTTCGTTCCTTCTCAAAACACTAGAAAGGCTATGTGGCCTGGAAATAAGAGGGCGCACTCTATTGCGCAAGCCCCTACATCCACATCAACATGCCTACAGTCAGAACAAATCAACTGAATCAGCACTTCATAGCGTGGTAACACGAATAGGAGACGGATTAACCAACAAGTTACCGACTCTGGGTGCCTTCATCGACATAGAAGGCGCCTTTGACAAAACATCCTTCAACAGCATAAGCCTGGCACTAGAACGCTATGGCTAGCCCCAACGCTAGCAGAATGGATAAACAATATGCTCAGATACAGAGCTATACAATTCACTGTTAACACAACAACCAGAGGTATAGTGGTCAGAGGCTGCCCACAGGGTGGCGTTCTTTAACCACTGCTATGGAACATAGTTGTAGACGAACTCATCCAGAAACTGAATGGTCGAGGACTGTATACAGTGGGATATGCAGATGACCTTGCTATCCTAACGACTGGACATTTCGAGAACGTACTATGTGACCTCATGAAATCAGCTTTTAAAACAATCGAAAACTGGTGCACAAGTCATGGGTTATCGGTCAACCCCACAAAAACGGAACTCATAATGTTCACCCACAAACGGAGCCTAGGAAACTTAAGACTCCCGAAGCTATTCAACACCGAAATAAAACTAACTAACGAAGTCAAGTATCTAGGGATCATCCTAGATAACAAACTGTTATGGAATAAACATCTTGACTACAAAATACAGCGAGCCTGCACAACCTTCTTTCAATGTAGCAGAATGCTTGGGAAAACATGGGGACTTTCCCCGAAAATAACCATGTGGCTCTACACGGCCGTGATAAGACCAATACTCACTTACGGAGCAATCGTATGGTGGACCAGAACCGAATTAAGTACCGTAATCGCCAAGCTTCAACGATTTCAAAGACTCGCATGCTCCGCCATTACAGGCTGCATGAGAACAACCCCGACGGCCGCACTTGAGATCATTCTAGGCCTAGCCCCGCTTGACCTCTACATACAGCAGGAGGCAACTATGGCCGCTTTGAGGCTCCAACACCAGGGCCTATGGGGCAACCCTAGAAGCCTGCATGCGGCTATCCTGGATCGTGCAATTACACATGAGCCTCTATTAGCTGCCCCATGTGACAAGACCTCCAAACAACGAATATTCCAAAAACACTACTACATACAATTATACGAGGAACTAAGAGATCAATCAGGAATCAATGAAGTCCGTGTCTACACCGATGGCTCAAAAACCAAACAAGGAACGGGCGCTGGAGTACACTCGATGGATCTCAACATCAACATTTCAATGACACTAGGCACACACAGCTCCATCTTCCAATGTGAATGTGTGGCCATCACCGAGGCCGCAACCGCGATATACAGGAGAGAAATCGAAGACTACAACATACGCATACTCTCCGACAGCACAGCAACACTAAGAGCTCTGGAAAGCCACAGCTGTAACTCCAAACTCGTCTACGAGTGCCACCTAGCCCTAGAGAAAATCTCGGCGAAAAACAAAGTGACTCTACAATGGATTAAGGGACATAGTGGATCACTTGGCAATGATGCTGCAGACGAATTGGCCAGAAGAGGATCAGGAACACTCACAGAAGGTCCCGCCCCACTCCTCCCTCTGCCATTCTCTCAGCTGCGCACGTGGATGCGACACCGCACCATAAACCAACACAATGAACGATGGGGACAGGCCACGGACTGCAGACAGTCAAGAGCAGCTCTACCTGCCATCTTACCACGACTGACGCGTCGCCTACAAAGTCTCAAAAGATCAGACCTCCGGATCATCGTGGGGACTCTAACCGGTCACTGCCCCTTGAAAAAACACTTCTACAACATCGGAGCCACAGACAGCCCACTCTGCAGAGGATGTCTAACCGAAGAGGAATCAGCTGCCCACGTAATCCTGGAATGCGTGGGCGTAGCAACTCACCGCGCAAAAATCCTTGGCAACCCAAGGTCACTCCGCGAAGCCTGTGAAGACCCCAGGAAACTTCTGTGCTTCTGGGCGGAGTTGGGCTGGCTAACCCACTAGCCAAAACTCCCACGCACAATGAACCAACTAAAGAGTTTAAATGCGGAAAAGGGAGTCCACACACATACATACATACATACATACTGCTAATTTTATTTCTTTTGCTTAAATACAAAATCAGAGAGTTATGCAGGTAAGTACCTACCTATACTATGTTATTAGATCCCAACATATAGTTCTGCTGATAGTAACTAGATGGCTCTGAAATTTGCTTATATATTTATAGTGTTCTCAATACAATCAAACTGTGAAGCAATCAGATGGAAATATGGATCTAGAGGTAAATCATAAACTTACATGTTGTGTGAGAGTGATACAAAATCAGAAGAATAAAGCGAAAGTAATGGTTATAAGATATAATAATAAAGACTAGTAGTCAATTATTATACTATAGATCAGGGGTTTTGAATCTATGGCCCTCGGGTCAAACCCTGCCCATGAGCAACACTAATCTGGCCCGCGAAAGCTGTGTCGGGTCACTGGGCTGACATGCCTGATATCCCACTCTTAAATTTATTTTGATAAATCAAATCAACCAAAGTAATTGTACAAAATAATATGATGGATATTTTATTTACTTGCTGATGACATACCTAAATTTTGTGAGTGATGGTATGTTAATCTGATGCTAGCTTGATCTTGGCCCTTAGGGCTTTCTGGAGCAATCAGTCTGGCCTATACGACAAAAAGTTTGGAGACCCCTGCTATAGAAATATTATTACCTGTGCCTTTAGTGCCTCTAGATGAAATAGAGTGCCACACACCCACATGGTACTCAGATAAAAAGTATGCCTTTGTGTTATTATAGGTCACAAACTATACATGTTCCAAATTTCATCCAAATTAGTTCAGCCACTATGGAGATTATTAGCAACAAACATCAAAACATCCTAACTTTGACATTTACAATAGCAGCACATACTTTACTTACCATTGTTTCAATGACCATTCCACATCATCCAAACTAAGGAAATATTAGATACTGAACCATGCAGCTGTGAACTGCACAATAGACTAATATATAACTAATAAAGACACAGCTACATAACTTCAAGCTGGCTAAGTCGGCCATGAGGCACAGATATTATAATATTATGCTGAGGTAAATAATAAAAAAAGCTGGTCATTTTTCCACATCATCTAAATTCACACACATTTAGAAACAGGTGGTTAGGTGGGGGTTGGTTGGCCCAACTACCACCAAACGAAAGACCGGAAAGAGTCCCCACATACTGATAGTTGGATCAGAGGTACTTCGAACATTCTGTGTATTAGACAGAGCAAGACGTTCATGGAAAAACTTTAGGATTGGGGCGCAGGCCTAGGTTATTTTAACCGGGCGATAAAACATCACCATGTTTGCAAAAAAACATATTCATGACGATAACAAAAGTTTTGTAACATAGAAGACTATAATTGAAAATAATACTTACATGATTCCACATTTGATTTTATTATTCTTCAATATAATAAACACGCACGAATGAAAAATAATTGAAATGAAATCGAACGAAAACACAAACACAAAATTCCTTCCCAAATAAACTGGCCTTGGCTATTTCTAATGTAATGATATGCGTTAGCATCCTAGTAGTCTGTGGTAGTGGTAATTTTCTCTACGGCTATTTTAATTTAATGATTATCAGATTACTGTCAATATGGCCACAGATTAAGGACTTTTGATGATTAATTTGGCAAACGTTAGTCACAGTTTGACTTTCAGCTACGGAGTTGAGTTGGGTTCGATACATCCAATCACTTCACTTCACTTAAAAAAGGGCATTTTTAACAATTACAAACACAACATATTTTTGACAGTAATCATTCAATTTAATTGAAATGCCAATTTTGACAGTTCGTTAAGGAGTTATTTAAAATAAAACTTAGTAAACGTGTGACTACAGTTTTAATCCGAATGCGTTTTGGGCACTTATGTACCCCAGCTCATCTTGCCCGTATTAAAGTTATTTCTAATCCAAATTGTGCCTGCGGGGATGAATTGGGTAACTTTAACCACATAATCTTTGCCTGCAAATTGTATGATCATGCCTCTTTATTCCAAGATCTCATTTCATCGCATGTTCCTCTTCCTACTAATATTAATATCCTTCTTTCTTCCTTAGATCCTGTTATATTATTTCCTTAGCTTCTTTTATAGGCACTAATAATATTTACCTGTAATATATTATATTCATAAACTCCGCTGATCCTTATCCTAATCCTTTTAATATCCATATCGTGTTATTTTATAAATATTTTAAATGTTTCCCTAATTTATTGTTAAAAAAAAATATATATATATTAAGTTACTACGCTAGAAAAAAACCTAAAATGGCAAATGCCGAAAGTGGCAACGCCAAAAAGAGTAGAAAAAAAAGGTAGAGGGCCTCCAATAATGGAGTTGAATTAGCCTCGGCCCAATAATAAGATTGTTTGTTCGTTTGTTACGAAGATTTTGGTTTTACCACAGATTAAAAATTTTTGATCCTACGGTTTTACAAAGAATAGAGTTAGATTTGTTGGATACTTGGTTGGATATGGATAGTTTAATATTCCTTTCACCGACACGTGAAACTGTGTAAACCATCTCCTAGTTAAGTCTGTGGGACTGTGGCGTGAACCTTGCGTGAAACTGCTTTCTCCATCAATGAAACTTTGTTTTGATGATATCTACAAAATAATGGAAGCCGATTCAACTACCTATGATAATAATTCCAAAGCATCATTAGATGAACCATGGTTGCCTTTTAACACATGTCCAGGGTAGGATACAATCTTTCAATTTTTATTTTTCAGCCTTTACATGATTTTGCCCTTCTCATCCCTTAAATCTATTTTTCTGCCTGTCTATAGAAACTTCAAGCTGTACAAAGAATTTATGTACAACAGCGGTGAAAATCGTATTGAAAGGCAAATAGTTGAAAGACTGCAAAAGTTTGGTTTACTACCGAACCATATCAAATGCTTGAGCAATACTCCAGATTGTAAACTGATTTGCAAAGCTGCTAGAGTTGTTGATAGGTAAGTTAAAGCACACTTTACCTATGACTGTTAGGATTCCAGACACAATACAAAACATTGCATTGCCCAGATCGGTGTATTAACCAGTGGTTAAACAAGACATATTTTTTTACTCTGATTTTAAGAACTTTAGTTTTTTAACAGTCAGTTCTATTATACCCTGTACACTGTACATCATACATATTCATCCCTCCTGTTGGTGGGAACCAAGTTTTCAAATGGTGACCACCATTTGAAAACTTGGTCCTCCAGTGTTTGTTGGTTCTGTAAGATATTACAATCTTTATCATCAACAGCCTGTAGAAGTGCACCGCTGGACATAGGCCTCACCTGCCATGTGCCATGTGCCAAGTGCGCCATGATGAACTATCTTGACATACCCCTATCCACTAACTGCCCGCAACCTTTTAGATGCCAATCAAAGTGCTATCAAAAATGAACAGTTATGAATTGTTTTCAGGTTACAATGGGTCTGTGAGACATGTGGGAAGAGACAGCCCATTAGGGAAGGATCCTTCTTCCTCAGAATACAGTGTTCAATCCCTCAAGTATTGCAAATAGTGCTGGCGTGGTGTGAAGATGCAGATTTCCTCACAGCTGCAGATCATTTTGGTAAATCTCTAAATTATTTTATTACAAAAAGCGAAAGACATTTTGACAAAGAAACTACTAAGCAACAGCCTTATTGTGAATTTGTGGTGATTGCAATCATAAATAAAAATCGAAAAATTCCAGATCCATAAAAATTTCTATAACGGGAGAGGCTTGATCGCGAGTATCTGTCTGCCGTAACAGTAACACCTGTAACTTAAGGATAGAACTTATAACTAACTGACATTAATACTAATAATAAAATTATTATTATGCCTACTTACAAATAAAATTTTAAATTCACTTAATGAATTATATTATGGGTATGTTTTGTTTTGATATAAATAAATAATAAACATCCAACAGTTGCATACTAGTCCTGACCCCTCACAAGGATTCCCTGTGTCATGGGTATCAGAAACAACGAGTACCCCCATCACCTGACCCAGCACGAATATCTGCAGAATATACAAAACAAAATCCTGTAGCAGGAATCAATTCTTGTGATTTTAATGTATAAATTAAATACTCACTGACTTTTCAGCCTGTCAGCTGCTAGCTCAACAAGAATAGAAATGCAATATTAAAAAATAACTAAGGAAATTAAAATATTTTTTGGTGTTGGCCATCCCACATTCGGAGTAACATTGTGTTGTTTTTCTTCTTTACAAACCTACGAACTTGCGCACCTTCTAACATGCTGTACCGGTCCATATATGGACTGGTTAAAGAAACAGTATCATGAATAAGTAAGAGAGAACGATGGAACTGACATGGTCGAAAATCGACAGAAGTTAAAAAAAAAAAAAGAAAAAAAGAACTTGCGCACAGTTTCAACATATTTGTATATTTTGATATTGAAAAAGAATGGATATTCAAATATTTTTTGGTATTGACCATCCCAGATTCGGAGTTAAACTAGGTCTTCTTTTAGTATACCATTACATAACATTGTACTGTTTTTCTTCTTTACAAACCTACCAAGTTTACAGTTTTAACATATTTTTATATTTTCATGCTCTCAATCAGAAACTACGGTAAGTATTTGTACAACGCACTGGCTGCATAGTCAAACTCACCATCCTATCAGATCCTTTGCAAAGCACAGCTATATCCACCGCTTTCTTGTATTAACCTCCTATCTGACAGTAAAGCGAGCGGCTAATTATGCTCCAAGGCTCTGACGGAACTCTCGGTGTCTGTCATTCATGGCTAAAAATGACTTATCAGTCTGACAATTGTACGAAATAATCTATCGGCTTTCGGCAAAAACTGCACAGCACTCAGAAAATAAAGTGTAGATATTCGATTGGAGTGTGTTTGCTTCATTCTTCGCTTATGATGAAAAAATGGGCTAACATATAATCTGTAAAAAGTTAAACACTCTGGGCCTTACTTAAAAACATTATTAAATAGTTGAAGAACTAAAAACCACTTGGTCTCTTTTTGAGATGTGTCATTTCAGATTAAATAGAAGAAAACAAAACACTGCTTACCTACAACAACCTAACAACCGTTTAAAATCTTAATAAGTAAGGTCCTCAGTAAAGCTAGATCAATCCTCTCAGATTTTATCTTCCATTACAGGAGTTAAAACAAAAGTAGCTAGTCAAATATACGACAGGCTAGATGATCTAGCTATCAAAGAGTACAGTAAAACTCTGCTAGGCGGCACCAGCAGCGTAGTTCTGGCGGAAATGTACCCAGCATGTCTGAATAGATTGTCACCTGATACAACAGACCATCCTCATGTGCATAAAATACTTATGCTCGCTGATACCAAGGTAAGACATTTTAATTTGATACATATTATAATGGCGGACTGCTTCATAGCACAGCAAGTGTGCCGAAATTATGATAACTTTGAACCTTGGTCACCCCAGTTTTTGCCTGGTAGAAGTTATGCAATTTGAATTAAATCTTCTAAATATATAAAATCGTTGAGTGACTCACTCACATTGCGTGGTTTAGGCTGTGCATTGATTATCAGTCAGTCAGTCCGACTGACAATCAACACAGCCTGAACTGTAACGAAAAAAAAACTTCATTTTTCACACAGCATCATCTAGCCCCAAAGTAAGCAGAGATTGTGTTACGGGAACTACATGATTGATATACTACTTATATACTTATTTTTTTACATACATATACATAGAAAACACCCAAACCCGAAACAAATATTTGCAGATTATACAATCATTTGTCCCGCCGAATCGAATCGAACCCGCTGCCTTCTGCGTCTCAGGCGGGCCTTTGCTCATTACGCCACAGAGGTCGCCAAACTTATAGAATCATTAATATTATCAAAACGGGAATTTCCACGTACCGTACCTACTATTGGTGAAGACGAAGTTCACCAATAGTAGGTACAACCGATACTTGGTGTTTCGAGGACCAAGTGCTTTATTTTTGCATGTCCAGATTAGCAAGGCTCTACTGTAAATGTTCAAACACCGATAATTTTTTTGTTTATTTTTCAGCATATACCAACATACTACCGTTTGCATGTCCTGAGAGAGGACACGAGAAAAATAAATGTACTAAACCGCAATGAGGTAAGTTTAACGATAAAGTACCGCCCGAATGCCTCCGATATAGATTAGGGTCAGTTTAGCCATCAACATGCCCTCCAAAGCATAGAAGCGCTCAGTTATAAATGTCTAATTGGCATCTAGGACCTAAATGTCAATTAGACATTTATACCACTTGCATATATAACCTAGATTCTAGGTCATATGCAAGAGTTGACTGAATGGCGTAACCTAGTTTACACTTTAAGAACAATTAAAAGAATAATATCATGCTTTGTGAAGCTTAAAAAGAAATCTAAAATGATTGTTATGTTTCAGATGTTAAAAACGCAAATAGAGAATTTAGTATCGAAATCAGTGACCCCAGACTCCACATTGGTGACCGGAACCACCATACCAGTTGTAGAGGGCGCTGTTCCCATACAGGAACTCGCACAGCAGTGCGATGGCGAAATGCAGCAATTCTGTAAGAAAGCATCTAGTTAGCTCTTTATCCATATGTCATAAATTATGTCATATTGATAATCTGAATTTGACAAGCAAGCAAAAAACAACAATGGTAGAATCGAAAAAGGTTATCTTCTGCCAAGTTTTTTTTTATTATTGTCATAATAGTTTCTCGTAAAATTCTTGCTCTTCACACGCCACTAAGGGGCGCTGCAATTCATGAAGGGTTTTGAAATTTATCTAAAAATGTACTTGTTTCTAAGTTGAACTTGAAATAAATGAATTGAAAACTTTGTTCGCAGTGAGCTCCAGGATATGGAAACAGGCTATAACCCTGTGCGCGGCGTCCCGCGATCTCTGCGCAAACGCATCCCTGCCGTCGGTCTGCGCGACGTCCGTGCAACGCTACCTAGACGCGTCCCTCTACCGGCTGCGATACGGAGACGGCTTTTACCAACATATGCTGAATGTCATAGCTGACGAGTACAATAGCAAGCTATAACCCTGTGCGCGGCGTCTGGCGACCTCTGCGCAAGCGCATTTCTACCGTTGCCGGTCTACGTGTCCGTCATGCAATCTGGACGCCTCTTACAGGCTGTGATACGGAGACTGCTTCTGAGTACGACAGCAAGAAATAGTAACATTCTTCTTGACGGGGATGTTTTATTATTTAAAACTGGATTATTCCTAGAAATGCATGTCATCATCATCAACAGCCTTTAGGTAGGAGTCCACAGCGGGACATAGGCCTCCCCCATCGAGCAGGTAACCCCGAGAGGCGTCATATTGAACAACACTGTTCTGTCAACACATCAGTCTTTTAGGACTGATGTTGGCAAACGCGGACATTGTCATTGTCATTGCGTCATGTTGCCTGCTGTTCTCTGATTGCTTGAAACTCAGACCAATCAGAGCACAGCAGGCGTGGCGGGACTCGCACGACAGTTGACAGAATTGTTTTCTAGCAAATTATTTTTTGTATTTGTATTTATTTTATTTTCAAATTCAAGTACTTTACATTCTAAAGTTTCTGCCAAACTGTACAACAGTTTGTCGGCAGTAGCTCTCGTATGTATCAAACATTGCGTCTCTTGAGGCTTTTTACTCTATGGCCTTCCCCTGAGAGTGCCATAATGAAGAAGAATAATAATGGTATGTATTCCTTTGATATTGTTGTATGGTTAAAACTCAAACTTCCAAATTATTTCGCTTGCGTGATTCGGACTTATTGATGTATCATTCGATACACGCCATCTGTTGGTGGTACATAGCTACGCTTCATATATCATTCAACCACACCAGGGTGTCTAGACAAATACCTCACGTTTAGTTTTCCTTTCACGCTAACGCAAAGAGCATCGAACCTCGTTGGCATACTTACTGTCCGCCATTTTGAAAAAAACTAGTTTCGGCGGCCAGTGATGAAACATGTGCCAATCGATAGAGTAAGTGATTACAAACGAAAAGTATTCAATGATAAGATCTCGTAAGTGATATACTTTCTAAGATATTTGAATTTGAAAATGTAAAAAAAATAATACGATACGATTAATAATAAAAACTAGTTTTTTTCAAAGTAGTGGACAATAGGTATGCCAGGCTGCATACAAAAATGGTCGAACCTCTGTCAAGATGAATACTGGCAGCAGTCACGTGACATTTCCTCACCAGTGGATTTATTCCCATACAATTCAATCTTTCAGCAAACGTTAACGCCAACAGAAAGTGGTATTTGTCTATACCACCCTGGTTACGCTACGTTGATGTAACGTAGCTCATTAATTGGCGAGAGATGTCGCTATAGTAGATTTAACAAAACATGTGCCTTATGTTATGATATGAATAATGTCTTCCTCATATCATAAGTATATAACTTGTGGCCTTATTAAGTTGATAGTTTATAAGGTTGATTGTATTGTGTCAAGTGTAAACATAGTAAAATTAAACCCAGCAATCACGAACTAGAAAATGAAAGGTAGCTCCGCGCCGCTAAGCAAGTGAAGCATCGGCAGGGCTGGGTGTGTAAATATTAGGTACGCCGCTATGCTTTTCAATTATGTCTTACTATTTTATGAGTGTATGCGTGATTTACGCACGTTTTTACGAGCGGGTCGGCATACTTAAGATGCTTCACTTTTGAATTTAGTGGTGCGTCTAATATTTCTCCTGAGTCCTTTTATTTCTCACAGTGCCGGCAATATCAACTATGGATTCACTATGGACATTAATTGCTAGGTTTGTCTTTATGCCTTTTGGCATAAATGTTTTTCGATATTATACATTGTGATATTATTATTCTATAAATGAATTCAGTATACGAACTCTAACAGAGTTTGTATGCACTAGTGACCAACTATGTTGTCGGAGTTCGACTGCTATAGCCGAGATTGACATCGTGCCCGCACGATTTGTACGTCTTCAAAGACCGGAAAAGGTAAATAAAACCTATCTAAGGTTTTATCGCCACAAGTCAATAGGTGGCGCTGCAAATACACGGCGGGGCTTTCTGTAAAAAAATAACTCGTATTAGCTGTTTTTTTAACAATGATGCTTTTTGGATAAAAAGCATCATTGTTAAAAAAACCTTTTAAAAGACTCAAAAGGAATACTTTGTATTGAATTATAATTCAATTATTATGATATTTTTAAAAGGAAATGGAGGCTACTCCAAAAATTCAATAAAAATCTAACCATACTACAACTTAGTTTCATTCATTGTTGAAATGCTGACGACCTATCCGTTTCGCTTCAACGACTCATTCGCGCGTACACTTTGATTTTTGTTTTTTTTTCGGGATTTCATTTCATTATTTTCATCGCTGTTGAATTGGACTATGTATGTAGGTACTATGTATATTTTAGGGTTAGCTACACCTTTTAGATTCTTGAAATTAAATAAAAATTAAAAAATAGGTACCCATAATTTTAGTAATGTATCGACCACTGACGAGGCACGCAAGAGACCTGGTTCGATTACCGCTGCTGGAAAAATGTTTGCATATTCTGCAGATATCATTTCGCACTAAACGACATGTTTTCGAATTTCTGGTTTTGATGACGAGTTTGTGACGATACATTTTTTCGAATGTAAAAATCCATCGGTTCACGACTGGGGTCGAACCCAAGGTCTTCGGATCGGAAGTCGGGCTATCGCATTAAAGAAAGTAGCCTTCCCACGTGTGCTAACTATAGGTGTTCCAGTCTAGTTCTAGAACTAGAAAGCTGTACCCACTGCTATTGAGATTCGAGACAAGTAGATATTATCGAGAACATACCTAATGCGAATAATTTTGTACAAACAAATATCTCCTTGATACGAACATGAAATCTGTTATAAGTTTTCTAGTACCTACCTAGGTAGTTGATCACTATTTATTCTAATAAGCAAGTGCTAGCCTTAATACCTACTTACTAGATTGGCCTCACATATTTTATGCAAAATCTAATGCTTAGAACTGCACACTGCGACACGAGTGCTTCCCCGTGCAACCCACAATTTTTCTACCCAATATTATTTTTACCCGTTCAACCCAAAACATATGCTCCATTCTACCCAATCCAAAAATCTAAGTCACACTGCCTACATAACTTTTCTTATCAAGTTTTGCTCTAATTTGATATTTCATAATATCTGTGAACTAAGTAAGTGCAAATAAAGGTATAGCGAGGCGCAACGACGTAGATAAATCAGGTTTAAATTATGAGAATCAGAATCCATTTAATTTTTATTAAAACACGGGATATTTACCATGATTTGTGAGTTTGCACAGTATACCGATACTTCAGTTCCTCCCGTGATCATGGTATGTACGTACATGCAACTGTGCCTAAATATCGGAAAACATTCAAATACAAATTATGTTCAAAACCATGATAGTTTTAAAATTTATATCAGAATCCATTTATTGTAAAAAATAGGTAGGTAAATACTGTACCTACTTTAAATGACGAACTCCGCTTTAATTAAAGGGAAGCTTTCGAGGCTCTGAATGCAGTGAGAGGATTAAGTAAGTACCTACGATTTGTTTACCGTAAATTAACTTTTATTTTTATACAAAGTGGCCATCTATAGAGATGGCTATAGACGGTACATTTGAGCATGAATAAATGAATATGAATAAGTAGATAGGTATATGTAATTGTGTTTATTTAGGGAATAGTGTTTATGTTTTATTAATAAGTAGATTAGCTCGAGCGTATAATTTATATTTTTTCTTATATTCATGCCTCATGACTCTTCTCCATTAAAACAAAGGTTGGCTGGAAGAGAATGCTATCTAGCATTAAGAGTTGCCTATGTACAGTACTTTATAGCTGTGCAATAATCTATTAATCTATCTACCTTACCTATGTAAGCGGTTTCCGTAACCTATGAAAGTACGCTTGCAACACCATGCACCAGAGCCCAGAGGTACTTAGGTACCTACCATTCGCGCGTTATCGACCCTGAGACGTAACGGGTTAAGCCACAATTACATGTGCCTATAATTTCTCCGGCACTTCAAACCGGAACAGTAATGCGAACAATACTCCTTGGCGGCAGAAATAAATGCAATATTCATCGTTAAATTCAATCTGGGTCAATTAAGTGCAGCGTACGTATAAGGGCAAATAAAATAAAGCTACTTTACCGTTCTTTGAGTCAAGTAGGTTTAACCAGTAAGTACAGTTAGTCGAAAGCGCCGGGCGCATCTTGGCAGGTTGTTTTCCTTAGAGAGTGGTTTAATCTGTGGTTAACTGTGTCACCCACCACCAATGCCATTCATTTGTCGGAGCACTAATACACGTATAAGTAATAGGCATGTATATTTTGTTATACCAACTAATTATACGGTTACAAATACACATACGTCGTTTTTGACGATCTCTGTGACGCAGTGGGCGAAGGCTCGCCTGAGACGCAAAAGGTTGCGGGTTCGATTCCCGCCGCGGGACAAAAGTTTGTATGATTTGCAAGAAAATGTCTTCGGTTTAGGTGTTTCTATGTATAATATGTATGTATTTACAAAATATATAAGTAGTATATCAGTAATGTAAGTTCCGTAACACAAGCTATGCTTACTTTGGGGCTAAATTATGCTGTGTGAAAAATGTCTACATTATTTATTTATTTTATTTATACCAATTTACTTAATAAGCGTTACTTAAGTTTAAAGAAATTTTAAACATTTCATCATCTAAACACTGCTCTGTCTCTTTGAATATGTAATTCAAATTTAACAGCAGAAAACACTGTTTAGTTATCTTGACAACGGTTAAAAATCTTTTTACATAGGCTTTTGCGTAGCGGCACGAGTAAATGAATAAATCAATAATTTATTTATAGTACACCATTAAAAAGAATACACGAAAACAAACAACGTTCAGAATCACAGGTACAAAGGCGGCTGAACGAAAGAAGAACGAAACCACTCATTTTTATACATTTTCAAAAAGTACTAAAACTTGAAGAAGGACAAGTTTGGGCATTGGAAAGCCTATTAAAGAGAGTGGCATTATGAATTTTCTAGACAAAGACCACTTTCTGTTGGCGTCTGACGCCTGCCGGAAAGATTGAATTGTAAGGAAATGACATTAGCTGTGGAAATATCACGTGACTGCTGCCAAGTTTTACCTTGACAAATTTGCTTTAGCGGGAACTAAGCGTGAGGTATATTTATCTAGTTCCCAAGGAGGGCTATGCACAATCCGATCCACGCTATCGTAAATATATTAAACTTGTTTTAAGCAAATAAATTTAAAGCCATTTATCCTGACCGACTTAATGTGTGACTTTTACTAACAACTTTCACCATATCCTTCCTTTGAAGATATTGTTGTAATTTACTTTTGATCTACTCTACCTATCTGTTGATTTTTTTTCTTTTTATTTAGGTAGTTCATATAATTATTTGTGTACATGGTATTTGGTCCTTAAGAAAATTAACTGAGATTAAGTAGTAGGTACCTGACGTAGCTCTGGCCCCCACACTGGTTAAAATGGTTTCCTAAATATGCCTGCGTAAGTTTACTAAGCGTCATTGATTTCATTATATATACATTTGTTCCCCGACATTTAAATATGTACCTACCTAACTTTATTCACGTGTGTATAAGTGGATTTTTTTATACTCTAGTAGCATTCTAACGGCTTGATGGTTTTCGTTTAATTATGTATACCTATCTATCGTTACGAGTAGAAGGAAGTTGATGCAACGTTTTCATAAACCTTAAGCACTTTGCCTATAGAACTAATCCGATGAAGCCGCAATCGGAATTTCACTCATGTCATGATCAGAACTTCAAAAGTGACCTCAGTGTAGGTGCATGTTCTCTCTAGGCGCAGTTCCTTGTCAGCTACAATGTAACCCATCGATATTTATTGAAATCGATCCGTAACGGGTGTTCTCTATTTATCGGAGTTGTCTTGCATCGATTCCAGTTTAGCTAGTGCGGTCGGGAGCCCAGTATACCGCTATCTGGGCGAATAAATACAAGATGCAGCGGAGAGTGGTTACAACGGGACCTCGACAGCGAGGCTCAGTCGGTCTGCTGGCACCTACCGCGATGGTCAACTACAGACGAGTCGTGTGCGAAGTGGCCCTACTCTGCGGCGCTTTTTCTGCCATCGCCGCCGCACCCGCTTGCGACGAGAAAGACCATAAACTTGTATACGACCAGCGACAAAATGGAACAGAGAACTATAGACTCAACATTGACGGCGTTGTCATCGCTGTAGCGCCAGCGGAATCGTTCCTATCCGCGCTTTCAGATATCGACTTCAGCGATCTTATTGACTTGGAATCGCTGGAGCAAGAGTTGAAACCCAAACCGCCTACCACATCCATCTCGTCGGAAGATCTACCGGTCCCGAAGCCGGATGAGAAGCCAATGCTGGACGCCAAACCCGAAAAACCAGTCGAAGTCAAGCCTGACGAGAAGCCTCTGGAATCGAAGCCTGAAGTCAAACCGCAGGAGTCCGAAACACCATCAAAGATCGATGATGTCTCCTTAGAGCCGGCTGCTAACCTGAAAGGCCACAAAAAGTCTGCGCAGCTAAGAAAACAGGAAACCACGCAAAGGTAAAATTTTCCACTGTAGCCTTATGTTGTACTAAAGTTCAATCTATGTAGCTCGAGTGCGTATTATCGTGAAACCGGTTAAAATTTTAAAAGTGTGAAACAGGATGAAATTTGGGTGGGCTTGAAAGAAGCCCTTAAATGGACCGCTCCACTGAGCGACATGAAGCATTGAATTCTAATAAAATATACATCTTTGAGTATTTTATAAAAATGTCGCTTAAAAAGTTTCTTTTTTACAGACTAAAACAACGGATCGCGAGTATTTTTCTACCATTCCTTCGGAAGAGGCGCCATCAATAAAGATCAAAAGCATAATATTCGACTTTCCAACTATGTCCTGAGATTTTCCAACTAAGTCATCTAGGGTGATTATTTTTCAAGTGATTATTTATCCCTGAAAAGTACTTACCCTTTAGCTATGCAGGTATCTACTCATTATAGTAATTGATGAGAGGTATTATGCTAATCGATCTGAAAGTATGTTCTTACTACCAATTAAAAACATTAGTGATATTAAAAACTGCATTTATTTTACTGCTAAGTTTAGGTTAGGCAATTGTATGATTGTAAATTGTTTTTGTTGAAAATAAAATAAATTCTTATTGAAAAATTCATAAAACGGTGTTTTCTTATCTATCTGACCTAGTCCGTAACTGAAGATTTTTAAATACGCAACACTCAATACAGTCAACGCATTTTATATTGTAGTTTTTGTGCGTATGTACCTAAATTGAAAAGGCCCTAAGCAACTAACTTCACTTAGAGCTGGCTCTAAGTTTAGTTGTAGGCACAGAAGAAATATATTCTTAAGAGTACTGGCAGCTATAGCTACCGCGGTCTGTCAAGGATATTTATAAATCTTAAACATATGCTACTGAATGGAGAGCTGACGACCAAAACGGCCAGGTATTTTTGTCATCGATAAAACTCAGGATTCAACTTACCTGAGGGACCCTTTTGTGAAAACCGTCGATCTGGCAGGCCTCATCTGGTGAATACAGGTGTTATGGGGTGGGGGAAAAAATAGGTTAAAGTATCCTAATTAGTTTTTAGTGCAAACTTTTCGGCTATGTTGCCAAACATCCATTATTCTGATTATAAGCTATATTACTGTAAAGTTTCATCAAAATCCGTTCAGTGGTTTATGCGTGAAAGAGGAACAAACATCCATCCTCACAAACTTTCACGTTTATAATATTATTAGTAGGAAGTAGGATAAAAAAATATTATTTTCAGGTAATATTATCATCACTGGCGTTTTTTTGCCTATTTTCCTACAGAAGCTGGAAAAAACCAAGCCAAAAATAATAGTGATAATATAACGAAAAAATATATAAACGTTTTCGTTTCATATGAAAACGCTACGTTTTCAATATTTTTAATTGTCAGCTCTTAGACCATACTATGGACATGGAAGGGTTCCTCACGTCGTGGCGAACAACGTTTGTTCAACGATTTTAGAAATTTAGTAGTTTTTCATTCATGAAATGCCTCTTAAACTTTCCTCCAAAATGTACCTAGACACAACATGAGGCAGCCCTATATTAGTTTATTTACAGATTTCTAAGAGGGCGTAGTAAAAAATTGTTTGCGTTATTTTTGATCGATTGAGATTTTCACGTCAGTCGCATCTAGCATTCGTTCGTTGCAACAACTTCACTCGGTTCGCGAACATCTTTTGCTATATGTATTCAAACGCAGAATAATATGACATTGTGTTTTATCCTGAAATGATCCGGAACGCAACGCATGCCGTGGCTCGCAGAGCACTCATTTGCGTCCTTCATGATGGAAGTCAAATCGAGCCTTTCCTTCGAAGTAATCTTAATTATAAACCATTACCTATCTTCAAAGGTAATCGTTCCATTTTTTTTTATGTGATAACTTTCGTCATTTTTTACTTCGACTTAGCTAAATAATATGAATTTGACGACCTCTGTGGCACAGTGGGTAAGACCCGTCTGAGACGCAGAAGTTCGATTCCCGCCGTGGGACAAATGTTTGTATGATCTACAAATATATCATACAAACATTTGTATGATATATTTGGGTCGGGTCTGGGTGTTTTCTATGTATAAATAAAAAATAATAATATATCAGTCATGTAGTTCCCATAACACAAGCTCTGCTTACTTTAGGGCTAGGCTAGTTAGATGTCCAGCACTACTTATTTATTTATTTATTTTATTAACGCAGACATATTGGTAGGCACCTACGTACCTACTTAGCTAGTTAGTAACCGATTCAATACGGTAAACATGTTTCGAACGGAAAAATAAAACTACCCGCATTATGATTATTAAATTAAAGTTTATTCCAAATAGAAAATAACATAACAGTATAAAAACTAAAGTAGTTATTTCTATCACCTTAAACACTAAACTAAAATTATGAAATGAAATGGCTGGGATCTATTTTATCTATTACGTATGTATCTACGCAAATAGAAAACAAACACAACAAAGGTTGTCGCAAATTATAAAAAAAATATAATATTTGTACTGAAATTATTATTATTTTCAATGGGAATTTCAAATACGATGTAGGTATTCAACCTTTGCACACATCAAAGTAGTTAAGTTCTTCGTCGGAATAAATCCCCTTTGGACTAACAGGGGTATTAAAACGATAAAATATAACACCTACTAAACTACCTATCTATCGAAGTAATAGGTATCTTTATTTACCTACCATTCTATAGATTACCTACCATTGAAGAAAGTCTAGCAGATGGATACAGATTCTTCACAAACGACCGTGCTATGACATGAGATAACTGACCCTTTTGTGTCCTGTCTTCATCTAAACAATAATTGGCCTTAGAAACACCGAGCACCTAAAAATAATTTATAATAGGTACTTAGGTACCTAACTACTCAGGTTATTATAAATTATTTTTATCTGGCGTTTGCGCATTTACGCGGATTAGTTCTCGTTAGTCTTAAAATTTGTATTTTTCTGGCTATTTATTTATAGACATATTGTAATGTTATCGAGTCCACTGCGTACACAATGCGTGCCAGTGAAACTCGGTTATCGGATAACCGCTGACCTTTCTGACGCGGATTCACTCTCCGGCAGTCGACCAACTGCCATCCATTCTTGCATGGCATTCCATACCGCATTATTAGTGTCTCACGTCAAAAGCAGAAAAAAATAAGGCAATATCAATCAGCATTGCTCGAAAACTTCAAAGAATTGCGTCTTTAGTTGTAAACGTTTTCAAAAGTGTGTCATCGCAGTCACCGTGGATGCAACTTGTAATCTCTAAATTGATTATTAAAAGCTTGGGTTTAGTACACTAGCTGCGCCACATTCGTGTCGGGACCGTTACACTGTACTCGATTCGAGAGCCGGACTGGTTCACCGGTGGCCGGTAAAAGCAGCGCGAGATAGCACAGCTCGCAGTCAGCTCTGAGGAGATCGCAAGCACGCACGCGCATCATGTTCCTCACATTTGTGTGTCTGATATCCGCCGCGGCGGCCTTACCGATGTCGGTGCTCTACGACCGGCGGCAGGATGGAGAGCTCAACATCAGCGCGGATGTACAAAATATCCTCTTTCTCATAGCGATCCCGGAAAAGATGTCCGTTCCGCTCGATCTGTTTGATCTGCTGAAGAGTAACAAGGGCCAGACGCGCCATGCCGAGGCGCAGGAGAGAGCTGATCACGTGATGGAGGCGTTCGTTGAGCCTAACACACCGTACCAGGTGGAGATCGGCAGCGACAGGAGTGCAGATGGCGGTGGTAGAGCAGTGGAAGTCGTGATCGCTGGAAAGAGACGGCTGGAGACCGAGTCCCAGGAAGACAGCGACGAGATCAAGCTGATCGGCGCCACGGAACAGTGCGGGCCTGACCGCGAGAGGGATCCCGTCACCCTGATGTGTCGGTTCAAAAAACTCGACATCACCAACATTAAACCTCAAGAGTCACAAAGCTCAAACTCAATTCAAAAAGAGCCAGTCAAGGAAAGTCCAAACTCAGCACAGAAAGATGAAAAACCACAAGCAACGCCCGAAGTAATTTCATCGTAATCTGTAATCATTGATCTCTAATGTTTAGGTTATTTATTTGCATATATCTCGCCATCATAAATTATTTTAATTAAATTAGTGACAAGTTACTTTGTGCTATGTTGTTTTTATTTCATTTTACTTAAAATAGTGTTTACCATGTATACAATATTGTAAGATCTACCCGCCCGTGTTACACAGATACATAGTAGCTTTTTTTACAGTTGCAGATATAGCCACCTAGCTTTTTCCGGCTAGGTACGTATACGTACTCATGTCATTTGTTAAGCATTTTAAAAGCAGTAACCAAAGCTGATTAACGCTAAAACGTAGAAAAGTTGTAGAACTTAAAAAGGCATGTGAAAATTCCGTGACGACATATATTTTAAGGTTAATTCACAAATTGATAAAATATGACTAAAATATATATTTAAAATTAATTTTAATCCGCCGGGGGTAATTTATGTATGTCTTAAGTTGTTATCAAAATAAATACCTACAGGACCTGTTTGGCCCACACGGCACAGATGGGACAAATCAGCACAAAAAAATCTTCTCTTTATCACTGTGTTTTTTAAAAATCGTACGTACATATTTATAGTGTCTTATATATATATTGTGTACCTATCCTTTCTGTGCTTTGTTGCTGTCAAATAAAATAAAGCACTACATGGGTTATTTTCAGATACCACCGGGGTGAGGCATTTTTTCTTTGGACGCCACTGTATGATTTTCTCTGTATGTGTAGGTAATTTCCGAAAATGCCTTTTACTGGTAAGTTTTTGGTTATGTCTAACAGACAAACACACATAATTATATCACGCCCAAATCTAAAACCTAAGGGATATTCCCCCTCCCGCCCCTAGAATACAAAGTAGCAACGGCTGGTATTTAAAACCTGCCCTTGAGGTCTAACGATGTTTTCGTCGCCAGTTATCCTCGATCAGGTTTGTGACCTGCGATTTATTTATTTTTAGCTCTACCTTAGTATCTTTTACTTTCATGATTTCAAATCTTCATTTCCCAACAGGTTCTGCTTGGATTCAAAAGTTGGCTAATAACTTAAATAATGGCGGAAATCTACGTTTTGGAAAATATGTTTTACGCTTTTTGTTAGAGCTGGTGAACTTTAATCTTCTGTTCTAAATTATCACAATGCCACGACAAATGTTCAAAAAATTCCTGCCATCGATGTCAATGCTACGGACTTTTGGTTGTTCGACCTTTGTTCGTGGTCGTCAGTTTTGAGCACTTTGATTCTCCAACGGCACCGGCTTTGCGAGCTGTATGGCTGGGTCAATGTTATCCAGGCCGAGTTCTCTTCCAGATTCTCTGTGCTAGTCCACCCGTAAATGAAAGCCAAATTCATTACGGAGATCGATGACTTCACCAAACTAGAAACCTTAGAGCTACCTACTGACCCAGCCTAGGATCGAGAGACTGGCAGGCAGGTCTCAAACCAGTCTTCTTGGTATGTCTACACACAGCCTAATATTATAATATTTGTGATATAGCTAAAGTGGTTTACATCGCCAAGGATCCTAGGTATGTGGCGATATTGCTCTACTATATGAATTGACTTCGTCGAGAGATATATGAATAGTTTATTGTGCATAACACATTTTATAGCACAAACACCAAAAACATTACAAAAATAAAATAAATGCTCAATGTTAAATCGCTAAGTTCGATTGCTTCCAGATGACCATGGGAACTAAGGTAATGTAAAATAATGAGACGGCGTTATTGTCTTACTAAGAGACGTTTGGAGAATGAAGATAAAATACATACCTATTAAACATTAGGTACAACACATATTTATATACATACATCCATTTTAGATCAAATTAACAAATTGTTATTATTAAAAAATATATAAAAATTATCCATACTCAAAAAAAAACTACGGAAAACTACGTCGAATCTTCTCGAACAACTATGTCGAATCTTCTCGTCACCCATACCACAATGCCTGAAGACTAAAGTCTTCAACCAGTGCGTCCTACCCGTGATGACCTACGGTGCCGAGACACTCACAGTAGGGCTGGCTAATCACCAGTACAAGATCGCACAGCGAGCTATGGAACGAGCTATGCTCGGGGTTTCTCTGAAGGATAAAATCCGTAACGAGATTATCCAACAGAGAATGAGAGTCATCGACATAGCTCAGAGGATTAGTAAGCTGAAGTGGCAATGGGGTGGTCATATATGCCGAAGAACCGACAACCGTTGGGGTAAACGAGTTCTTGAGTGGAGACCGCGTCTGGGCAAACGTAGTGTGCGAGGCGCCCCCGGCTAGGTGGAGCGATGACTTAAGAAAGGCAGCGGGCAGTAAGTGGATGATAAGAGCCGAACACCGGGCTCAGTGGCGTGTATTGGGAGAGGCCTATGTCCAGCAGTGTACTGATGTGGACTGATGATGATGATGATGATGATCCATACTCATCCTACTAATATTGTAAACGCGAAAGTTTGTGAGGATGGATGATGCTACTCTTTCACGCAAAAACGACTGAATGGATTTTGATGAAACTTTACAGTAATATAGCTTATACATCAGAATAACACAAAAGCTACTTTTTATCCGGGAACTACGCGGGCGAAGTCGTGGGCAGAAGCTAGTATATATATATTACTTTACAATACTTATTGTTTACCCTGCCTACAAAAGTATGGACAGCTTTAATTTCTTTTATTTTTCAGTTTACTAGTCGCCCCTTTTGATATTGTGTAAAAGCTTGGGGAAAAAAATCATCCGAACAAGCTGTTCCTCTTTTGTAAGAACGCAGCCAAAGTTATCTGTCATAATGTCAATAAGCGATTGTATCGTATTGTTATGGACAGTATTACTATCATTCATAAAAAGATGGGACTATGTCCTCAGTTACAGATATTTTTTTATTTACTATTTAAATTATTAAGATTATCAATTATTAGAATATGCATTTATTAGGATCATCAATTTACATTTTGTTTAATTGTGGAGAGAGAGACTGATGTAACATTATTTTTTAATAAATCATAATATTCTATTCTTGATAATGATGTATAAACAATTTGTTATGATCGAAAGATCCGATTTAGCATGCAGCATATAAGTTCCATAATGTCAATAAGAGTAAAGTTAGAGTAACTTCTTCACTGTGAACCAATTCGATAATATTGTAGAGATAGGTAGGTACCTATATAGATATTGCACAAGATAAACCATTAGGACTTAATGCTAATGAGCATTTTCTTTAATTACCAAAATAAGAAGTTTAATAATTAAATTAAATAACTAGCTACTTAAAATAGTAGTCAACTACATACATAGATGGCTGTGTATGTTGGAACGTGTACGACGATTGCATTTTAGAGACCTACCCTGACAGCGAGGTATTTTGTTTGCGTAAAGAAGATTGCTAATCCAGAATGACTAGGCTAAGCCTAGCCTAGGCCACACAGTTAAATTCGCTTTGCAGGTAAACCCGGCGGCTAGTGTGAGCACTTTGACGAGAACTTGGCGCAGCAGGCGGAGCGTTGGATGGTAGACAGCATGAGCGACACCGAGCTACGTTTTCCTTGGATTCATGCTAAGTATGAAATTTCGGACGCTTGAAAATCTAGGTACCTACCTACTTAGTTCAGATTTTGTTGAGAAATTTTAGTTTTAATCCCACTAGTTAGGTAAGTCGTTCGATAAAATGCACATTATTTTAATCATTCCATTTGCTTAGATATTTGAGTAGAAACCATCTCTGATTATCATGCATGTCACGCTGATAAATGTCTATAGTAAATCTCTCTGATATCAAAGTCAAAGTCAAGTCAAAGTCAAAATTCATTTATTCAATAAAATCACAAGGACCACTTTGAAACGTCGGTTTTTATCTAGGTGCCTGTTCCTCCGCGACCAAGCCAGGAAAGAAAGGCAAGAAAACAAGGCTGGTTATTCTTTTTAATGATCCTTTTACAAAACAATAGGTTCGAGTTGGAGCATTTTCAATCCCAAGAGTTTTTGTCATCTAAATAATCAGATATTTTATAGTATGCCTTTTTATAAAGCTTTTGTTTAATTATGTTTTTAAATTTGTTAATTTATATTTTTTATATATCTCTTGGGAGTTTGTTATAAAAGCGTACACCGTGCCCTTTAAACGATTTACCAACTTTATGGAGTCTACAAGTGGCAACAGCGAGTTTATCTTTATTTCTAGTATTAACATTGTGATTATCGCTTTTTTTCTTAAACAAATTAATATTTTTGTGAACATACATCAGATTTTCATAAATGTATTGACAAGGAAATGTCATTATATTTATTTCTTTAAACTTTTCGCGAAGTGATTCTCTGGGGCCCATATTATAAATTGATCGAACAGCCCTCTTCTGCAGCACAAAAATGGTATTGATATCAGCAGCACTCCCCCACAGCAGTATACCGTACGACATAATGCTGTGGAAGTAGCTGAAGTAAACTAGTCTAGCTGTGTCAACGTCAGAAATTCACATATAAAATGTAAGCATTTTATCTTCTGATATTCGTGTTTTGTGTCTCATCCATTTAAAGTCGTACTCTTTTACATAATAAGTTGTAGGTCTCATCCATTTAAAGTCGTACTCTTTTACATAATAAGTTGTAGGTACCTAGGTACAGCTAAAAACGTCGACGTTCAGTTTTTTAAATAGGATTCATAAGCAACGGCAAACATTGATGATGAATTCTGGACTGTTCTTTACCTACCTACCACAGACTAATATTTTTTCCAAACAATCGCTTGAGGAAGTGATGGAGAATTAGTGCGTGTGAGTGTCAATTATTATATTATCTAGCAAAGGTGCATCAAAAGGTCGAGAATAGGAAATGGTCGGTGAATTGGCGAACATACCTACCCTATATCAACCTATGTACGATTTAGATAGGTAATACTTTTTATCGTTTAATATTGATAAACGATAAATCTAATCGTACAGGTAGATTGACTTATCTCAAAACAACAGATTATTTAAAAAAGAAATTGAAGAAAGATTGAATCTTATTTAAAAAAGAAATTATTCTTTAAATAAGTTTCAGTTGGTATCTATCTATTGACTGAATCACGTTTAACTTATTTATCAAAATAGAAGTTTTATTTTCACGTTTTCATAGACATAATAAGCCATTCAGTATGGCTGGTAAAAGTATAAAATATGAGTTGGAGTACCGAGACTTAGAACCAAGTGAGATTGAAGAAGTTTCAGTATTGTTTGAAGGTAACACATTATCTATTTCACTCAATACGTATACTATAAGTACGTACTAGTACGAAAACCTAGCGAGTTGCAATATTTAAATAATAAAAAAACATGTTCATGACCCATGATGGATAATTCTCATAGTGCGATACAAAGTGCACAATCACAGACTCGTCCAAACATTAAATTTGCCACATGCCCACGTTTTGAATACCCCCATAGTAGTAAAGTAAGCATATCACGAAACATATGGCATTACTGGCAATTGTACATCGCCGCAAAAACTAAATTATATAGATAATTATATACTACCTAGCTAATGTGGCGACCTATATAGCTCACCCTTTTCCGTTAGAAAAGGGTGAGCTAGATAGGTCGCCACATTCAAGTGAAACATAGCAAATCGACGTTAAATTATTATGTATTGTAGGGAAGGTGAATTTCATAAAGAAGGAAGAAATAAAATATATTTATTTGAACCGAAAAAACAAAAACGTGAATACTTACCGATGTAGCTAATAGAAAAAAGATAATGTTGTTTGGGGTAAAAATAGGTTTCTGTATGTAGCATCGAATGTATATAACGCTGCAGCATCATCTAGCCCCAAACTAACCAGAGCTTGTAATATCTATTAACTTAGTCGGTACTAAGCCTTCATTTTTTAACAGGAAAGCCTCTAGAATTCATTCGAGTAGGTCCAAAGGGTTACTATGTCATGAAGAGTTATAAAGAAATGGCATCAGACATCATCAACATGGAGTTAAAGGAAGGCGATGTTTTCGTGGCCAGTTACCAGCGCTCCGGCACCACTTGGACTCAGGAGCTGGTATGGCTGGTGGCTAACGATTTCAACTACGAAAAGGCTGCAGCGGTGCCCCTTTTACATAGATATCCATTTTTGGAGTAAGTACTTAGCTCTATCGTGTTAGCTCTATCAGACGTTCAGTGAACGGCTCATCTAACTTCGTTGGCGTAGATGAAAGCTGTCATACCGCTCTTATCAATAGACGAGCCTTATGTGTAGTGTGCATCGAACTTCTAGCAGGATCACCAAGGCTAGGATGTTCCGGTGTATAATGGACGGCTCGATCTTGTACCGCACGCACTGATCGATTAAGCGTCGACTGTTCGTTCACATCCGATTGACGTAGGTTTTACAATGTTACTACAATAAATACTCTTTTCTCAAACATGCGCTGGAATATTGTCATTACCTTCGAAAAAAGAACACGCGAAGTATCGTATTTACGTACACAGCATTCGTTTTGAATTTGGAACAAAATACGCGCCGGCAATCCTACTATCCTATCCTATCCTACAAATATTATAAATGCGTAAGTTTGTGAGGATGGATGTTTGTTACTCTTTCACGCAAAAACTACTGAATGGATTTTGATGAAACTTTACAGGAATATAGCTTATACATCAGAATAACACATAGGCTTCTTTTTATCCGGGTACCGCGCGGGCGAAGCCGTGGGCAGAGGCTAGTGTTGTATATAAATCCATTGCCGGCATACTGGGTGCATGCCCCATGCAAACAGCACGCCGGCGTGAGACCGACTCATTGACTCATTTGAATTTGGATCTCTGTCATCGAGCTTGCACATGCAGTAAATTTAAAAACAAAATTGGCGGTAAAGAAAAAGTTCGTCTCGATTCTGTTATTTTGAAAATAAATACGTAAATAAAAATGAGTTCTGAATTTAAAGTACTTATTGACTTACTTTCGTATTCCAGTTTGTCGATGTTATTCAAAGATGCAATTAAAGAAAACCCAATACTACAGTTTGGAGACGATGAAAAGTTGCAAAAAACACTAGAAATGATGTCCACGCCTGCACTGAAATACTTTGCTAATATGCCGTCTCCTCGATTCATGAAGACGCATCTGCCCATGTCACTGCTGCCTCCGAAGCTCTTGGACACCGCTAAAGTAGTCTACGTGGCCAGGGATCCAAGGGATGTTGCGGTATCCTGCTTCCATCATGTGAGGCTCTTGAAACCGCTGCATTATAAGGGGAATTTCAAACAGACTTGGAGCGCTTTCATCAAAGACTTGTGTAAGTATCTCCGTGTTTCGACCAATTTTGGATTAACATTTATTGGATGTCGGAAATCGTCCAATTATGTATTCGGAACTGTCAAAACAAAGAAACAAGTGTTTTGAGTTCCTTGTAAAGGTGTAATTTTAATAGATGTTGCTTGTTTTCAGTTATGCTGACCCCGTACTTTGAGCATGTCAAGGAAGCATGGGCATTGAGAGATCATCCCAATATGCTGTTCTTGTTTTACGAAGACCTTTCAAAGGTAAAAATTTAAACATTCCTATTTCCCAAACATTTCGATTATGTTGTAGAAATTGGAAGACTCAGTGCTTCGGAGGGTATCCAAGAGAAAAAGTGTTAATACCTGGCTGAAGTAGAAACTACTTACAGTAGACATTGTATCGTTGTTCAGGACCTGCCAGCCTCGATCCAGCGCGTAGCAAATTTTTTCGGCAAAGATATGACGCAAGAGCAGATGGAGCGTCTTTGCGACCACTTGAGTATCGACAACTTCAAGAACAACAAGTCCGTCAACCACGATGAACTAACGGAGTGTGGCTTCATGGATTCCAGAGAAAAGTTCATCAGGAAAGGTAGGACATCCAGGTAGATCGTAATACATCAACAGCCTGCATAAGTCTAACGACAAAGGCCCAAAATAAACACGATAACCGATCTTGAGCCACTTCCAGTAGATTTGTTTTTTTTTTTCTGGTTAACACTAATTATTTTGTTGATTCACAAGATCTGGCTGTTTCCGTTTATTATTGTTCAAAATATATTATTTCCAGGCAAAGTAGGCGGCTGGCGTGCGTACTTCGATGAGGAGATGACGCAAGAAGCAGAGCGCTGGATCAAGAAGAACCTGCGCGACACAGACCTTCGCTTTCCTAGCATGGAAAACGAAAATTTAAACTAATATGACAGAAAAAAATCATGCTTCTTCAATCCTCATAATATCAATATAGGTACCTATCTATACATATAGTCCAAACTATTAGCATTAAAATACGGGGTACAGCCCACTAAGCCGAAACGTACGGCTCACTTATTTTACTTTTTGACTAAACTTCCTTCAAAAGTAAGTTTTTGAAAATCATTTGTATACCTACCTTACTATGGAAACGCTGTCGATACTATGTGATTTTGTAGCAAATAACAATGATTTCAAAATGTTGCCCTGTTGTTTTGTTTAGTGCTTAAGCACGAAACCTTGAATTTCAATGTTGAAAGATACCGTTTCCTATCAGACAAAATTGGCTTGCAGGTTTCGGATTTAAGTGTCCGAATTGCATCTACTCTGGGTAAAAACTCATGTATTTCTACAGTATTTAGATAATGATTATATTATAAAAAAGCTAAAAAACATATTTGGAATGTAGTATTTGAAAGAATGTCATTAGTAGTTATTTTGGTACGTATATTTCCTAGTAAGTACCTATCTAATTTAATTTTATAATGAAATAGCTGACCCGACACACGTCGTTCTCTCTGTGAATGTGACAGATACGAAACGTCAATTCGACAATCATAGAGGAAGCAACACTCGACGACCAAGAACAATTTATATGGGAGAAAGAAACACCCGTTTTTACATATTTCGGGAAATTGTTACGAAAAACAGCCGAATTGATCTATTCGTTCTCGAGTTTTGCGCTTAGCAACACATTTGGCCATTCGTTTTTAGTTATATATGTAGATAGATAGATTGGTAGAAGGCGCTACTTTGACTCAAGAAGTGGTGACTTCGACTACGAAAATGCTACGACTGTGCCGCTCGTAGGTACATAGATATTCATTTTTGGAGTAAGTAGCCTAATCATATACATAGGCGTAAGCTACTCAATCCTACCTAATATATATTCTTAAAGCCCCGTTTTCTATCAGTTTACACTGTGTTTTCGCTGGTGCTAACTCTCGCCAATTCATGTTTTACTTTTGAAGTTTTCCTTAGTCGTGCATGAAATATATTTTTCCACTCGAAAATTCATATGCGTAGAATTAAAATATTGTAAGAAAATTGGTATGCCCCCACCCTCCACCCTGACTTTAAGCTAAAAATTTACATAGGTTTAATAAGTAATAAAATTATAATACATTTAGTAAAATTCAAATCAAGGTAGGTAGGTACCGAGTGAAATAATGCAGTATTATGAATCGAGCGCGCATAATTTAATAATTAAGTTAGTTATGCATGACCCAAAAACTGTACCTATATTGGAATAGTGGGGCACCGCACCATCCTACCTGATTCCCGTGTCAGGGTTTTACTTAAATAATAACTCACCGCAAAAGAGAACGAAGCTAAAAAGCTTGACACATGAGTTTTTTTTGTTTTTTCATTTCCAGGCTAGCGTGCTTGCTGAAGAAGCAGAATGCTGGATCAAGAAGAACTTTCACGACACAGAACTTCGCTCTCCTAACATGAAAAACTAAAATGTATACCTACCTATTTAATTTACCACCCTCTCTCGCTAAAGTACCAATCTAACTACCAGAAGTCTGGACTTAAGATCTGGTTATAACAAGAACTTGGAAGGGAGACCATGTCTCCTAAGTAATTAAATTCTTCTGTTTTTTTGGCACCAAACTGAGGGGACGCGTTGATGTCTTTTGTATTGTGAAAATAAGCAATAAACGAGTGGAAGGAGGTACCAAAGTACCATAATTCATAAAATCTACGCACGTAATCCTAGTGTGAGAACAGGACTACGCACTAATGTCGTTTATAAGTAAATATACTTAGTTCAAGTTTCATTAAATCAAGGACGTTATCAGTACTTGTCAGAATCGTGCCAATGCTGGTGCATTGGCACGATTCTTTGTTTCATTCAAAAAGGTATTTTAGAATCTATAGAGATAACTATAAGTTTTGTTGGTAGGTAGGTACATATGCCAGTGTATTTAAGAAAGTAGTACTTTACTATTAAGTAAGTCATTACGTGCTAAATGCGCATTTATGAGATGAAGTAAACATCGGTATACTTACATCATTCACGAACAATGCTATTTTACTTATAATATAGCAGTTTTCTGTCTCAAATAGTTTTTATTTTTATATGTTTAATAGGTAGATAGAAAAGTATAATATGAATAGTTTATTGATAGCTATAGGTATTACCTAGGCACAAATATTTTTTTCCTGAATTTCAAAACACCCGGAGATACGAGTATATTGGTCGAAATTGGAGGCGCCCCCTAGTGTCATGTGGTGATAAATCTGTTCATCATTGACACTATACAAATCCATTGCAAAAACAGCATTCCAATCACTTACAGATGCCCAAATAGTTGCGTCTTACTTAAGTTACACACTTATCTAAACGTAAAAATTAATCACTTCCACACTGACACAAAGTAAATGAAGGCAATTAATTACCTATGTTTATTTACATTGCGATTATTGATCCTAACCTACGACGTAAATACAACAGTAGCTATTAGATGTATTCTGTATCTCCATAAATGATAATGTAGGGTCAGAACAGAAAGCAAACCTGACAACATACTTACCTACTCTAATTTAACACCCGTTCTAACGGCGAGTCCTCGGGCAAGAAAATAGGATCCGTGGTATTTGGGTTCGATTTCCACTTGAAATTACGGGTTTTAAGATGTTTAAGTACACGTTTCGCATTCAGTTCACAGAGAACCAAATTTGACAGATGACCCTTCATTAGGCTCAGTATCCACCAAGATGCATCCTACTAATCCTACTAATATTAGTAGGAGCTTCTGCCCGCGGGCGAAGCCGTGGGCAAAAGCTAGTAATATTATAAACGCGAAAGTTTGTGAGGATGGATGTTTGTTACGCTTTCACGCAAAAATTATTGAACGGATTTTAATGAAACTTTACAGTAATATATCTTATACATCAAAATAACACATAGGCTACTTTTTATCCAGGTACCACACGGGCGACGCCGTGGGCAGAGGCTAGTTTTAGACTATATATGCGAAAGTATGGATGTTATAGATGTTGATAATCTCCGTAACAGACCGATTTGGATGAAATTTGGAACAAGTATCGTAGGTTCGTGGCTTTTAATAATAAATAGAGTACTTTTTACCCACGCGTTTATCACGCGGGCGAAGCCCTGGGCAGAGGCTAAATAATAATAATAAACAGCCACAAGACACAAACATACCCCACATAGCATATGTGGGTATCATGAACTACGAGTACCGTGGTACCACTACACCCAGACCCGAAACAAATATCTGCAGTACGTGCAAACTTTTAACCCGCAGCGGGAATCAAACTCACACCTACTCGCAGCTGGCTACTCGTCCGCCGCGCAACCGAGGTCATCATCCATAAAACGAATAGGAAAAGCCGATTTCTTTTATTAATTGCACTTTGTTAACGCGGAAACTGTTACGATTTCTTTTGTTTTATTATGTTTTAAATAAAAAGCAAATTGTTTGAAACAACTGAAGTACATAAGTAAGGTACTTGTAAGTTACGCTAACCCTACCACTGCGGCGGCTTGCGTTCAGATATCTCCTCACACCGGTTTTAAACCTTGCTTGAGACAGTCACTTTCACTTTTAAACATATTGTTTACCTATTTATCAGGCCCTTGTTATAGCTAGAGTTCTTTGTACTTGTGACTTTCGGAGTTCGTTGGTGATGATGGAAGACGCAGAGAAAAACAATTTTCCTTTGGAGATCAGAGATGTGGAAGGGAAGCTGGCTGAGGAGCTGATGAAACAGTTTACAGGTTCGTGGGGTCTTAAATTGCCCTTGAATAAATACGTAGGTAGATATATAGAATCTTTTGCATATAAAGAGTCCTACCTATAGAGTCTGTGAGCTAGGACGATTTTAATTGGATATGTGCTCGGTACCTATGTGAAGGCTAAGTGGCTATTCAGATAAAAGGGCTAGTTTAGTAGATTGAACCTACCTATATCTATCGGGGAAAAAATGTTCAAATAATTATTTTATTGCTTAATTGCTTATTTAGAAAAACTAGGTACCTAACATAGTTTTTCTATGAATCATAATTATAGTAAATCGGTAGGTACTTGTTTTGAAAATATTATATACGGTAGGTGTATTTTAATGTAAGCGTTTACAAGTAGGTAGAAAAAAAAACAGTTAAAGATTCATTTTGATTTAGTATTACATAAATAAGGTACATAACTATGTTAGTAAATAAAATCAATGTTATACAAATAATATAGGTACTACCGTACTATCTAAGTACTTACTGCAACTAGGTACCTATTTGGAGGCCAGGCGAGTGATCGGCCCACGCTCTATCAGACAGCAGCGCCTCTAAACATGAGAGGCACACTAAGCATGAGCATTCCTACATCAGTGTACCTACCTACCTCTTGCATGGGGCATTGTGATACGAATCCCGAATTTGCTAAAAACATGCATAAGTAGGTCGACGGTCGACGGTAGGCTACTGACCGAATTCAAACCAAATCGTTTTATTTTCGAAACAAGTTTGATACAAAACTATCTTTTTTCTCCATGGCAAAAAACCGTAGGTGTCTACCTAGGTACCTACCTAAAGTCTCAATATGCCCCTACACCTTACCTACTCTAATGCACAACTACCAACGTGCATATAAAATACTAGCTGTTGCCAGCGCCTTTGCACGCGTGGAATCGTGTTAAAAAACATATTTTCACATAACACTTTTTCAGGGGGGAACCCTTAAAATGTCAAAATCTAAAAATCCTGAAACACATTAAATATTTGAGTAGCTACATATCCAATTTTCAAGTTCCTACCTTTAAAAAAGCCGATACAAACTTTCACACCCCACTTTAAATGACAAAATTCAAGAATACTGAAATACGTCAATATTTATTTATGCTCAGTAGTTGTAATTAAACTTCCAACTTCAAAGAATAAAGACTTGCATACAGAATTCACTCCCCCATTTCCCTCCTTGAAGTGGAAAATTACAAAAATCCATTTTTATTACATGCTATAACGTTATAAAATAAAGCTATGTTCCTAATTTCAGCTTTCTAGACTTAGTAGTTATGGCTGTGCATAGATAGATCAGTCAGCCAGTCAGGAAAAACTATTTTTTATGTATAGATATACCTACGAATTTATGTTTATAAATTTATACTAGTAGGTATAAATTTATAGGTAGATTATATATCGGTCACTGACAGAATATAATGTAGGTCAGATGATAGCTAAATTATACTTTCCGAAGGACCAAATGAGAGAGTGTACTTTATCAAATAAGGAAAAACAGTTTATGCATGAAAGTAAAAAACGATGAATATTCGAAGAAAGGGTGGAAATAGTTGTTCTCTCAACGATAGCGAAACAATAAAGTAGCGGTCTTAGCGACTTACTGGGATGTTAACGCATATTTAAATGGACTGTAAAGATAAAGGCAAGTAAGTTTATTTTAATTATTAACTCTTTATTGCACATTTAATGAAAAGTCAACAATAGGCGGACTTAATTCTAATTAAAAACGTGAAACAAAAAACTAACTTTTATTCGTGTAAAAAATATACTACCTTCTTATACAATCCTTAAGTTTGATTTTCTTTTCCCATTTTTCGACTCTTAAACTTGAAAGATATTATTTTTGAATCGAGTAACCTAGCCAAGCCAGGAAACAGATCTACCTATACCTTCGAGTAGGTAGGTAATTACTGTTACAATTCATATTGCCCCAAGGTTCTCTAAATGGAGTCAATAAATAATCAAATTCGACACGGCCGAATTATTTAAGATCAATAAAAATATATTTATTGAAGTACTATGATAAAATTTTGGAAATTATACTTCCTAACTAGGTATGTAAGTATTATAATATTTGTGTTTATGTGTTGTTCTTACTAAAATTCAACAGAGTCGATTTTTAAACAGTTAGCAGTTTTATTTTAGACTAGAAAAGTTACAAAATTTAAAACCCAGTCTGTAGGACATAGGAACATAGGACATAGGAAACATGTTTTACCGAAATTCCAGTCTCTACCAAAAAAATATTAAACTCCTCTCCCATAGAAGCAGTCATCGTTAAAGAAACGATGATTATGTAAAAAGTGATGACATCATAAAAGAAAACGACGGACTTCTAGGTCATCTCTGTTAGCGTTGTGAAAACATTGATTGGTATAATTGCGCCCGAACTAGCTTTAATATTCAACTGTGGTGATTTAATGAAACAGTAAAATAACTCTACTTTTCAAATCAGGTTTTTTAAGTGTGTGTTTTTTAAGTACCATATCTTTGTTTTAGACCTATCTCAGTACTTCCTACATTCAGTAAATTTTTTGACAAAACTAATTTGAAATCAATTACATAAACATTTCAAATTGAATAATTTACTGCATAATAAAAAAATCTGATTTAGTAAGGGTCGCTCAACCACTGATGCTAGTATTGAGTTAATATCGCACATATATGATGCCTGGGAGAAATCGCACGACGCTTTAGGCGTTTTTTGTGATTTGTCCAAGGCATTTGAATGCGTAGACCTGATTGCCATTAACTATATAGCTATTAAAATTATTTGCTATTTTCAGGCGAACACACTGGCTTCGTCCAGGTGGGCCCCAAAGGCTATTTCTTGCCTAACAAGTTCAAACAGGAAGCCAGCCACATCTACAACATGCCGCTTCGCCGGGACGATGTCTTTGTGGCCAGCTATCCAAGATCTGGTAAGAAGAAATCTTAGTGGGAAAGCCATTATCGAGAACAGAGCTAATGTCTCAACAAAGCGATTTGTTTCAGGAACGACATGGACTCAGGAGTTGGTTTGGATGGTAGCAAAAGACTTGGATTATGCGAATTCGGATGCAACGCCTCTTGTTGAAAGATTCCCATTTTTAGAGTAAGAAGACTACCTAATGTAAAATGACAAGTATTAGAGCTCCTTGTAAAAGAGCTTAGGTATGCTGTGCAGTACTACACCAAACCTATTTCTGCCGCCAAGCAGTAAATGCGAGCATTACTGTGTTCTGGTTTAAATACCGGTGAAATTACAGTTACATGAGATTTTTCATGATGTCTTAGGATCGACAATGAACGAGTGATACCTCTGGTGTAGGTATGTTGCAAGCGCCCATAGCTAAGGGTAGCAACTCGATTACCAACAGGTAGGTAAGCGGGCCCTATGCTTGTTTGCCACTTGTGGTGGGTACCTATAAGAAACAAAACTGACCTCAACCAGAAATAACCAACTCCTTAAAATAGCGGAGGACTCTAAGTTGATAACAGCAATGTTCTAGTGTATTTCCTCGAGCTTGTTAATGATGACGGATAGAATGATTCAATAAGCTCTTGCTGTCCCATTTTTGATCTCATTTCGCATGTGACGGTGCAGTGCATTAGCAGGTGCTCCTGTCTCTTCTTAAAAATATATATTGTTTCTTCGAAGGTTTTCAGTCTTCGTCCATCCAATCATGAAAGAGCGCTTCAGAATCGAGAACATGGACTCTGAACGTAAACTCGAGCTCCTAGAGATGGTGACACAGCCAGCCACGGAACAGCTAGCTGGGGCACCTTCACCACGGTTCATCAAGACCCATCTCCCAATGTCGCTGCTACCGCCGAAAGTGTTAGAAACGGCCAAAGTGGTGTACGTAGCGAGGGATCCGAGAGATGTTGTGGTTTCCTTCTATCATCTGAATAGGCTGATCAGGACCCAGGGGTACAATGGAGATTTCAGAACTTACTGGAATTACTTCATTAACGATTTACGTAAGTACCTATGCTGCCATCATTAGCAACTAAATGGATCTGAGGAAGGTTTTTTTAATTTTTACATCTGTTTAATTTCAGATCATTGGACACCATTCTTCGACCACTTGAAAGAAGCTTGGGATAAGAGACATAACCCGAATCTACTGTTTTTATTCTATGAAGAACTTTCTAAGGTTTTTACTTTAACTTTATTTAAGGTTTAACTTTCTGAGGAAATTGGTAAAGTACTAAGTTACCGACATAGCTCTTTGAATTCCAAGTTAACGTCCGGATTTTAACTTGTAAATTTTACGAACCGGATGACGCAGTGTGGATAGGCCCCCACCCGATGTCCTTCGGCCAAGGTTGTGGGATATCGGTGGATGGCCCCAAGATCGTTTAATCGGCACTCTTTGGGGAAGGCTTATGTCCAGATGTGAACTTTTACAGGCATTGTGTTTGTCAAATTCGCCTCTGATCGGGTTCGACCGCACCGCGCCCATCCGACATGCCATTATGACAATTGATTCGAGTTTAAAATGTTCAGTTTTACTTTTTTGCAGGATTTGCCGGCAGCCGTTTGCAAAGTAGCAAAATTTTTCAACAAGCAGTTCACGGAAGAGCAAGTTGTGAGGTTGTGCGACCATCTGAACATTGACAACTTTAAGAAGAATAAGTCAGTTAACTATGACGTTATGAAGGAACTTGGAATTCTAATACCTGGGGAGCAGGCTTTCATCAGAAAAGGTAAAGTTTCTTCCTAGACATAAAACCGTGTTGGCATAATGGACGATACACTGACTTCCGATCATCAGAAAACCAATACTTATAAAATCGTTTGTCCTGACCGATCAATCTATCGACACATAACCAAACAGTCTAGAAAGCTGAAATTTATAACATAGGTTTATTTTATAACGTAAACATGTGTTAGATATGGATTTTTTAAAATTTCCACTTTAAGGGGCGGGGCCCTAAAGAGTAACATTTTGATGGGCTGTGCCCCGTACAATTGGATCTAAGTAGGTACCTACTAACTGAGTCGAGATTTGTGAATGTTAATCATAAGCGTGTACTTTTTTTAAAAGTACCTGTGCAATGAGTGCGTGAAGTGGGTAGCCACTTAACCCAAAAACCAGTCGTATTTAAGAGGCTTCATTCTATCCCAACATGCTAGTTATGTACCTACCTATTAGCCTTCTGTTCGCAAGTTAAAGAAGCGGTGGTAAGGTTCTTCTGTTTGTTTGTTAGTGATTTTCCATACAGTTACCGGCTTTTTAAAAGTATGTGTACAACTAAGTAAATAATAAAGTATTTTACTCCCATCACAGGGAAGGCCGGTGGATGGCGAGACTACTTCGACGCAGATATGACGAGACAAGCCGAGCGCTGGATGGCATACAATCTCAAAGATACAGACTTCAGATTTCCGCACATGGAAAATTTATTTTAAGTTGGTACCAGGCTTATTTCTCTTAAGAAAGAAAAGAAAGGATTATGGGGTGATAATCATTTATTCGATTAATATGCTCTATTTAAGTATTTCTTTGTAACACCATATTTAAGTTTACATCAATATAATGAGAACTTTATAAGTAAGATTCTAGCAAATAAGTAAACAATATTACTTCTAACCGCTTTTCAATTATAACATCACTAGCTCATAATTTCAATTCCACATAAATAAAACAATGTCTCAGTCCTTCCTCACATTTTATTAAATAATAATACGGTTATACAAAGAAAATAAATTAAAAGCCAGATTTATATCAATCATTCGTTGGTAATATAAAATTCTAAAACAGACTTATAATCATAATAATGGATAATAACCGTCTCGACGGCGGATTCGCGCGACCATCGTTGTAGGATCCGCGCGCTGGCCGCGCGAAACCGCTGTCACTTTCAACGAACCGGCAACGTACACTATAAAAAGCGAATCTATAATATAAAACTGGGATTAGTTTCCCGCACCTAACGACTCGCCGCTACGAGCGACGTTTTAACTATCGTACACTTATAGAAAATCACAAAATTCAAGCGGAAATAATAGGAATCTTATAACGCAGCACGTGCGTTGCGTTGCGCTGCCTACGCGATGACGTCGGGCAGCGTGGCGTTGTCGTGCGCGGGCGGCGACGGCGGCGGCTTGGCCAGCTCGTCCAGCTCGTCCCGCTCGGCGCCGTTCGCGAGACCGTTCACCGCCTTCGGCACGGCCGGCTTCTTCACCGCCTCAGGGGACTTCTTGCCCGCTAGCTTGCTCACGGCTGTCTTTGTGCTGGGAACCTAAACAACAAAATTAAAATCGTTTACACCAAGGGCCATTTAAATTTTAACTTTAAATTTTTAAAACATTTCTTTAGCTAAACAGTTTTTTGTAATAATTGTGTTTTACTGTTGAATTTGAAATGATACATATCAGAAAGAGGCAAAGCAGTGTTTAATTAATAAACTTTTTAAAAATATTAATAAGTTTGGCCATTTTTTCAATACTGGAATGCCGGCGTGTTTTTTTGCAAACCTTTTAAATCCCCAACAGTCAGTTCGCTCGCTACGCGAATTTACGTGCGATGATTAGCTTGAAGCAAAGTCAACATTATCAACAACCTATAAACGTCTACTGCTAGGCATAAAAGAGTGCCACGACGAATGATCATAGGCCACCTCCATGCACTTCTTCCTGCAACCTCTAAGATGTAATAGCATCAGTTCATCGGAATTCATTGAAGTATCATTGAAATGTCATTGTATTATGGTGTGAAACAATAACTATGTGTATAATGTGTACCTTAGTGGCGGCTGTCCTGGGCGGCGCGGCCTTGGCTGTGATGCGTTTGTTGACGAGGTCTTTGCTTTGCTTGTCCAGAGGAGTCGCGCGCGACGCCGGCTTCGGGGCCGTGCTTCTGTCATTAACAAATAATTATTAATTATCACTTTATTGGCTGTAGTCACGCTCTTATAACTAAAATTGGCGCTCTAATAAATAAAGACGTACTGTTTCACAGTCATAAAATAATAAGCTGGAACAAGCAATATGACAATTATTTTTCATCATCATCATCAGCCTATATTAGTCCACTGCTGGCCTCCCCTAATGAGCGCCATAGCGCCCTGTCTTCAGCTTGCCGCATCCAGCATCTGCCTGCAGTCTTTCGCAGATCGTCATCCCACCTGGCCGGAGCGCGTCCTACACTACGTTTTCCGAGTCGCGGTTTCCGACTCAAGAACACGTTTACCCCAGCGGTTGTCGGTTCTTCGCGAGATATGACCGGCCCACTGCCACTTCAGCTTGCTAATTCGTTGAGCTATATCGATAACTTTGGTTCTCTGACGGATGTATTCGTTACGAATCTTATCCTTCAGAGAGACTCCGAGCATAGCTCGCTGAGCGACTTTGAACTGGTGGACCAGCCCATTATTACCAGACAATTATTTTTACCCTCCGTCAATCGGTGATAAGAATGGTTGAATGGGATTGTGTCCTCCATTTTAAATAGAGGATACACTTGCAATTTAGTTTAGTCACCTATATGGAAAATGCTCTTTTATATCGTCCATGTAAAAGGAGTTGACGTACCTGGCGGTTGCGGGCAGAGCGGGGGCGGCGGCGCGGGGCGCGGGACGAGGGGCGGGGCGCGCGCTCGTGGGGCGCGTGATGGGCGCCGGCTTGGTCTCCTTCACGTCGCCGTTAGCCAGCGGCTTCTTCTCGGGGAGCTTGCGGATCGGCGCCGTCGCGGGCCGCGGGGCGGGACGCGCGGCTGGCGCTGCGGACGGGCGAGGCGCCGGCCGGGCTGCGGTCGTAGAGGCTGTCTTCGCTACCGGGGGTTTCGGGGCCGAAGGACGAGCGGTGGCAGGTTTGGACGCAACCGCAGCGCGGGGTGCGGACGCAACGCGGGGCACGGCGGGCGCGGCTTGTTTCGGCGCTGGTTTGGCTGCGGCTGGGGCGGAGGCTGGTTTAGGGGCAGCGGCGGCGGTGGCGGCAGCGGCGGCCGCGACCTTCGAAGGAGCGCGGATCGGCGGTGGAGTCTTTGTGACAGGCGCGGCTGGCTTCGGAGCCGCGGGTTTGGTAGCGGAAGTTCTTGCGGAAGTGGTGCGCGGCGCGGAGGCGGGCGTGCGAGCGGCGGGCGCGGCGGTACTCCGCTTGGTGGCTGACGCGGGCGTGCGAGGCGCTGGGGCTTTCGGGGCAGACTTAGGAGTGCGAGCGTCCGTCTTTGTCAGAGGAGTTAATGCTTTCTTTGTCGCAGGTGTCTTCTTAGTAGCTGATGCGACGGCGGCTACAGCGGCGCCGGCTGCGATAGCGGTGGCGGCGGCTAACGGCGCAGAAGAGAGAGGCTCCACCGCGGGTGTGGGTGGAGGCGTGGCGATGTCAGCGGGTCGCTCGCCGTCCTCGGGACGGATCTCCGACGTGACCGGTACGCAGATCTCCTGCGCGCGGGATTCCGGTACTCCGACATCGAGGTCGGTGACGAGCTCGGCTTGCGTGAGCAGGTCGGGCGCGGGCGCGGACGGAGTCGGCTCGGAGAGCGAAGCCTCTGTGGCGACTTCGATCGGTGCCTCTGTGACTGGCATGTCCAATGGCGAGATCGCCCGAGGCTCCGAAATCGTCTCCGCGGGCAGCGGAGATGCGACTGGTGCGGGTGACTCGCTGGGCAGATACACTTCAGTAGCCGGCTCAACAGGTAATGGCGCTATTTCTACTTCTGGCTCCAATTCCATAGGAGCTTCCGTCACTGGTGCGATCTGAACCTCTTCAACAGGTAAAGGTGATTCGATCGGTTGCTGGATTTCTTCTGGGAGCAGCGTTCGACTAGCCTGAGATTCTGCGGGTTCCGCAGGGAGAGGCGACTCGACCGGGAGCGGCGACTCACTGGGGAGGGACACTTCTTGAGGCAGAGGCGATTTGCTCGGCAGCGGGGATTGGCAGACGAGTTCTGCTTCTGGTTCCGTATGAAGTGGTGACTGGGCAGGCAATGGTGACTCAGCAAGCTCTAGTTCCTGCGGTAGTGGCGACCTAGACGGTAGCGGCGAGTCGCGCGACATCGTCTCCACCGGCAACGGCGAGTCTCGGGGCAGAGACGCGTCCGATGGTATTGGAGATGCGATAGTCTCCGAAGGTATGGGCGACTCTCTGGTTTGAGATGGTTCCCTCGGGAGCGGGGAGGGAATGGGCGACTCGCTGGGTAGTTCGATTTCATGCGGCGCGGGAGATGCGCTTACAAACGGCGATCGAGGAGGCTGAGGCGACTCGGAGGGTAACTCCGCCTCGGGCGAGAGGCGTTCTTTTTCTAGTTGTATCTGAGGTACTTCAACAGCCTCTATCTTTTGTTCGATCGTATCTTCAACGTCGTTGTTGAGCTCGGCGTTTTCGTGTACGAGAATATCCGCCTGTTCCGTTTCGTGCGTAGGTTCGGGTGTGATCGCTTCGCTCTCATTTTGTGGTACGGGGGATATAGGGAGCTGATCGAACGAAGCTTGTTTATCTTCTAGTGTGGGTTCAGGCTCAGATCGGTTTTCGTCTTTTAAGTTACTGATTTCATCTTTATCCAGTGTGATTTCTTGGTCTAGTTCTAATAAGTTACTTTCATCAGGTTTGTTTGCAGGGGAATCGCTACGCTTACTATCCTCAGTATACTGTGAAAGTTGTGATGTTTCTTCCTGAGGGGTAATCACTTGCCCATCTCTCTCACTCTCAGGATCCAACAAGTCATCATTTGTAAATCCTAGCTCTGAACTTTTGCCATCGGGGATTTCAGGTATCTGCTCAAATAGGAGTTTGTGAGATTCTGGTGTGTCCGTCTGGAGAACTGTGTCTTGAGGAATGTTGCTGGATTCAAAATCGATATTCGAAAATGGTTGCACGTTAGTTGCACTATAATCATTGCAATTATCAGTCTGCCCGAAGCTTGCAATGTTGTTTAGAAGGTTATCTGTTCTGTCATCGAACCTCATGATATCATTGTTGGGTTCTTGACTGTCCTGTAAACCAAATATGTCAGCATGTTGGGAGGGTGAGATGTTTTCTTTCTCGTTATCATTTTCACTGGTTCCATTGGTTTGAAGGTCTTCATCATCGCTGTCTGGCAGAGGCTGAACTGCATTGAGGTCTACATGCAACTCCTTGGGAAGCCTCTCGCAAGTGTCATCGTCTTTTTCTTGGTAAAAGCTCATGCTCATAGGATCTCTCTCCTTGTTTTTGAGCCTTTCAAAGAGTTCATCACTTCCTTCAAATGGTTCAGCAAATGGATTTGTTTCTGTGTGTGTCTGGAATACCTGAGAAAAGGTTTTTTTTAATTGTAATAATGATCTACAAACTATTATAGCACAGCAATACAACAATTGGAAACAAACTAAGAGAAACTGTGATAATAATTTATAGGAAACATTTTAATTTCCTGTTAATTAGAACCATTTGCGTTTATTTACTTTTGTTCATTAACTTGTTTAACAAACAATTAATGACTAGATGTACTATTGGAAAATATAGTTTGAAACAATATGCCACCAAAATGCCTTTGCTTTTTATATCTGTATATATTTATGTCATAAGCTTTTGATTATAGAGGAAGTAGGTTAGGTTTTCTAAAACATTCAAACATACCTGAATATTACAGAAGTCTGTTGTATCCTTCTGTATCCGTTCAAAGTCTTGTATGAGGCTACTATCCTTGACTTTATCAGGTTCAATGCCCACATTGAATCCAAAGCCCAAACTGTCCAGGCACTTATCATTACCATTGAGGTGCTCTATTGAAGCATTCTGGAAAAAATAATATATAAAACATATTTTTTCAATGCCACAAAACATTTAACTTATTTATCACAACTTACCCAGTTGTGGTTTATGGTTCATTAAATTATTAACATCAACAAGGAAAATACCAGTTGCAAGAAATAAAAACTCAAATCTACTTTCAAGTGACTCATGCTTGAGCACTATTTCTGAATAAGCCTTAAGAATGCTTTTGAACTTAGTTGGGGTGAATATAATTTCCCAAGAATATTTGACATGAATTATGACACTTCCAACCAAATAGATTTTTCAATTTTAAGTTATTCATTCAAAGTGTCATTCTTGGTCTATCTGCTTTATGTTTAAGTGTTGTATAATACCAAGAATCTTTTAGAATGAAGTCTTCTTAAAAACATATCTAAGTTTTGTCTTTGGAAAAGAAGACAAAAATAATGTTGTCACGTAATATCTCTTGTTTGATGGGAAAGAGAAGCAAAAGTAATTTTTATCTTCTCATCAGTACACATAAATACCTGTAGGTTAACACAGACGAAGACAACAGTTTTCTATACAGAAGAGAAGACAAAAAACTCTCTATATAAAAATAAAATAAAAAACACACTCATGACTAATTCTCCTCATGGACATCCTCAGATCTATACTGGAGGATACCAAGTAGGGGGTTAGAGCTACGTCCAAATATTTGTCACATGTCGCCATGGAGGCCGCCGTTTTGCATAGTGGTTAGCATTCCATGCGACAGGTTACAAGCAATGCCCTTTTTATTGAAATACAGACAGAAATATCTTTAATCATCTCTTCCATCCACAAAACTGTTGTCTTAGGTGACCATGCTACATATCGTCAGCTAGCTAACAACACCGCTCAAGTCGAAATTTTGCGGTTTTGACATTTTTATGCCATTGGATAGATCTTTTCACGCTTCTGTTCAGCAATACAAACATTGCATTTCAACAATTCAGTTTTAATTTCAGTGTTAGCGATTTCAATTCTGTGGACTTGTGCGGAATAGATAAAACGGTTTTTTGGTTCTCCTGAAAAGTTAGGAAAATCGATTTACGCGGTGTTGTTTGCTAGCCGACGATATCTAATGTAGATTAAAATAAGATTCAATAATTACATGATGCCCATTGAGTTGATCACAGTTATCCAAGTCTAGCAGTTCCTTGGGTCTGACGACCGCTTCAGTCTCAAATTGCGCGACATCGGCTGGCAGCTCGATGTCGTCCATGGGCAGCGGCTTCCGCGGGGACTCCGCAAGCAGCACGTCGGCGCCCGCGACGCCCGGTCCGCCCGGGACGAACACCGGCGCGTCAGGGTTCAACGGCGAACTGTTCATGTCCACTGAGCTTGTTTCCCAAGCTGACTGGAATATGGAGAATAGCACATGTCATTTTTTTTTGTTTATTAGAGAAACCAAAATGAATCGCAAGACTTATTATGTTTTGTTATGAAAAGAGAAAAAATCTTCCCTGACTATTTTATACAATTATAAAACAAGAGATGAATGAAAACGTAGTGTGACTATGTGTGTATGTGTAGGTAAACCTAATTTACTTTTAATCATGGTTGTTGTTTTGAGTTTATTGTTTTGTATAAATAAAATAAAATCATTGCATAACTAACTGAAAATCGATGCACAGCCTAAGCCATAAGTAAGAATCGTTTTCTGTGGTCTGAAGGAGAGTGATATTTTATTTACCAAAATTCTATCCATGGGATAGATAAAATTTTGCAAAATAAAGAAGCTGCAGTGGAGAGATGAATTTGTGGATAAAACTCAATGCAGATAAAGTTGCAGGTTCTCCAATAGTTAATTGTAATAAAGTCTCCACTGGGGAATAAAGAACCACCTATATCTATATACATATCTACATATCTATGTTGTGGACGGACACAGTATTAAATAAATAAATAAATGCAGGACATTTTATTTTGTAAATACATACATATTATACATAGAAAACCCAGACCCGAGACAAATATTTGCAGATACAAACATTTGTCCCGCGGCGGGAATCGAACCCGCAACCTTCTGCGGCTCAGGCGGGCCTTCGCCCACTGCGCCACAAAGGTCGTCCTGTTGTCACAGTTGGTTGTTAATAAAAGTTTAGACATAAAAGTTAAAAAAAGAGTCCAAATCATGTCTATTAAAAATATTGTCTGAATCAGTTCAGTAACAAAACTATATCCTAACAGCCAATTCCTCATGGTTTTATTTGCCAACAAAAGCTTTGGATCATCCTTATTTCTGAGTGTTACATGAGCCTAACCTACGAAACCAAATTCTTATTTACCAATTCTGCTTTATTGCAGCAAATAGTAGATTTAAAGATAACCTTTGGCTTTAACAAAGTAGCCAAATGAATTTTAAGTCTGACTCACAGAGGTCTGCTTAGGTGTGTCAAACTGGTTTCAGTCAATATAATATTGATTTACAACAGGAACCAAGACAAACCAGTCTTTAAATGATATTGGTAGGTGCTACACCTACAAGATCTAATTCTTCAAATGGTGAGACTTTAACAAGTATGGTAAAAGTTTGTAGGTATTTCAAATTATTTAATGTATCTTTGCACATTAACAGTTAATATTCAGGTAATAATTAGTGCAATGACATTCACCCAGCAAATATGTAATGATTGAGGAAGTATGCATGTGATCATGAATCTTGAGTAAAATCATGTTATGAAATTCATCACTGGCATAATTAGGTTAGTGGTGAGTAGGCATTTCATCATCAGCGCATCCATTCCAGCCTACTCACTGTAAACTACTAAGCTAGTGTAAAATGCCCTTATGGCCAATACCTATTATCACTTGAAAGAAAATAAAACAAATGATATTAGAATTTGTTTTTCATCATGTCTGTTTGTTCAAGTTAAAGTAAATATAAACTAGTGACAAGTGCATGACGAAATTAACAATAATGTAAGTATTTAACAGCATTCCAAATGGGGCAGTGAGCTCTCAAGTCTTCTCATTCGATCAATAAGAGTTTTAATGTGAAAAATGGAGTTCACCGACAAAGTCAAATGTTTATGAGAGTTGAATTACCTACTTTGGAATTTGGTTGTGGGTAATACGGAGATAAAGAAACTGTTTGTTGCTTATCGCTTTTGAACGTCCTTGAACCGCCGCGCCGCTGTGTATGGTAAGGAAACCGAAATGAGAGGGTTAAGGGAGAGAACAGAAAAGTGAGTATAAAGTTTGAAGGTCTTACATTATCGTGTGCGGGTGTGTCGGAGCGCGGGGCTTCGTCCGGCTCCTCGCGTTCTCCTTCGCCCTTAAAGTAGTTCCACTCGTCTTCGGACTCGTCGCCGCTCTCAGCTACATTATCCACCAGCGCTCCGTCAACGCACACCTCTTCAACTGCACAGAACACAAAAACACTTTTTTACCAACGAGAATAACACCTGGCGAACACGCGGGCTCAGCCCCCAACACAACAAACATCGCTATCAATCAACAGGTGACACTCCCTGGAAACAATGGCTTATTCCGACTATTTGTCATAAAGAATCGAGAAGATCTAGGCGGTTTCTAAACATCTGGTCGAAGCCGGTTGGCGATTACGGAAGGAGCCTATTGACGTAATTTTACCGGTCGCGAAATTCAAACTAGCGAGGAGAGGACGTTTCGGACGCCATTTCGATCACGAAATCCTGCGAAGACACGCCCGACTCCATCGCAAGGATATCGACATGATATACCGTGTACCTTCGGGAGTCCTGCACTCTCCTATGACGGAGGGTGCGCCTTCGGACGAACCGATCTATTTCCAGAACACCACTCCGCATTTATTCAACACAAAAATAACCTTTCACAAACCACTTGGAATGTGAAAATAAATCAACAACATTCGCTAAAAATCACATACCGTAAACGGTAATTTCACTGCACAGATACTATCTTAGCTGGAGGTGTAATAATTCGAGCCGTAAAATGTAGACAAAGCCCCGATTACAATAGACCAGCGGCTGTAGAGAATGGTAGCACAGTTCCGACGAGCGTTCAATGAGCGACTGCGAGGGGAACGGGGCGCGGCGCGCGAACGGGACGGCGCGCGCGGCTGCGGGCGACCGCGAGAGGGCGCGGGGCAAAAATAGGGATGCCAGTTTCGGTTTTATTTTCGGTGGTAGGTAAATATTTTACGCAGGCTTATGTATTATTATTATGTACATGAACAGGCTGTCCCAGAATGTGTATGCTATATACGTATGCCGAAGGGCCATGAAAGTAAACATAAAACTAAAATAAATTTTAATTGTAAATAGTATAAAATAATTTAAACTGTAACACATTGGTGTTACAGAAAAAAAATAAGTAAATTGAAAATTGAAGAAATTGCTCTTGAATGAAAATTGAAAAAAAAAACCCAATTTAAAAAATGACGTAAAACGAATTGTTACGTAGTTGTTAAACATTCGCAGGATGCTCCCTTACGGATAGTGAACGTATTCCGTCTCTCGGACACCCATAACTCGTACTTCCCACAAAATGCTTGAATCCTGTAAAGTACCTAGGTACCTACTTACCTTTGTACTGTACCTTTTTATTTTTGCTTAGGGAAAACATTAATTCTTTGCAATTAAAAACATTATTTTTACCGAGCACGAATAATAATTGATGTCAACTATTTTAGAAATATTTTTTTGTCATTTCTAAATGTATGGGTTGGACTGGCTTGCTTGCTGGCTGACTTCGAATCACAACCACAACGGGCATCACCAAACTGTCTGATTAGCTTGTACCTCTCACACAATGAATCCAACAGAAAAATGCCTCATTATTGAGTCACCTGCATACAAACGCGTATGGCCCGAGATGATCTTAAGACGGACGTGCTAGATGTGGGTGAATGTAACAATCGATAAACCGTGACACACGGGTACTTTTTCTTTTGCTCTCGATAAAGAAGTTTCACATCATTGTTGATAACCGGATTTAATCATAGTAATTTTACCATACTTTGGCTGCTATGGCTTATTTTATTCAATTTCACGAAACAATCTCGGATTGGAAGCGTGCGTGATGCAGGGCCTAGCCGTACACATTATTTTGTCGAAGATATTAGTTATGTAATACTTTTTTTTAACGCTTCAATGTACGATGACGTCATAATCAGGTGAAGAAGCACCGAAATAGTTCACAGCAGTACCTAAGCAAAAACAGGTATTTAAGTAATACAGTCCATCCATTCTCCTTCGCTGATAGTAGGTAGGGTTCTTTCGTAATTATTGTCAAACCTTTGGTTCTTGGAGTGACAAAGGTAGATTAATAACTCGAGTTTTGAGATCCCTTCTTTCTTTGAGATTTACAGTGAAATTGTAACCTTAGATAACAAATTAGTTGTTTTCCTAACTGAATCTTCAAATGCAACCTAATATTTTGAACTTGTCTACAAGTTCCAGAAATATTTGAGTTATTAAAATCGAAACTTAATCTACTTTTATCGCTGACTGCAAAAGATACGTAGGACCTAGAAGCATAAGGATTAAGAACATACCGGCGTGCACAGGCGGTGTCGGCGGCGCCGGCTCGTGGTTCCTAGCATCAGCTTCAATATCATCAGCGTCGACTGCCGTCTCCGGACCGAGGTCTTCGCTGTCACTGTCGGAGTTGTCCACGCCATTATCACCATTGGCTTCGGTGTCCGTTGCGACAGTGACGGCGGCTTCCACAGGCCGCTTGCATGCCTCCGTCTCGCCGGCGAACGGTGGCGCGTTCGCCAGCGCGTTGTCCAGCCTGTTTGGTACAAATTAGATTTTGTAGCAAAGAAACAAGAATGTTAAAAAAGATAGGTCCCCTTTAATTGCAAAGTGAATTAAGCATCGGCCGAGCTATGTGTTCGTGAGACTTCAGAATTCGTCTTTGCGAATATAATTTCTTTGGGGACAGGTATGTACAGGTATATTTACGAGCGCACCGGCATAATTTAGGTGCGTCATTTTTGCAGCTAGCGGCGCGAAGCGTAGTCCATGCAAGGAAATAAACGAAACGGTTTTACAAAGGATCGATTGAAATATCAACGACTTGAGCTAATCCAGTAAATAAAACCGTATTTCCAGTAAATGATTTCATACCTCTTATAATTTCATTTCTTAAATTTCTTTGTCATTATTTGATGGTTACTAGATGTTTTACTTTACGTTTAATTTAAAATGCAACTCAAAATTTAAGAATTAGTAGAACCATCTAGGATCATTAAATGTTCGTCACCAACGTCGTCAACTATTGCGAAACAGGGACGTCTCCGATCCGAAGTGAAGAGGCGGGTTTGAATGTAGTTGGTTCTTAAATTTTGGTTCGCATCCCAATAACTGAGGGCACAGGTGAAGCTGACTCTCAGAAACCGGGTTTTTAAAAGACGACTAAATACAGAAAAACGGGTTTTTAAATGTTGTTTATTTCAGGAGTAGTCTGATTACAGCCTGCATGTTATCCCGAAGAGTCAACTTAATAAAAAGTGTGTCCAATGCTATCGCAAAAGTAGATAAGAGTACTTTAGAATAGTTTGATAACTCGTAAATTTGAATTCAGTTCTCATTTACTTTAACCGAGTTCGTCAATGCCCCATCCCCCAAATATAAAGGGGCAATTCGATGAAAGTGTCTATAAAATAACTTTCGTTTTCAAATTACATAAGTTAGGAGATAGTAAATCCGGCATACAAGCTACAAGGTCGTCTGGTTTAACACAATGAGTGTCACGCTATTACAACATTTTTATCCACACTTTTGCTGAAAACCGGTTAAACACCTACGACTATTTTTTAGGCAAATCGTACAATATGACATGGCAATACTATTAAGAATTATTCTGCATGAGCCGAAGCTGAAACCGAAATTTGTTTTTGGCGTTAGATTGAACATTATTGTGCTTATTTTTAAGACACCAATCGTTGTTCCACTGTCCACACCGTGAATTATATGGGACGAAATACCTACTAGATACCCATGTCCTTCTATTTTCTAAACGACGACGTGGAAATATCGACGATCGCTGATAGCTGACGCGTCATGGTGACTACCTACCTACATTACAGAATTTTGATTACCTACCTACTTATTTCATATTTTATCCACATCGAAAAGCCGGTAGGCATGTTTTTGTGGTAATAGGTTGTACGTTACATTATTTTATATGTGATCATTTTTATCCGAAACAACTTAACCGATTTAAATGCGTTTTTTGCAATTGCCTTGTATGACTCCACGGAAGTTCTGACATACTCGTAGGAGGTTCTTAGTCATAGTATTTATTGATAACAAGGTAACAAGACAAAATAGGTTGGTACACTAGTAAATGTATCACATAAACTAGGTACACCTAGGTACAGTTTAAAATAATTGCATGCATACCTATCAATAATTCGGTACCCAAGTGCCTACCTACGAATATGTATAAAATTATTATACAATTTACTTTTGAATCATTTACATGAACTTTTAAATAAATTCTCATATTTGTAGGTTTTATCGCCACTTGGGGCGCTGCACTATTATGATAGAATAAGGGGATTTTACATGTAAATATTTACATTTAGTACCTATTGTAGCTTCCTGAGCCTCTGCGATGTAATAAATAAGTACTCTCAACACACTGACACTCACAAGTCGCTTTTCAAGGCCACCCATACAAGGTGGTCACCAATCTAAAGTTGGGTGACCAAGAAATTACCGTAACACGAGAACGAAGCGAAATCACATCTATGAATATTTCATTATGAATGGCCATTTAAATCGCAGAACCGACCACTGGGGCAGAACGGTTCTCAAATGGCGATTACGAACCGGACGACGCGACGCAGTGTCCACCTGACGGACTCATCTTCTATAAGATCAAAGGTTGCGGGAAGTCGGTAGATGCAAGTGGCCCAAGATCGTTCGTGATCGAACGTTGACTTCAAAAGGCTGTTGTTAAGGACGATGATAATGTTGCATTGTACGTAACTTTCACATTACATCATCAGCTCGAAATAAACCGATAACTCTACAGGTATACTTGAAAACAGACCCTCATAAAACACAACATTTCGTCATTGTGAATGGATAACGGCATTATCGGATTACCGCACCCTTCTGTTCATTTATTCGATTTCAGAAGACAATTTACGATCAGACTTTTAGACTATCAGAGAGTTCATTAGATTCACGTATAATCCGCCCCCTAATTACACTAAAAAGTAAAATAGCCGTATTATACCTGAATTGGCATTATTGCCAGGGCCAGGCCTCAATTGAACTTCTAAAACTTAATCGTGGTATTAAAAACAAATGATTTTACTCGTCCTCACTGAGGCTGAGCGACTGATGAGATTAAACCACGATATTAAATAAAACTGCGCCACCACGAAAAAAGAAGATTTGGCTCGCCGTCGCGTCAGTGATGGAATAAGTTCACCTTGATCGATTGGCACCACACTATAGCTGAATGAAGGATCATAAAAAAAGCAAAGTTTGCTCCCAATTTTTTTAGGCTCGGTCGAGGGCGAAAAATCGGCGAAAATTCACTTAAAAAAATTTAATTCACGTAATTTTTAAGTTTACTTTTCTATATATCTTTGTGGTTGCAATAAAAACCGAATGACTTTTGGCGAAGTCAAAAAATTACGAGGCGCGAGCTACAAGCCGCTCACGACGTTATTTAAAACCGCGGTTTTGCACTGATACACAAGCGAGCTTTACCGACGAGCCGTAAAACCGCGGTTTTACTCGCTGTTCGACCGGGGCCTTTCCAAGTTTTAGAAGTTTTGGACTCTGCTAAGTCTAAGAAAATGAGTCGTTCCCTATTGCGATTTCGTTGTTCGTTTTTAGAGACAAACACGCATACGACTCACCAAATGGTAAGCGGTTGGTAACCGTCGCCTATTGACTAACTGCACCATCAGGGGCATTGCCGATGTGTACCTACCCTACCTACCCTGAAAAGTCTCATGTGCCTGATATTTCACCGGAACCCAACAATACTGTCATTACTACTGGACGGCAGAACCTACTATGTTAGAATATTAATATTAGAATATTTCTTTGTTATGATCATTGTGTGGATTCATGAAAATATTAGCTGAGTAAAAATCTTAAAAAAATACTTGTGAATTTATAAAATAAGTATATTAATGTGGATGATATTTTATCTAAGTAAGGTCTATAAGTGCTCTGAAGATCGAATGAAAGTCGGGGTTTCGACTTGATTTGTATATTTGCCACAAAAAACAATGAAAATGTTTGTGGATAATGGATTATGATTATTTGGATTTACATAGGCCGACAACTAAAAGTATAGGCAATGTCCTAAAAGAACAAAAATATCTTCCTGCTTTTACGCGATCTTGTACCTATTTTATAAGACGTTCGGTATATGTGTATCGCATAGATACACTTCGCAGTCTCTATCAAAGTTAGAAGAAGAGACTAGAACCAAAGATAATGCAGGTAATTATAATCTTTAGTTTTTTACTACAATACGTACGGTAAATACGATGCCTGTGACATTTCGCGGTGTTGTTTTCCTTTCCTGACAACACGGCTGCGATATGGAATAAAATTAAAAGAAGCTTAGATAATTACTTAGGTATCTGTTTCTAGCCCTTCAAATCACACTTTTAAGCAAAAACCTCCCTGGAATATTCTCGTCATTATTGCTCTTAACACGTACATTGTCTCTGGCTAAAAATTACTTAAATTTATTATAATTAAAATTAAATTAAAAACATTTATTTAGCACGGCATAAACAAACAATGCAATAATATGATCGTGGGACAGAATAATAGATAGAGAACTCCTGAGAGAATGTAACTAGTGTATTATTCAAGAGGGCATTTAGGCGTTTGTTCCCAGCTCCTTATTCAGAGTGTTGTTTTATTTTAAGTGGTGTATTCACAGGTCGCAAGTCACTCACCCAAGGTCCATGGGCGGGCGGTTGTCAGTGGCGATGTCGCGCGGCTCCTTGAGGAACACCACGATAATGGAGATGTTGTCAGCGGAGCCCTGCCGCTTGGCTTGCACGATCAGTCGCTTAGTAACCGCTTTCAAGTCATCTGCAACAAACAAAATACATTCGTAAACATTTGAAAGTAAACGTACATCATTTAGTTATGAAATGGATCATCTGATTTCCCCCAAAATTAATAAGGACAAGCTCTTAGCAGCACAGAACACCCGATATCTAGGAAGAGAGACTGGCTTCAATTTTTGTTTTAAACAACGCATCGAATCCCTGTTTTCATATTTTGTCGAATTGTTGACCATTTACATTTTGCATTGTCGACAATCACTGCATTTCGAAAGCAATCAACTTCTTATATAAAAGAAAAACCTAATTTCTGCAAGACCGTCAGTTATTATCTGTGTGTCATCCAGCAGTGTTGGTGTTGCGAAGTCTATTATGTCTGTAATTTGTTGCGGCACAATGCTGAATAGCGTCGACGGATATGGAGTAACTATGTTTATATTCCGATTCGCCTCAGCGCCGGCCGGCTTGTGAGGATGTCCTTGTACTGTCTCAAACAGGACTGAGTCACTGGCCACCGCACCGCTATTGTGCCACAATATGTACGTGATATGCTTGCTACATAAAAGCGGCTATCCTTAATTTAACATAGTCATTTAACGAGTGCGACCTTGGTTGACCGTGTTGCGTTATCAACCCTTATTACGTCTGATGAAAATTAAACAATTAAACGCGTGATAAGGTTATAAGTTTTATATATTGAGGTCATTTAGGTGTGGGTTTACTGCTAACTAGGTGTATGACGTCGTTATGAGTGTAACATTAGTACGGTGAAGGACTCATTAAATTAGGCTAAATATGGCAGTTGAAGCTTTCATCGGGGCCACGAGCCGGCGCGCCCTGCCCTGAAGGGCGTGTTCGAATTGTGCTGGTGGCTATTTCGATGTCACAAATGGTATAAACTTTAAAGTAAGTGTTGTTAGGTTCGCTTAAATAAACACACGCCTTGACTTTGCTCGCTATTTCTGGGAGCGTCTCCGCCGCCCTTGTTTTTTACCCTGTTTGTACTGGCTCGGAGCCAACTGCGCCCTGTCTTCTCTTATTTCAATGTAATGTTGTAGAAAGTTATTAATTAAATAAATGTATAGCATTGTAATTCTTGAAAGCTTGATTATTGAGCCCCTCCTTGTTGAAAGCACGATTATTTAGTTTAGATTTCCATCAGCGATTCAAGAGAAAATGAGTTAATGTTAATAGGAAAATACTTATCGACTCTAAAATCTTACACTATTAGCGTTCAAGTTCAAGCTTACTGTTTCCAATCGGCTAAGTTATTTAATCGATCAGCATTTTCAACGGGTTGGAATCGAGCTTTAACAAGATTATCTTACTGGTGATCGAAGGTATTACGAGAGATAGAGTAATAATCATTACGAAGCTGTTATAGAGCTGCAACGTATGCCACTTGACCAAGGGAGACAGAATTTGATACCTTCAGTTTTTGAGATCTTCGAGGTGCTTGGGTGTATTATGCGCATTTCTATGCTCATAAGTTATCTAGATGTAAGCCCATTAATCGTATTGCGGAAGCAGTAAGTACATTAGCTATCACGGCAGTGGACGCACTGGGCGATGATCGGCGATTACCGGCGGGTAACGGTGACGGATGGAATGCACGCCCGGTCATTGTTACTGGCCACTGCTGGCTGGCGCTCGGGGCAAAAACAGAGCACGGCCCGTCTACGCATACTAAGCCGCGACCGCGAGACACCTGTCGTTTATTGATAAGTACTTGGAATCATTCTTAACATTACCGATACATGGTAGTTACTGTTTAGGCAGATTAAAAGCATCGCACAGTGGTCGAAGACATAACTGAATGCATGTTAGTTGCAGGACCGCCAAGATTACACATGACTAATCCTAGACAAACTCATCTCAAATATGCAAGGTTAAGAAGCCTCCGATGATATTGCATAGCCTCTAGGCGTACTGAGTACATATAACAGCTGTCGTCGCAATATAGATATGTATATGGTTGTGGTAGGTCGGAAATCGAATATAGTTGAGTAGCGAAGCGAGGGCAGACAGGGTGGTGGGAGGCAGGAGGATCAAGTTTAGAGCAATTTTCTACGCAGCCGTCCACAGAGCTATACCTACTGTAAAGGATTATTCTCGTGTCCCTTGCATAACTATTCAGTCAACCCTGTTTATATACTCTACCGGAATACTGTTTGTGTATAAATAGAAAATGCATTCCTCTGCATTTCTCGTTTACCTAGCCGCATAATATAAATATCATATTGGCTGTATATATCAAGTATACCTTCGGACATATGCAATACATAAAAAGTATAATGATGCAATCATGCATAGAAATGATTAGCTCTCTTCCAAGTACCCTAGAGTAATCGATAATAAGTAATAAATAGAGCTATTTTGGATGGCTAAGTATTTACGTTTGTTCTCTCAGGTCAGCCTCTACTATTTGATCTGGCTTAAACACATATTTTTATCCTACAAAGTTTCAGAGAATTTAAAAAGCATAAACCTATTATCACAGATTATGATAATGCATTTCGACAAGATCAGATAAGCATCTAGAGCATTGCATTCCCGAGTGTAGAGTACATAATTTGCTATATCGTTAAGTCATGGAACGGATGAAGGCGCAAGTCTCCGCGACGCCATTGCTGTCTTCAGATTCCATTAGATACGTTTTATTGTATATACGTACTCGTAGGTTCCAGACGACAGTAAACCTATTTCATCGCACCGGACGGGGTAAAATGTATACTGCGAGCTGCATCTCTCGATGTGAATAACTCGATAATAAATAACGATAAGGCTTAGTTTATAATGACAACAAAAACTTAGCAGGATGGAATTATGAAGTTGAAAATTGAAGATCCTAGGAATTGGTATAAAGGAAATCATGTAACATGTAGGTAACTGAAGATTACACACATTGTTGGAAAATATCGTTTCATAACTCAGCAATGTATTAATTTGCCGTAAATATCGCTAGTGGGCCGTGAGGAATGCGAGACAATACACGCAGCATTGTGCAATCGGGAATCGAACCCCACCGGACACCGTCTGCGGTCTCTGTATACCGAGACTAGGAGCAGGCGTACACCATTGCATCACAACTATTTATTACTGCAAACCACTCTTGATAATGCCTGGAAAAGATATCAACTGCTGCTAAATCTATCGGATATTTTAATATGCGCTCTGCCCACTCGAACGCTAAAGTGTTAATTAAACGTATACGTAAATAAGCTTGCCGCGAGAAGTAAGGCTGATATTTACAGACACATTATCGTAAGAAAACAAACCCGACCAGTCTCAAGTAGGCATCTTGCGGGTGAATTAGCTCCCTTACTGATTCGAAGCGACGCATGACAAACATTAGATGGAAATATAGCACAAGATTTTATAAAAGGCATCTTGATGCCTTTTTCCTCACATAGGCATCTTGATAGACTATAATACATTTTACCAGGCACTTTTTTTTTCACGCAGCATCATCTAGCCCCAAACTAAGCAGAGCTTGTATTATGGGAACTACATGACTGATATACTACTTATATACATTTTTTTCGTAAATATATATATATTATGCATAGAAAAAACCCAGACCCGAGACAAATATTTGCAGATTCAAAAATTTGCCTCGCGGCGGGAATCGAACCCGCAACCTTCTGCGTCTCAGGCGAGCCTTCGCCCACTGCGCCACAGAGGTCGTCACTTAAAATGCGTTTTAATCTAAAAAGTGCTGACACATGATCTAGGAGTAAGAAAACTAAACTGAAAGCCAGCATCTAATCATCCAATCGATAAAATTAATAGCGTTCTATAGAAACCTCTCTAATTGTTAGTGCGCACAGCGAAGCGTAATGAAATTGAGTGGGAACTTTCGTGCACGTTCGGCGTTCATCAGTTGGACGGTAATTGGTTTACGAGCAGACGAACATGGTACAGAGCAAGCCGTAGTGGCTGTAGTGTAGGCAGTGCGTTGTCGTGTGCCACCGGGAACCATATTAATTAACGTAGAGCCGTACCGCGTGCACCTCTCATAGCCTTTTTTAATTGGAAAGACTGGCCGTTCCGTTTTATCGCCACAGCAACAGTAGCTTTGACCTCTTTGAATTTATCTTTACGTTTATAATTCTATAAATACTCAGTCTTTGTTCTTCACATGATACTTCCTTCTTTGAAATAGACCTACATAAATGTAAAAATAACACAAGCGAGCTTTAAGCAGAAATTAACGTGAAAACAGAACAATTACCGAGCAATGCAATTTATGTTATTGGACTGTCATAGCTTGTTACAAAATAAACGCATTTCTATGTAAACTATATACTAAATAACTTCAAAATAGTTTATGAATATTGCATCGGTTTTAGGTGTAACGAAATGTGGATTGCGCAGAGCAATTTCATTTGGGTCGCTAACGCCAGCGGAAATGTGAATAAACGGGCTGTTATGCCGGCTGCATCCTTGTGTTCACAAAGCGACCTAAATTTTCAAATCTGCGATGTAAACGTATGATATACCTATAGTGTGAAAGATGAGAATCGCGCCAATTGCTGAATGCAACCCAGTTCCGGGATGTGGCGCACAATGTTGCACATTGTTTAATCACAAGTTTCATACTACTTTAGCACTAACTTAAAAGACTGAAAAACTGAAAGTTCCACGCGATTCGAGCCGAAACATCCCAGGGAAATCGTAATGATCTCGTGGCTTAGTTGGTATAGTTCGCAGGTTCAAGTCCGCCGAGGTTGAATTTTTGTGATATTATAAATTCTTGTAACTTAAAAAAGTTTTTGGAATAAGATAGTACAGTTTGCGCGTTAACACAGTTCGTTATGACGTTCATAGCTATAGCTGTGAATTATTATACCATTTAGCATTATTGAACACGCTAGTGGTTTTGCGACAAATCACGCCTTCTACTCTCATTTAAATGCAAAGGTGATCCCACGCAACAAGTGCCATTCAGCGGACCCGATAACCGTTCACACAGACAGCTCTATTTTGGTGCAGTTCTATTCAATTTTTGATTGATCGAATAATTTATCATGATAGGGATACACGTTATGCTGAAACAATAGCCCCAAAACATAATAAACGAGATAAGCAATACAGTCGCGATAAAAATGCATGGGAAAGCAGAATTGCGTTTCATTGTAACGCTATCAGTTTGTTATCTTGGATGAGCATTACGACCAAGGCGAACATAATGTTGCGAAAATTTCCTTGACATTAAATAACAAGCCAACAGTGCTAAACCACAAATGTTGAATGGATTAGTCGAATCGAATTTTAATATCTCACAGCACTGTCTCAATGGATAATTAACTTGTTTATTTATCAGCAACACCAGAGAGACTGAGGAAACCATTAATAATTTCGAGGCATTTGAGATAAGCGATAAAGCTATGGACATGTTGACGTTCAAAACATTCATTGCAGGTTATTTACACAGATAAAATAATAGCTATGTAAATAGACTCTACCACACAAGCCACGGCTTATAAAGTCAACGCTCCCAAACAGCGGATGTCTGATATTTCGCATGCGACATTGCCCCGGTTTAAAATTTACCTGGCAGCGGCAAAATCTTTGGCATAATGTCATCGCACTTGTCGAGTTGGCGATCAATTAACACGTGAATAATTCAAAGACATCACGCAAAGTGTTGAGAGTCGATTCAGTGAAAATTGCACTAGCCGTAGTCACAAGCGAAACGACCTGCTATCCGGTCGCAGACCTCGTTTGAACCTGAAGATAACCAGTATTTTCGGCCAATTACTGTTTGAGCTAATGGAGTTATTGATAACCTCGATCTTTCTAACTCTTACTCATAAATTACGTAATGCGGGACCGTCAGTGCAGATCTTAGTTCCCCACTCAGAATAAGAACAGCAATAAGTAAAACAACTATATTGTATTTAGTTCTCTGTGTCAAATATTATGTGTCAAAGATCTACGCACTCAGTATGTATCTGAGGATGTCCATCACGGAGAATATCAATTGCGAGCGTGTAGATATTGTTTTGTTTAGTTCTCTATAATTTAGGTCTCAAAATACAGATATAGCTATGATTATAGCAGAATCTGGCTTTCAAGATGATTTGCGGTCAATTGTATTACCGAGGCCATCTCAGTTTGTCATGTATGAATAATGTTTGAATTGGCTTCAGAGAAGTTCATCTAAAAGAGATAAAACGAAACTTTGAAAAAAATTACGAAATCTGTGGCGCAGTGGGCGAAGGCCCGCCTGAGATGCAAAAGGTTGCGGGTTCGATTCCCGCCGAGGGATAAACGTTTGTATAATCTGCAAATATTTATCTCAGATCTGGGTGTTTTCTATGTATAATATGTATGTATTTACGTGAAATCGGAAGAATCCAGATATTACTTGAAAATAAGTACTGCGTAGGGAGATACAGTTCAATAAACGTCAGAACTGGTCAGTCCGGTGGTAGGTGCTAATGCAAAATCCTTGTATCGCAGCAAATATTTGTGAGGGCGGACCAATGAGAGGATTCAGGCGCGGTCGGGTGTGGGGGTCTCAATAATTAAGGCTGACAACAAAACTGTGTTTTATGCCTAACAATCCGGAAGAAAAGTTACTGGAATTATTTTTTTGTATATAAGCTAGAATGCCGCACTGAGCGATTCGTTGTTGAGTGGAAGATTATTACAACCTTTATACTTATTCAATGCGATTCCAGTCCTAAAAATATGCGCTATACAAAAGTTGATGTAAATTTTTGGATGCGGGTTACCAAAAAAGGAAATCAACTTTCGCAGAAGCGAAACTGGGAAGATGGTTATCTTCGGTAAAAGCTATACATACTTGGCAATTGAGTGAGATTGTGTCAAACCACGAGCCCATGTGTGCGGCAATTGAACATCCTTAAGCGCCGGGATCTGCGCAGCGCGCGTCATCTCTACCGGTGTTTTGAATTCACAATCGGGACGAAAAATACAACAATCATTATCTTACTGTACTAGCAATGTATGAAGGTAGCAAAATATATTGGTAAACACGACCTTGGTGAATAGTTTTCATTAAAAAGGACAAAGTGGGCAGGAAGTGAGTGAGGTGACGTGATTAAAAAAAACTTAATTCAGTTATAATGAAAACATAAGGAAAGGAATCGTAGTGTGAAGCGCTCTCGGAAAAAACACTAGGTGTTAGTAGTAATGAGTAACCGGCTTCAGAGGGACCACCTGGCAGACGTACGAGTATCATTCAAATAGAAAAAAAAAACAAGTTTATGTGTCCTGAGGCAATTTTCCTAGAGCTCGTCAGTCTGTCCCATCTGACCCGGGACGCAATCATTCGTAATTTCCGAATGGCACTGCGATACGGTTATTGGGTTATCCCATTAGAGCTGCATTCGTCAATCAACTAATCGGCGATCTCGGGAGGACGGAAAAGGGTAGTCATTTTCATTTGAGGATCTAATTGGATGCGTTTGATTGGAAAATTTACATATATTTAGCGATGTATTACACTTACGCAGGGAGCGGTACTGTTTTATTCAAAAATGTTATAAGAGGTCTGTCTGTTTACAAAAAAAAAAACATGCTCATGACTATATTCCCCATGATGGACATTCGCAGATCTATACTCATTAAACACATCCGTAAGGATATCAAGTAAGGGGGTAATCAGAGGCACGACTAAACATTATATTTGGTAAATGGACAAGTTTAGCAAGCATTCCATGTGACACATAGCAAGCAGTCTACTGCCGCCGTCACCGAGAACGATGGTATTGTGCGAGCGCGGCCTAGCTAACTACGATACGCTAGCGCCATCTCTTATCAAATGGACGCTATACTTGTTATACCGCCATCTAGTATCGACTGGCACTAACCGCGCTAGTAAAAGACGGTAGTTTCTAGAATGTTTGATTCAGTACGAGACGGGGCGAGGCGGAACGAGGCAGCGTGCGGGCCACGCCTCCTTACGAGAATGTTCTGGAAGAAACGCTTTACGAGATATATAAGCGACCGGTAGATAGTTTCTTTTCAAGATTTGAAAGTGAAGTATTTGATGTGATAAAGACGCGATACCCAGTGACTAGTAAAGTGACAGTTGTGCTAGTGTTGTACCTAGTGAGACAGTGTTTTTGTTTTAATTGTGTAGTTTCGTTGTTATTTGTTTTGTTGACATTTTTATAGAGTGATTTACTAATACAGTGTTCATTTTTTTCCCCTAACCCTAACTCGTAACAGTATTATCTCTTCGAATTTTCTAAATATCTACCAACATATTTTATTTGTAAGATTTTGTTATATTATTTTTTACTCACATTATTACCGAAAACTACTGAATAATTTTAGCTGATAAGTTTATTTATATGAAAATATCTGTCAAATAACTAGCTACAATAATAATGATGATGAAAACGAAACGAAGCAAGTATGAGATGTAATATTTTTTAAACATTTGTTGAATTTTCTGTGGTGATGTATTAAAAGAAACAAACAAAATAAACATCGCGCTCCAAATAATCAGATGTGCACCGAAACATGGACTCTTTTAGACGGAAAATATATTTTTATTTTGGGTTGAAGAAAACGATTGAAGAAAAGTGGATTTTGAGTTATGATAATGAGAAACTCTCTATATAAAATTTAACTCTCCAAACTATAGAAACCAAAAGTCAACATATTTGGATTAGTAGTATTGCGACTTCTTTTGTTAATATCATAAACAATATGCCGTTCTTTAAGCGGAAATTGTATTTGCTGAAGTATTCAGCTAATCAGTCTCCACCGGCCCACTGTCGCATTTGCAAACAAATTGGACTGGCAACGGTTCGACAGCTGCGCAAATATAACACCAATTTGAATTGTATATCATCAAATATTACAAATAACATTCTGCTTTTGTAATTACTAAAACAGTTTAAACTTTCAGGCTTCATTCTGTAAGCTTGAGCTCTTGTCTTGTGGTATCTTAAACTGGTAGCACTAGCTAGATTTCGTGTACCTTTAACATGTTACTTGGTAACAAAGCAAGTCTAGTCTCTGCAATCTTGTGAGAATAATTGCGCAGCTGTCGGTTAATGACCTGCCAGTTAAAAATAATCTTGCACCTCCTTCCTACACCGTGTCAAGGTATAATGCTATTTAACGGAGCATGGTTTTTCGCGAATTCAGACATAGAAGCCACTTCGGTTAGAAATGTTCCGTGACCAAACCAGTCGCAATTCGAAGCATTCCAATATTTTAATGTTGGCTGGCGAATGATTGTGGTTCGACAGACAATAACGCTAGTGCATTAACATCTCGACTTTAATCTAAATGAACTTTGGTTCAAAATAAACAGACTCTTGACTGTTCTCAAGTCAAAATGTGTATTACGTGTCAGTTGACAATAATGATGATGTGCTAATACTATCTGTCTATTGATTCCCATCTGTTCTGTTATAAGCCAAAATAGAACAGATGAGAATCAATAAAATAAACTTCCTGTCCGAGACAGCAGTTAAAATCGGCTCACGAATGAAAGTTATCATTTCGTGAATCTGCAATACTCCTCATCACGACACAAATCGTGAGGGAAACACGAGCTATTAGATAAACAAAACTGCTTTCAGTGAAAACACACGACAATGATGCTGGAGTTGAAGAGCGAAAAGAAAAAATCGGCGCATAAACCACATGAACACTAACCTACGTCTAGAGGAGTCCGTCCAGATTGCAACATAGTGGCCCTGAACCTTTCATGCTAGTGCATATGTTTTAGTTTATTTTTCTAGGATATGTCGTTTTCCTTTCTTTTTGAAAGCAAATTAGCACTAAACACTGCTAAAACGAGAATTCGCTAATACAATGGGCATGGATTTCTGTTGAGAAATTGAAAAAAGGCATGTGAACTAAGACCGGGGCTCTATAGACGATGATAATATTGTAACTGTTCGGGATCGATTTGAACGACCATAGAGATGCTTTTTTAAAGGCGTGCAAGGCGCAAGGCGTCGCGTCGGTGGGCGCCCGCCCTCACCTCCTTTACATACAATCATACAATACAGCGCTCGGAGCCTAGCTGCACAATACCCTCTGCCCACATAGCGATTGTCTGAATCACCGGCGCATACGGTTTGTTTACACTCAACGCGATAAATTACACTCGCCCAACCCGTAAGTGATTTGATACCAATACCGCTACCGCAGATTACGAAAATCTCATTTGTTATACAATGACCTATTAATACAGACTCGTGAGTGAAGTGAGCTATAACTTTTCCTGTTGTTTATCGGAGATCGTGTTGCTTAATCGTCTGTTAAATTGTCCTTATTCGACAAACACACATCGCGTCGCTGTCTGAAGTAAGCTGTTGGTCTAACTAAGTAAATCAATGTCTCAATTTTAACCACGAGCACTTCTTTCCGGACTAATGGAACACGCACTTGTATTAAATGAGCCGCGACGGACCGAGGAACCTTATATTGCTGAGTTGCTGAGTTGCTCAACTATATGTGAATAATTTAACCAATATTAACCCAAATCAAATTTACGCTTTGTATTAATCACATAATTTCAATCCATTAGCCTGAAAATAGACACGAATGTAAGATTACCAAGGGTTAAAGGGTTATATAACGTGTTTTATCCACTAAACAGAAGATATTTTCATACCTTCAGTTTAGTAAACTTGACAAATGTATTAAAACTAATATCCATTACATTTATATCTGATTGAACTTAGAGCAATAATTTTATATGATAGATAGATTTTAATGGTTTATCGTAGTACCAAGGCATTGTCAAACTACCGTAATAAAACGGCACAGCGTTTTGATGAGCACTATCCCTCCTTATTGTTTCCTGCTGGACGCTCCATTACCGCCCACTATCCGATGTCTCAAATAATTTATAGATTATTTCTGGTTGAATGACTGTATGTTCCTCATTTCATAGAACACGTTCTGTATACTGTAATTACATGACTGTTCGATATAATAATAGTTTCCAGCGTCTCGTGAGAATCTGACTGGAATCCCTTGTCTTGGATGTTTTGATAACATTTACACATTCCCGTGTCAAGAATGAAATGTAAATTGCGGAAATTATTTCGAGTCTTGGGAAAAAGCTTTCGAAAATTAAAACTTAGGTGAGAGATGGTGGCCATTTGGCTGGTTTGTTGTGTGAACCACAGAGCTTAAGAAGCCTGCGTTGGATGAATTGCCCATACAAACGTAATACCATAGTCATTTGTAATTAGAGCTTATTTCCACCATATTATGTTATTATTTGCATTCGAATAGTATTTATCTACGTACCTTGCTATATATTTTTTCAAAATGAAATGTAAACGAATCGAATTTTGGATATTTTTACGTCATTACATGACATGTTTTCTTCTTATTTGTTTCGTATTAAAAACAACAATACCTTACGTATCGTTTGGTTAGGTACATAGATTATATTGTCTAGTTACAGAATAACAACACAATGTGAAAAATCCAACAAGTTTTCATTCATCTTTTTTGGTATTACGGAACACCACCAAATTTATAACAAATTCTGAATGGCTAATATAGCACATGCGGGCCTGCATCAGTCAAAATGAGATAGTTATATTTTTGTACGCTCTTTGAATTTAAGTTATTAGCGCTGTACGCCGGATCCTTAAGTCCAATTTCTCTTTACAATCTAGTCTCTATAGTATGATGTGAGTAATTTCAGTCTACATTTAGTCAGCTTTAAATGTGAATTTTGTCGTTTTTATCAGGAAGGATTATTAACTACTTTGAACAAAATACCGATTTTGACGTTCATAAGATGAAGAATTGGAGACTAGATTTTGTACTTTTTTGCTTTATAGATCTACAGAAAGGCAACTTATTAACCTGTATTAGCTCTGAAGAATTTACCAAATATTAGGATTTGTAAGTCGATATAACAGGTTGAATAACTAAACCACATGTAACGAGGTGCGTGTTGCATGTTAGAGGCCGAAGCTGAGAGAAATCGAAATATACAATGCATAATGTTCTTGCTTTATACGAGTACACGGGCAGCCGTAAAGTGTACCTAAGTGAACTGGGAACAGACATTATTACCTCTCAAATGATGAGCCTATACAATTTAGATAAAACGCCAAAATGCTCTTATAATCGATTTGCAGACTTGCAGACAGCGCGTTGGATTAAAATATTGATTCTTTAAAATCTTATATATGCGTAGGCGGTACTTGGTCTCCATGGTTTTGACGACCTCGGTGGCGCAGTGGGCGAAAGCCCGCCTGAGATGCAGAAGGTTGCGGGTTTAGTTCCCGCCGCGGGACAAACGTTTTTATGATATGCAAATTCGGTCTCGGGTCGGTGTGTTTTTAAAAATATATATAAGCAGTTCCCACAACACAAGCTCTGCTTACTTTTGGGCTAGATGTAGTAGTCTGAAAATGTCCAGCATTATTATTATGGAAACGGCTTTATCTTTTTCCAATAATGTGCAACTTTATGGAGAAAAAAGTTGGAAGAACTGTGTCAATTACGACGACATTTGGCGTACATCGTTAATTGCATTCGAACGCAGACTATCTGAATTGCTGTGTTTTAGAAAAGCTACTGAAATAAATTGAATTAAAAAAACCAGCGATCTTTTTTACTCCGAAATTGCTCATTGCCAAAGAACTGCGTATCAATTAGTAATTAATTTACCGTAAACCAGATAACCAAACATTCACCGTTTTTTCTGCTTAATGGAAGAAGATAATGGAAGTATTATATAGGTATGATAAAATCTACCTATATAATACTTCTTTATATCACATAATGAGTTATATTCGGTCGTATTTATTGACGCAGCTAGTAATAATTAGTTGAGCACTGCAATTTTCTATCTTCAGTGACCCGTGGTTTTGTCAACACTATCATAAGTGTAGAAAACCAATATACAGTCAGTCTTCTTCCACTTGGAAGATTTTTGCTTCATGCAATATACTAATAGGGTTTGATCTTCTGTGAAAACGTATCTAAAAAGAAAACCGTGTTCGCAATATCTGGTTTTGCAAATATCAGCAACTAAAGGTGGGCGTAAAATTAACTAGTTGCCTAGGTGCTTGTTGCTAACAGCAAGTTACAGATATAATTGACATTTCCATCGAGTCTTATTGATAAATGGACAGGAGAAACGGAAACTAAGTTACAAATTCTGAATTGAATATACTCTAATAGGCATAAGTGTGCACCAAGAGGTAATAATATTTGTAATTTAATGTAGAGTTGGTTTTATAATAGAAATCAGATGCTATCAAAGCTGACATTAGCTTTAGCAGACTCTACGCAACTTGTTTCTATGATCTATCATTGTATGCTGCGATAGCTTCAACTCAGACGGCAGATCAATGATTTCCAATAAATACCAGTATTTAATAAAATCGCATGACATAGCTAAATAACAGCAATGAAAGTTAAGAAGCCAGTAAGACGATACAACTCACAACGATTGAATTACAAAAGAAAGTTTGCCACATTACGGACAGACAAAAATAATGTCGTAAAATTCGATGCGTTCAATATCGAGACGATGCGCGATGGGCAAAATAGCATCGGCTCCAGCAGAGAAGTAAATGCAGATCATTGAGCGAAGTGCATTGGTAATGAGTGACAGAATTATCGGCGCATGCGCTCAGTGGGGAGGGGTTATTTCTGTGTTTCGCAAGAAATTTCGTTAGCCATCGTGATACTCGCGGAACATAGTCGGTGCACCGGACATCACTCCATAGTATTGTTACCTATTGTATAATCTGCTAAACTGACTGCTTATTTGTTTAATTGTATTATGAGTCGAAAGAACTATATAAATTAATGTTTTTTTAGGCCTTAAAACCATTATGATGTCAATGATCATAAAAATATTGACTCTGCTTTATACCCATTTCTGAATGACTCTAAAACTACATTTGCTTATTGCCACTAATTCACCCTTTAAATCATTGCAATTTATTTTACGTGGCAATATTATTCCACCCTTCGTAACAGTTTTCTACAAAGCAATACTAAATGTATAACTTGAAATGACAAGCATCAGATCCGCTCACATGAACATCAAAGAAATGGTTTACTGCTCACTTCGCCCGTTTAGGATACGTCATAAACATTTGACGACTTCTACTTTTTGTTCTTGCGAGTGCCTCCAGTAGGTTTACAAACATCCTGTGAATCCAAAACAATATAAATGAAAGCAATCGTGGATTATTAAGCTTAATTTATAATAAGCTTGAAATCAGTAAGACATCTAACGAAAGACACTAATTCTTATAAAGTTTAATCGTTTATTTTCAAAGATTATAATCATGAATTCATGAAGCATGTATTCTCCCAGGCTTAATTCAACCGGTTTTGGATTCTTCTCGCCAACTTTATCAGCCTACACATTTGCATTGCCGATATTTTTGCTAAATCAAACAGAATTTATTGCAGTCACATGTGCAAACAGATGGTCGCGCACATTTCGAAACCTGAACAAGCGGCAACACAAAAACTCTGCAGCTTCGAGCTTTCTGCCGAAAGCTACCGGACTGGTAATGCTTAATCTGAGAAATCAGCACCTTCTTGGGTATCGAGACGAAACATACGATTGAGAAAGTATCTGAAATATCAACTCGATAATATTTACATTTATATAGGTACTGTGTATGTCTTCAAGAGAGGGGAAAACCAAATGGAGCGTGCATCGAAGCGCGCTTCCACTGCGTATAAATACGCGGAATGCAAAAAGACCACAAGAATCACGGAAGAATGCGTCGACATGGAGCGACTAAGCCGCACGCCTCCCTTCATAATACCACTGCAATTTGCGCCCTCCTTCATCAAAACGTAGTCGTACACGACGCACGTAGGTGCGAATAAATCAATCCCACCAACATTACTAATTTCTTTCAATACTAGTCAATGACTAAATTTAGAATTCCAAGCTAGTTAGAATTAGCAATGGTATCCAAACGAGGACAATGAAGTGTTTAATCCTCGATGATGTCATTGGTTTAATCAAAGGAATTCAAAGTAAGATTCGTTGTGTTGGCGACACTAAGAGAACTCGACAGGGCCAGATACTTGCATTACTTGCAGCCAAATGGTCGCTGTCACACAAATCCAGCTGAACAGGCTTCGGTGAGAGCGTGAGAATATATTACAATGGTTCCTTACAGACAGTTAATTAGCGCAAAAACACTTCGAAATTTACATAAATACAAGAAATTCTTGTGAATTCGTTCAAAATAAATTAAGTAGTCCCACTGTTAAAATTGGTGAACCCTGTTGATGAATCAGCCGGCCACGCGACTATTGATTTAGCGCCTCTGAATGATGCATTGTTCGTTAAATTATGGTTAATATTATAACCCCCACTTGTTGTTTTAAGTGAGCAACAATGACATTTCCATGGAAAATATTAAGCTGTTTTTGAAATACTTTTAGTTTTACTTGTGTTGGTAAAAGCTTAACATACAATTGGGTTCACACTGCGTGGTACGATAACAGTGCTGAAAATGAGTCAGTGAGGATTACCGACCGGGTCAGGAGGATGGCGACAACGTGGGCGTGAAGCCTGCACGACTCGTAACAGGAACCTGTTTAGGTCATGAAACTCATGCAGTCTATTTCAATCCCCTTTGCAGCCCAAACGAAGGCATAAGCGCTTAGTCGCGGAGCGTCCTTCAGCTATTTATAGCAAGGCACCTTTATGCATAATGCTGCTAAGGCTTTCTTTATTTACTGCAACGGAATAGTTCGTGGTAGCATTTGATAGAGAAAATATCGCACGTTAAAGATAATTGCATACAGCTACAATGCTGCTTATCGACAAGTTATCGTCTGTAGAAGCGACCGCTTTGTAATTACGGAGTAAAGAGAGTGTGCGAGATATTAGGTATAGGCTTTTCGAAGAGAGCAGCAACTAGCCTGCGTGGGCGGACACCGTGAGTTATCCAAGGCGTAAGTAACGAGCAGCCAGATAACAGCCCCACTACAGATACCATAGCATACAACGTGCTATACATTACAATTAAACGACTATTTAAATCATTCAGGTATTAATGAGAGACATTTCGTAAGCTGCCAATGCTAGACCCAGACAGTTTAATGGCGGTGTTCTATGTGGGTGCATATGTAGGAGTACCCGAAATGGTAAGAGTTTGTTGCATGAAACAAAGAGCTTTAATAAGTCCATTGTTTTGTAAGCTTTTTGGGGCGAAATTGAAAGGTAATCATCATTGTTGCATTTTGTAATGGTCTGAGGAGAAACAGCTATTACAATAGGTAATAGCTGTTTCTCCTCAGTTTGACATGTTCTAGCCAAAATGTATTACAGTTTATGTATAGATAGATAGATAGCACTTTATTGTACAACACATTATGTCGCTTACAAATTATACTTAACCATCAAAGACCTGGAGCACTCGATGAAGCATAAAAATATGCCCTCAAGCAACAATAAAAGCCCAAGTGCTGTGTCCACTGAACTATCCACATTCCAGCATCTTCGCACCATTTCTAGGATCCGTATTTAGAACATGTAGATACCAACAAACGCGGAGACTATTCTAAAAGCGCTGTAGGTACATACAGGCCGCATTCCATGTCGTTGCGAAGCGATCATCTCGGTGTGTGAATATTTGCAATTTTGACTAAACGCAAATATACTATTCATAGTACAGTTTTTGTTAAAAAATATATTAATATATTTTGAAATTAGTCATCGGAACCGTAAGCTGATCCAAATGAGCGCAAATACTACCATCATCGAGGAGTTTCATGTTACTAGTCTCTATCATCAGATCAGCTAGCTGTATCCATAATATTGCATTGTCACCGGAACTTGAAATTTACAGATGCAACATTTCAATACAATCTGGTAGTAGGACCTGTGTCAAAATCGTGAGATTTGCACAACGCAACTTATAAACGTCGATTCGGACCTTGGGTTCGCGTTGTCCGACTATTTTCCTTGATTGCCCATAATCGGTCAGCGGCGACTAGCATTTTTACTCGCGGCGCCAGAGCTCGTATATGAATTGAAAGAGGTTGTTAGTTGTTTGTTTGTCTGTTTCGAAACGGCTTATTTAATTGAAATGCGTTTTGTTTTAAATCGATTTACATATGGTTTTGGGTGGGTTTTAGAAAGGTTTTGTCGTCACAATTCACTGAGAGGAGCTGCAAGCGCGTTCTCCGACGGTTTTAGAATTGTCAGAGCTTTGCTTCGGTCCCTACATTCACAGCCGCATAGCTATTTCGCGAGTATTGTACGTACTCGTTTCATCAAGACATGCAGTTGCAGTCCACACAGTAGAAAGTGTGAGTGGGAAAGAGGGCAAGAGGGCAGCTACAAGTCGTCAACATAATAAGCTGACTCATACGGACGGTGAGCACGTAACCTGCAGGCTTGTACCAAGGTCTAGAGAAATCTAGACGGTACATGATGCATCCTTAATGTAACTGTCCATTGGAATACTTAGTTCCTTGTATGAATTTCCCGTTATTTTAATCCCACTCAAGTATTTAAATAAATCTGTAGTCCGTGCAACGCGAGAGACATTAGAACACAAAATGACAGCATTTCTTGAAGTTTTTGTATTTCACGGGTGTAATGAGATCCAGCTAGGAGAGCTAAGTGGGTACTTGGCTACAGACAGTTTTTACATCAATTCAATACGAGATCGTGATGGCATTTGCTGCCCGAAGCGTAATCTTTGCCTTTCACAACGAAACGTGTGACATTTAAAACTTCTGGCGAGGTAACGAGATTCACGACATCAATGCTCATTTTTATCAGCCATGAGCATGCCTATATATTACGCATATCCGATTTTACTTAAAACTAAGTCCCGCATCAATTAAGTATGAGTTGATGAAAATGGTCATACAAGTCCGATTCATATCTATCTGAAAAACTATGATTCAGCTCTCTAGAAGTGAGACATAAAAATTAATTAATTGTGTACCTACCAAACACAAACATTACAATTTAAGTAGAACTATCGCTCCTCTGTATGTCTTAATGAGCCGTGATTTGTCAATCAGTAAATCAAATTTGACTTTGCTATCAACAAAATAGGCTAACCAATCTAAGTCACCCCATGGTGCCATCCTCAGAACTCTACGTACGCAGGTCCGTCAGGATATCCAACTAGGGGGTAGCCAAGATCGAACATCACATTTGTTGAAAAGCAGTTAGCACTTTGTAACTAACCTTGGCTTATCATCAAGAAATCATTGTTTTCTGCTGCAACCAGAAACCTACATTGGCAGTGTTTTCACGCAATTAGCGGTTAGTCAGTCGTACCGATAATGGTTTTTGCGTTATTTCTTACGATGACCTCATTAGGTATTGGTGTTTTCTTTTTTTCGGTCTAGACGTATAATTGCAAGCAAATAACAATGAGAAGTGACCTTCAACGATTGCAAAAGAAAGAGCTGTATCGCCGTGCGATGTGGCATGACGACAATGACCACAACAACGCCAGCTCGGCAGTGCCACTTCCGCTTAGAACGTTCTAGGCTTGGCAATTATTTTTTCTGCAATCCAAAAATGCATCTTATACAGAAGCTACGTTGAGTTTGTACTATGCGACCAACATTTTAGCTTAAAATAAACTGTGTATAATTCTTGCTTACCAAGGTATGCTTCGGTTGAATTTCATGCCTTTCTATTTTTTTACTTAGAATGGCGCGTGTCTCGCGACAAGTTCCTTCCGAGACATGGCTGGGCGCACCCCCCATGCCATGATTGCAGCCATTAAGATGAGTCATGCTTAGTGACGCGACACCGCCTGCTTTATCAATCGCGATCATAAGATCTGACGGCTCCTCCATGCTCACTCACTGCTCTTCAGCCTAGCGTTATGGACGCTCTCGCAGCTGTAGGTTATGATTCATAGTTATTGCGGAGCGTGTTCGGAATGCTAGTTCCCACAATGTTGTTGCTATGGATCATTCTAAACTGGACAATAGATTCATTATTGCTTATCATGTTCAATTGAATCGCTACCGAACAAGAGCTTATCAAAAATCTCATATTTCTTTAGCTGTTGAAGTTTTTCAATTCCATGGGGATTTTGAAAGCAATAGTACTTTTTCAGCATGCAGCAGACCGAGAATCACTTTAATCATAAATAATGTTGAATTTGGACTGGCCTTGAAGGGCATTCGCTAGCCATTTGTATGTCGGACTGCTACTAAGCTGTTGCCGCACAGCAGAGAAAGCGTCGGTCGTTGTCGTTTCCGCGCGAGGGACCCCGGTAATGGCGATGTAGCACAGGCGAGCTAGCGAGCTCCCCGCAGTGACGTCAGCGCGGCTAATTGGCAGGCATCGCTTTGCACCCGCAGGAAACCGCTTACATCATCAGGCTGCACGGGACGCGTTATCTATAGTCCATGATACATTCTAGCAAACCCTGCTAGATGGCCTACCGCGGAGTCATTTCGGTATTATACCTGATGTTTGCTTGGACCGCACACATTCAGCATATCAATTTCACAAGCTGTCAATAGCATCCCACTTTGTTCCCTCCCGCTTGTCTCTCATGTCTTTTTTTGTCAGAATACTAACTTTTTATATCCACTATTTACGTAAGTGGTAACAAACTATATTTTAATTTTTATATTTGTAGTTTATTTGTTTAACCATATAACGTTGTTTGTTAAACAGTGTAAGTAAATTTTACAGTTTCGAACTGTGCTTATAACTGTAATTTAGATCTATGTGCAAAATTATGATTCCAAGTAACGAAAGTTAATGAATTCGTTGAGACTATGAAATGCATGTCTTTCAAAGAAGTGTTATATTATTCTTTTGAAATCATATATTTTGTTCAGATTTTTCAGTCGTATTGACAGTCTAGTAGACATGCCATGAGCAATTGTTTTTTTTTATATTCCACTTGTTTAAAATTATTTTTTACACCACCTGCATCATGATTAACCCCCAACTACCGAAAGAGTAAGGTTAATTACCCCAATTGACATGTCTACAGATGTCGAATGCAATTCAATGCAATCAACACCAGAATAAATCAAGGAATAAATCAAGATGTTTCCGACAAAAGAGGCGATTTACAAAAATAATTACCTTCCATGACATATTATCGCGTTGAAATAAACATGAACACATGGTCTTAATTCAACTTGGAATAGGTATAACTAAAAGGTTTGAGCAGAAATACTGCGATGATAGCATCAGTATGTAGCGCGTTTATGTCTTTTGTATGGGTAATAACTAATTTACTAAAACAGATATTTCGAGAACCCAAACAAGACTTTCAGACGCCAATCAGCAAGGAATGCCAACGGAATATAAAACCAGACTTGTTTCCTGTGTGCAGAATACAAAACTTTGCTGAATAGAGCCCATTGTAACGACAAAGTTCTGTCAAATTATAACGAACTTCATAAATTATCTTTGCGGGCGCGCCTATTTCAATTACTTCAATTAGTCAACGGCAGTGTCACTCTTTCCCTACTGAATAAATTAGTTTCGTCTGACGCACTGAGCGCCGGCCAAAATCTGCGTTCCATCAAGGGGATAGCCCCGCATCCATCACCCTCGAATCTTTTGATGTACCCCACGCCCGGCCACTTATTGACCGATATACCCGACCACTATTAATCTTGTCACTTCTCCTCATTCTGAAACGTCTCGACTGTCGGCAAAAATGAAATCGGGGCTTCTTTGACATAAGCCAAAGTTCTTCTCCAAAAGCTGTTCGAAGCACGATGGATGTTTCATATCCATTTACGGTATAAAACATATCAACTCGAACGATGCGAAGCAGCGAGCGTCAGAAACCGATCTAAATAAGGCGCGTTTATAAATATCCCGTGACGGAGTAAGAATGGATATTTCGAAGGGTATAAGTCCGCGGGCGCTCAAGAGGAGAGAAATAAAATAAAATATGCTGTGACATATGACAGAGCACTAATTTAGTCCCCCGCGCCTAAAGTCGCAGAGACAGTAAATCAAGCCGCTCCCGTACACGAAATGTAAATACGGCTATGAGTGAGCTCGTCTAACATGCAACGACACCTCTTCTGGTGGTGTTAATAAACCCGAGACATGAAAATTAATATTCATAATTTTGCCGTCACGTTAGTCCGTCAGTCTAGGAAAAACTGCAAAAAAAACTGTTGGATGCGACCGTGATTCTCTTAGTTCATGCAGAGTCAAGGTAAGATAATAAAATATAGTCAAAAACGCAGCTAAAGAACGTCGTCTTAGAAATTTCCTTAATTGTTGGGCTTTTGAGTTTTATGCTTTCGATAAACGGAAGTAAGTAAGAATAATGTTTATAAAATAAGGTTAAATAGAAATGTGTACAATTCAATCCACACCTACAGTCATTACTCTGGGTAAATGCTGAGGCGCGCCGTGAAAGGGCCGCCATCGCCTCTATCATAACAGATTGCGTGCTGGTGAAGGCACGTGTGCACTATTTTTACGAGATACCAATCACACCCATCTGTAAATATACCTTTTTAACATATTGGGAGTGGTTACTTTTTAAAGTGCAATGCTTAGCAGTTGAGGTAAGACGCGGAAATGTCACCAAAATGAGCAACATACTCGTATTGCTGAAGACAATCATTAATATATATAAAATCGTTGCGTCATTCACTGACTGAATTACAATCAACGCACAGTACAAACCGTAAAGTACTACTGACTAACGGGCATCAACTATAGTTGGTGTGGAATTTTTTCTTAGTTTTATTTCAAAAACTATCGTAAACTTGACTATTCATATTGTAAAAACGGGACTGTACTGCGCTATCGGTGAAGGCACCGACTAAGTTTCGACTCATTCCGAGAGTCTTCATCAGGGTGAGTGATCGCGACTTGCTCCCTCCGCGTCGCGCCGGGCACCCACGTCAGTGCACGGCGCGTTTTCATTTTCTTAGTATAGCCCTACACTAAAACTCATTCAAGTTTGTATGGAAAAACACAAAGCGGACGAAATCACGAGGCGTTCCACCAGTGTCTTATGAAACACTATGAATTTATAAAGTATTAAAGGGGACCAGGAGCCTGGAAAAAGAATGAGTGTAGTCAACATTTTACTCAACTTCAACGAAACTTTGTAAGTTTCAGCATTAAACTGGTAAATCTAGGAATGGATCGTTCATTATCATGAAAGACGCGTTTTGCACGCTGCCGCGCTGCTACCAGTGCAAAAACATAAAACGAGAATCATTTTCAAACACAGTAAATCAAAGTTATTGTCTGTTATTCTGAAGTCGCACCGGTCACGATTCTGTTTCAGAGATCATTACTCATACTACCTACTGTCCCTCTTTACATGGACATAAAATCTCAGATAAATGAAATTGTGTAGCATAAGGGAATTAAATGTTTGTTTTATAATTATATACCTTGCGATAGCCGGAACACTCTGTAAGTTTATGTAAAAGGGATATTTATTGTAGCGGCAATTACCTCGGTCCACTTGAAAACACTAATGAGTCGCCGGCCAGACTCTCTTTGCTGCAGCAAAGTTAAGCGTTTATTAAAACATAAAGCCAATTAAACGAAAACGGTAACATTTTTCGAGTTACTTTACTGTGCAAACAATATAAACATTGCTCGCTTATCGTTTTAATAATCGAAGAATGTAGAGCGCTCCGTTACTGAATCATACAAATGTGTTCTACTAAGACAGTATCTTCGAGCTGTTATTTTAAAGCAAATATTTCCTACAAAGTATTGTTGTAGAATAAGATTCGAACTGTGCCTTTAATCGATATTAACACGACGAAGGCACATTTCCTCACGCACCGAGCAGCCAGGGCAGTCCTCATTTAAGGGTCCAGTACGTGCATGAAATACACAAAACGCAATCGTTGATAAGTAATGTAAATAAAATCTTAAATAGGGTTCGGATCACGAACGACAAATATGAGAACTCGATTACTCATGAGTTGCATAGTACTGAATGCAAGTCCGAATATAATTATTTTTTCTATTTGAACCCTCGCGATTTTGCGTTGAGTTTTTTAAATACAAACTTTATCTTCCCTCTGCACCCTTTAGGTGTGGAATTTCAGAAATTCCTTTCTTAGTGCGCCTCTACACGCCAAAAGAAACCTAGACTCCAAATTTTATCAATCAATCAATTAGTCAGTCAAGTCAGACTTGACCTCTTTTATATTATACAGATTTATATACAGATAGGGATCATGCACTTTTTCACTTTTACCACCGAACCACCGAAGTACTTAGGTTACGGGCTAAAAATTCTAGGCTAAATTGTTATCTACTCTGAATCATTTTGATATTATAAGCCATGTTTCTGAAATAAATATAAATTAGTTTTACACCGATGTTATCTATTTTTCCGGGTAAAGTGATTGACGAGAGAAAGTTTAAGGATAGAAAAATATAAACTTTCCCTTGTTGAAGTAAGTAAAGAAAGAAAGGTTTTAAATTAATCTCATTATTAGCCTACGTGAAATTAAATTCTAAGTTACTTTTTATAGTCCAAGACGGCATAATTTATGTATGTATTACTTTTGAATAGTCGCAAGTTATTGTATGAAAGTAATCTTAAATAACAGAGTTAATCTGACTGAATCTGTGTGACAAGTTAATTATAATGTTTAACTTTAAAGTTAATATAGTCAGTGATTAAATCTATTGGCAGGCAAGAAAAAGAGAAAATTAGATAATCATAATGGTATGGAATCTTACGTATGTGTACCTAATTATCGTCGGCTTTGTTAGAGATTGAATAATAACTCCTCATACATTGCTTTAGAAGTTTAGAAGATAATAATCATTTTATAAATGCGGGCTTGTTCGTTTTTACCTTATGGCCAAATATACTAATTATTATTTTAAACTTCGATAAAAATAAGTCATTTCTAAACGATTTATCAGTCATGATTAATTAATTAGTGAAATAAATGAAAAAAACTTTATTGTACACCTTATGAAATAAAAAAATAAAAACAAAAACACAATAGGCGATCTAATCGCTTATCTCCTTTAGACAACGTTTGTATAGAGAGGATTATAATTTCGATATTTTAGATTAGAAACGAAAATAAATTCATAAAATGGCGAACTTTCGAGACACGCGCAAGGTTGATGCAATAAATGTCATTTTCACACTAATTAACAGTTGTGTACAACTCCCACGAGAAATTTCGAAATCAGGTAGGGTGGAGTAACGCAGGGGTGATATTACACCACCTAGACAAAAACGCACTCGAATCCGGGTTATTTCATAAATTGCAATAAAAATAGAGTAAAGTAGACACAAAGAAAAGCTCATGAAATTTTTTAAGCTTAGAATATATGCTGATACCTGTTTTGAATTAATGAATTAATGAAAATACTTTACTGTACACCATAAAACAGATAAAACTCAACAAAAATAAAAAATAATATCAATGTTTAAAGAATAACGGGCGGTCTTATCGCGTAGAAGCGATCTCTTCCAAACAACCTTTGGATGGAGAGGATTTTAATAATGGCTGGGGTGTACTAATGCTTTATCACATGCTGTTTCGTTACAAGCTTTTATTTAACTTGCAATATTTGTATGTTAGTTTGTTTGTGTTGGTCAAATCTTGCAAGCTGAATTAGAACCACTTCCTCTTATCCAACGGAGTTGAATTTTAACATGTTGGTTCAGTTCTGATGGCAATGCATTTTATGGTAAGCATGACCTGAATCGATATCCTGGATTAGCTCCAGATAAAAGAACTCTTCAACGGTTATCAGCACAGACACGAAATTTTGTGTGAGCATTTTAATATGATAGCTGGTTTTAAGTTTTACCATGACATGGTTGCTGCACTCAGGGTTTAAAGCTTGTTTTTGAAAATGTTTTTTACTATTATTTTATTTATTTTATGCTTGTTCAAATCTGGGATTACGTCTGTTGGGTATTAGAAATTATAATAATGACCTACCTGAATTATGCATATTCCTAAAAGTATTGTCTATTCTACCTCTGTGACCTCTGTGGGGCAGTGGGCGAACGCCTGCCTGAGACGCAGAAGGTTGCGGGTTCGATTCCCGCTGCGGGACAAATGTTTGTATGAATAGCAAATGTTTGTCTCGGGTCTGGGTGTTTTCTATGTATAATATGTATGTATTTACGAAAAAAAAATGTATATAAGTAGTATATCAGTCATGTAGTTCCCATAATACAAGCTCTGCTTAGTTTGGGGCTAGATGATGCTGTGTGAAATATGTCTAGCATTATTTATTATTATTATTATTTTATTTTTCAAAGATGTGCCCCATTACAATAGAATACATAACCGTTATTCTGCTAAGTATCGAACTTAATGGCCTGAAAATTCATTGGATATTTCTGGCGTGGGCTATATTTCAGTAGCAGGTTGCCCCAGGTCGGGCGGCATTCAGGTCGTATAATACAATAACTTATTCATGATTGCAGTTCTGTATGTAGACACTGCTTATGTAGGCGCGGTTAGCGGCGAGCAGCGGGCGAGCTCCGAGGGTTGAAGGGGATCAACGACCGCGTTGAGACGTGACGTCACTCGCCCTACAGCTGTCTATGACGTCAACAACACTGCCCTCAGGAAACAAAACACTAATCCACAAAACATAAGACTCAATCTCAGCTCAAACATCAGAATATGGTCACCGCATGTCTCCAATAATAAAATACATGCTTGATATTGTACGAGTACTTAACCATTTGACGTAAGTGAACATTTGTGTGTCCATGAGAACTTAATTAATGAAGCTAATAAGATCAGCTAAAATAATACTACCAGATACTCTTCGACTGCAGACTATTTATGAATTTCAAACCTTGATTAATACTGACAAGACGTAAGCAAGATTTTGCATTGAGTTTTAATGACACAGCTCCAACTGGAGAATAAGAGCTTTCGCATAGACTAGACATTATAAAATCAACATAAGGTGAATACTAAAGGATAGAAGTCAAGTAGATGATTGAAAAGTGACCTAATACCTAAGCGATAAGACCGCCCATTGTACTTTGAGTTTTGTTTTTTAGTTTTATTTTTATTTTCTTATGGTGTATAATAAAGTGTTTTCATTCATTCATTCATTCATTCATTCATTCATTCTAATACCATAACAATGCATGCAATAACAAAAGACTGACAAATTGACACAATTGCCTACCTAACAGGGCAGAGTAAAACGCGGCGTCAAAAATGGCCACGAGAGTGATTAATTGACCGCATTGGTAAGACAAAACGCATCAAGAAAAGCTCAAGTGCCATAGAAAGTACCGTAGCGGTGAGTAGCGGGACTGCCGTGATTTCTCATCATAACAGCTAAGTCTGAGCGGCCACCGAGCCTCGGCTAACACGCCAAATTGTGCTCTCGAATAGAGCAAGAATATTTCACGTGCAACTGTATTTAATGACGGCACGAGGTAATAGTCTGGGAATCCAGCCTGCAATAGCATCTTATGCAGGTGAGATTAGACGAGAGATAGCCCAAACAATGGATGCAGCTATACTTATGCAAAGAGAACAGCGATGTTGCAAAAACCTTTGCGCTCCGTGAACCGTTCGCATGTTTCATGTTCTCGGTATTAGCTCTTCCACTCATAAATAAAATTGGAGTCAGAGGGAATCGTGTATGACTAACACTGTTTTTGTAACTCCTACTTACTTCGAACGATGAGTAATCTTAACTATGAGCTATGTTACAAGATTGCGATAGGCTGCGAGAAAAAAAATGGTAATCAAGTTGTTACAGATAATAGCCAAGTACCTATGGACGACCAAAAACTTTTTTTATTCATTACATTCCGCAGTGTAAAAAACTTTATGCGAGATGATTGGAATTGAGTTTAGTAAATATTTACAAAATATTTTGAGTGCCTCTTTCTCATCTATAATTTAAAATCTAAATGGAAATAACTCACTTCGAAATCACTGTAATTGAATCTTGTTAGATTCCATTAGATTAAAATGCTCTTAATATTCGTGCCTTTCTAAGCATGGTTCAGATGGTTCGGCCCCTGACGATGAAATCAACAGGGAGATCGCCCTTTGTATTGGACAGTTCGATAGAACATACATCTGTCTTGTCTGGACGTCTGTTGTGCCAACTGACGGTGGCTATTGCATCAACTGACAGGTATATCATACTGTAGGAAGTGCTTCTTTATAAATTTTATGACGAAGTGTGCAAACACGGCATAAATGTGTCTCTTCTAATGATAAGAAGAAAAGCTGTGAGCAGCGAGGGTATATCAAAAAGTTAATGCTTAGGAGAATAGCGAAGTATAAGAGACTTACTAACTTATGTTAGAAAATACTTTTGATAACGCCATGCCATAGAGTGGACGTAAGCCAGGACAGAAATAATCCTTGCATAAGGGCCTCTCATTTAAATCTGTCTGGTCTTGATATTGGTTATTCATACAAGGACTATTGTGCCTTAAGTATCCAAGAAATCGAATGAATAGATTATAAATAAATAATGCTGGTTATTTTTCACACAGCATCATCTAGCCCCAAAGTAAGCAGAGCTTGTGTTATGGGAACTACTAGACAAATATACTACTTATATTTTTTTTATGAGATGATGGTGTAAGTGTAAGTAAATGATAAATAGCCTATCAGAGTATGGACTAAAATATGCTACTGCCCCCAGAATTACTAAAAGGTAAAAGAGTTGGTATGTTTTTTTTTAATCTGTGCAGGATATTTGGCATTACAAACTCAAGCAAGTATAATTACTAAGTAGAGATAAATGTATGGAAGAGTCTGTAAGTTCTTTGGAAAATGGTCGTGTGAATTCTGAAACAGTTCTTCCATAAAACATGGAAGTAATCATCGGTATCAAAACGACGCAATAGGATTTCGTGTCGCCATCAACTGCGCCATTTATAACCTAGGCATAAACAAGCGCGAAATAGCATTAAGAGCATCGTGCAATAATCCCATTTTCACGGTGGGTTCGAAGACCCCGGCGGAAAGTCCGGTTCGGTGGTTCGCGTGACCGTACCGGTACCGGCAGCAGGGAACACTTAATTAATTGAAAACTATATAGGTGTGCCGGTCAGCACTTTTGGGAAATCGAATGACAACGGCATCCCGCCACCATCACTGTCAACATCACCGACGTGCCAGACAGAAAATACATGTTAAGATTAATCGAGTTCAATCCACAATCTCACCAGATCACCATTCAATCTTATCGTAATCACAACACTCAACTTTCAATCCAATCATACAAAGACAGGTTAGGCGAAACGCCGGCCGGCTTCGCGAGTTTTTGCGGTAGGTATCACTTATAGAACCGCAGTAGAGCCGGTGCTGCTGGTGATATAGAGGCAGGTGGGACTCACATAGTGCAGGCGCGGAGGGGTGCTAGCCGCCGGTCCAGGGATCACTCACTGCACGGATCGCGTGTGGCCGTTCGCGCGGCCGGTGTCTCGGGGACTGGCGGACGGAGCGCGCCGCCCGGTGCAGCCCGAGCGCACCCCGCGGCCCCGCCGAGCCGAGCCGCCCGCGCTTTGCCCTCCAGATGTTACCCGCGCGCTTACCCCGCTCCGCCAATCCGAACCTATTTTACGACTATATTGACATTTTGAGAACCTATCAAATCTGATGAAATTACCCCCTGAATTCAATGTACGTGCAGTCTAGAATAAAGGTCTACTATATATGCAAACTCTCATACCAAAATATAAGAAAAACAAACACGTTCATGACTTAAATCCTTAATTATGGTGGGCATCCTCTGATCCATACTTAGTTTGGAGATCCGGGAGTATTATACCAAGTAGTAGGAGTAGTGAGTATTCGATTTGGCACGTGCCCGCATTTTACATGGTAACATTCCACGTGACAGATTGCAAACCAATCGCCGATTATTGGAACACTAGCCGATGGCAAACGCCTTAGATTTTTTTATTTATTTATTTATAATATATAATGTACGAAAATCGAATAGATACGGTTGCAGAACGTGGTGTTTGGCGGCTAGTATGGTGGAGGCGAGGCGACGACCTCGCTGGCCACGCTCCGCCGCGCCAGCCTGCACCGCCCGCCGAAACTTCGCACTTCACTTTTCCACTAGGAACAGTTCAGAGGCGCACGAGCCGTGAAATTGCCGCAAAACGCAGACGTAACAGAAGCCATCTCAACTGTTTCGTAGTCCACAAACTTAATGAATACAGGTGAATAAAGCTAAAAACAGAGGTAATTAGACGTATTTTCGATTTAAAAAAGATTATCAACATTACTAGTAAAGTTTAAATTTTGTAATTCAACAATATTTTGTGGAGTTCTTAATAATTTATGCTTCACCGTTATTGTCAAAATATATTTTTAATGGGAATGTTCATTGTCAATACTACATGGGTGTTGTGATACCACGGCACTTGTAGTTTATGGTACCCACGACACAGGGAATCCTAGTTTGGGGTCTGGACTACGTACTGTTGGCTGTTTTTTATTATTATGTTAAGGCTTAATCATCCACTTTCTTCAGTGGCGACTGGGAAATAACATTCAGCTCAGGTCCACTTTAAACGGAAATAGTTGCAAATGACAGTGTCGTGTGAAGCCTACATTATCATGCAGACCACTCTCATTGAGCAATTAACCATTCAAGCGCAACTTTGCTTTCGCCAAATGAAGAAACTTAAATAATAAATGTTTCTCAGTTGCAAGCATAAAATCTCGTTTTGATACGGGCAAAATCATATTTACAAAATGAATCCAAAAACAGGAAGAATGGAAAATGTATCGCTAATTAATTCAGGTTTAAGATGCGCGATGCAAAATGTTGGTGCTTACAAAGTGAACAATGGAGACATTACATAGTGGCCGGATAAGGTGAAGTTTGGTCCATGTGGCGTCGTGCTGAATCCCAATGAGGCAACATTGCCCGCGGCATAAATGTCTAGTTGAACTATTGTTCGGCATGACTCACACCCGCCATAATCAATGCTTATCGTCACACCTTGATGCTCTTTCAACTGTATGAACGACTACCCAGCGTTATGATAAAACCATATTCCAAAAGTCATTACACAGATTTTCCGGCGGAGAATTGAAGGCAAGGTTAACACTAAAACAGTAGGTACCCGATAGGATCAACTTTATGAATGCCTTGGTGCTGGACATTTGGACAGATCATAAGGGCACGGTTTGATAACATTTACAGTTAGCTAGCGGATGTCACGATGTCTTTATTAAATGGCGATAGCCTCTGTTGCCAATTACGGGCCATTACTCATGCGTGTGATATTTATTAATAAGTATAAATATTTTATCCATCTAGCACACGTCTTCGGTCACCGGCCAGCGTGCTCCTTATCTAAGCTTTTCATAAAACACTGTCAGTAAAGCAATATAATAATTGGTAATCGATAGTATTTTATAATTAACCAAGTATGTATAAAAACAGACAATATTTGTCATGATGCTATTTTAAAATAAAAGTTATATCCACCAATAATGAGTTTTTCGTCTTAACAATTAGGAGGCGAGATACGAAATAAGTGCGGCCATTGAACTGGCGCAGTCGCAAAAAAACAAGTCTATTGTGGTGAGTCGCAAGAATCGGGATGGAATCCGCGCTACGCACACACTTGAACTCACACGTGCTTGTGAAATACCAAACTTACCGACGAGGAAAACAAATGACAGGGCTCTGTCTTTACGACCAACCCCTTGATGATGAATCGTTTCTGGCGTTACGTTTTGTTAGAAAAAAACTGTGTTTTAATGGCTAAACTTAAGACTAATAAGGATTATTAGGATTATTCTTATAATCTTTGCAACATCTGTCTTGCTAGTCTCGTCAGAGCAGTATGTCTGGACAATAGCGGCACTGAGCAAACATGGATCAAACCAAATCGCCATCTTCAATGCCGCTCCATGCAAAATTCAACAATAAATATACTACGTAAGCCTGATTTAAAAATCAAAAAATCTAAACCTTTAACATTTTTTACTGAATTCAATATATTCAATTAGCATGGCATGAGTAACTGAGACAGACAGAAAATAAACATATTTTTAACTCATGAGGATGTATTGTGTCCACCGCCGCACGGACTTACTAACTACATAGGTAATTATATGATATTAAATCAATTTACTTTGACCTTTTTAAGATAAACCCTACAATAATAACGTAGTACTTATAATTGGCATCACTTTGCAAATAGGTGAGGTATATTAAAAAGGTGATTTCATTGTAGAATTTAGACTGAAACAGCCTGTATACAGAAATTACACAGACAGTAATGACAAACAAACATTAATTGCGTTCAAACTTTTTCGGTAGCACGCTCACAAATCTAAATTCATCGAAATGATCAATTAATAAAGACATAATTTCCATATGAAAGAAGTCTACGAACACGAGACATCGTAATTTTAATCAACTATTACTTTTCTGAACATTCTTGCAAAAGCCACATTTTAAATGCACCAAATGGAAATCTTAGCAGCATGTGTGCTGAATTATGTGCTTAAATTTTATTATAATGTCATAATAAATTGTTAGCATATCATTTAGCAGACATGCTGCTGAGGTTTCCACATTAGGTCATCTAACTCAGAACAGACATCAGTCATCCGCCCATTGAAAGTAGTATCACACAGTGTTTCTTGATCCATGAATCCCTTTGACACACACAACTCAAACTGAGTATTGCACAACCTTAAATAAATTATTTTGTCTAGTACCGTTTCGTCCCATCAACCCTTGTATGCGACCAAAGATCTTGAAAAACGAATGCAATAACGTCAATGTCAAGATTTTTACAGAATTTGAAAATCCTTGACGTGAATTCTATCACGTATTGCAGCGCTCGATCGACTTGTGAAGATCAAATCTATCTAAGAACCATCCACAAATCAAATCAATTACAAAACCGCATCACAATCTGATAAGCCGTTTTAGAAAAAAACTGTAACATACAACAAACAACATCTTACGTCAAATCTATATACATACTCTTTAAGTCGCGTAAAAAATATGCAATACTTGGCGCAGACAGTGGGACACAGAATGGTAACTACAAATCAACACCAACACCATATTTTTGTGTCTCCCCACCAACAGGAGACTTGGGGTACAAGCAACAGAGTATCATCGTGCCGTGTTGCACTCTGCGGTACTCTTCATGTGTGAACTCATTTAAATAGTTTCGTTGTCGTGACTGACGCCGGCATGTCCGCAATTTGTTCCCGATGCTGCCGATAGGATTAATTGGTAAAGAGGAGGTGACGTGTTGCGATAACGTCTGACGCCTGAACTAAGCCCGGTAGCAAACGCGCACTTTCTCTTAAACAGGCATACATAATATGGATAAGGCGAAGTCATAGGCAGGTGTGTGTTTGTGTTGTATATAACATCCTGCTCTGAAAGGACTCTTGCAAGAGAATAGCATCACATGCAAATGAGTAAAATGCCGCTCAGAGCTCCTGGTAAAAGAAATAATATTGTTTGTGGAACTTGCAACTTCAGCAGATCGCCTCACTTCATCCTCATCTTCGACTGAACCTACTTCACTTAACTTTATGGAGGTTGAGACCTTTGAGAGAACATAGAAGCCCCAGTACATCATTTGTGTAAACAGAGCTTTAAACGCGAGCCGTTAACTCATACATAATCAGTTTACATTGGATTATATTTATCAGCTTCACAAAAAGGAGCGATGATTAACACTACACAGCGCCGCACGCGAATGTTGTATGCACCCATGCACACTTTCACTTGAGATTTTTCGTGACAAAACACAAACACGATCAAAGAAAATGACGGACAGAAAATATATTTTAACAATATTTTTCTATTCAGAGAGGCTCCATTTATGCATCATCTCTCAGGGAAGCACCTTAAATCCATTCATCTCACTTGTACTCATTATGTAAGGGCAACCGCTGAGAGACCACTAAATAAATTCAGTCGCCACTGGAGTGAGCACATAAGTAGATCATTTGATCTAACAGCGCTGACACGACTTTGACTCTTGTATTAACATTTGAGCATACCAGACGACTGGCTCCGAACAAAGTTATAATTACCTTTAAATATCTTATCGTGTGAGCTAAATAGAATATTGGGGTCACCGGTCACCCCACCTGACATCGGGAACTCCGGATAAAGCGCTCGTATTACCGGATCAACCCCTCGGGCACTATTCTGTGTGTAGCCCCTAACAACGTCCCATATCTGATACATTATTTACGTGAAAGGATTCACCATGGCATCATGCCACTATAAATACATCGGCCATGAAATTTTATGCGATACAAATTTTGCACTCGAAAATTCAAGTCGCGTACATTCGGAATATTTGCACATGATTCATGAGTGAAGGAGAACGAATGTGTTCGGTAAATAATGTTCAGACAGAGGACCGTGAGGACATGTCACAAACATAGTAAGCTTAGTAGACAGCTCAATTTGAAACTGGACAATATATTAACCGAAAAGAACACAAATTATCTTCTGAACCTGTTATAATTAAGCAAATATCCACTTTAACCTCGTACTAACCCAGGAGATAGCAAACGACAATGTAATCGCGGACGTAATACTGCAAGTACTGCTACCTTACAGTAGCAGCTTAAGCCTATCATAATATGCAATCTTGTCATTGTTATTATGTGATACGAAAGTGCCCAGCCCACCCACAGTCCCGGAACCGACGCGGTACATCTGGACGCTCTCCAATAGACAATTTACGATGAGATAAAATTAAAATATGCAAGCCCGTTAGTCGTCATCGATGAGAGAACACAGGTGACGATGTTTCTGCAGATAAGTTTGTCTACGTTTCTAGTCATAAACCTATTGGTTTTCTCATGTTAGGACCCAGTCAGGCCAAACACTCTCGACGATGACGTAAATATTGTCTAATAATCTCACTCTCAGATTATTAGACGATGTTTACGTTGCCGTTTTGAACAAGTGTGCACATCCATGGAAACCACGAGGCGCGATCATGTCGAAATTCGAACAAAACGAGGCTACCCTCCCACTGGGTTACCAGAATTCTAAATATTTTAATTTAAATATTGGCATCGGAATCAAATCTACGGTCGTGCAAATGCTCGCATAAATTACAGAAGCTGTAATCCCCGTTATTCGATTGAAAGGATTACTACGTCCTTTATCAGCCCTTCGAAAGAGGGGACTGAAAGATTCAAATTGAGGCTATCTTTGCGGTATAGAAACGAACAAATGTGTAATGTGAATCGCTTCTAATTTATCAATTGAAAAACCAATTTATATAAACGTACAATAGTATATGTTATTTGACATGTTAGTTCCGAGTTACAGAAATAAAACTCATAAATAAACAAACAAATGACATTTCTGACGTGAGTCAATTTACCGTGAAAATAAAGAAACAACTGTATACAATTACAATAATTTCTCTCGTATTTCACGATAACTTTTCAGACAATATTATGATTATTATAAATAGATCCGCCCATAAAAGTTAACGTTAGAAAAAGTTGTCCAACCCTGTTGGACAATAGGAGGCGAACAAACTAAAGTTGTCGGAGTTTCTTTGTGAAATGGCTTCGGAAAGTTCGTTTCGTTAAAAAGCACGTTCTTTTCCAAGATCAGGGGCTTCAGGGGTTTCACGGTATGCGGAGACAGGGGCGGCGCAATAAATGTAATGATGTCAAAGAGACTACGTCGACGGGCGCGGTAACGAGGGCGCCCTCCTCCACCAACCCTACATTTTTATTGCAACGCACCCCCTCGCTTGCAGCGCAGCGGTTGAGACCACTCGACTGCAAAATGCATAATCACTGCACGACTATCTACACGCTAGATCTTTGTGTAAACATAGAAAAGAATATATTCAGATTTATTCAGAAACGTGAAATGAAGAGCACTTTATTTACACATGGAGGCGGCAAATGTAAATAAAGGAGGGGGGAATGGCGGCGAAAAGTTTGAGTTTCATTCGGTAATGGACTATGAAGTTTCGTGGAAATTTAAGTTCCGGTGTACGAAACCAAATAGGTTTGTTTTCTTTACTGGCTGTAAAGAAAACCTATTTGGGTGTCTATTTATAAAGGTTAAAGACATGTTATTGGTAGTAAAATGAGTACCTCTGCCGGCTATACAAGATGAATAGAATATTATGGCATTAGTCAAGCTATGCATGCTCGAAGGCGTCGCTGATCACCGCGTGTTCACAATGCAAATTTATTAAGGCAGCATTGGCAGGTTTGTATCACTGTAAAACAGCTACATATGTAAAATTATCTTTATAACGCTGATTTTACATGCAAAATTTGTCATCGTTCCACTTATAACTGTCATATAGCGTAAAATTGTAAGTTCTTACGCAGATATCACCCATGTAAGAGTATTCATTTGCTACTGAATGAATTAATAAATGGAAATACTCTATTGTACATCTTACGCCAAAAAAATTGAATAAAAACGTAATAAAAATACACTGGACAGTCTTATAGCTTATATGAGATCCCTTGAAAAACCTTTGGATGGCAAAATAGAGTAGTTTAATCATCGTCAGAGAGAAACTTCCGTATGTTAGTAGTAGGTACTGTTGTTGCTTCTGTGACTGGCGCGAGTAGAATCGACCGATATGTCATGTGGAGCGAGACTATACTTTCGTAGGGAACGAATAGACTTTCAACAATTTAATTTGTTTTTTATATTTTTTTAAGTTAAGTTACATGCAACTTTACTATCTTGGTTAACGGTGTCTCAGAGTATAGGTACGTCAACTGACAGAAAGGAACGTCTTGTAAGAAGACTACTATAATACCAAGCCTATCCGCCACAATTGATTGAAGCTGGTTAATTGTTTTAACCTAAATTAACTTTTTTACGAGAGCAGTTCGGCTTCTCCTACCGCAAAAGCATCATGCACCACAACCATTATTTTCGGAGTAATAGTTTAGATACATATTATGTCATCATTATCATCATGCAGATTTTGACCGTGATGGACGTTGCTGAGTCATGTTGATCGGGCAAGCTACGCCATGTATTGAATTAATGTTATGTAGCAGACCAATCCAGCCTTTCTAGAGTAATAAGCGGCATTTAGTGATATACTCTGGTACAATTTCATGGACAATATCTTATCCATTTAACCTGGATAGTTAAACTATACCGTTATTTGAATACAGAATGGCAGTAAATAACTCCGAGACTGCTACAGTTAATAACTTAATCTAATGGCTATCTGGAGGCATGCGAATTCCGTTTTCTAGAAGAACATGTATCGACTATCGAGTGCTTTCAGTTTAGTTCGAGTCATCTATAGGACTCTACGGCAACTATATTGTTCTAGTCTTAGACGACTGTCTAAGACTAGAACAATATAGTTGCCATTTACAACTGTGTTTTTGACGATTTTCACACGTTTTGTAGCTTATTTAGAAACTCTTTACCATGAGCACCATCTGCGAACGCATTCGACAGTAGACCGGCGAAAACCTCAGAGTTTTTAAAATAGCAACGAAACGTCAGGAAACCGACAAAAACATTTCTACCCGCATTTTCAATGGCAAAGGATTTTCAACCAATATAGTATCAATTCTGTTATATCATCATGATTCAAAATCCTAGCTTTCAATCGAAGCTCGCTTAACTGGATTTGAAGCAGTTTAATTAATACATATTAATCAACAGGAAAAAGTATTCAAAAGTACGCCAACTGTTTAACTACGATTTGAACTATAAATAAACTGAATTTTTAGTTCAATAAAATAATTACGAGTAGTCTCGACTTCGAAGAAGGATCATTGACTCGCTACATTTATGTACTATATGTACTATATATACGTACAACATAACAAACGCAGGTACTATCACTTCTCGCAATTATCGCGTACGATCACTTATTGAATACTGACGACTAGAGAAGAGCTTTTAACTTATAGAAGAATCTATCTGTTGTTTAAAAACGATTTTTCTAAAATCTGATTAATTTTTACTATAAAGACAGAGATTTTTTTTTATTGTACATAGTTGTATGAATAAATGTATTCTATAAAGACCAATATACAAAAAAATGCTGAACATTTTTCACAACATCATCTAGCCCCAAACTAAGCAGAGCTTGTATTATGGGAACTACGTGACTGATATACTACATATTATACATAGAATACAGCCCAATAATACCAATAAAGCTCTTAAACAGCTGCTGTCAAACTTTTCTGCTGTTTAAATTCTTTATTAAGATTACATTTGCAAGTGACAAAACGCGACGCGAACGAGATAATGAGTTTTGGAACTAAGATTTATTCCCAGCTAACCGATTCCCCGACTCAAAAACCCCTCATCTAATAAATTACTTTAAAAAAGAAGCATTCGACACGTTCAGTACATTCAGACAAACAAACATGATGCGTTCCTCTTTTACTGTGTGACTATTTGCTGACAGTCTCATATTCGGGTCTGGGTGTTATGGTCTGTGGTACCATGGTACACGTCATTTTTTAATACCTACGACATTGAAAATCCTAGTGTGAAGGTCTATGGCGAGTTTCAAACAGGTCGAACAGGTCAGGACCTTAACAGGTCACTGTTTCGACCTGTTTCCATACTAAAGTTGGTACAAGATTTCCATACTAAAGTTGGTACAAGATTTCCATACTAAAGTTGGTACCGTTTCGACATGGGCGATGTGAGTGGCAGTTTATGTGTTTTTTTGTTTTTATTTTTGCGTGCCACCAATTCAAACAGGGTCCTTTGAATGTTACTACTGTACCACTTACTTACTATCATTTATTCTGTTATAATAGCGAAAATTATCATTGCTTTTTTATTCCTAACAACTGTATGGTTTTAAAAACTTGACACGGAACAAAAGTTTAACAACTTAACTTTCATTCAGATCTTCGAACGGTACATGGTTTTAGAAACTTTTATCCGACGTTTTTTTCGCGCGTGATGTTGGTATGCATAATTTACATGAATTGTTATAATCTCAGAGATTTTATCAAGATAATGATTCTATTTATCACGCTCAGGCTTAGATATTTTATGGCTCGAGTGACTTTGATATAATTGTTGTCAATAATGATATGAAACCAAACTTTCAAAATATTTTTCAATTTGTCGTGTTTGCAACTAGAACTAGACTAAACCTTTACAATGTTCCGTTCCACAAAACGTTACCTACAAATTCTGTCTCCGTCAAAATAAAGATGACCTTTCAGATAGACTAAACAAATTGCACAACACTGCAGTTTACGTTCTTATCGTTCAATCCATTCGTGAACTCACGACCACATCAATAAATTAATCGTAAACAAGACAAGATGTTCACCTTCTCGATAATATCTTATAACGATAAGTGAATGAAAGTTGGCAGATAACGCAGGCAAAGTCAAGGCCGGCGCGTGTTGATGTCGGTTTTGCCAAGTCGCGTCACGTTGTATCGGAACAAATAATCATTTTGCATAGAAATGAATATAGGAAAAAGAATAAGATAATAACAAGGTAAAAGAAGGAAAGAACTGACTCCGGAACAAAGGCATGATACCAAACGTGTTTTCAAGAACTGCTTGATGACCCACAGGGCATACTCGAAGACTAATAGAAACAGTTGGCTCTACTCTTTGGAATAAAATTTGGCAAGGTCTCTGGCTGGAGATAAAATAAAAATTAAGAATTTTTCTGGCCTTAAAATCTTTGTATCGTATATATAAAGATTTTCTTTTTTGATCTATAATAAATAAAATTATCCAGCCACCAACAACATATTTTAATTGAAACGCAAGTCATGTTCTACGTATGTTTTTGTTATTAAATCGTATGCAAGAACTCAAGCGTACAAGAGCATTTCAATAGTTTATCGCTCTATCAGCGGTTTTACTAACAATGTTATCGACGTCATTAAGCGACACCAGACGACACGGGCTATTGACACATGCTTTACGTATATAGCCATAGTTCAGCTTTGTTTAAGCATTTACATCTCCATAAGTTGATATATTTAATGCCTCCTAACAACGAAAGTCAACATAACATGAATCAAACAAATGTTGCATGGGCGACAGCAACTGCCGTCAGAGAAAGTGTAATATGAGAGGAGGGTTCACCTGAGCTACGGCTCTGGCTGTATTTATTTACCTGAATATACGAGCTAGTTGAATTATATATAACCCTACACGTTTTGCAATAAAGTTTACTTTACTAGACAACAGGGACCGGATCACAGAACGGCTCCCGGGCGTATTAGTACCGTCCGGCCAACCCTCTTTAGGCTCGAAACTCACGGCTGTTTAAACTCTCAAATCGTTTAATCCAATGAAAGGGGTCTAGTGTCCACCGGAGCTAAAAGTTGGTACAGCAAATGGATTAACAACAAAATGAATATTAAATTATGAGCTTTGAAAAGATCAAACCCTGTGTGATTAAATTGTCGAGGTCGTAAAAGTTACTTGCTGAATGGCAACTATTATTCAAATACTCATTTGAGTTTCAAATGAGGATTTGAACTTTTTTTCAACTCAATTTTGATGAAAATGCATCACATTTTCACTGAATTCCGTTTGAGTTTTCATTGCTTTTGTTTACTTTCTTTGGTGAACAATAAAAATCTTATAATATCGTGTTTACGTGGAGTGTACAATTGTGATAAATTAGAAAGGCTTCGTATTGGAGGGGCTGCGACAGGGGGCAAAACAAAGTATCAAATTTCTTCACTTCCCCACTTCCGACGCAATTACGACACAGTGCTGTGGCCTGTGGACTGACCGCAGCTAAAATCTAGGCACCGCAACAATCTCGTTATGGAACATAAAATATTACATTGTTATCTCGATTTTTTTCGCAAGACCTATTCGAACAAAGAGACCTGTTCTGGTGTGCAGGCACTAACATGAACGTAAAACTGCAGGTGTTTTGTTGTTCAATGGAACCGAAGCGAAATCACGACACGGCTATAGGACCTACCTACATCAATGAGTTTAGATCAGTATACTTCAGTATACATGAATGTTTAACAAAGCTTAGTTTTGGGACTTGAAATTGATACAAGCATTATGCTTATGAATTACGAGTACATCCTCGTATCTAATTTACAACAGCTGTTTCTACTTTCTCTGGTATCGAAGAGCACAATTACCAATTAACTATAGAGCCCACAGTAATTACAGTACCCATTTTCTACTTACATTCTGACAGGAAAATTGGATAATAAACAGATTATCAGTAACATTTCGAATACGATACACTCTTATAGTTGTCAAAAGGCAACAAAAGAATTTGATGGATCCGCAAATGTCCACAAGTTGAGATTAGGGGTGCGTCCCTTTATGCGTGTGTCAACATTCGAGATTACAGCATCTACGACTTAATTACATTTCACCCCAGTTGAAATTGTAATACAAATGGAATCCTTTAAAGGTCGCATAATCATGCTCTTCTCAGAACTTGTACGACCCTCAACCTGAGATCACTAAACTAAAGTAAGTACAATAAAGCGCTAATATTTATAAAACAGGAAAAAATCTTTTGAACAACCACGACAGCTCTTATCGCCCCGGGCGCTGGAGTTCCATTAGAGACACTTTACAGAGATTTGAGGGCGCCAGAGTTACTGTTCTAACCAAAACACAAAGGGGCCCAACTTTAGTGTTCCATTTGAGGGCTGGAAATAACTTGAATGTGGGGACGGAAATGTGTCAAAAGTCTCGAAACAAGAAGGGTTTCGCTTATGTTTTGTGTAACAAGTTTAACTTTTAATAGGAATTATGTCAATGAATTGTACAAAATAATTACAGCAGAAAACAGTGATAAAGAAAAAAATATCAGTGCACGGCGCGACGCGGAAGGAGAAAGTCGCGACCACCCTGATGAAGACACCCGGAATGAGTCGAAACTTAGTCGGTGCCTTCGCCGATAGTGCAGTACGTGAAAACTCCCGTTTTTACAATATTTTGCACCATTACAACCATTGCAATCAAATACTCGTAACTGAAATATGATGAGGACAGTGCTGTGGCCTGTGGACTGACCGTAAATATGCTCAACATTAAAACGTTTCCGTGTGCAATTTCATTAGTTTCTGTATGAAACTGTTTCAAGGTAAAGCTCCACGCGACTGTCACCGAGCTGTCTGGGTTTACCTTGTTTTGACGGCGGATAGTTATTTTGCAAAGTCTTTCAAACAAAGTGACTCATGTAGATTGTAATTGTCGAATACAGATTGGAAGTGTGGTGTTCAAGGTCATATAGATCGATTATTTCAAATGTTTACGTCTGCTTAGAGAACGACAATAGCACTGTTTATGACTAAGATATAATTTTTGAAAATGAAAAGACTACCGATGCAGCTCTAAGTTGAATAGCTATGAGCAGGTCATATACTTGTATCTCGCAGAGCCAACCACAACTGGGGGGCGAAAGTTTCGGTTCTAGATTTGCGACCTCACGCACGACGCAATGTAAGAAGGGTGGCAACCCGATTGATCGATCATATCTTTGGAAAGACGATCATGCATCAAATTAACGTACAATAAACCTAATATACCTCAGTACTACTCCTAAGTGACTAGTTACATTACACCTGTTCATTATAAAGGTGTAAACAGTTTGGAATGCGTTAGAATCTCACGCCTATTAGCAACCTCATAGCAATTCCTACAAATGAAGTTTTTAAAAAAAACCATGATCATAGCATTATCAGCATTATTTACAGCTTATTTAAATCGATATGCTTGCAGGGCAGTAGCATCTTTAGTCAAATCTAGTCTGTATAAATATGTGTCTTTTCTATGATGAAGTTGGATTTCAATGTTTTTTTGTCATCCTGATGGTTAGTGAGCAGGTGCTTTATTGTGTAAATAAAGCGGTGTAGATTACCAGTGGTCTTTAAGTTTTCTTATCAGTGGAATTTGACATCAACTTGCAAATTCCTCCAATAAGAGCTCATACCGATTCCTTTAAGTGAAAATAGAAGATGATAACAGTTATCACAATCGGGCCGCAGATTGATATATGGCCTTATGACCGACTAGCTTCTGCCCACGGCTTCACCCGCGTTGTACCCGGATAAAACGTAGCCTATGTGTTATTCTGATGTATAAGCTATATTACTGTAAAGTTTCATCAAAATCCGTTTAGTAGTTTTTGGGTGAAAGAGTAACAAACATCAATCCTCACAAACTTTTGCGTTTATAATATTATAGTAGGATGAAACAAACTGTACAGTGAAAGGATTCGGTGCTCCTCGCAGTGACTATGCACATTTGAGGACTGGGACCATAGTATGAACTGAAAAGGGGCGATGAATTCTTCAGCTAACAGATACTCCACTCTGTTTCGATCTCACGTTTTATGGCACCAGCATCAATAGCCCTACAATATTAGCAGTATGTTTTGAGGCAATGAAACTTCATCTACTATAGACACTTACCCGGGTCTGCTGCAATCTGCCTGTACACGGAGAGCGCGACATCGTCTTCACTCACGAAGTCCCAGAGACCATCGCAGGCTACCACCACAAAGTCCTCGTCTCCGTCGAGATCCACAGTCGCGTATTCAGGCTTCGCCGTCACGTACGGCTTGTATTGTGCGTCACCTGTACCGAAAAAGAGTACCTATCAGTTTTTAGAACTTAGTTATTTATTTATTTAGGTCACCCAACAGAAAAATCACATTAATTATTCAATGTAAAATATTGTTGTCTTTACAAAGTAGATGAGCTTCATAACAAGTTAAGAGTATGTTAATTCGTTGCGTTACTTTTTTCCCCTCGTTATCTTATATCCTCGTTATCGTTATCTTATACAACAGAATAGTGTAAGAAATCGGTATCACCAAAAGATTTGCACCATGGTTCATGTCATTTTTTTGTATTCTTTAGTAAATAAACACCATTGTAATTAATTACTAACAATAGAGTTTTAGGAAGAAGTATTTTTTAGGTTTCTAACATACTGCTTTTAAATTGATTGAATATATAACATATTATTATTACGTATATTTTTTTATTATTGTTAAGTACTTCGTTCGCTGTATTGTTTAGTATTTTCCGTGCAAATTGTGTACGCGTGTGAAATAATTATTTTTTGTAATAGGGGGGGCTATTTGGCCGGTGCGGTGGTCGAAGAATCAACTGTGAAAGGATTAAGAACACTTTGCAGAGGCTCTTTCCGTGGGCATATCACGTGCCTTCGAACAACATTAATTACGAATACATACATAGTGTAATAAAACCACTCCCGAAACGGAATGTTCAGACCGTGGTTTTCCATTAATGTATAAGTTTACAAAAAAAGGCTTTACAAAAGTATCTCGCCTCAACCACCTTTGTTCTTGTTTAGGTATAGGTTTTTAGTTTCACACCATTGGGCTTCTGCATTGCAGTAGGTTTGTGGTGTCTAAAGTATGACAATACAAGCGTCTGAAGCTGTATACGAGTTGTATACAAATAAATCGATTTTAATTTTTGTTGCCGGTTGACGATACAGATTTGCATACTCGATACCCGCATGACATAATTTTGCGTGAGCCTCAATTGCTTTTCCCACATACAAGTATCCACTTAGTTAGATGTTATGAAGTCATTCAAATCGAGATAATATCAAAATCACTACGAACTAAAGTACTTGTGAGTTCATTAATAATGGATTCGCCAAGATTGAGGACACAAAATGTGTTTCGAAGTAGCTTTATGTAACAAACAACTTAGAATGATGGAACTGGCAAAGTTCCAGGCTCAACCTCAAAGCAAATTCGTGAGGTTGGGTAAGTAGTTTCACTTGGTATTTAATAACGAAAAATTTCGAACGAATTGACATACATAGCTTCAAGGATAACATGTCAGTATTTATAATGCGAAATGTTTTCATAATCTACATGTAGGTTAATCACTGCAATACATGATATAATTCAACAACTAATTATCGTCATTAATGTCAACAACTGCACTAAACGTGAGTGCTAAAGTACTAACAACGTCATACGTTTTTAGCGAATACTGAGAAATCCTAAAATTGATAACAATCTACAGTTATGGTCGTATTCTCGACTCTAAAGTTGCACTCACAATTTTACTCCCAATAAAGTTTGTGTAAAAAGGCTCTACCACCAAGAGATTCATCTAAAATAACACTCCAAACTATAGTTTTTTTTTAGTACCGAAAATGAACACTAGCAACATAAACCCAGCAAAAGAACATTACTATAATGTTCTCAACTAGGTGCAGGTAAATTCTGAAATAACCATACCGAGCAAATCTTGCATGAAAATCTGAACTTTCTCCAAAGGGGGACCTTCGGAACTTAATCTCACATGGAATGTGATATCGATGAGTTTCGACCTCTCTCGATGGGCAGAGTGGGGTGCTGTGGAGAAAATGTCAACATTGGATCGTAATTGTTGATATTCCGGACGCGGACGGTGTAATATAGGACTATTTTATGGATTTGTGCGGCGAGTAAATTAATGCTAGGGTTGGGAAAATTAATGGGCCACCATAGATTATATTACTATATATTACTGTAGATTTGATGATGTTTAGCTATCTAGATCTCAGTAGCTGTAGTTTCATATTTAAACACGTGAAACCTGGAATCAACATTTTAACTGTCCAAAACAAATATACAAGGTTAAATCTAACTTAAAAACCTTGATTTTTACAAGCTTTTAGAAGGATCATTGTGCGAAAGTAGTCGATAAGTATACATACTGTGTATTTTAACATTTGATTTCATGCGAAGATAAGGCTTCTCGTATCAGGTATTTATGCTGATTACCTATCAGTTACCCTAGAACAATCAACAGCAATGGCAAAATGATGCACACCAGAATCAAAATTCATAAATGTAATTAAAAACAATGCTTTGGTCGTGCCAAAAAATAAATAAATAGGTTCCGCTCTACGCTAAGGGCGAGTTCTTGCACTTATTCAAATAGTTATTCAAATATCGATAGTTATTACAACCCCATCACTACAATGCACCACCAAAATCGATATCTACATAGTGCGTGCAGCGGGGGTCACAACGAAACAAGGGCTGGTTCAGAAGGGTGACCAACGACATATCGGCGCCCGGCGCGCGCAATATAATTGAGTTGTGAACGCAGGTCCATTGTTTCAAAATGTTTCGAAGTCGCGACTGGCCGCTTCAATATTCATGCTTGCAAATATTGACGGATTTTATGCAGATGTGATTGTATTTCTCAATATTGATTGAATACAAAATCATTCGCATTGGCGCAAAAACGATTTTGTATATTTCAACAGGCTATGTAGAGTTTTCCTGTGTCGAAATATTATACCTTTGCTTCAATCAGTTTGATTGATTGGTTGAACGAAATGCACCAATTACCTTATGGTTCTGCTCCAATCAATCTCGCTTTATCGGTTACTAGCTTCTGCTCTGGGTTTCAAAGGTAGCCTTTTGAAACCTAACAGCTCTTAAACTATGTTTATTCAAAAAACCTTCCTAGTTGGTTTAGCCATTTACAAGTTTATTGTTACCAAACACACGAACATCCACCCATGCTTTCGTATCTACACTAACATTATAAAGAGGAGGAGTTTGGATGTAGGAGGTAATATCCGAATATAATTGTCCAGTTCCAAAAGTTCCTTCACTAATATTAAGTCAAAGTCAATAGGTTTTTATTCATTGAAATCACAAGGATCATATAGAAACGTCAACTTAAAAACTATACGTGAATTTAAAATGTTAAAGTGAGTTTACGCCGGTTCCTCGCGCGCGACCAAGCATAGAAGAATCAGGCAACAAACTCTGCTTGGTTATTTTTTTGATGATCCTTCATTCAGCTTTAGTGTGGTGCCAATCAAACGTAAATGAACGAGACGAGAGAGATAGATTAAGGAATGATCTTCAGTGTGGTCATGGACTGTATATTATCCCGTTAAAATTAAAGAATGTTCTTGAAGACCAATTTTGCAACGTAAGACGATAAAAAACTACCGAGCAAATGCGTTTCTCACGAACGAGCTTTTAATCGGCTACTTCTAATCCGGGTACTATATAAGATCCGGTAGCTAGTTAATAATATTTTTTAAATAATAGTTATTTCGATTGCATTTAAACGCATCAGTATCAATTACAAAATTAAACTAAATAAGAACCCCAAAACATAATAATGAATGCATCAATTAGTCGCATCCACATCCCAAGCAGTCTAAAAGCTATTACTCAGCGTGTTTCCCAGTCGGGAAGCGTTGGGAAGCTAACTGTTAAATGGTTGGCACACGCCGGTAACGAGTCTTGCCTATTGTATACAGAACTCTAACACTCTAGGGATGCTCTACAGTATAGTTGTAACTCTTTTCTCCGAAAATTCGAAGTCCCAACAACATTAATGAAGTTGAAAGCATGATGGGGGGAGTAGAGAGAAGATTTCAGTACATCCACTTCTGCGATTGTTCTTTAGATAAGTCTAAATACTTAGTCGTGTTTTTACGGCTTTTTTTCATAGAAATATGTCAATAAGACATGCCTTTGTATACGGGCATTACACTCCTTAGCTCATTATTTATTGCTCGCTTGATAACAACGCTACCCCTGAAATCTTCAACCAAACCTTTGACTTTAATCTATATAACGGAATCAAACTTGTAGTGGCTAATAATGAATTTCCTTGTTTTACCTGAGAACTTTTACTTGTTTGATACATGTCAAGTTAAAAGCTTTTCGCCTTCTTTGGCCGATCTTTTATTTTATTTCTTCTTTTGACGACCGATGTGGCGCGGTGGGCGAAGGTCCGCCTGCTACACAGGAGGTTGCGGGTTCGATTCCCGCCCTGGGACAAATGTTTGTACGATCTGCAAATATTTGTTCCGGGTGTTCTGGGTATTTTCTATGTATAATAAAAAAATATCTATCTATGTAATGTATTGTATTAAGTATATCAGTCATCTAGTACCCATAACACAAGCTCTGCTTAGCTTGGGGCTAGATGATGCTGTGTGGATTGTCCAGCATTATTTATTTATTATTATTATTATTATTATTCTTTAACTGTTATAGTTTTATTCAGTACAAGAATCATACACTAGTTATATAACCGCATGTAAAGAGTTTGGTAGGGTGAATTACTTGTTTGATACATGTCAAGTTAAAAGCTTTTCGCCTTCTTTAACTGTTATAGTTTTATTCAGTACAAGAATCATACACTAGTTATATAACCGCATGTAAAGAGTTTGGTAGGGTGAATTACTTGTTTGATACATGTCAAGTTAAAAGCTTTTCGCCTTCTTTAACTGTTATAGTTTTATTCAGTACAAGAATCATACACTAGTTATATAACCGCATGTAAAGAGTTTGGTAGGGTGAATTACTTGTTTGATACATGTCAAGTTAAAAGCTTTTCGCCTTCTTTAACTGTTATAGTTTTATTCAGTACAAGAATTATACACTAGTTATATAAAGTAACCGCACGTAAAGAGTTTGTAAGGTGAAGTCAGGCATACCTAAGTTAGTATAAGCAAGTAATTCAGTTAAAATATTATCTATGGAAACTAGCTAACTGACTTTTCGGAATAGGGATAAGTTCGACACACCGACACACCCCTAGTCAGCTCGGCACACGCGCCGGTAACAATGGTGGCTCGTTGTGAACGATGACCGAGCAACGATCGCGCAATAATAATAAAACAACCGATTTAGCACCAACTTCACGCCCTATAGGGTTGATGAGCTTCCGACCTATTGAAAAAGTTATCGGGAACTTTCAAGTTGTTTTAGAGAGAACTTAACTAAGTTTACTTCACTAAGTAATGAACACTTTCTTACATCTATTTAAGAAAAAAAAAGAATGGATAAAAGTGATATCGTTGCGAACCAGTGTCGAGGAAGGTTTGGGCGCGCAGCAGTGTGCACCACAGGAATGTTATTTTATATTCACCGGGGCACGAAATACTCTTTCTCTCATATGTCTAGAATCTTCAATTCCAGGGCCTTCGGTTTCCTAACTGTTTTCAGACAATCACCAAAATGAAAATACTTTGTAATTTGTGGCACATAAATCTTTGTCCAGCGCGCAGCCGTGAAAAAGAACGTCAGTAAACATGCAAACAACAGTAAAATTTTACGATTGTCCATAAAAAGTTAAACCCCGCGCCGAGTCCTCATGAAAATGTCATTATCGGACGTTAACAACAAACAGTACAAACAATATTTATTCTTCATACTGTTCGGGCTTACAGGGAATTTAAAATGTGAGCGTTTTTTGCGAGATTAGCCAAGTGAACCTCTGTAGGCTTAAACCACTGGAAAAATAAGTGTCCAACTCTATGATAACCATGTTTTAGTGCACTCATTGGGAAAAGAATAGAATATCTTTATTGTCATACGTGAAAATTGTAAGAAAGCGTAAAAAAATATATCTACTAAATTACGTGAACACAGGCCTATGAAGGAACTTGATTTCAGACATACAACCCTAGTTTGGGAGTCAGAATTGTAACAAAGGTTTATTCAAAGAAGGCTTTGTACTGTTGTATAGGTAATAAGAGGAACTGAAGCAATGGCGAACACCAATAACTACATTTGGCGACCTCGGTCGCGTGGCAGGCGAGTAGCAAGCTGCGACGCAAGAGGTGCGGGTTCGGTTCCAGCTTCGGGGCAAATGCTTGCACATTCCGTAGATATTTTACCAGGTTTAGATGTTGTGGTACCATGGTACTCGTAGTTCCTGAAACCCATGACACAGGGAATCCTAGTGTGGGGTCAGGATGATGTAGGTGTCCTTTGTCAATTAATTTATTTTTAATTATAACTAGAGATTTACATTTTGATCTGAGGGAAGTTTTATTTTATAGTTCTACAAAGTCACACAGCTGGCGGCACTGTACATGTATAGGTAAAGGATGGTTGACAAAAACGTGGCTTCATATGGCATGCCGTTATGATGGCAACAATGGCCTTGATAATTACTTTTACATAACTACTTATCATTCAATACCATTCAATATTATTGTACCTAGGTACAATACTCGATTCCTGAACTATTTATAATATGTACCTACAAATTTGTACGGAACCCTTGGTGGGCGAGTCCGACTCGCACTTGTCCGGTTTTTTTATTTTATTTAATACTTTGGAGCGCAGTTTTCTGGTAGTCAAATTACCAGATTGCATTAGAAATAGAGAGTTGCAATCCAGAACACAAATCGTGTACGTCGGGGATCAAATGGGTAAATTGAAGTGTGACTGGGTGGGTCACGTCTACCGCATGTGGGATGAGTTGTGGGTAAAGTCTACCAAGGATTGGAATCCACGAGGGAGGAAACGACCACGCGCAGACCATGTCGAAGATAGAGAGAGAAACTATACGAAAGACTGGATAGGTGTGGAAGGAAGGAAGGGAAGCCTTTGCCCTACAGTGGGACACCATAAACTAATTATAATCAACACTAATATTATACAGACGTAAAGTTTGTAAGTTTCGATGTAGGAGGTAATCAACGAAACTACTCATCCGATTTCAAAGTAAGTCGGTGATCGAGCGAATGCGTTTTTTGCGATAAGAACCCACTTTTTATCGATTTTATGTTATTATTACTTATAAAAAATAAAATAGGACCCACTTAAAAAAAATCTCAAAGCTCAGCAACCATTGAGCTATTGTCTTCGGAATGGGCGTTTCCTCCTGAATCTAAAAGATTCAACAGAACCAGGAGAATATATTTTACCCCGAGGATCTACTATTTGGTCAGTCTAGTAGATCTAAGAGGAAATGGCCGCAAAATCATGAACTTACCGATAGCTCGTGATACCGCTAATTGTCCGTTGACCCGCCAAGTACCCCAGAACATAACTGTGCCGCCAGAGTTCTCTATTCGTTCTCTTTCATCCTGGAAAATAATCTCAAATTAATATCTAAATAAATAAAAATGGCATACAATTCGTTGGTAAGCGCATAACTTGAGAACGGCTGGACCGATGTGCCTATTTTTTGTTTTCAAATGTTCGCAATAGTCTGAATTAGATTGCTATGGAAAGATAAATTGCCCGGAATATGTGAAAAAACGTTTCTCCCATACTAATTGTTCTTAGTTGTCGAATTGACGTTTCGTATCTAGACAGAACAACGTCTGTCGGGTCAGCTAGTAATACATAACTAAAGTGTCGAACAAGCAAAAACAATCCTGTTGGTAAGTGGTTAACGTAACCTATAGACGCTGGCAACACCAGACATCATTCGTGAGACATAACGGGAGAAAAATCTCAAGTATAATTTAATAATTAATATAATTTATCTGGATCTGGGTCAGTTGAGCTATCTATAGATCGTTTGCAACGGTCTTTAGATGGCTAGCTGTTTCATGTGTATTTTTTGTATATATACCTACTTGTAAATAGTTGTATGAATAAATTAATGTGAATGTGGCAGTGATAAAAAAATATAATTTATTTACGGAAACAACCGAATTGAAGTAGTTATCTACTTCCTACCTCTTACGTGCTTTACCTTGGATACAAATATAACATACCTACGTTAACTTAATCATTTAATTATTCTTTTTTTTACAGTTTCATACAACTGTACGTTCTATAGAAGGGTACACGGTAGGCAATTAATAAGATACATGCAACTATACCTAAGTTTCTATATGTACACTAAAGGCCAATTCTTTACTATTTTAATACAAGTTTCACAGATAGCAGCGGATAGGTATATAAATAAAGTGTAACAATAGGCGATAGAAAAACAATATGCACAGAAAATCTCTTGTTAGGGTTAAGCTCGCCTTTTTACATGTCCTATATGTAATTTTTTTGTCTATATTCTCTATGTCTACAATAAAGAATAAATAAAAGTAAGTCAATTTAAGTTATGAAGAAAAAGTTAGTGTTTAAGCTTAGATACTTGTTGTATTGTTTAATATAAATAGATGTTTCTTTTTGCCAAGGAGTTGAACGAGTCACTGATCAGAAATACGTGCTGTGTGAGAATATCCAGAAATAAAAAAAAAACCGCTACAACACCTCAACAAAACCCACTACATTATTTATATTTTTGCTATAATCTGTTATTATAAGTTAACGCTGTTGATTATAATACAAAATAAACTGTAGCAAACGATCTATCTATAGATAGTTCAACTGATCCAAATCACAAAATACAGAAGTTTCCCATGCAGATTGCGGGAAAACGGTGGATGGAGGTGGCCCAAGATCGTTCGTCATGACACTCTTTGGGGAAGGCATATGTCCACCAATGGACCTTTACAGTCTATTGATGATTATGATGATAACCAATGTACTTATAATATGTACTTGTATAGAATATAATAGAAAGTGGTTTATGTGACACAACAACAAAGAGAGGTAATTCACAGATAAATAAAATGGACACTATAAAGATAGGTAACAGTAAGATTTCTACAAACACAAAAAGACAAAGAGGCATTTATTGTGTTAATTAGTTCCATCAGTGCTGTGTGTGCTCGGCTAAAGCCTAAATTCATAATCGGGGGTTGAACAGTCCCCCAAAATCCATCATTCAGCATTCGCCTTATGGCTGGGTGCATAAAGGTTGATTTCGCGCTTAAATTTTCACATAGCGCCTAAATAGTCCCCTAGGTGAGCCCCTATTTGACTATGAATTTAAGTTGTTCCGCACAGTAGTGAGAAGCAGCGCTTGTGAAGTGTATCGCTCACCTCTCGACTTGGTTTGTGCGGGCGCACTAGCTGCATTAGCCGCATTCTTTTAGCTAGGAGTGCGAGGGAGTCGCCCGCCCACGCCGCTAGTAGCCGTCTCCCTCTCACTGTCACCGCGACCGCTGTACTGCCGCCGCATGCTCTCTGTAACAGAAACACGGCTAGAGCGTTATTTATAATTATTAACCTGTATTTCTGAAACGTCATCGTTATTCCTATTACAATTTTTAAGTAATAATATCTCTTAATTCAGGGCCTCTACTCCGAATTATTCGGCCGTACCCTACTCTTAAAAATGTTGGCAATCTTTGTCGTCTGTCGAAAGCATAGACAATATGTATCGAATCTTCGGAACGAATGATAGGAAAATCTAAGGGCTTGGATAATAGATGTTTAGCCTAAATCCTTTTGCTTGACTGTTTATGTCACTTTTTTAGGCAAAGTGATAACAATTATCTATGAAAGTAAAAGAAGTGACAACTTCAAACGTCAAATCAACAAACCCGCCTATTGTTTGAAAACTTTACAAGCAAAAATTCTTGTGACAACTAGCCACAGAAGCCATAATTAAGAAGTTGAAGCTAAAATTCGTCGGGGTGAATATTCAAATTCGTTTATTAAAAAGATACTAGTAAACACAGCATTAAAGTTTAAAACATTATTATAAAAACAATTTTATTTTTTTATTATTTAAAAAGAAAAAACTTTTACTAAGTTTATAATTCCCTATGAAATTATAGTCGGGAATTTTGTTCAGATCCAACTGATCTCTCGTCACTTTAAAATGTCGTTTTTGTAAAGCCTTTTCCTCGTGGATGGCTTCCATGACAAGCATAAATCTCGCCATTATTCCAAAACAAGAGGCAAATCAAGAGTCCGTAGTGCAGCAGGCCGAGGTCGAATGAAAATAATGCAGAGAGTCCAGTAGGCAGCAGGGCTCAAAGATATAAAATATTCGGAGTCTGGTAAACGACATGGAGGTGATTTCATCAGAAAACACAACAATATAACCCGAAACGATAACGCGCACGATAGCATCAAGGGCATCGTTGATAAGTTCGTCGATTGACATTTGTTTCGTTGTCAAATTCAAATTATCGTATCGTTTTTAGTGATGCTGGAGTAGGGTTACGACATCGACTGTCAAAAGTAATGTCGGTCGTTTCTTCGTTCAAATGATAGTCGAAACTATGTAACGTAGAGTAGGTTTAGCACGATAATTGAAGCGATATATCGTTTATCGGTTTGTAGAGTAGACCCCCAGAGTGCCTGTCGGCAAAGGCCTCCTCTAGCTCTTTCCAGTGAAGTCTGTCTGCAGCTACCCTTCTCCAGAAAGGGCTAGCTGTCAGTTTTATTTCATCCTCCCATCGTTTTATTTGTCTTCCCCGGATTCTTTTTCCGTCTCTTGGATACCAGTTCGTATTAATTTTGCTCAATTTCTCGTATTTAATGAAAAGAAGCATACTGAGTATCAAGAGAAGCGACAGAATAAACAGCGAAACAATAAGAGCTAAAACAAAACTAACCGATATTCTAGTTAAAACAGACAAGCAAAAATGGCGTTGGACAGGACACGTAATTAACTAAATTCAAATTCTTTATTTGTAAACACAGGTTATTGGAGTTCTTACAGAGTATTTCTGTGCACTGTGATTTGCTCTTAAGCGTAAAAAATTTAACTTTAAAATTTATAATTATAAATTTCTTATGCCTATTTAAATATCATGTAAAAAGGCCTCTGCCCACAGCTCCTCAAACCTACGGCCGGATCGGAAGGAGTACAGGCGATAGGTTCAACGCGGCGAGTTTCAAAACATGTCATGGCAATAATATCAGGTGGTAATGATTTAAAGAATTTGTCGTGAGATATAGGCGTAAATTTACTTAATTAATTATATTTAAACAATAAACTTTACAAGTTATATAGCTTATACATCAGAATAACACATAAACTACTTTTTATCCGGGTACCACGAGGGCGAAGCCGTGGGCAGAAGCTAGTTATATATAAATAAAAGTTAAATTCTGTTCAGCGCATCACTTGACAACGGCTGGACCGATTTGGCATTTTTTGTTTTAAACGTTCGGTCTATAACGATATAGTCCGAATCAGGTTTTTTGTAATGAAAAATTGTAATAATTGCCCGGAATATGTAAAAAGACGCTGTTTTTTTCTCCCATCCAAACTGATCTTGGTTGTCGAACGTAGTGGTTACTTTCTAAATGGTTGTCGAATTGACGTTTCGTATCCGTCCCATTCAAGGACAGAACAACGTCTGTCTGGTCAGCTAGTAGAAAATATATTCCGTGGACAAAACCGCCGGCGCCTCACGGATTCGACACTGGTACTGATGGCAAGCTTGCGGACTAGGCTTACCTCCTGATTAGTTTTCCGTATAAACTCTGCGTCTGTCCTGAGGAAGGCGTCTCGCATGGCTCGCGTGAGGTCTCCGCTGAAGTGCGGGCTCTCCACCAGGTACTGGTGCAGGTGGGCGGCGCAGTAGGTAGCGGCGGCCGAGCCCGCGTGACCGTCGTACACGGCGTAGAAGCTTGTCGGCTCTGTCGTCTGGAACGAAGAAAATTCACTTTCAGAAAATAGGTAATTTTTCCCTTTAAGGCCTCTACACGACCCAGATTAGCACCTAAGACAGTGCCAACACAAATTTCAAACGCAACAACATTGAACTAAAGTTTATAAAACCACTAGCCTCTGTCTACGGCTTCGCCCGCGTGGTACCCGTATAAAAAGTAGCCTATGTGTTATTCTGATGTATAAGCTATGTTACTGTAAAGTTTCATCAAAATCGGTTCAGTTGTTTTTGCGTGAAAGAGTAACAAACATCCATCCTCACAAACTTTCGCGTTTATTATAGTAGTATGATACGCCACGACCGTGGTGCTTACGAAATACATGCTAATAAAAAAATACACCCGAGAGACACATATATACATAGTGCTGAACCCACGCTAGGATTCCCTGTTTCGAGGGTATCAGGAGCCCCACGACACTGGGAATCCTCACGTACCGTGGTACCACAACATCCGGACACGGATCAAATATCTGCGGAACATGCAAAAAATTATCTCGCAGCGGGCATCAAACCAGCACCGTCGCAGCCGGCTACTCGTCCGCCGCGCCACCAAAGTCGTCGAATCGCATTTACTCTCTCAAACCGTTCGACGATAGCCTTTCCCCACATTTCAGTACTACAAACCTTTCATGCGTCATCGTTGCCATTTTAGAATAGAAACCAATTTTCTGTCCAAACAGCTTTTCTCTAGATTTCTAAATACGTAGAAGTTAAATTTGATACAAAACAAAAAATGATTCAACGAGCTCAATTAGTTTTCTATTTTAAGATGGATCGTCAACTTGAAGACAGTGGATTGTACCTACATACATGGATCAGACTGGCACAGGATTGGGCGAGCATAGATAAGCCTATCCCCAGCAGTGGGTGTTTAATTGAGCCAGATTGCACAGCATCACGATGGGGTGGCAAGCAAGACAGTATGTTGTTGGCAATATAGACTTAAATTGATGATGATTTTCTTATTATCCTACAATCCTACTATTATTATAAACGCGAAAGTTTATAAGGATGGATGGAGGTTTTGTTACTCTTTCACGCAAAAACTACTAAACGGATTTTCATGAAACTTTACAGTTATATAGCTCATACATCAGAATACAATTTAGGCTACTTTTTATAATAATAATAATGCTGGACATTTTCACACAACATCATCTAGCCTCAAATTAAGCAGAGCTTGTGTTATGGGAACTACATGACTGATATACTACTTATATACATTTTTTTTGTAAATACATAAATATTAAACATAGAAAACACCCAGATCTCGAGACAAATATTTGCAGATACAAACATTTGTCCCGCAGCGGGAATGGAACCCGCAATCTTCTGTGTCTCAGGCGGGCCATTGCCCACTGCGCCACAGAGGTCGTCTACTACTACGAGGCTACTTTTTATCCGGGTACCATGCCGGTGAAGCCATGGACAGAGGCTAGTAATATATATTTAATCAAAACTAACACCACTTCCATTTAAAGCGAATGAACAATGATATTCTGCACTCAAGTTTAAAAAATTAGCATCCTCTTGTTTGCGCATTCATTTCCAAGTAAACACGCGCAGGTAAATACGACACCGTTAACATTATTCTTAGGTAACGAGACAAACGACCATTGGCAAGTGTTCAAGTCGACTTAATACAATAACCATAATGCCAAGTCTAGGTATAACAGCATGGTAGGTTGGTATAATAGAATGCAAGATCACGTAATCTTACAGATTATGACCAGAGTTTATCGATTCGATTTATCTATGGCATATCTACAGATCGCCTGTGGACAAGTTGAATAAGGTTAAAGTCAATAGAATCGTCTAGGATCCTGTCACTGACAACCTCTGTGGCGCAGTGGGCGAACGCCTGCCTGAGACGCAGAAGGTTGCGGGTTCGATTCCCGTTGCCGGACAAATGTTTGTATGATTCGCAAATGTTTGTCTCGGGTCTCGGTGTTTTCTATGTATAAAATGTATGTATTTACCAAAAAAAATGTATATTAGTAGTATATCAGTCATGTACTTCCCATAATACAAGCTCTGCTTAGTTTGGGGCTAAATGATGCTGTGTGAAATATGTCCAGCATTATTTATTTATTTAGAAACGTCTACTTATAAGTCAAGGGAATTCAAGGTTTTTTTAAGTCGCGCTCAAGGCTAGAATAATCAGTCAACAAGCTCGACTAGGTTTGTTAGGACAAAGATTTTATTTCGTTGACCTGATCTAATATATTTTATAAATGGCAAGCGTAGTATTCGCCTAAAATTACCAAACCGTCTTGGGTCGGATCATAACAGATTACGTTCGAACCTTAATTAATTCTGCCGATATAACTAGTCCACCTTAAAGTTGGTCGAATAACGAACAGTTGAATGAAAACATAAGTTCATTTAAAGCCTTTCGGGTAATATACGTCCAATAGTCAAAATGTCCAATGACCAAAATATCAAAAAATTACGAAAAGTTTAACATGACAGACTCAAGGTTAATTGCGAGGATCTTAATGGAAATGTGGTAAACGAATACCCAAATCCATTTTTTTCTTAAAGCTCGACTAGCGTTATTATGAGAATTCTACATAAGGAAGGCGCCGGTTCTAAATAGTTCAAAAGAAAAGTAATAAAATTACCTCTATACCAAAAAGCGCTTCTAAATTTCCAATTTCAACATGTCTATCCTCCATAACTCGGCGGGAATTCTTCGTGGCACATGACACAGTCTTGAGGTCTCGCTGCGCGAGCGGCGGCGGGGGCGGCAGTGTGTCCAGGCGGGCGTTGTCGAGGTATCTCAGGCAGACGTCGTTCACGCGGGCTGTGACCGCTTGCATCAGGCGGAGCGCTATGTACACTAGAATTGAGATACATCCATGTCAGTTCCTTTGAAAAAAATATTTTCTGAAAGACATGTCTTCTCTTACGTCAAGAAAATCTTTGTCTTAGGTGCTCATGCTAATGGTGCTGGAGCTGCCAACTTCTCGAAATGCGAAAATTTGTGAGGATCGATGTTTGTTACTCTTTCACGCAAAAACTACTGAACGGATTTTGATGAAACTTTACAGTAATATAGCTTAAACATCAGAATAACACAGGCTACTTTTTATCCGGGTACCACGCGGGCGAAGCCGTGGGCAGAAGCTAGTAAGACAATATCGAAACGGTCCAGTGTCTGCCTAGCATACGGGGTGCATAAACTGATTATAATATCGTATTTTTGGTTGTGCGCAGACCGTCAACCGAATGACGATACAGTGTTTTGCTCCTGATGGACCGATGATTAAAGATTGCAGAATGTAGGCAAGATCGTTCGTCATGGCACCTATGTCCAGCTGATGAATTAATATAATCTTTAAATATTTAAGACATGTATCCCTTCTAAAAGCTTCTGATCATATTTCGTTTACCATTTTAATCCGTCGTTTGTTGAAGGTAATAACTTTAAAGCTTTTGAGTTTATCATTTTCAAGAATGCTTGGCATTTGTTAAAGCTATTTTCGAATAACCGATGATTATCTAGAATTAAAACAAGCGAAAGGTTAGAGACATATCGTGGGTAGAACTGACAAATGCAGAACTAATATTGCTTTATCGGACAAAAAAAAACGTTGTTACGGTCAGCGCGCGATGATGTAACAAAATAAACAGACCGAGATTGTAACTATGATATCACTTGTCTTTGTTTCTACGCCCTAGATGGTACACAGATACATACATACAAAGATCCATTCTAGAAGATAACGTTAAAAAACTGTGTGCGTCAACCCTACAATTGCTCGAATGCCCGTGTTTTGAATAATAAGATTTAAAAACTCAAAAAGGCACATTTATTTTGTACTGTATTTAATACTACATAGAAGATGATTTAGGATTATAAATTAGCCAAGCACAGGTTCCATGACATGACAACATTGTCATTTTTAATGCGACTAAAACGTTGCATGATAATTTTATTGAAATTAAACCAAAGATGGATCACAATTACTGAAAACGATGCTGCACTTCATAAAACTTAATTAACGAAACTGACGACTCATTTGGCATTATCGGTTTTGCCATGATGAAAGATCTATAGATCTAAATGCCAAGGACAATTCAGCAGCACTTAGAATAGCATCGGCAAGTCAAAGTCAAAAGGATTTTATTCATTTTATTCAAATCACAGGGATCATTAAGAAACATTAGCTCAAAACATATGTGAAATTACAATGTTAAAGTGAATTTACGCCGATTCCTCGCGCGCGATCAAACCTAGAAGAATCAGGCAATAAACACTTTTTTTTAATGATCCTTCATTCAGCTATAGTGTGGTTCCAAGAAAGAGCAATGACTGTAATTGATTCGTAAGACTAGATCTCTGATGTGTTTCATGAAATCTTCGCAAGCGTCTACCTCGTGTGTTCATAAGTCTTGAGACACAGTAAAACTAAAATATTTTTGGAGCTAAGTTGAGTATTCATTTATTGGATATTAAAATTAAAACTACTGACATCTAGATCTGTATTTAAAAATAAATCATTCAAAATGGCCGCCTTTGCATTCAATGCAGGCCTTCAAACGCGTGCGCCAATCATCTATGGCGGCACGAATCTTTTCAATGGGAATCCGTTTCGATTCTTTAATAAGGGCTCGCTTGAGAGAATCCAGGTTTGGGTGAGACTTTCTGCATGCCCTCAGCTCCAATTCCGTCCATAAAGAATAATCCAAAGGATTCAAGTCAGGGCTTGACGAGGGCCAATCTTCGCTCCGAATGAAGCCTGGCAAATTGGCCTCCAGCCAACGTTGGGTAGTCTTAGCTTTATGGGAGGGAGCAGAGTCCTGTTGGAAAACCCAGTATTTTCCAGCGAATAGCGTATCATTTAATGGTTTAACCACCGCTTCCAATATGTCGGTTTGGTAATTTTGTGCCTTCACCTTGACGCCTTGCTGGCAAAAATGAAGCGAAGTGACCCCCTCGTAGGAAACACCCCACCAAACCATCACACTTGCTGGATGATGAGTGCGCTGGACATTGCGTACAGATGGCTGGACGTCCTTTGAACTTCTGGCGTAAACCTTATTGTTCTGCCGGTTAAACTTTTCTTCCACCGTGAAGATCTTTTCATCGGTAAACAGGATATTTTTTGGATCGTGTCTCTTCAATAGGTTCCGACATCGTTCCAGTCGCAATTTACGAAGACGCTCGTTTAAATAATACACTTTCCTTCGACTGTAGGCCTTTAGTTTAAGATCATATTTAAGTATCCTGTTCACCGATATTCGCGAAATGTTGGTCTGCAGAGCTAATTTCTTTTGAGTCCGGCAAGGGTTGCGACGAATTCGCTCTCTGATTACTTTGATGTTGGCGGGCGTCCTTACAGACCGCGGGCGGCCACATCTTCCACGGTCTTCTAAAGAGCCGGTCTCCTTGTACCTCTTTATGGTATAATACACAAAGTTCCGACTACATCCCAAACTTTGGATTTCACTAAAAACTTGCATTGGTTTTTTTCCTGTTTGAAACAGTGAAATTACAGTCGCACGCAAATCTTTTGTTGGCGCCATTTTCACGGAGAATGAAACAAATATTCAAATGTATATTTTTTCTGATTCAAAACATTCGAAATTTAAAATTTTAAAAGTTTAAAAAAGTGTGCATGAATTACTTTCTTTTTAAATTAATTAAATAAGTTCGTCTCAAAACTTATGAACACACGAGGTATAGGTTACGGTAACCGTTTACAAACAGGTACGTATGCTTGTTTGTTTTATAAAAAAAAAACTAGAATCGAATATGCGTATAGACGCATATTCGAGTTCAGACATAGGTCTGAAATATGAAATGTGTTTTTCTGGCGGATTCGTTTTGTTACGATCCCACGATGACAGCCGTATTGCTGACCCATTTAGCTTCGTGTCCTTTCTCATAATACAATGTGGCAATTTAAGATTCCTATGGGAAAGGCTGGAACTACTTTCTGCGTACGCACTATGACATGCTGCCATTTAAACTCTACCGTATCTGAAAAAATTATGTATCCAACCCTATTGATAGTCTAGCACTAGTGATCGGAAATAAATAATTCATAGGATATTATAAAATCTTGTTATATTATTAATTGATATTTAGTCGTGTTCTAAGATTCGTCAAATTAAACATTAAGAAGGTATATGCAAAAATAGAAAAATATGATATTATACCATACAGTAAAGTCTCTACTATACCGATATGTTTGCTATGGAACCCAGTTCTAGCAGTAAACCAAGGATAATTAAGATTAGCGGTAAGGCAGGGTATTAGAATTGATATCGATGAATACAACATCAGTGATTTAGTTTCATACTAGCTCTTTACAGCTTCTTTGCTCATTACAGCTGCCTTAGTTTGTAAAAAGTCTTTTGAAGTTAAAATTTGTACCCACCTGAATCATCTGATTTGTACCCAAACTCATTGGGGCATTTTCTTGATGCTACTCGCACCTCGTCAAGTATTATCCGCCGGAGAGGCGTCATCAGTGTGAGCGGACATTGTCTGAAAACAAAAAACCAAACACATCATTTACATACCATTCAAGTTTAGCAGTTATACAGGAAACATTGACAATATCATGCCAACCGGCAATAAAAATAATTACTTAAGCTTGTTATAAACATAGCTATAATATTATATATTTGAGATGAGTCAGTGAGGAGAAATATTAAAAGGTAAAAACTACATTTGTTTTGATTATCGAGGCGTAAAATATTTTTCCAAAATGTTGCACGCCTCTATGTACAAACCCGCTCGTTTTTGTAAAAACTTGTTTTATTACGGGAATTGATAGAAATGATTTGATTGCTGATTGCTATAAAAATAAGTTTTTTACGGGCGGACACAACACGATAAATTTACACAAAGTGGTGGGTACATTTCATTGTATCTCGATATATGGAGTTAAAACGGGAAAACCATAGTAATTCCGCCTATACCGGGCCAGTGTTAGAGTTTAAGCGAGGAAACGTTGAAAGCTTTATCGCAGAATAATAGAGTTCTAAACTAGCTTTACGGGAATCGTAGGTACTTAAACTACTGTCGTTTCTTGAAAATCTCGGGGGCTTTGTAGAACCCTCTATCATAAGTTTCGTGACCGCGTGGCAAAATAAACTTACGATTTGGTGGTATTCTCTTGAAATTAGAATCTTTTAATAAAGAAGAATGAAACATTATATTTAGTTAGCCAGATAAAATAAGCGAAACCAAGCAAAACAAAACACGCAGAGTTCGACGTACTGATATCGTTATCAGATAGATTTTTCGTGATAAACATTATTTTATTGCAAAAATAAATGGCAATACAAAGTGTATGGTTTTCTTGTATTTCGACATTTTAATGTGAACCATTCACAGTATCTAAGCGATATATTCGTATCTGCTATCTCTTCTTTTTTGTCGTGAAACTGATGTACGATCGATGTTGAAAGAATGAAGAAGGGTGGTAAGAATATCTAGTGCGGTCAAAGACGCTCATTCTGCGCGATTCACTTCGAATTAATGACATTGTAGGTATTTTTGCAGCGCAAAGACTGCGAAGTCATAAAGTAAGTTTTGATGGAACACTATCAGCTTTTAACATCCATCAACAAAATAAACTAAATGGACATATTTCCTGACGCTTAACATGCGTTCGTTCCCTCTGATTTTGTAGACGTAACACGGATGTGTAGGTATGTCTGTTCCGTACAATGAATGAAAAGAGTTCAGTGCACTAATATCGACACAGCAGGTGGACTATACGAATACTATGCTATATAATAAATATATCCTAATTTCTCGGTTTAACCAAACAAAGTTGGTTGAATAACTTGTTTATGCACAATTTTTTGAAGGTAATAATAGTTTCAAAAAAAAATGCTAAAAGTGCCTATTTTCTTTCCTAGAAGTTCTATCTAAGCAAAAGTTTTCCTTAGGCTGATCAGATCATGAAATAGGGCATAATTAAAGTATAGTTCGTGCATTCCACGACGACACGCCCCACCACCACGTACAGGCAATTATTTTGGCATAACCTCTAAAACTTGATATAGGGAAAATACTCAACCTTTTTTTTAAAAAAAAAGCTATACATTTCTACGACTGTGAACACCCATGTGGAATGCATGAAATATAATTAGCTAGCTTAATGATGTTTAAGAGTATTTAATTATTCTCTAACCAACACAGGAAATAAATATTGGACATACTCTAGCTACATAGGCTATTATCCGATACTACATAAAAGCACCTGAGGATCAAGTCGGTTAATGGATAAACATTATCGTAACGGGGTATTATCGTTGTAACCTGTTTGATTGTACTACGATCGATTTATCGAAAGGAAAAAATACTGACTAACTGCGGTGGGCAAAGGTGTAAAGAATTTATAATCACTTCAGCGTACGCGAATTTCTTTGCTTGATTTTAAATAAATAATTAGCTAGGTAAGTAATTGTCTTCAGTGTCGTGGTGGGCATTCAGAGCATGAAAGGATAATTGCGTGAAATATCACAATCGTTAGACAAATATAAACAACGGCTATCAGACCAAGATGTTTGTAGTACATAAGTAGGAGAGATCAGCTTAACAGATTTCATAGATATATTTCACAGTAAATAAATGTACAAAGTAGTTTCTAGCCTAGCAAGATCTACGTAATAAAGCTTAATAGATCTAGCTCTGCATCAAAGAGTAAACTACATAAGCAGTACATTGACACCGGTCCGCGTTACTATCAAGAGCATCCGTATCGTCCCACGCATCTCACTCGCCAATTTACGCATCGAGGACACCAGTCTACGACCTCCCACACACCCTATACTGAAGAAATCCTTAGAAACTTAGCCTGTAAAAAGAAAATTGCCTTTTCGGTCTTTGTTCCGTGCAAACAATATCGATCACGTCTTCAATAGATTTAGGAACAGTACATAAAGTGACAACCATTGTTTCAGATTATGAACTTGGAAGGAGCTTACATATAGGCACAGATATTATTATAGTATACTAGTAGCATAGGTAATCTTGGCGGTTTTTTAGTATCTTAGAGTTAAAGGTCTTGAAGCATCTGACGCAAAACACCAAACACGTTAAGAAGTACCCAAACTCTCCTTTTTTTATACAACTAAAATGGCAAACAAGCCTATGGTCCACCTATTGGTAAGCGGTTACCGTAATGTATGGATGCTTACAATATAGAGGTGTCACTCGCGCGTTGCCGGCCCTGAGAGAATACCTACTTATCGAGTGAACACTTACACTCTGTGGGCCAAATAAAAAGTACTTTTTAGGATCTGTGTTGAGGACCAAGGCGACATACAGCCTGGAAAACAGCTTACGTTATCCCTCTTCCTAAAACTCAAAACCCCACTACTGTTTCCCAATTTCGACTTATCTCTATTTTACCTGTCCTATCCAAAATCCTTGAAAATGTGGTCCATAAACAAAGCTTTTCTATCCAAACATTGCCTGTTAAATCCTTTCCAATCCGGTTTTCGTCCTGGTAACAGCACTGTCGGGGCCCTGACCAGAGTGTCGGATGACATACGCTGGGCCATGGACAATAAACAGCTAACTGCTTTGGTGTTACTAAAACTTCAGTAGTGCGTTCAACTCTGATGACTATGACATTATTTTAACTATCCTCTCCTCCCTTAATATTTCACACTCTGCAGTTTCTTGGTTCAACTCCTATCTTTCTGGTTGCTCGCAGTGTGTGCGCTCTAACGTGTCCCACTCTGACTGGTGTAATATCACTGCGGGTGTACCTCAAGGTGGTGTTCTTTCTCCTTTACTTTTCTCGGTTTTTATCAAAGCCATCACTCAAGTAATCTCCTCTCACTACCATCTTTATGCCGACGACTTGCAAATTTATCATCACTTTAAAGCTGTTGATATATCTGATGGAATTAGCCAAATCAACTCTGACTTAAATAATATCAATACTTGGGCGAAAGCTCATGGTCTCCTGGTTAATCCTTCCAAATCACAGGCGATGATAATCGGTAGTACTTACATGCTAATCATTATCACACATTCGACCCCATCTATTTTGTTTAATGGAACCCCGATCGCATATTCTGACAAAGCAAAAAATATAGGTGTTATCTTTGATAAACTATTTTGGTCAAGTCACATTAATAAGGTCAGTAGAAGGGTAAACTTTACCTTCCAATCACTCAAGCGTCTCCAGAAGTTCTTACCATTTGAAACTAAAATCACCCTTGCACAAACACTTTTACTACCTCTTCTCGACTATGCTGATGTTTGTTTCTTTGACGCCACGGAGGAACTTTTGAACAACCTTGAGCGTCTTCAAAACTTGTGCATCCGATTTATCTTCGGTTTGCGCAAGTTTGATCACGTTTCCAGCTTCAGATCCCAATTAAAATAGCTCTCTATTCGTCGTCGCCGTGATCTTCACGTTCTGACATTTTTCTTTAATGTTCTTCACAATCCCCTTTCCCCTAATTAGCTTATCTAAAGTGAAAGAGCATTATCTCTCTCTGTAATATACTTAGGTTAGGTACATTATGTAATATATATATATATATATATATATATATATATATATATTATTTGTATTTATGTATTAGTATGATTATATTGTATTTATTTTCGGTGTATGTGTATTCATAGGTAGTTAAAGTAGTGTATAATATGTAGTTTATTAAAATATAGTGGTATTTTAAGTATATTTCCTGACTTTGTACACCTACCAACTTTATCACTTCTCTATCTCTCCTCAAAGGTTTGCTGAAAGAAAACTCTTTTTAAGGTTAAGCTCGCTTTGTACAAACCTCACCTTATATTTTGTTTTATATTTCTGTTTTATTTCTGTGTACAATAAAGAATTATAAGACCTCCCTTATGCCCTCGAGGAAGTTATACTACTAATATTGTAAATGACAAAGTTTGGATGTTTGTTGCTGATAATCTCTGTAACGGCTGAAACGATTTGGATGAAATTCGGAACATGTATAGCACCTAGAATAACATATATTATGCTATTTTTTATCCTGGCACAACACGGGCAAAGTCGTGGGTCATTAATATGCAAGCTTCAGCTCTTCCAACCCCGATATTTAATGGCATTGGAAGAACAAGCGACGATTGTGTTCAATGATTATTCCAATACGTCAGTCAACATGAATTACTCTGTCCCGAAGTTGTGTACGAGCTCAAATGAACGGAGAATTACAAAATAATGAACAATCGACTCTATCGCAACCTTACAAGGATCGCGTAGGTTAAGGAAGGGAAGTGAGATGACCTCTGTGGCGCAATGGGAGAAAGGCCGCCTGAGACGCAGAAGGTTCGATTCCCGCCGCAGGACAAATATTAGTATGATTAGCAAATGCTTGTCCCGGGTCTGGGTGTTTACAATGTATAATATTTATGTATTTACAAAACAAAAAGGATATTAGTAGTTAATCAATAATGTAGTTCCCATAATACAAGTCCTGCTTAGTTTGGGGCTAGATGATGCTATGTGAAAAATGTCTAGCATTATTTAAGTTTTTTATTTACATTCATGTTTCGTTTCTTGAGGAACGCATGATACGCGTAGAAAGCCACTCGATCAAGCTTTGAACACCTACCTACGATCCATGAGCCCAATTCAGAGAAATACCGAATTGGCCGTTTGTCTTGTGACCTTTATTCGAATTTCTCTTTATTTCTCTTTTACACCTACAGCTTTCATATGAATGCAATTCTGTTTGATGACCTCAGCCGATTGGCAAGTGGCACATTCTATTTCGAGGTGCAATAGTAACACACAGCACCTGAGTAATACGTACTATTGGTCATCTTATCGAATGATTGCAATGTAAATATACCCATTAATTTCTTTGCATTTATTATGAGGAATTGGAGCATGCTCTTTCATTGTGATTTAAAAGCAATTAAAGAGTTACGAGGTATTTAACATCAATGCATTGTTTGTCTTGGTTCAAATCAATATATATAAAACTGTTCCGTTACTGATTGGCGGATCAACGCACAGCCTAAACCATAATTCCTAGATGCATGAAACTTGAAGAGTATATTCCTCTTATAGTGTAGGGGTGCACTAAGAAAGGAATTTCGAAAATTCTACCCCTAAGGGGATGAAAAGGGCTGAAAACCTTTGTATGAAAAATCGTATACCTCGAACTTGATTTTTGATGTACCTATCAATTACCTGCCCTACGCGAGTAAAACCGCGGGCATCGGCTAGTCTTATTATATAACTTTCTGGTTACTCAACAATTTTGAATTTCAGTGTGTGTCCTACTCAAATGAAAGTGTCCTTGAGAAGCCCTAAGTGAATTTCAATGCACATATCGCTACCCGATAGAGCTCTTAACCTTGGAGTAAATATGCAGCTGAGAGGGTCGCTCTAGGATATAATTTCCTCACCATACGAGTACAAGTAGCTATTATCTTATCCTACTATTATTACAAACGAGAAAGTTTGTGAGGATGGATGTTTGTTACTTTTTCACGCAAAAACTACTGAACGGATTTTGATGAAACTTCACAGTTATATAACTTATATATCAGAATAACACATAGGCTACTTTTAATCCGGGTGCCACGCGGGCGAAGCCGTGGCCACATGCTAGTTACTATTATACACGCGAAAGTTTGTAAGGAATGGATAGATGTTTGTTACTCTTTCACACAAAAACTACTGAACGGATTTTGATGAAACTTCACAATTAAGCTTATACATCAGAATAACACATAGGCTACTTTTTATCCGGATACCACGCGGGTGAAGCCGTAAGCAGAGGCTAGTATATTGCTCACGTGGTTTATAAATCAAATCCACTGGTAAAATTTTCTTAACATAATTGGTTTTTTAAACTGTTATGTTAAACTTTGATACTGTGGTGTAGGCATTTACATGATAAGTCCAAAGTTGGTAATTTTCTGATTTTTCATCACCCGTACTTAGTTTTTTTTACTTTCGTTTGATATATACTAGATTATGGTTTAGGCAGAGTAATTAAACTATTTATTTTTAATAAACTTTTAACTTTTATGATTCATATGAATCGGCTCACAATTTTGTTGTTGGAGATACATATTTTTCTTTTAGAAATTCATTCCTCTTTTTTTATAGACTGTACTCGTAGTATCCACAACATAGGGAATCATGGTGTGGGGTCTGAACTATGCATGTGTCTGTTGGGAGTTTACTTATTAACGGTTTGTTTTTACTTGTAAAGTACCTATGGGATCATATTTATTTCTATACTAAAAGTTCTTCATATACCCACGAGTACGACCTTCCACTTCACATCCACTGCTTTGACGTCTGATGAAAAAAGTCCTAAGTAAATAATAGCCAATGATTAGCAGCCAGTGTTTGTTGCACAAGTTATAATCAAGTACTTCTTTGACCATTGAGCATCGACAATATGCAACACTTACATTAATTACGGCATGTTGAACTAAATTGAGCGTTTCTATACACGTAAAAAATAATACGTGTTATGTACCAGTCACTTTAAATACACGCCACAATTAGCTTCCAGCAAGTATAACCCTATAAAGTATAGTCCCAAGAGATTCTAGGAGACTGAATCATTTACGAAGTTGGTAGGTATTGGCCACAAGGTAGGGCACAGAACAAAAAAAAAATTTTAAAGTGAAAACTACACATTATATAAATAAAACATCAACAATTAAGACTCTAATCGGCAATGCGTTGGCCATTTTGCTATGAATGGACCTGACGCCGAGTCTGAAATTATTTAGCATTTTCTTTTTAGTTAAGTGGTGATGAGTTTAAGTCCCGCTTAATCGCCATTTTCAATACCTACACATTTTAAAATGTTTTTAGGTTCCTTCGTCGTGTCAGTGGTTATCCCTTGGTCACCCTGCAGTTGCCAGGTTGAGGTATGGTGTGACTGTGCAGTTCTTGCCAATTACTTACTGCATTTCTACAAACTTACGTTTGCAATTTTTTTCTAAACTTAAGAATTTTGCATTCTTACGAAGGCCTTCAAACGCCGGCGATCCTATTACGGAAAAGGGATGGAAATGAGTGTGAATGGAATTCAAATTTCTGCATGCAAATTCAAGGCTTTATCAAAACCCTCCATCAAAGCTCAAGAGACTTAACGCGTGGTAGGTAGAGGCGTTTAAGGCAAATGTATGGTTCTATAAATCTGGAGGACTGTCGTCCTGTTGGACTGACATTTATCTCACTGATTATTGTTTAAAGGAGCTTAGTTAAAAAGTTTAGGAATTCTCCAGTAAATAGGTATCTTAGGAACATAGGTAGAGACTGTGAATCCGTTAAAATTGTTTCTTGTATCAGACGTAATCAAAACGCGAATATCCTAGAAAATAAAGTATCTAGCAAAACAAATCAAGTTGTATGTCAATCGTAAATAAAAAGCTCTGTTTGTCCTGCTATAATATAAAAATCGGTATGTTCTTCGTGATATAAATGAATGTCCAAGCATTCTGAGGTGGTAATTTGTACAATGACGTAACGTAGGGTGCCCCCCTCGACCGAAGGAAGACATTGTCATGACGGAAAAAGGCGGCCCAAGATTATTCATCATGGCATTCTTAGGAAAGGCCTCTATACCTCTTCAGCAGCAAACATTTTTCCGCTGATGATGATGTATGACTCAAAAGGTTCAAAGTATGTACATTTACGCGGCGTGATATGCGTCATTCGGTAAGTTCGCATATTTTTCTGCGTTACGAAACAGACTGTCTCATATGGTGCCTTGCGGTTTAGATCGCGGGATGAGTATGCTCTTATTGTTCAGCCAACCATGAAACGCTTGTTACGCAAATGGACAGCTACGAGCAAGTACAGTCAGCTGCAAGTCCTACTATCCTTACTAATATATTTTCCACTCCACCACTCACGGTCCACTGTCACCTCCGACCATTTAGGCTCAAACGCATCCAGATCGTCACGCCATCTCTTTCTGGGTCTACCCAGGCTATGCCAAATATCATGATTTACCTAAATACTTGAAGGTACTTTGTTTTTTTTTTACGTTAACCAACCTTGGATTGTAAACAAAATAGGTAATTATTAGAATACTCAGAAATTCTGAGCGAAGAGTTTGTTGTTGACTGTACAAACATTTACATAATAATAACATGCAATTATACACAGTAGGTAACTAGGTAGGTAGGTACAGGTGGTAATCTACCTCTCATCTATTTCATTTGAATTCTAACAAAAGCAACTGTACCTAAAACCTAAACAGCTGCAATATGTATGCACAAATGTTTATTTTATGTATTGAACAAAGACCCTGTAGCCCTTGGAAACATTTTAAGGTCAATGATCTGTTGGAAGTTCATTGATACTAGATGTAGTACATTATTGTTAAGATTATTTTTGACTGACTACGAAATCAGGTTACCTTCTTGTCTGAATTGAAAACTGTGCAACAAGTTATGTAGGTACCTACTTAATAACTTAGTTTTGTACATAGATATTTTCAAATATGAAATAAATAAGATGTTCTCTGCTAATCCTATTTAGGTACCAACTTTGAATTCAAAAGAGTAGGTAGGTACATGTATCTATATAATCTTATAGGTATATCTACCACAGAATAATTAATATACTACATAATTTGAATTAAATCTCTCATTTCTATGGTCACCTCTTAATTTGAATGTTGGCAAGAATACCTACAAATACAACTTCATAGTTTTAGATAAAAAATGTGAAAAAGTCAGCTCAACTTTGTCATAATGGTTAAAATGAGCATAAAAATTATAATATACAGGTTTATAAACCGTCTTAGACAGAACATGGTGAGTGACCTTGACCCTCAGAAGTAAGGTCACATTGCTTAGTGATATATTAGCAGGGGGGTTAAAAATGACCCATGAGTCTACATTTGTTATTTATCACTGGTTCTTTCTTCGTCACTCTATCTAGATCTGCTATTAGCGATAAGACCATAGTATTCCCGTGATTAGCTTGTAAATTACAAGTTTGAATTTGTAAGTAACAAATGTGGTGTACAATAAAGTGTTATCCATCTATCTATCTAGATCAACTACCACTTTTAAGGAACAATGCTGAATACTCCCGAATTCTAGTGATTAAAACCAATATTTAAGGACACTAATAAGTGTGTATAGGGAAGTACAACAGTAATAAACAACAATTATTCTAAAAAATATAGAATTATGAAGGCCTATTTGTGCAATAGTATAAAAAAGGACCAACATTGCGGTTTTATATCCTTTGCCTCTTCAGGGATGTTGTATGGCTGGTCCTAGGAGTAAAATAGTAAGGATTCATTTGAACAGTTTCTTACAATGCATTTCAAATAGTTACTGCTAAAGTAAGGTACCTACTTATAATGCATTGTTTGAGCTAAGTAATATTCATAGGACTTTTCAAAATAGTTCTGGTAGACTGAGCTGAGATCAGTGAACATCAAAATCATTATATGAGCGAGTTTCAAAGTGGTCCTTGTGATTTTTATGAATAAATGAATTTTGACTTTGTTTTTAAATGGGTTCCACTGTGACAAAGAAGCAAATAGTTAGTTGTATAGAATAGCATGATACAAATGAAACTTTATGTTTCATTTATATTAATTATGTGGGATTTTCCTGCTGATGTTAAATGAAAGGCAATGAGTATCCCCTTTTATGAAGCACCTTTCAACATGACCTACCTATGCTATCATTATTTTAATCATATAGATACTGGGCTTATCTTATCTGTAAGTAGTATGTTTTTATTTTATCAAACAATAAGGTGTGTGAATGAGTTTCCTTTTCCACTGCCAACATGAAGTAAACAAAGTTTGTTAATTTTCAAGTGAAAACAATACTTTTGGAGACTATAAAAATTAAATGAATCCTTAAAATATAATGTATTCGTTGTGGACTCAGCATCACTCTATTTATGACTAAAATGGACAAGGCATTTCCAATTAGAGACGCGTTAGAGGCTTGCTGCTCAGAAGTTTTTGAATACTTTATTTATTTATTTTGAAGTTTTGGGACAGATACAAATTTAATGAAGTAAAAATACAGCTGCATCATGAGTTAATTCAACTTATATTATAAATACATAAGATGTTTGGTGCTTATAATGTTGTAACAGCTGAACTGAGTTGAATGAAATTTGGTGTTAATAAACAAAAATTTACATTTGGGATTTAGATCATGGGATTGAGAAGGTACATACACATAGGTGTATATGTACTAAAGATGCATCAGTAAGTATTCATGATGGGTGTAAGAGTAACATAATATATAATCAAACAGTTAGATATAGGTACATACTTTTCGGTAAGGTACTGGGTGATCCAGTAGATCACCTCGCCAGTCAACTCTGATTCCGTGATCGTGTACCCAGCTATATTTACAGGTAGCTGGTCTTCTGGATTCACTGTCGCAGCAAAGTTCTCAAAGAACACCCGGTACGGAGTCAAATAATCCTCTTTATCACCCATTTTTTACTCTTCCACTAAAATATTGGTGTAATCGATCAAAAACTCACTGTAACACGATTACAAGTAATCAGTTAAGCTTAGAATAGATTCACAAAATGCTGAGTGGAAATTACTTGTCTACAAGTACACAAATTACATCATGTACGAATACATTTTAATATGTATCTACTGCATTTACACCACTCAACGGACGAGTTTTTATAAAATCATAACAAAAATCACATCACCCACCACAAACAACCATTGCATACACAGATTATACGTAGTACCACTTCTCTGGGCACAGATTGAATAAAATATATTTGCCGTGGCTATTTCCATTTTAGATTTCGAAGTCCCTCCTCTTCAAATTTAACCTCCCACCCCTTTACAGAACTGTCATAACTAAACTGTGACAAAAAAAGGCACTTGATTTTGAACATCATCGTTTGATTGGCTCTCTGCTGTAATAAAATTCGAAATGGGCAACTGTTTGTAATCTTTTTAAAAACCTACCATCTACTGTAAAAACAGTTTACAATAAAGACTATTCTGATTCTGAATTAAAAAACCCACTTTAACCTCCCCTCTCCCAAAGCCAAACTGTCAAAATTGTAATTTCAATTAAATTGAAAATTGTCACTTGTCCTTAAAATTAGATCTAATAACACTCTACGTTTTCTCTTCAAGGAACTCGTCCAGTGCATAAAACACTTTTGTTATTAATAATTTCTGTTAGTTTACAAATATATTTTTTCCATTGATCTCCTTTAGTGACAAAGGTATACGATTCAATTAGTTTCAATGCATGTCCTCTTATGCCGACATGCTCTAATCTTTTTAATAATATGTTATGTACCCCGCAGTCTAAAGATTTGGGCATGTCCAAAAACAGCGCTATACCCGTATTTTTATTATTTATACCATGGGATGCTATAAAAATTTTGAAAATAGCTAATGATGTGTTATTTCCCCTCTGAAACCCAAAGTTTAGTGTATCATTATAGTTAAAACATTAAATTAGTTGTGTGTTTATAATCATTTCAAATATTTATGAGATACTAGAGTAATTCTGGATTTGGAATAGCCTCGGCCGTGTATATGTAAACCTAGTTTTTTACTAGCTAGTTGCATTCTAGTTAGTATAAAAGCCTCAAAGGTATTATCCCTAACTAGTCTGGTGGGTGGACTTATGTTCATTTTTATTTCAAAAATAAGATAAAGAAAATAAGATGGTGAATCAATGTACATGCATCACAGATAAAAAAATGGTATGTACGATGTACATTAGGACCACTTAATGTACATTGTACCTACATACCTACTTTAACATTTTAGTGACACTGTGGCATTAAGTTTTAAGTTTTATTTTGAGTTACAAAACTATCTTTGATTTGCCTGCAGCTATCTCTACTCTAGTAAGTCTGTGCTACAGCTGGTCTTATGTAGATACCGGTGATTATTATCAGCTTCAATCAATAGATTATTGCTGAACTTACATTGGCTATGTAATGATTAAGTATTTGTACGTGATTGATAAAATTAATGATAAAGATAACACAATTTTGGTCCACATTGCAGTGGTCAGACAATCTCATTCTGCAACATAATTTTGTGCTGTGATAATTATCAGAAGCCAGTCTAAGTTACAAAATTCCAAGAACCATGCCTACTATCGTTGGGAAATATCAACACTATAAAAATGAAAATGTAGATGACTATTTTGCTGCAGTTGGTAAGTCTTTACTTTTACCTTTCTGTATTAAATACAGAATATGAAAGTTATAGGCGTTTTCCTATATTTTACTGATCTTTTATGTACGAATCTCAAAATCATATTTTCCTAAATTTATAGATTTTCTAAATGCCCATATATATCAATGTTGGAAATAGAACTGTCAAATTAGTGTACAGTCAGATACAAATTTTATTTTAAAATTTCAACTTTAAGGGGGAAATGTAATGTAATGTAATGACATTACATTACCCCCTTAAAGTTGAAATTTTCAAAAATCCTTTTTCAGCGGATGCTAATGTTGCAAATTAGACCTATGTTACAAATTACAGCCTTCTAGACTTAGTGCTTTGATATAATGTATTGAATTGTTTAACTTAAGTATTCCTACTTGAAATGTTGTCATTGATAAACTTTTTTATCTTTAAGGTGTACCTTACATGGGGCGTAAAATGATGAGTATGTCATCGCCTGTAATGGAGATCAAAGTGGAAAGTGACATAATGACAATAAAAAACTCATCTTTGCTAAGAACCATAGAATTGAAATTCAAATTTGGAGAGGAGTATGAAGAAAATATGCCAAACACTGTAATCAAAGTATGTAACAACAACAAAAGTCTTTTACGATTAAAAAGTTCGAAGAACTACTAGTGTAGATACTTAGGAATAGGTTTGTATAGATAATTATGCAATTTATTGAAATGATCTCTTAATTATGATATATTTACTAATTAGTTTATATATTTACCACAGACAGTGGGGCATCCAAATCAAACATCGTAAATTTTTATTTTACCCCTATATATTTACCTTTCAGAAGTATCATAATAATTATTATGCATCATGCATGAATAACAATGCCAACTTATGCATTTTTATCCCTGGTACTACCAGCAATAAAAACCAGTCATGCTGAATCTTACAGTACAATACTCACACTTAAAATAAAATAGTTTTTTTAGAATCGATGAAAAACAGCAAGTCACTATATTAATGAGATTTGTTTTCATTGTTTATTAATACGCTAATCTTTACCATAAAAAAACTTAAAACTAAGCAGTAACTAAGAGGGCAAAAACTGATGATCTAACATGAATGCTCGAAAATGCAAAATAAATAAATAATAATCTAACTAATCTTAACGCAGATGGCGATAAAACTTGAGTCACTAGTAAAGAGAGTTTAAGTCATTGGCATAGCTCATTTAATTAGCAAGTTAAAAATGCAATGGGTAGATCATAATTAACTTTCAGAATCGGCAACCGTTTGGAGTTATGGTTCTTAAATGTATCTACATTTATGGACGAAAACGCAATGTAGAAAGACCCTCTTACCCGATAGACCGATAATAATCTGTTGTGGGAATACGATTGATAATGGTGGCTCAAAATCAAGATTCGTTACTTCACTCCTTGAGTGAGGCCTATGTTCTAGTAGACTTATATTTATTATGGGCTGGTTGTATGCAAAAATATAAATGTTTTTGAGTAAAATAAAACCTTGAATAAAGCTGTAGTAAATGTTTATGTTTCAGAGCGTCACCACAAAAATAAATGACTGTGAATTAGAAACCAAATCTGTGATTCCCGATAATGGAGCAAAATGTGGCCGGCATTACCTGTTCACTGATGAAGGAGTTGTTGTTGTAAGTATCGAGTTAACAATCATAACGCCTCGCAACATTCAAAACCTGCTGAATAAATTTACAAAAGAACTAAAACTATGGCTACTAAATAACAGATTTTACTATTTGAAAGAATTTCTTGGTTAATATACTAAATTAATGAACTTGACTGTTTTATTTTATTAATGTATATGCTTTGACTTTGAAATTTATTTTTAATTTTGGAATAGTTATTTCTTGTTTGGCAGTCTATTAGTAAATTTTATACTTACATAAAATTACATAGTAGGTACTATTAGCCTCTGCCGACAGTTTCGTTCGCGTGGTACCAGGATAAAAGGTAACCTAAGTATGTCTTATTCTTTATCCCGAACTATACCTGTTCCAAATCACATCGAAATCAATGAGATTATTAGCAACAAACATTCAAACTTTGACATTTATAGTAATTTTAAGATAGGTGATTAGGCATTTTTTAATGTTATTATATAGACATGTTTACAATGAGTTAGATGAAATATTCATCTAACTCATATTTGCTTCCTGGAATGTGAGCTCCCTTAAATGTAATTAATAACAAAAATGCACCTTACATTACTACATTCAGGCGAATAAATGAATTGGAATTGACTGTGAATTATGCTACAAATGTACTTACTTGTAATGTTAGACCAAATCTAGGTATAAGTAAGTAAACATTGTAACATAAAATCTGACCTTATTAGTTAACAAACTTCATCATATGTCCATCTTTTAAAACCAACTGAGTAAATTTAGACGAGCTTGTTTATTCTATGTTTAAAGAAGACTAATCATTATTAATTATTTTTTACTTGTTTCAGACCCTTACACACGACCTTGCAAAAACACCCGCCAAACGTTATTTCCGCCGTGTGGAGTCTTGACTCGAATAAAACCCTTAAGTCTGTTATCTACCAAAGCGAAGAGAAATTAACGATTCTAAGGGTTCTAATGTTCAACTTTATTATACAGTCCATTACCCTCCATGGCTTTAGACGTAAACTCAGTGGAGATTCAACATTTAAACAATCACTTGATTAGGAGATTCTTTGCTATGATAGATAACAATAAGGAATTGGCCTTAAATATAAGAGACCATCATCAGGTCAGATTATTACATATCGGAAGTATCTTTTTAGAAGACCGTAATATTCATATTAATTTATTGCCTTCATATACAAATTTAGAGGTCTTCAAATTACATAGAAATAGGTAGCTATATGAACCCCGTTAGGGTGCTGCAATTTGAGTTCGATATACTCGCAATGTCGATAAAATAATACATTTGAAAAGAAACATGCAAAATATTAACAATACTAAATTAGTAGGTACAAAGTCAAAAACATTGTCAAATTCATTAAATTAGGTCAAAAAAATAATAAAAATCGAGAGTCAAGGAAAACAAATAAAGAATAAATTGATACAATTAGATTAAATTTTTCAATAATACTTACATTCCTTCTAAAATGTGATAAAATAAATGTCATATTCAAAATATCTTGAACAAAGTAATTAATAATGAGCATTGTACATTTTTATGTTTATGTTATATTGATGAGGGATTTATAATTTGATTTAATGGATAACCCTTGGAAGATTCAACAGTGCTTCTCATATAATACCTTTTTAATTTCAGTCTGACTTTCAGTTTGACTATGTAAATAGATAGGTAAGATGTAAATACACAATATAAATGTACATATCGCCTATATTTAAACTGTTGCAACTTAAAAATCTGTATTTGGGCAATTGAGAAAAAACAATTTCTGAGTGTCTTAACTACACATTATTAAATTAGAGTAGAGAACACTTACAAGAGTAGTTGATTTGACTCAGTTGTTAATAATTAATGCAGCTTAAAAGCTCTCCAGTAATCGGTTACAAACGAATTAATATACTTTCGAGTTGCAGCAGTTTACACCTAGGGGGAGATTCGTTAGACAAAATGGCCTGTAGGTACTTATGTTACTAAAATTATGTATTTAGGTATTTTATTTTTATATATCTTAATTTATATTTTTGATAAAGTAACCTATGATTAACTTATGCTGTTTTGTATTTCAACCTGCGTATCTATCATTTGTTACAAATCTTATACCTACTACTACTATCAAAGTTCTCTTATTTGACTCTTAACTATGTTTCTATGTTAGCATTGGAAATCCATTGAACTAATAATTTACGATGGCATTTCTTATCGAATGTTACTCGTTCGAATCGTACTTTGTTTCCTACTTTTAGAACTCAAAACAAAAAATTTAGAGAACATAACTTTTGCAAATTACTTTGAAGCTTTATATTAATTTCATGGACAATATTTTAAAATAAATAATATTTTCCTAATAAATTTCAACAACTCGTACATTGTTTCCTACTTTTAGAACTCAAGGCAAAAAAGGTAGAGAACACAACTTTGCAAAGTACTTGGAAGCTTTATATTAATTTCATGGACAAGTTAAAAATAATATTTTCCTAATAAATGTCAACAACTCAGTACTAAGCATAAACTAATATTTTAGGAAAATAAGTGCTTTGCAGCTAATAAAACAAGTAGGTATCATCATGAGTAAACTTTGTTCAAAATATTAATACCAAAACCTATGTATATTCTTATAATGAGTACCAGCGAATGATTTTAAAAAAATATATATTTTTACGTGTTTGTGTGAGTACGTGATACCGGGCTTACACTTACGAATTAGCATTCGTTTAGACACTCTTCAATACACTCTTCGTATGCGTTATAATGAAACCTAACATGTCAGAAATGTTGAAATTAGGTTGCCTATTTTCGTTGGTCCACTAAATTTCGACCCATACCCAGTATGTAGGTAAGAGTATATAGGTATGTACAGTATATATACCCTATCTACTTTCTGTAACTAATGTAGATTAGATGAATTATTTGTCTGGTTATGCAGGTAGGTACCTTTTATTTTCTTAATAAATAATTGAATTTGACGTGTTACCGTCCATGAAGTAAGACATACACGTGTTATTAGATCGGACGCTCTGTGCCATTCTAACTAATCTATGCTTTGTGCGAATGTGTATACAGCAAGTTCGCGGCATCATTCGAGTCCTTTGACTCGCGTTCAAAAGATCGCCCCCGACCCGAGCGCTCTAGTTTTGAGGCAAATGACTAGATTAGTGACGAATGTGCCGTTCACAAATGCGTATTCCATTACAGATTAGTAGGTACTAAGTAATTCACATTCGTGTGCATGACGCATGTGTATAAACGGTATTAGTTTTGATGGCATTCTATGTTATCACATTACTCAAGCCATAATCAAGAAGTGAAGTGAAACTCATAGCAACAAACAAATACCTACAACAAAACTCACAAATTCATCTCGACTTTGGATCATCATCAGTAAATTGCAATAAATAAACGTCTTTCTTTACTGGTCATTGACTTTGACAGCGCTTGCTGTCAAAGTCAATTGTCAAACAAACGTCAATCAAACTAATGTGCGAGCGATGAGCGTTCTAATATAAAAGAAAAAAATAGGTACCTAGTACCTACCTACGAATCTTTTGATTTTTTGTGACAAATCTCTTTCTTTCTATTCTAGTTACTACGGAATTAATCTACTTACTTATCGCTGAACGTTTTGATTAACTATCTACCTAATTAATTCACTGCAAAACCTTTATTTGTAAGAATACGTGCTACGCAATGGCTAATTATGTTTCCCCCAAAGATCAGGTGAGTGCGCAAAAACTTCTCATTAAATAGGTACCTATTTTTCCATTCCTTTGGCAGTCTCCTTTGTAAATTAAAAATGGGTGCCAATGGTTGGGATTTAGGCAGCCGTCATCGGTAAAGGAAGAATAGGGGTGTAAAAGGGATGACTCCCCGATTTCAACGGTAGGTACCATCTACCACTTCAAATTTTAGTAAATTAATAGTTTACTGAGAAATAAGAAACAAAAATAAGTGGACAAACGCATGTGGTAACAACTTTTTTCAAAGCAATGTCCATCATCTTGTTGAGTATTATAGGTACTATGTGATGTGAAAATAAAGTGAAGGTACATTTTCAAGTCATGAAAACTAAATTCGACGATTTTCTAATCCTGTTTGGTGAGCTATAGTGCATAATTTAGTTTGTAACATTTAAAGAAGCGCAGCATCTCTAGTAAGTCTGTGACTGTGAGTACAGCTATCATTCACTACAAGTCCCTACAATCTGGTTAGTGAAAAAGTTTGATGTTTTCTACGAGAGTACAAATGACATCGAAAATCGACAGGAGTTCTTACAAAAACAAAACAAAATTTGTTTAAAGATAATCATTTCTCATTCATTACAGTTATTTGATTGTTTAATTTTGTTTTGCAGGATGAGCAAGTTAAAAAACTGAGGAGACTGTTGGAAGGATGGCGAATGGCTTTACTCACTATGAAATCTATCATACTCTGGGAGCAGCAATGGCACCCTGCTGCCATATTTTGTGCAGTATCCTTTCTCTACTTTCTTGTTTGGATCATGGACCTAAATTCTCTTGCTACATTCGCTGTGGTTGGCCTTCTTATTAATTTAATAGATTTCATCGTACCAATTGTGAGCAATCTAATCTATGGACCTAGCGCCTGGACTGGCCAGCATGAGAAAATTTTCATTGATATTTGCAACAACCTTGTTGTGAGCTACAACAAAACATTCGAAAATATCAGAACATTTTGCTCTCTGCGGGAAACAAAACCTATAATGGTGAGTTGAAATTATATTATTAATCATATTATTCATACTTTCATACTCTAACTTTCATCATAAATCAATTGTAGTCTACTGCTGGACAAAGGGTACTCTTAACTAATCCTTGTGATTAATCAGCATGTCCTGCTTTGTTAGGTGTGGTATGTACGAACAATGAGTGAACAGGTTTGTAAAATCAAAGATAATATTGCATGTGGATGGATGATGCAATTCATATTGGTTGATATTTATACATCTCTCTCTCTCTCTTTAGGTGAATAGTGAGCTTAACTTTATGAAGCTGGGTTGGCTAGGGTTGGGTTAGTGCTGAAACAATTCCACTTTCAATTAGACGGGGCCAATTTTCACCATCATAAGAACCTATGTATTCCATCCCATAGTGAAACAAAATTCTACATCCTCACACAATAAAACTTTATTTTGATAGAAAATGAAAAAAACTAATTATGCAAGAATAGGATGGTGGGCCATAATAAAGCCCCAGGTCATACACTGACTGACACGTAACAACAATAAAAGATGTGCAAGGAGGTATCTTTATATATTTTTTTGGCTATAAAACACTTTCATACCTTCTGTGATTTTATTTTGATAAATGTTTAACTGAGTGAACAGTCGGAGTAGTGGCACATAGACAGGCAGACATACAAACAGACATGATGAATCTGTAAAGGTTCTGTATTCGTCATTTGGCTTAGAAACCCTAAATTTAATATAATTACAAAATGCAAAAAAGAGTCAGAAATGCCAATAATGAGCCATGAAGTCTTAAACTCTTTCCAATATCATGTGTCTAACAAAGGTTTTTGTTTCAGTACTACATCATATCCATCAGCATGCTATGCACACTGACCTGGATCGCTTCATCCATCAACAACACATTCCTGCTTTACATCCTCACATCAGTGATGCTGCTGTGGCCAGGCCTCGCTCACACTGGAGTATTCAACCCCTTACTCACCTTTGTCAACAAGGCACCTAAAATCCCTTTCCTCAAATCTGATTAAAATAATCTCAAATGCTTATACTTTTATTCTGTGATGGTCTGGTCATAAGTTTTAAGTTTAATTAGAGTTATGCTGTTAAATTATTGTCTCCATGATATTAAATAAAGAGCCAAAGCTACTTTAATTTTTATAAATGTTGTTTTATCAATTATGTATTCAATAACCAAGAACTTTGCTGCTGCTTAATAGCAGCAATACTTAAATAAGTATTGCATATAAATTTAGAACTAGGTGGCGCTAGTAATAATATTACAAACAACATACTCGTGATGCCAAACTAAGGCCCAATAACATTTAACCAGAGTTAACATTCTAACCTGGGTTGCATTATGTTACAATCTACCTTGTTGATTGTACAGTATAAAATAACAGTAAATAGCTTAGTGACACTTATGTGAACAAGCATTTTCAAATTAGAGTTAATTTATAAAGCAGGTCATTGTACAGCACAATCAATTAGAAAGTATGCATACCCATGCGATACCCAAGTGGACCTAGGAGTGTTTGAAATTCAGTTCACCTGTTTTGCGAAAGACTTGGTGCCTGTGATAGGTTTAGAAAAACTTATAATACAGTAATGCCTGGAATAAAATGAAAGATACACATGAATTAAGTATGAAGTATATTTTTTGTAACAAATTCTTCATCTACATGATCTAACATTGCATATAAAAGAAAAGTTACAATAAATAGGCTAGTGATCACATTGGGTGCATAACATCGCACTTTCTATAACTCATTAAAAAAATATACTAAAACCTGCACTTCTACTACTAAATTGGATTCTCGTTAAAAACAGTAAATAGGTAATTACGCAACCCTAGAATTTTATTTTTCTACAGCTAGGTAAACATTTTATTGCTAAACGCATTGGTTCTACCTAGGTAGAACAATTAATTATTGTTTGAAAAATCATCTACCTACTGAAAAATAAATTAACTAAAAACTTCTATGTTTTAGTTTTATTAAACTTTTATGAAAAAATATCATTACTTAATGTTTTGTTTGTCGTGGTACTTTATGGGGAAGACAGTTATATTCAAAATCAAGTCAAAATTAAAAAGTCCTAAGCGTATTCTATTACGTTTTGCAGCGCCACCTATGCATATCCAGCAGTCTTTTGACTGATGATAATGATGAAAACCATACGTTGAAAGTACTACATCCCTACCTATCTAGTGCAGGAGATTCTCACAGCTCATAATTGCAACTACTATTTACATTTCTTCTTAATTTCCAAAGTATCAAGTATCAAATATCATAATTTTGAAATAATTAATCCCGATTTGATTTTACATTTCCGAAATAGTGAATCCAAGTTTGATATGAGAGTTATTTGCCTTCGTGACGGAAGGACCTTCATTTTTATTCGCCACGCTGTCACTAGAAGTACTCGGTCTTAGCAAGTCTTCCGCGACGAGTGTGGTTTTGAACCTACTGCCCGCTACACTACTACTGGTGCTAACCGGCGCATTACTGCTTTTTTGTGCACTACTATCGCTATATCTTCTGCTACCATTATTAAGCAGCTCATTTCTCCTATTTCTACTCTTGGATTCTTTACTTTGTAGATTTAACGAGTCGAGATCGGAGACTATGTGTTGAGTGACGTCTTTCCTACATTTTACTACATCATTTTCCAAGTTGAAGTTTTTGCTGCTAGAAGGAACGTCTTTGTAAAAAGTTTCTTTAGTTTGTTGCATGTTTAGTCCGTAGAAGTCGGCAGCAGCACTGGTCGACGGGAGGGCGTCGCTTGTCGACGGTTGGGCGTCGCTAGTCGACGGTTGGACGGATCTTATCGACTGTTGTGCGTCGTTAAGTCTTAAAGGAGGGCCAACAGAATGTGTTAGAGGGCTGAGGTCGTTTCTGATGATTTTCATGGGTGATCCGCAGTAGGCTACTGCTAGGGTATCTTCATCGTCTTCGCCTTCTCCGCTCTGTAGAAAAAAATCATATTACCTTATAAGCCAACATTCATATCTGTGGCCACAACCATTATAAATAAAGCCTTTTTCACATTAATTTTTAATCATCGTCACACGTTCGAGTGTTCTGGCTCAGATCTCAGCATCGCAATACTTACATCATCTTGGTTAGGAAGAAGCAAACTTACAAACAAGTCGTGGTCCGTGATGGATCCGGCGGTGGCCTCGTTGCTACCGAATTCTGAGGCGATCGACACCGGCGTCACGTCACCGCTAATAGACGAACCTGTAATAAACAACAGGGGTATGTTAACCTAGCTGCTTAGGTACCTCAACATCAACATAAAATAAAAGGGCGTTTATTTACTAGACTTAAATTACTTACATTTATTTACACACATAAACAAACATACCTAGCCTAGATACAATAATTTAGATAGGTGTAATAATAAGGTATGTCTGTAGGTAAGTAAAAAGATCGAAGACTCATACATGCTAAACGAGCAAAAACGTTGCTCGTTTCTGTATGTATAAGTTATGACGAATAAATAATATTTATGTGCATGTAATGAAAAAATTATCACCATAATTTCAGTTTTGTTAGTGGAATTGTAAAGCAAAAAAAAGACATTCTCATACTTATTTGATTGACTAATTAAAGTGAACAAGTTCGGTCGATTCTATGTAATATGTTTAGTAAAATAATAGAAAGAAAACAAGTGACAAGGTAGCATACGTTAATGCCATGCCAAGATGCGCATTAGGCGTCAGTCAAGTAATAATAATACATAATCAGCACATAAAGTGACTATAGTCTATCCATACCTTAGAATTAAGTGTGTCTAGCAGAGTCCATTCTAATTATAAATTTAGCTAGAATGTGCGTGCACGTGCATTCTAAGTTTATGCAAAATGTCCGACGAACGAAAATGTTTGATGCATGTTTTCCAACTGCAAGGCAAGCAACGATAGTGGCCAATTGGTACATTTAATTTAATTTAATTTACACTGCATTTTATTAAAATTTAATTCCACCCGCGATACAGGCTCGACCTAGTGCAACCATAGTTTTAACTGCGTCGATATCCCTTCGTATTGCGGATATTCACGCAAGGAGGTATTTGTATTGTATTGTAACTCAATGCATCTATCACGACATGTACGGTAGAAGACTAAACTTGGAGTTAAGAGTGGGTCAAAGGTTTCACTCACTCCCTTGATAAGTCCATGCGTCACTCGGCACCATCTCCAATTCGTCGCTTTCGTACTGCCGATAATAGAACGGCTCTAATATTGGCAGAAGCGTTGTCCGTAGCTTACGTCGCTACGTACCGGCAGCAGCCATCGACTTCCGTCGACATTACCTCGCGGCTCTCGCTGAGGCTCTAACTTTAAGAGAGGATTGAAGGCTCCAGATCATCAATTGGCAGAAACAGTCCGCAGCTTATGTCGACAGCAGCCACGTTGAAGCTCTTATTCTTAGGGGTAAAAGACTATATTGGCAGTGGAAGCCGTCCATCCGTTCCACCGAGACCTGTCTAATATTAATACCTGCTGCACTGCAATGCGGCATGAGCGGTCGCAGGGCCGACTCGCACAGGGTAGCAGGCTCGCCGTCCCAGCGGTCGACGCCCTTCCAACTACTGGAACCAACGGGACACCCTCCAATTCTGAATTAAGTTCAGCTCGACTTTGTCAGCAAAAAAGATTAACAATTGTATGCCGCAAACGGATGGACCGTTTTCAGTCAGATTTTTTATTTGAAAACTGGCATAGTTGGAATGGTTCCTGGGTTATCACCATACGTCATGAGGGGCGCTGCAATTGGTTAATGATAACCGATTGTAAAGCAGTATTTAGGAAGGTTGTAAAAGGTTTTGGGTGCGAAAAAACTATCTAACTAGCTAGTTTCTATATCTGGGGAAAGCCCTATAACTTTATTTTATGAGATGGAACGTATTCTCGTTCATTTTTCACTGCCATGCCTTCGAAAGGCCATGACCAGCACCTAAACACCATCAAAGTAAAGTACCTTTATAGATGTAAATGTTTACATTAACTGTATTTATCTGTTCCAGGTTATTGATTATGTAACACGGAACACTAAGATAGTTTTTATTATACAGGCGTAAGTATTGCGATTATTAGGTACTGTCAAACAATCATAAAAGTGCCGTTTGACGGCACTGATCAGACATTACGCCTGTATAAAAAAAACTATCACAGTAAGTGCAAATTATTACAACATAAAAAAAGTACAAGCATTAGCGTTAATGACAAGTGTCTGTACAAGTGAGAGAGCATCAATGTCAGAAAGCAAAAATGTTAAGGTTCGCTCAAACGGACGCGTTCTATCCTTGGACGCGATAGAGCGCACAGATCTGCCTGCTTAGCGTAAAAAACCCAAGACAACTGTTTTGTCTACCGCGGTGAAGACAAAAAATATTTTGTCCCTCTCTTTTGTTTGACAGAATAGGCGACAGAAATAGGTTTTTTCTTCTCTTTCGTAGATAAAACTTTGTCTTGGGTGCTCATGCTAAGCGGGCAGATCGTTCAGCAAGCTAGTGAGATTGTTCGGTTCATCGGTCACACCGGCCGGCACCGTGAATCGAACTAGTGATTCACGGTGCCGGCCGGCCTATCGACTAGTGCCAAATAATTTTTAAGACATTAAATGTCAAAAAACCGACTTCAAACAAAGCATCAAATTTCTTCACCCTTAGGTTTTTTTTATAAAATATGTATGGAATATCCCTTTAGGTTTACCCTACACATTAAAAATAGATATGGCGTAACATACGCACAAAAAAAAACATACATACGATTGAAAACCTCCTTCATGAAGTCGGTTGATAATAATTGAATCGCGATACGTTTTGCAGTGCCAAGTTTACTATCCCGTAGGCATTCTATCATCGAATTTGCACGTGCTTACGTTATTTTGTCGATGGAACGTATTGTCGTTATTTTGACACTCTTTAGAATAAAAAAACAAAAGGAAAATTGCCTAAAAATGATTTAAAACCAACAACTAAACGAGCTTATACATCCCAACTAGATACTAAAGATATTTTCATACCTGTTTGATATGTTTATATCTGTGGAATATGTTTACTAAAAGGAGTGTTCATACCTGTCGCATATGTTCTTATGCTCCGAGTTGGAGGCGTAGTTGGAGTTGGGGGAAGATGGTCCAGCTGACGACAGGGCGCTGGGCAGCTCACCCGATGACGACATCAAAGAGGACGGACCACTCCATCCCACACCTGTCAATTTGTAGTTCGGTTAGTTCTAAGGGGTTCCAGTAATTAGTTCCAATATATTTATTCACCACAGTGAAAATAGCGACAGAAAACTGAAAAATAAAACCAGGTTTTCAAACCCAGCCTCGCAGTTCTGTATAAGTTTGTTGTGTAACACATTTCTTGCCAACCTTACAGTTTAAGTTTTACAGTACCACGACAGAAGTAATGCAATCATCGTCACTCAGAAATGGGAATCTGCAGGTTTAGCATGAGCTACTAGTGCTGGGAAGCGTAAAAAACTGTATGCACTTCCTAAATGTATTCAAACCGCACGTGCATCATAGACGCCACGCCTTGCGAAGATAGCCGAAGATTGTCGAGGCGCATAACTTTTGCCGGAGCCCCTTACTCTTACGTCGGACGAAAGTCCATGACGTCGGTTGGTGACAGGGCGATAGACCTCAAATTGAATCAATCAAGCGGGCCTCGGGTGGGCGGCGGTACATCCTGGCATGTGCCGCCGTTAGCACCGCGAGTGTGCTGGGGGTGGTTTACCAACTGCCCCCGGGAAGTGCGAAGGGCGCTATACGAGAGGGGCACCGGTGCGTTCCTTTGGAGATCCCGGAGCCCCTTGACATGCATCGAGGCCGGCCACCGGGGGGTTTTTAGTTAGTCCACGAGTCCGTGAACCTCACATACCCTATAACACCCTCAATGTGGAAGGGTATCTGTTAGCAGATTTTCCCCTCGTAACAAAAAAAAACTTCAAATTGAGTTGGGCAGGAAACCTGGTCAGACGTGGTGATGGTCGTTGAAGTAAATCCGTGGCCGAAGAGATCAGAATCGTCCTAAAATTCGGTGGATCGACGACATCGCCAATGTTTATTTATATACTAGCTGTGTCACGGCCGCACTCCCACCATGTAGCATCGCCCGTCCGCGTTATTACTGCTTCTGCTCGGCTTCTAAGGGTCCTAGCATAGCATCATGCGATGACCCTTAGAAGCCGAGCAGACAAATCCGACTGGTTGTTCCAGAGATTAGCAAACAAACTCTTCAGCTTGATTATTAGTATAGATTATTTATTAAAGTGCACGGACGCAAGACGCCCAGGACGGAGTAGGCTATATGAGGTATATAATAAAAATCCTTAGTAAATTAGCTTTCCGTCCATATAATTAGTTTTGACTTGGTGACAATAGATATCGAGATACAAGCGATTTATTAATCGCGGGGCGTCCGAAATTTGCAACGATAACATTTTTCGCGACCTTGGAAATTCCTTGGACGTTTGCGAGGCTATACCCAGCGCAGTGGACGACTCATGGCTGAAATGATGATGACCCTCCCCCATACTTACTATTAGTGGGCGAGGGCTGCTTGTGAGGGAGGGCGGGCGCGGGCGCGTGGTGCGCGGGCGGAGTGCCGAGCAGCACGGGCGCCGCCGCCACGCGCTCCAGGAACGCGTCCAGCTGACGCAGCGACAGCGCGTTGTGCAGCGTCTCCAACGGACGGATGGCCGGCACACCGCCGAAACCTTCTAAAGCCGCTGTAAACGACAACTGCGTGAATAGACTTGACAAAGGATGGTTGGAGTAAATGGCTACTTTACAAAGAATGTGAGGTAAGGGTAATTCGGATGACATCTTAATACAAAAAGCGGGCCAAAGGATAAGAAGTTACAAGCTGCGGAAAAGCATATTTTACCTTTGCAAAAAAAGTAGTGATGCTATGACAATACACATTTTTTTTTACTTTTACGACATTTTCTTTTACTTTTGACTTTTTACCTACATCCGTATATTTTTTGCACTAAATAATAGCCTATTATGTAATATTTGAAGCCTTTGTTATGCTTGGACATATATGAAAGAAACCTACTCGGAAAACAGAGACTGGCCAATTAGCCACTTTCATAGTCAGGTAGTGTGAAAAGAAAAGTCGGGTAGGTCGGCGGTGTACATCAAGGGTGAATCCTTATTTAGTACAACACTAACCACTAAAAAAACATACACAGGTCTTTAGGCCCCTTGTCGCTGTATCAGATTTTGAATTGCCGCACATTCTGTGCTGGCCTAAAAGAAATAGCACTGACCGTTGCTCGAGGAGGAGGTGGGTATCATGACGCGCAGATTGGGCGCGGAGCTGGATCCCGAGATGACCGCCGTAGAGAAGAGTCCCGCAGCGGAGAGCTTCCCGCGCGCGCCCAGCCCCAGCATCTTGAGGTAGCTCATCTGGCCGGCGATGCTGTGCCGCTGCCGCCGCCCTGCGCCCCCAACGCTACAGGCGTCGGCGCCCCCCTGCCGCGGCCACGACGCCCCCCTTCCCCCCTCCGAGCCGAACGTGATCGCCGACAGTGGGAGCTCGTTAGTCGAGGACTCGACGCCGTCCACGTTAATGAGGGGGGTTAGCGGGTCGAGGCTCGCGCGCCGGCCGGACGGCGCCGTTACGGTTAGTACGGGGACTGGCAGCGCGCAATGGCGGGCGAGGTTAGTGCGTTTAGGAGTTACGTGATGTGAGTGTTAATACGGGGTGATAGAGAAAAATAACATTAGTATCCAATAAATAAATAAATAGATTATAAAAATAAATAAATAGACAGTAAAATAAATAGTGTGGAAGCGTGACGGTGGTAGCGATACGTATCGCGACATCACAAGTGCATAACCGTGTCCCAGGTGACATGGACGGCCGTTGGACAGGTGTTCCGTCGCGACGACGCCCTCGACGTCGCCGAATCACTCCTCGGCTCATAACACTGATCCGAGGAGAAAATGACAACTGAAGGCGACATCGCAACCGCACGATCTTACACTAACAACCGTATTCAAGAGGCTCACTGATGCTGCTATTACCAAACTTGGGCAAGGCAAATAAATTGAGTGGACTTTGTGTTTGAAGTGATTTCCCGACACATTTTCTGTCACTTTAAACCTTTTCATTCCGATTTGATTACTAAAATATTGCGTTGGTAAGAATAACAACATTTTTGTTCACTTGCAGTTGTAACAATAAACTTAAATAAATAAAAAAGTAAATCACTTTAAATTCAAAATCCACTCATTTGAATGACTGGCTAAAGTGTGGTAGCATCAGCTAATTGCTGTCTATTAACATGTGGGACAAAATAGTCAAGTAAACGTGAATACGGCAAAAAAGTTAGTTGAACATGCTTTAGAACAGCAGTCAAACGCACACAACACACAAATGAGGAGCAAAGTTGCAACAACACACAATATCGCCGGCCAGAATGAGCTCAAAAACCGCTGTAGTCTCGTCGGTAAGCTACGGACTCAGTAATCATGTCAAATAAACGACGCACACAATAAAACACAGTAACAAAACATAAAATTAAAGATAGGACGAATACTTATTCTCGGCACACACAAAGAGATGACTTACGGATCGGAACTACGGGTTCGATTTTAAATAACTTGATAATGAGGCTACTTCATCTAATCCTCGCATTACAGTAATGATCTATAAACGATAGACGAATGGAATACCGCGTCTATTAGCACTAATACATAATCATCGTATACATACATATACTTTCTCGAATGCGAAATACGAAGGCTTCCACCGAGGCAAAACAGAACAAATAATAACATTAAACGCAACGTTTGAAACAAGAACCCAATCACCAGTATCTTATAATACTGGGACTCTAGTTATAAAGCTAAAATAATTTAAGGACAAAAAGTGATCGGATGTCTGTCTGCTAAAAGCCTTTTTTTTATTGGCTTGGTATCAGTGCGGCCATCACAGGCCTATTGTGATCGCCACTTGCTTTTCTTTGCCCCTCAGGGAGCGTTAAAAGTTGACCGCTCAGCCCTGCAGATGTTAGAAACTGCAGTATCTTTTTGGGCGTGATGAGTTTTAGTTCATCTGGGCTGAGAATCTGTTTGCCGCTTTTGTCTAAACTGGATACTATATTGGATGTCTTGTTTGTATCATATTAAATTTGTGTCTCTTATTTAGCCTGCATTCTATAGCTACCTATTCTGACACGCTGACGTCGCGACACAATGTATAACGTCAGCATATAGCGCGTTTCTGTATGCGAGTGTATGTTACAGTATTGTGTCGATGTATGTCGGTTGAGGCACTGACCTTGCCTGTCCACTGCTTGCAGGCTCGTGCAGCGAAGAGCAGCGTCTGATAGCTACCCAGTCTGCGACACTGACGCCGAGGCATTATGTGTGATGTCAGCAAATGCTGCATGTCTATATGCACGCAGAGTGTACGTTACAGTATTGTGTCGTGGTGTGTTGATTGAGGCACTGACCTTGTCTGTCCACTGCTTGCAGGCTTGTGTAGGGAAGGGCAGCGTCTGATAGCTGCCCAGTCTGCGATACTGACGCCGAGGCATTACGTATGATGTCAGCACATGTTGCGTGTCTGTATGCGAGTGTACGTTACAATATTGTGTCGTTGTGTGTTGATTGAGGCACTGACTTTGCCTGTCCACTGCTTGCAGGTTCGTGTAGCGAAGGGCAGCGTCTGATAGCTGCCTAGTCTGCGATACTGACGCCGAGGCATTACGTATGATGTCAGCACATGCTGCGTGTCTGTATGCGAGTGTACGTTACAGTGTTGTGTCGTTGTGTGTCGGTTGAGGCACTGACCTTGCCTGTCCACTGCTTGCAGGCTCGTGTAGCGCAGAGCGGCGTCTGATAGTTGTCCAGTCTCCGAAACTGACGTCGCGACACAATGTATCATGTCAGCACATTCCGTTATTGTACAATGTATGAGTTGTGTTGCAGTAAAATACAATGTGTAGTGTAGAACATAAAGTTTATAAGAGAAGGTAAAGAATTATTAGGAAGTGGTTTTATGGTATTTTAGCTATTTAATAGATAATGTTGTATGTTAGGATATTATTACGACTATACCACGTACTTTACTATTCTCCTACTGACGTTTCCCGTCTCACTACCGTCAAGCTTGTTCGCGGACGGTGCTCATGAGGAAGGACTTCTAAACGGTCAAAGACGGTCAACAGGAGAATAATAAAGTACGTGGTATAATAATATCCTAAAATTATACCAAACGACGAAAATTTCAATTCAATGTTGTATGTTACTGCAACAAATTTTATATACAAGCTAACTCAGGTAAAAACATGTTAATGACAAAAATAAAATACTTTATACAAGTGTGATTAAAACAAAACTATAGAACAAAATCAATAATGAAAATAGTAAAGTTATGATGTCACGAAGAGAAGGTAAGAAATACCCCATTATATTTCAAACGGACATGATTATTTATACAGATATCTTTTACTAAATTACGCTCGATTTTTTCTAAACGAGCGGGGTTTGTTTAAATCACCAATTCATATATTAAAATACTCAAAATCCGTTCATGGATTCGAGAAACACGGAATTTAATCTGTGTGACAAAGTTGTCGACGACTTCAAAAATACATGCGTTATAAAAATACATGTTTTTGAGTATGGTGCTTTTATGAAAAAAGCACCATACTCAAAAACAACCGTACTCAATTTAGAAACACAGTCTAACTCGAATCCCAGCAACGGTAAAGGCATTGAGCAGTTAGTCAAGGGGTGGTTACAACCAGCCATGCCAGGCCGCGGCTCGTGCGAATACATACCGCTGTCGTGGCTCTGCTTGTGCTGGTCGTAGCTTCTAGCCCGGGGCGGGGCTTCTTCTGGCTCTTTGGGCTCTTTCTCGTCGCTCTGGAAATTGTATGAACAAAGTTTTAGTAACGAAAAGTTCTCGGCCCCCAATTCAATGACATGATATTGTGAGTTGGTGGACGGAGGTGGCTCAAGATAATAAATAATGCTGGAGACTTTTCACACAGCATCATCTAGCCCCAAAGTAAGCAGAGCTTGTGTTATGGGAACTACATGACTGGATATACTACTTATAATTATACTTTTTTTTATAAATACATACATATTATACATAGAAAAAAGATCGTTCCCCATAGCACTCTATAGGATAAGCCTGTCCAGCAGTGGTCTTCTACTGTTGATGATGGCAAAGAACATGTCAGTGCATTAGGAATCTTATGGCATGAAGTTTCAAAATTGGGTAGAGGCTATATAGCTCGCAGGAACGATCACTACGAAGTTCGTTCTACAGTGATGACCTCGAACCGGAAGACAGTGTAGAACGTCCCCCAACACTCAATGGACCAATGGACGTTCACAAGATTGTTAATAGAGACAAAACATATTCGAAAGACCCAGGAGTTATGACCAGAGTTTCCACAATGAAAGTTCTTCTTCTTGCATGTCTCATCATCATCATCATCAGCCTATATTAGTCCACTGCTGGACATAGGCCTCCCCTAATGAGCGCCATAGCGCCCTGTCTTCAGCTTGCCGCGTCCAGCATCTGCCTGCAGTCTTTCGCAGATCGTCATCCCACCTGGCCGGAGGGCGTCCTACACTACGTTTGTCGAGTCGCGGTCTCCACTCAAGAACACGTTTACCCCAGCGGTTGTCGGTTCTTCGCGAGATATGATATGACTTGCATGTCTAGAAACAGCTATATAATAGAGACCACTACAGAATAGTGTTCAGGGTTTTTTACAACTAAAGTAGCTTACAAACATATGGCTCATCTTTTGGTTCATTCATGTCGTGACATCACTAAAATTGTAGCTATCTCTTACTTGCACTATCAGTAAAAGAGAGCGACAGTTTAAATTTAGATTAATTAGTGAACTACAGAATCGAGGCCAATGACTCATTTCCTAAATTTGTTTTGACCAATGTATGGCCACTTGTACAGCCTCATCGGTTGCCTCTATGAGATGTTACGGGTGCAGGTGGTGGGGCACAGAGGGCAGGAGAGCGTCTGTTGTTAAACAGCTACCGTAACTAATGGACGCTTGCAAAGCAGAGGCATCACTCGTGCGCTGCCAACGCGACCCTGAGCACCGGCACTGATTTCACCGGCACTTATACCCTTAAAACCGGAACACAGAAATGCGTGCATGAAAGGACCAGAGTGGTGAAGGTCTCTTACCTGTGCTCTCTCCCTTATTTCGCCGACAACGTGGCTTCTAGCGCGCAATTCTTCGTTGAGCCGCGCGGCCAAAGTGGACGCCTCATGCCCGCTCACAGTGTAATGAAGATTGCTGTAATCGTTGAGCAAATTATGTTTGTGTTATAGTCAAAATGGCGCCGTCATAACTAGCTTTTACTTTTAAGGATATTATTACGACTACACAACGTACTTTACGTAGTTTCCGTCTAACGACCGTCGAGCGTGGCCGCGGACGGTGCTCATGAGGAAGTACCTCTAAATGGTCAACGAAACGTCAGCAGGTAATATCCTATAATGATAACAAACTACGATAGTTTCAATGTTTTACTTTCTTGGCTATATAAATATACCTAGAAAAACAATTTGAAATTGCCTAGAAAAACCATTGATGTCGATTTTTTTACTTTTGGTGCACCATTTAATTAGCTAAAGTAAAAATATCAGACAGCATCATATTACCGGGATTCGGGATTTAACAAAGATTTTGAACAACGCTGAAGAAGTCTGAAGAAGTGATTTGGTGCCATTCGTGGATTAGTTAAACAAACACGCTCACAACTGCATTTCCCATGATGGACACCCTCAGCAAAGATGCTCAAAGATCTCTCTATGAGGATACGGTTTTTTTTGTATTGATTTTGCCCGAAGGGCTATCGATTTTCAATGGATCCTACTAATATTTTTAACGCGAAAGTTTGTGAGGATGGATGTTTGTTACTTAAACTACTGAACGGATTTTGATGTAGAAACTTTACAGTAATATAGCTTATACACCAGAATAATACATAGGCTACATTTTATCCGGGTAACACGCGGGCGAAGCCGTGGGCAGAAGCTGTCAATGATATGCATAGGTTGATGTAGAAAATGTATTAGGAAAAGTAAAACGTTTAACAATTATTTAGGTGTATTTAAACATTTGCGTTACATAATCACTAGGTGCATATTATTATTTTTGTTTTAACCATTCTGTGCACAAACAACACATCTTTTCCCACAAAACACAAAGGTTATCTGGAAGAGAATGCTTTCTAGCATTAATTTCGCCTATGTACTACCATTTTGTGTACTAAATAATTTTCTATCTATCTATCCGCTGGTGAAAATGAAAGAGCGAGTGTAACTGACACTTACCATATCGGTATGGGATCTGACGGCCTTAGTTTACTCAGTTTCGATGACTTTTTGGGTGAGAACGTATCCATCTCATCAGACTCCTGTAATGTATTGTCAAACATCACCTAATGAAACAACAAAAAATGCTTTTGAGTAAAAAATTTATCATCAATGTTTAAGATTATCCGCTTAGCATTTTTGTGCGCGATGTTACTATACTTGCTTGGAAGTCCCGCGGTCCCATCGGATCACAGGTAATCGGTATTATACATAGAGTAGACAACCTCAAGAGACTCAATGTTTGATAATTTGCTAGGAAACAATTCTGTCAACTGTCGTGAGAGTCCCGCCACACCTGCTGTTTCGACCAATCAGAGCACAGCAGGCAACATGACGCAATGACAATGTCTGCGTTTGCCAACATCAGACCTAAAAGACTGATGTGTTGACAGAACAGTGTGGTTCAATATGACGCCTTTCGGGATTAACTGCTCGATGGTAATATATGAAAAATGTACCTATTGTTTTGTGAAAGTATCATTAAAAAGAATAACCAGCCTTGTCTTGCCTTTCTTGTTTTTTTTTAACAACCTCTGTGGCGCAGTGGGCGAAGCCCCGCCTGAGACACAGATTGTGGGTTCGATTCCCGCTGCGGTACAATGTTTGTATGATTAGCAAATGTTTGTATCGGGTCTGGGTGTTTTCTATGTATAATATGAATGTATTTACAAAAAAAAGTTCATAAGTAGTATATCAGTCATGTAGTTCCCATAATACAAGTTTGGGTCTAGATGATGCTGTTGTGAAAAATCACCAGCATTTTTTTTTTCTGTATTGGTCGCGGTGGCGGGCAGTAGGTAAAATCGTATTTTCAAAGTTATCCTTGTGATTTTAATGAATAAATTAATTTTGACTTTGACTTGACTTTAATTATCGACTGTCATTCAATTTATTTTTTATTTATTTAATTAGAACGAGACAGACCCAATTACCAAATTATTAAAAAAAAAAAACAATTAAATAAACATATTAACATTATAAAAAAATAAGTTACAATTAGATCGATGTATATTTTCGTTTATCTTGAGAAAGTAGTTTCGATCGCTATACGAGACTTGGCTACAATTCGTTGTGTACATTCTTGAGCGTTATTCTAAATTGGGTAAATCAGAAGATTTCAAATCACTTACAGCCTGCAGGGTTTCTTGACTAGCCATTTGGTCGTCTTCAACTTCTTCCTCGATGCATTTCACTTCTTCAGGCGAACTCTGCTGACAAACATAAAGGCAATCTTAATAAGTTCACTACACAAATTATCAGTTTATGACGAAGAGCTCTGTGGCGCAGTGGTCGAAAGCACGCCTAACGACAAATGTTTGTATGATCAGCGAATATTTGTCTCGCGTCTGGGTGTTTCTATGTATAATTTGTATATATTTACAAAAAAAGTATTTAAGTAGTACGAGTATATTAGTCATTTGTAGTTCCCATAATACAAGCTCTACTTAGTTTGGGGCTAGATGATGCTGTGTGAAAAATGTCCAGCATTATTTAATCCTACTAATATAATAAATGCGAAGGTATGTGTGTGTGTGTGTGTGTGTGTGTGTGTGTGTGTGCGTGCGTGCGTGCGTGCGTGCGTGCGTGCGTGCGTGCGTGCGTGCGTGCGTGCGTGCGTGCGTGCGTGCGTGCGTGCGTGCGTGCGTGCGTGCGTGCGTGCGTGCGTGCGTGCGTGCGTGCGTGCGTGCGTGCGTGCGTGCGTGCGTGCGTGTGTGTGTGAGAATGTTTGTTACCACGTATCTCCGTAACTAATAAACCGATTTTGATGAAATTTGGAATGTAGATAGTTTAGGATCTGGAATAACACATAGGCTAATTTTTGAAAATCGACCCCTAAGGGGTGTTAAATAGGGCGGTAAAGTTTCTATGAAAAAAAAAATTGTTTGATTCGCTCAAAACTCTGTACAAATAAACTTTAAAGTAAATAATGAAACACGTTTTTTTTATTTTTTCAAAACTACCCTTTGGGGGTGTGCAATTGAGTTCTAAACTTTGTATAAATTGTAATCCTTAGTTCGATTCATTCAAATGTTGGTGTACATAGTTTGAAGCCTGGAGACGGTCATATGTTAGTTTTATTAACATACCAAGCGGGCGAAGCCGCGGGCAACAACTAGTTATTTAATATTATTATTATGAACATAACTAGTCGAACATCCCGCGACCACGAGGGATGTTCAATATGTGCGGGATGTGATATTTTCGAGACGAGAACGGTTCGCGTACAGGTAATTTATTTGCTTACGCCGCAACCTATTTTTTACTTTATAGATTTTATTTAAAAGCATTTCAGTTTATCTTACGCTATCTCAGCGAACTACCGCGGAATAGCATCCTACATAACCTGTTAACATTAAACTAATAAACTTGGATCGTGATATCTGTGGTTTTTATCAACTCACATCATTAAAGCCTGAATACATAGTCGGGTGTTGAACAGTCCCCCCAAAATCCATCATTCAGCATTCGCCTTAAGGGTGGGTGCATAAAGGTTGAATTCGCACTTGAATATTTACTTAGCGCCTGAACAGTCCCCTAGGGAAGCCCCTATTTGGCTATGAATTCGGGCCTAAATAACTTTGGGCTCATACTATAATAAAATATTGATGTACTAGCTTCTGCCCACGCCTTCGCCCGCGTGGTACCCGGTTTAATAAGTAGCCTATGTGTTATTCTGATGTATAAGCTATATTACTGTAAAGTTTCATCAAAGTCCGTTCAGTAGTTTTTGCGTGAAAGAGGAACAAACATCCTCACAAACTTTCACGTTTATAATATTAGTAAGATGATCTCATCACGCTCTGGTGTGGTTCTTACCGAGTTGTTGGTGGTGGAGTGATTGCGACTGTGCGGCCGGAAGCCCGGACCCGGCGGTAGATTCTTCTGAACGCAGCAGTTAACGCCCGGACTGAAGTGAAGCTCCACGTGAAATCTGAAATAACAACAAGAATAGTAAAGTACGTGTTATACTCGTAATAATATCCTTGAAACATTATCTTTACTAAAAACGGGATATTTTCCATGATTTATGAATTTGTAATATATCACTGAACTCGTGAACACTCACACTCACATGAACACAACTCGTACACGTGTTATATTCACCTTTCTTCCGAGCACGGATCTTTGGTGGGGTCTTCGTATAGCATAACTACTATTTGCGACATGTAGTTCAGCTCTGACACCATAGAAACATATTCCATAGCTCGCCTCCACTGCTCGTCTTTTAAAACCTGCGTATTAGAAATATGCTAATAAACTATAAATAGTTTATTTCGGATTAAGTATTGTTGTTAGTAGAGGAGCAAACTTAAACGTGAGTAAATTCATTCATAACAAAATAGTTAATGTCATAAAAATATATACCTAAACTAAAACTCTTTTAGGGCTAAGCTCGCCTTGTACTGTGTCTACGTGTCATTTAATTCTGCCGTTTTGTAAGTGTTTATTTGTGAGTACAATAAAGAATAAAGACTCTTATAAAAATTATTTATAAATAACTCTACTATGGCTATTTATAATACACAGCGCATTGAGTGGCATGGCAGCACATGCGTCTTGGTCCAGTGTTTAAGATTAGGGCCGTCCAGCCGCTCCGCCGCAGTTTATGTTATGTAAGTTCTCTTTAATCGCGGGGCGTCCGGAATTTGCTACGATAACATTTTTCGCGACCTTGGAAATTCCTTGGATGTTTGAGTCGCATAACACTAAGTACTTACCTAACCTAACTAGTTAAGTACTTGTTGCAATTATTTAGGTACCTATCTATATTATTAATTTACCGCATTCAATTTATCGCTAAAGGCGGGTGCCGAGCACTCTATCTCTCAAATCAGTGTGCTAACCTCACAGTACGCAATTTATCGCATACATTTTCAGATTACATGCAGTATGTTTGCTTGTTCACACTTTTTATGTATCTACTATTCATCTTACTCGATCTTACTATTCATCTTGAAACCCTTTTAATAGCTTTCTGTTTCTATTATTTTATTTTTATTTTTTTGTTTGTGCTGCTGGTTTTCCTTAAATAAATAAATATAATGCATGATGCAGAGGTCGCATAAAGCTAATTTAAGAGACACATAAAAGTTTTCATTTACGTATGTAAGTTTTTTTACAGCAACTAAATACGGGTGCTCTTAAAAAAACCTACAAAATCTCTCATTATAAGATCTTCAATAGACAGAAATATTTAGTCTCATTCTCTCTCCGTTTAGTCCATTCAGTTCACACAATCTATATTAGAAAAAGTACCGACAAGTAACAACAACAAATTGACACGTTTTTTACTATTTGTGTGTGTTTATTGAATATCTTAGAATCGATTTCTGCCGGCCTAAATCAATTATCTATCTCTATGTAATCATGTTTTACTTACATCAAATCTATCTCTTTGTATGTAGTTTCACTTACATCAAGTAGCCCTCCGAATCTCAGCACAGTGAGTAGAGAATGCACGTGGCTCTCGCTCGTGAAGTAGAGTCGCGTGCGCACGTGCCTGCCCGGGCTCGATACGCCGTGACTGTACCTGTAGAGCAGGTAAACACTACTTGTGGAATAAAAAAGCTTGCAAAATTTATATTTGAATGTATAAGTAATTCTAGTCTACGGAAAGTTAGTATGGAATTAAATTGTAGGATCGAAAGAATAACCAAACTGTTGTTGCCAGAACTTGATTGCGAGGAATCGATGTAAATTCAACTATTTAATAAGATTCAAAATTTTATTATGCCTGTGATTCTCATTGAATCAAATGCGAAGACTTTTGGATTAAGATTTATTTATTTAACAAACTGAGTAGGTAGGTACTAGGTTGTGGTTGTAAGTTGTCTGGAAGAGATGACTTATAGCTTTTAAGCGATAAGACCACCCATCGTACTTTTAGTTATCTTGTGGTGTACAATAAAGTATTTTCATTCATTCATTAAATAGTAAGTTAGTAGTATCTAAAACCTATGTTAGATATGTCTAGACATTAGGTTCTCGAAGTGGTATCCATTTTATATATCCGATACAAAAGGATACAAAAGTTCACAACAAAAACATGAGTAATAAACAGGTAGGTAGGTTAATAGTTCTAGGTTTCATTTTATGGTGATAGTGATAATTGTAGAGTACGGCAGCACCACAATCCAAAATACACTATTGTATTCCCCAAGATGGACATCCTAAGATACACATTCAGTTAGTTGATATTTTATGAACCAAAAGTAAGGGGTAGTCAGACACACGTCATATTACATTTGGCACAAGCCCGCTTTTGCAAGTAGTTATCTTTCCAAGTGACAGGCTGCAAGTCCACAGCCGCTAATTAAATAAATAAATAAAACTGGTCATTTTTCATACAGCATCATCTAGCCCCAAACTAAGCAGAGCTTGTGTTATGCGAACTACATGACTGATATACTATTTATTTTTTTGTAAATGCTTCTACTTATATTATAAAAAGGAAAGATTTTTTTTGTTTGTTTGTACTGAATAGGTTCCGAAACTACTAGACCAATTTTAAACATTTTTTCACCAATAGAAAGCTAAATTATCAGGAAGTAACATAGGCTATAATTAGAGATCCTTAAGAAATTTTCAATAATATAACCCGAAGTAGCAAAATTTTGCCTATGAAATTAATTATTTGGCGTGTGCTGAGAAAACTATTGAAGATACATAAAAATTATGTACTACAAGATCAAAGTACTCATTATAAACTACAAAAAAGTCTTCGAAGGAATATACCCATCATAGTTATGTCACAATAGCAGCTTTTGTGTTCTTAAATTTTATGAGATCGACGGTAGAAACAAAAGTTGGTTACATTCGTATCGTTGTATTAATTCTTATTCAAATAAATAGGTTTATCATCTAGGGTATTGATGTAGCAATAAAATACTTTACTGTTACTTTTTTTCCCGATATTCCCACGGAATCGAAACTTACGCGGGTGAAACCGCGGGGCGCTGCTAGTAGGTAAATAAAGGAATAGGATTGTTTTCACCGTAGTTAGTTCGAAAAGAATAATAGTTCACAAGTGCTATCTCATTAAATCGCACATACCTGGGATTCAGTCTATTGACGGTTTCTTCACCGGACTCTTCAATGTTCCGCTGCAGGTCTGCTCTTATTTTCTTGAGTAGTGGAGTGCAGATACCCTGTCCAATCGTCATTTTCTCCTGCATCGTCAAACCGTATTCCTGATACAAAGGAAACGGCTAATTTACGAAAGGCAAGAAACAATGTCAAACTGTTTAGTAGAAAGGAAACCCTTAACGGTTTCCTTTCTACTAAACTAGTGTGGTTGGTCCTTCCCTGACTGGAACTGAACAGATTGATTATGTAGATACTTGACCTGGTGCGATGCCAACGGGACCCCATCACTAAGCCTAAGCGGTCCGTCGGAAATTATCGAGATCATAGGAACACATTTTTTAACCGTCGTTTCAAAGTGATCCTTGTGATTTTATTGAATAAATGAATTTTGACTTTGACTTTGTAAACAACTAAGATAGGCAACCTTTAAAAATATACAGCGCGAGTCAATCGCTAACTAAACTAGTGGCAAAAAAGCATAAGGCCTACCGATGTTAGTAATCGGTTACCGTAACCTACGGACCCTTGCAACACCAGAGGTTTCACTCACACGCTTCCGACACTGAGATATAACGGGTGAAAAGTCTTATGAGCCTATAACATCACTGGCATCCAAACCCTTCAAGCCGGAATACAGCAGATTACTTCTTGGCGGCAGAAATAGATATGGCGATATTACGTTTGTGGTGCGTGTTGGTACAGTTCGTTTAAGGCAATCTTACCTGTGGTATCACAATATCAGCCAAGTACTTTGCATAGATATACAGTTCCTCAGCCAAGTCAAATTGCAGTGTATGCTGATTGTGCTGCAAATCGTACTTAATACAGTCGTAAATGTCCGGGATCTTTGATATGTCGTATGTTTTGTTCTTAGTGCAGAAGTCCTTTTCTATCTTGCCCCAGCGCCGACCCATCAGCTCCCATGTCTCGCCGTGGTATAGGACTGTATCTGTCAAATAAAGAATAATTGTACCAGCTTTATGTGATGAGCTAAGACATGAGGCTCACGGACAGTGTTGCCAGCCGGGTCTTGTCAGAAGTTACCTAAAATAGATGAAAAACGTTCACGCCAAAAGATTACCTTTTGGCGTGAACGTAAGCTTTCATATTTTTTCCTAATATCATCATCTTCTTGTCCTTTACCCACGTTACGTGGGGTCGGCACAACATGTTTTTTCTTCCACTCTCCTCTATCATCCGTCATCTCAGTACTTTCTTTGGCCTACCTCTGCTTTTATTTCCATCCACATTCATGACATATTATTTTTTCCTATAAAATACTAAAACTTAGTTCTAGAATAATGTTGGGTGTATAAACTTACAGAAAAAATATAATTTAGTATTTTTTCATTTTTTTTTTTGTTGCATCTTTTTGTTTTATACTTTTACCAACATTACAAAAAATATACCAAAAGATCGCTACAATGTTCCTTTTCAATACGTCTAGGTCGAGGTCGAGGTCGAGGTCGAGGTCGTCACTCACCCTTAGTCTTAGGGTCGTCCTTCTTCGCAACCACAATATGTACCAGCTGTTGTATAAGCGTGTGCACATGAGCACAGCACCGCACTGGGTTCTTCACGTAGTCCATGGCGGCCGCTATGCTGAGAGAGGCGCACGGATTGATCCGCGCTCGGTCTTCATCCGTGAAGTCTCTGTCTACTTGCATTGCTTCGTGGAGACGAGCCTTAGCCCTGTCAAATATAAAATAGTTGTTCTATACAAAGGTGTAAACGTCTATCAAATTATTCCCATAGGCTTGTACTAAAGAGAGCCAGCCACAAGGGGCGATCTTGAGATGTCATTAGTACCCTAAGGTCAGCAGAATACCAGCGCTAAGTAGGTAACATACCTACCTAGCATATGATGATGAGCTGACACTTTTTTGGCGCGACATTAAATGTCTAGATGGATCCGCAAGAGATGTTACACATTTATGTTTTACATAGTTCTGCTTATATAGGCTACTAGCTTCTGCCCACGGCTTCGCCCGCGTGGTACCCGAATAAAAAGTAGCATATGTGTTATTCTGATGTATAAGCTATATTACTGTAAAGTTTCATCAAAATCCGTTCAGTATTTTTTGCGTGAAAGAGTAATAAACATCCATCCTCACAAACTTTCACTTTTATACTATTATAAAAGTGAAAGTTTGTGAGGATGGATACTACTATTAGTAGGATTCTAATTAGTCATAATTAATGTAGTATTTTTGTTTCTCAAGTGTTCCACCATCCTAATTATCGATTTGTGTATGACATAGTGAATTAATGATTTTTATTTAATTACATCAATTGGGGCGCTCTTACCATAGCGCGGGATTCATATACTGATTTCATCGAGCAGTTAACCTCGAGAGGCGTCATGTTGAACCACACTGTTCTGTTAACACATCAGTCTTTTAGGACTGATGTTGGCAAACGCAGACATTGTCATTGTCATTGCGACATGTTGCCTGCTGTGCTCTGATTGGTTGAAACTACAGTTTCGACCAATCAGAGCACAGCAGGCGTGGCGGGACTCGTACGACAGTTGACAGAATTGTTTCCTAGCAAATTATCAAACATTGTGTCTCTTGAGGCTGTCTACTCTATGACTAATTGTAATAAGACTCGTTGTAAGATAAGAATAATAAGAAATTTACTCACATATTTTGAACTTTAGATGAATCGCAGTCGTTATCCAACAATCCATTAGTGTTGGCAGACTTGACCATCTGCACCAGTATCGGTGTGAGTTCGCCTTCTAACGCCAGCAGTCCTTTGGCGAAAGCAGCGGCCGTCATCTGGACACGCCCCTCGTCTGATGCGTAGATCTTCAGATCGTGCCGGAAGGTGGAGTGCAGGCGGAGTAGACCAAGACCTTGGGTGCCGCCTTCACCTGAGAAAATAATCAACATCATTGCCAGTTCTAGAAGTCCACTGGACATTAGTTCATCAGGTGAGAAGGCCTTTCTAGACCTTTTTATTGAACCTTTCTTTCCCAGCGTTATACTAGAAAGTATATTGTTTATATGTATTACATTCAACATTAATCTTACGCCTACAAATGTGTCTTATGTTAATTTTGTGCCTTATTTAATTGTATTTTTTTTCTGTCATTTTTGTAACTATTTTATTTTATACTGTTATGCATAAAATTTTATATATAAATTTCTTCTGAGTAGGTGCCTAATATTTGAACGACAAATTTAGTTGAGTACAGTGATACTTTAACGTAGCATAAGAACCAATGGACCTGTATTCAAGCAAATAAAGTTTTCATTCATTCATTCATTCATGTCCCGCTTTTACCCCTGACGCAAACAGAGAGGAGTTGTAAGTTAAATATGTGTATCTGTCTGTGGCATCTTAGCTCCATATCAAATGAACAGATTGTTTTTAATGAATGATTACGAGTGTTTTGACTCAAGAAAATCAGATCAGCCGTTTGAAGATCATCACCTCGTTTCTAGTTGATGAGGAGATGGGAGCAACTTCCACAGGTCTGATTGATTCAATATTTGGTATCCTGTTACTTCAATGATACTGCAAGAACATGGTATTTGACCTACCATGATGATGCTGAACATCATGAAATCTGCAGGATATAAATAATGCTGGACATTTTTCACACAGCATCATCTAGCCTCAAAGTAAGCAGAGCTCGTGTTATGGGAACTACATGACTGATATACTATATATATACATTTTTTGTAAATACATACATATTATACATAGAAAACACCCAGACCCGAGACAAATATCTGCAGATCATACAAACATTTGCCCCGCAGCGGGAATCGATCCCCCAACCTTCTGTGTCGCAGGCGGGCCTTCGCCCACTACGCCTTATAAAGTATATTATTATTAATATTAAGAACTTACCGGGTATATGTCGCCCCTGTCCGCCCGGGTACATACAACGGAACATCCTGCCCAGCTCCTCGGCTTGTATTCGTCCCGCGGGCGTCAGCTCCCCTCCCCATTTAAGTATCAACACCAAGGACGGATCGCCCTCAGCCCCTACTGTAACGATACCTACTGTGAAGGCAAGTTAAAATGTTAGGAAGAGTCACGAACAGAGAAAAGCATATAAAAAAAATGCATAGAGTTACATAGTACATGTTATCATATCCTACTAAGTTTGTGAGGATGTATGTTTGTTACTCTTTCACGCAAAAACTACTGAACGTATTTTGATGAAAATTTACAGCAATATAGTACATAGGCTACTTTATATCCGGACAGCACGCGGACGAAGCCGTGGGCAGAGGCTAGTGATTTGATAGATTAATAATTGCTCAGCAAAATGATAGAGCGTAAAAGACAGATTATAAGTATTTTTCTTTGTTAAGTTATAGTTATAATTTTTTTTTTTAAATGGGAATACATTTATTCATACAACTATTTACAAGTAGGTATATACAAAAAATACAGATGAAACAGCTAGCCATCTAAAGACCGTTGCAAACGATCTATAGATAGCTCAACTGATACACATTCATTTATCATAAGTATCACTTTGAAACATCAATTTTACCTACTGCCAGGTCCTCCGCAACCAAGCCAGGAAGGAAAGGCAAGAAACAAGGGTATTTATTCTTTTTAATGGTCATTTTACAAAAGAATTGGTAAATTTTTCATTGAGTTGAAGTAACTTCATTACTGAAAAAATTATCCAAGATTTTTATCTGAATAATTGTAATCTAAATAATAGTGATGGACGAAGTAGACATTAGAATAGAAGGGTTTACCATCATCAGAACTTGAGCCGCGTGGACGCCCTCGAGGCTGATATTTCATCTGCACTTTGCGATTGATGCCTGAAAAGTGGCCGTACCTGTAGGAAACGTGAAACATTACATTTTTAATTCTTTAAATAAATATAATATTAACGCTCGATTTTTTTTTACATAGCATCATCTAGCCCACAGGTTTTCAAACTTATTTTTCCCACCGCCCACTTTGAGAATAAAAATACTAGCGCCCCCAAAGTTTTTAAACAACAAGGCGGTCTTTTATAAAACTTCTTATATATTTTATTAAAACGCTAAGGCGGTCTAGAGGGATAAGCATACCCTACTAAGCTAAGGCGGTCTGCCTTAGCGCCCCCAATATCTTCTAGAGTCTTCTACCGCCCCTCTGAAAGCCTCCAGCGCCCACAAGGAGGCGTTATCGCCCATTTTGAGAAACAGTGAACTAGCCCCAAACTAATCAGAGCTTGTATTATGGGAACTACATAACTAATATACTACTTATATATTTTTTGTAAATACTTAAATATTATACATAGAAAACACCCAGACCCGAGACAAATATTTTCAGATCATACAAACATTTGCCCCGCGGCGCGAATCGAACCCGCAACCTTCTGCGTCTCAGGCGGGCCTTTGGCCACTGCGCCACAGATCACACAAACATTAATAATTATATTCTTACATTTCTAGAACACTTTTGAGCTGTTCGAGTTTCCCCTGCTTCTCTTCAATCTCGGGGTCTGCGTGTCGCGTGTGTATATCGGAGAGCAGCGCGCGCGCTATGTCCAGTATCTCCTGCAACTGCTTGGGCTTTTTCAGCTTGACGTGACCGCGTTTGTAGCCGTCGTACTTCTCGAATATCTCGAAGAATCTGGAAATTACAGAAACATATTAAGTCAGTATGTTTCTGTTTGATGCTATCTTTCAGCGTATTTGGACGCGAAGGGAGTCGCCCTGGACAAAATCGGCAGCATGGATCGCAGTCTCATACAAACTCCTGTTCCTACCTTGGCTCCTATACATATTTATCTTTGCACTCACTGCCACTAAAGCACTAAAGTTTTAGGAGCAGTAGAACTTCAGTGAAAGGGCTCATCTGGGGAAGTGCTCTGCCGTCAGATTTCTAAAAGGCCCTCAAGGGACAAGAATAAAGAATAGGCATGGGGGCAGCAGCTGACCCCATGCCTATTCTTTATTGTTTATTGTACAGACAATACAGACAAAAAACTTACATATAGGACATGTACAAAGGCAAGCTTAACCTTAACAAGAGTTTTCTTCCAGCAAACCTTTGAGGATAGGGACAGCTGATTAATAGCTGTGGGTACGTGTACACAAACGGGGAAAAAATACAATGATAGCACAAATTTAACATACTTTAATACATAAATACATGCCTATTTCTGCCGCCAGTAATGTTCTCATTGCTGTGTTCCCGTTTGAAGGGTATGGTTGCCGGTGAAATTACAGGCAAATGAGTTATTTCATCTAGTAAATTTAAATAGTACATACCTCGGATGTCTAACTTCAACCTTCATTTTCTGCTTGGGGGTCCTGTCCCCGTGCCTGATCACCGCCACCACGCACCGCAGCTCCATCATCTTCCCAAACGTTGTGGGCACTATCGGTGGGTCGTCCAATTGGAACGGCACGGACCATGGGATGTGTAAAGTAGGCGCCAGTTCCCGTAGGATCATGTTACCAAGGATCTTGGCGCAGTCATCGTAGTATTTATTTGAGTTCTTGACGAATGAGAAACCGTTGACGTCGCAAACGAAGGATTTTCCGTTCGCTCTGTAAGAATAAGCAGTGCTGTAATTTCTTTAAGTAAGCGAACTATTTCCGCTCCGGCTTCGCAATCTCTTTAGAAGCTTCCAGAGTTTCAAGATTAATCGATGTAAACCGAGCGATTTGACCAAAGCTAATCATTTGAGAATCTAACGAAGGTTACTTTCGAGCGTAGCGAGCTAATAGTGTTTTGAAGCGTGCAACTGCAAGGACATTCTGCTACACGGGAATGCTATGACAAGCGAAGCGAGACGCTCACACTACTAATACTATAAATGTCAAAGTTTGGATGATTGTTGCTAATAATCTCCGCAACGGCTGGACCGAATTGGATGAAATTTGGAACAGATATAGTCTTACCTAGAATTACACACAGGCTACTTTAATCCGTGTACCTACTATGCGGGCAAATCCGTATGCAAAGACTAGTTTATAACATTTGTTGCATTATCAAATTCACCTCAACAAATCGAATCCGCACACAGTCTGTTTGAAAGCCAGGCAGACTTTCCTTGATATTAGCTTCTCTTGATTGGACAAGATCACCGGGTATCGTATCTCCTTGCCTTCCGAGTCTCTTTCCACTTTCCCGTCGAGGGCGGGGCTTTTGCGTGCCTCCGCGTGCGCATAGTCCGGACCTACTGTGTATACCTTTACATCCGTGCCTAGAAACAAACAAAATGTTATAAGGAATTCACCGGCGCAAAATGGCATTTTCGCGCTATTTTGCGCCGGTTTTCAATTTTGCAACGTAAGCTGCGCATTTTAAAAATATTCAAAACTAGCTACTGCCCACGGTTTCCTACGCGTCGTACCTATATAAAAAGGAGCCGATGAAAAGTAGCGTTCGTAAGACACAGGGAAATAGACACAGACCCACGACTTCTATAGGATTCCCTGTATCGTGGGTCACATGCATAGTTCTGATCCCACACTATAGTGTCTTTTGGGTTTTTCATAATTTAACTGAGTATAGGATCTGAGGATTCACCATGATATGTTTTTTAATGGATTGGGTCATAACATAACTCATATGTTTATGTGGGAGGGATATTTAATTTATTCTGTTATTTCACGAAATATTTAGAAAGGTAAAGAAACCAGCAGAATAAGGTGCAGTGCAGCTTACTTACCATCAGTTGGCATAAAATCTTCATAAATAAACGATCCTGTTTTCCTCACTCTCGATTCTGGCGAATAAATACTACTTCGGCTTCCTATCTGAAAAAGTAAGACTTTTATCACTACTATCAGAACTGAAACAATTTGATCAGAAGAAATCATTTTAAATGAAAACACCACTGTTTTTGTCACTTCTGACAATCAAGAACAAAAATTTCAGCAATCCATAAAAAACAGTGGTAATTAAAAAACAGACAAAGTATTCGGAATTTGAGTCAGTTGATTTTTTTTTAGTTCAAAACAGTCCAAAGTTTTGATTATGTTATAGTAAGATTAAATAGTATTTTGCCAAATGAACTCATACTTTGTGCATTTTAGCCCGTGCATAGTTTGTGCATTTTAGTGTCTGACAAAGCCTGGTCGTCTTGAAACCGCACCCGGTATTCGATCGATGATGGTATAAAGAATGCACAGCGGTTTTCAAACTTACCGTCGCGACCGCCGCAGGTAGTATATGAATTTTGTATGTCATCGATTTGCTAGTCGCGAGGTATTGCCTTGATTTATTTATTTTATTTGTGAACACCGCTATCAGAATTTGAAACTGGTAGCAGTGTCCAGGACGAGAAGGCGGAATTGGTACACAAAAGGTTGCCAGAAGAGATTTTCGAGCATTTATATTGTTGACAGCGTAGCGACATCTCTCGCCAAATGATTAAGCTACGTACGCAGAGCGAAGAGCGACGAACTAATGATATACGAAGAGCTACCACTTACAAAACACAGATGGCCATCGAAGTGTCTAGATTGTAGTGGAGTTTTAACGCAACCTGAACATTAATACCTCTGACAAACAACTTTCGGTCCTAAGACCCCGGGCAAATGATGGATCAGCCAGGTTGAAGTTCTTCCCCTTTGCAAATGGAGGACATAACAACCATGTTCTCAATAAAAAAAGGACCCATGTGATGCCTTACCTTTCTAAATAGTCTCTGACTCCCCCCGCCCGCGGAGGTGGGGTAATAGATATAAATGTTATGATCTTCGGCCGACACAGGCTTTTCCACGAATGGCTTATTGAATACAACTCCGTTCACTTCCACGTGATCCTCGGATTCTACTAGTTCATGATCTGAAATTTCAAATGCTCTCAGCATTTATCGTAGACAATTATTTGGTCCATATTAAAATTTCTCGATAGCAACCGGGCGGGAATCGAAACCGCAACACATTTTATACCAACTTATTATTATTATTATACTCTTCATTGCACAAAAAAAAAAGAGTGTGCAAAAGGTGGGCTTAATGCTGAAAGCATTTTCTACCTGCCAACCTTAGATCGTTATGGATTCGTTTTATGGGCAATAAAAGAGTAAACCTTGAGGAAACATACATGTAAAGGGAAATATTTAACTACCAAATTCGTGAGGAAACCGGCATGCCTTAGAATCAAAAATTCGAAGGCATATGCCATCAGTCAGCGTTCCAATAAGCGGCGACAGACTTGAAACCTGTCGCGTGGAATGCTTAGTTAGCATGTAATATACACTACATGTACCAAATGTAATGATTAGACGTGCCTCTGACTACCGCCTACTCGGTATCCTCAAAGATCTACGCACTGCATACACGTATCCGAGGATGTAAATCATGGAGAATACAGTCCTAGTTTTTATTACTAAAAAATAACACACAAAACAAAACGTTTTTTTGGGATATTAGTTCTTTTGGTAGTGCCTTCATAGATTCTAAAGCGTTGTTTTAAATGTCACAAATGGTGATCCTTATTAATTTTGACAGTTCTGAACATTACTGAACCACCACGAGCGCATCTATGAACGCAATTAAAAAAACAATGTAGGTACTCACGTTTTGGATCAGGTGAATCCCTATCTAAAACTGCATATCTAGGAATTTCTATACCTTCACTTTCTAATATTGCGTATACTCTTCTTCGATCCTGAAATAGCAAATGACCATTTTCTTTTACTGTTAGCTTCAAAATTATCCACCTATATATTACTCTATACATGGGAGTGTCAACATCGATGTCTTATCCACTTAAAGTAGTAGGTAAAGTGAGGTACTAATCTAAACTAAACAAAGTATGGATACCTGAATATCATACTGCATATGAAGATTGTTTATCACATAGGGCTTCCGTAATTTTTCGTATTGAATGGCTTTGTCCAAAGGGAAGCCTTTGGAATGGAAGGAGATCAAGCAATCACAGATTGGCCACTCTTCAACTGGATCCTGCAATATAAATGACACTCACACTTTTTGGAATAAAACTAATACATATTTTCACTATTCACTGTTTGTTATAATAATGAAAAAGAAATCTTCGCTAATAAACAACATGATATAAGCAACTGGTGTAACACAAGGCACTGCTCTTGGCCTTCTACTGAATATGATGGACAATGTGGTAAATGTAATGTAATAAGCTGAAAGCATTATACTAACGAACTTGAAACTCGAAACCAACAACAAAGCGTGCCTGTCTGTGTTGTTACTGAAGCCATTCAATGGAAACATTAGCCAATGTCCACAAAGGAGAAATACATTTAAGTAGATACTTAGGTGTAGTACAGGTAGTAGATAGAAGGTACAACAATGGTTAGTTGAGAATATGTACAGTGAAATATGTGAAACAAAATATTTTGAATATTTTTATTAATTATATATATTTTTAACTCTACATGCAATTTACTGATAAAATCTTGTGTGGTATACATTTTAGTAACTTGTAGAAATAGGACAAGTACAGCTAGCAATTAAAAGCGTTATTAATAGCAAATTCAATGGACGTCACAAGATCAACAACAACATAACATTGAGTCTGATAAATGGATATGTTCCTTCAAAGATAAGTATGATTATTATGATAATGAACTGCCGTCAATCTAAAGTTTTCCTTCATTTTTAGGAGCTGGGGCTCATTCTAGTTTGGTTCAGATGCAAATGTTCTCTGCATTATTCTCGCGAATTCTTGAAACTTATCAAACTTATGGTCTTCAGCACACTGACTGCAAGCCTGTAGCAGCTACAAGTCCATCTATAACTGGTACTTTCTTAAAATTTTCACTTTTATAAATGAATATATAATGACGAGCTTGGTCTGCCATAGTTTAACAGAACTAAATCTAGGTATCTCACATCCAAGATAAATGAATAACGCTTCTGTCTGTCCCATTTTGAATTTAAATAATATTTTGTTCCACAATAATGTTAGACGGAGACGAGAACCTTAAGGATAACCTCCTCAGGGAAGACTAGCATCTTGATGTACTCGAACTCGTCCAGCCTTGTGAGGATCTCCTTCATGGGTTTAGACTGGGACTTCTTGGCCATTGCACAAACACCGACCACCACCTTCTTACCGCCGCCATCGCAGTGCGGGTCTAAAGACTCGCACAGATCCAACTCACCCTGAACAAAACGGTTTCATGGATAATTTCTAGCAATAACATAGGGTAGGCAAAATAACCTCATAGCCTGTATGACAGGATATTGTTATTTTAAGTACCACTTTGTACACCTGTCAAATGTCATTATAAGCATTTCATAGTCAGATCCTAGATATTCTAAATTTCGAAGGCTGACATAGTCTTTACATAATGGTGAATTTTAAATGGTTACACAGAAGTAATGTAATTTCATACAGTAAACAGCTACAATAAATTAAATTGGACAGCAATTGTAGAGATTAAATTGTTAAGCCTCATCACCTCTCGTGGTATGTGATAAATTCACTAGCTACCTGCCCTCTAAACAGGATCACAACACATGAATGGAATGTATAAGTTCACAATGCATCACAGTTCTAGTGTGTGCATGCCATTGTTCTGATTGGCAGACTTCCAAACCAGTGTGCAATATTTATTTTGTTTTGTGCATCTTTGTTGATTGTAGGCGGCGCTTTACTTATTTTAAAATTATAAATTAAAATTACTAATTATTACCTGTCTCTCAATCATTTAGATTTACCTTACATTTATTTTTTTATTTGGATTTTTTATTAGTTAGAATATGAGCAGGGTAATTAAATGCAGGTTTAGGATTTTTGCTATTAATATTATGCCAAAAATTAACAATTACCTTGTAATGGTCTTTCAAAAATATGAATAGCTTGCTTGTATATGGAATATACATTAAAAAAAATATACTAAAACACCTACTTCTTTGGACTAATTGAATTAATTACCAAAAAAGATCAAAAAAAGTTGAATCAAGATACCAGTCTGATACTGCTATCAAATGTTTAACAGTTCAAACATAAATTTCTCGAAACATTGAATTAAATTATATTTGTAATTGTATCTCATAAGCAAAATAGTTAGCTAAACTAAAACAAAAATGATAACAAATCTTACATCAGGCAAACAGTCATCACAGTAACAAATCTCATCATCATTCTGTTCTTTCTTCACTTTCCTCCATCTTTTAAGGCGCCACCAATCCTTTAACCACTGCCACTCCATTACATTAACAATCTATCACTTTATTGAAATGATTATCTACCATGATAACACTTAGGTAACCTTGCCACTGATTGGCCAGCGAACAATATGATAAGTAACATAAACTTGACATAAATTAACATACTATATTACCTGACTAAACATCCTACACAACGCTTGTGTTGCTATAAATAATATTCAAGCTTCTAATACAATTAGGCCATAAAATTGTAGTGTATTAGTTCAATGAAGTAGGCCAGTTGCTGTTCAACTTGGTACTGGGTGCTTCGCTATCTCAAAATCCATAGGAAGTACTTGTGCAAATATTTGTTTGGAATTTGTTTGATAAAGATTACTGGTATTTTATGACTTTATGTGAATTACTATTGCAAAGTACGCACAGACATTGTTGTGTTGAACTGTTGATAGGAAGGGTCATCATAATCGGAGCTTTGGTCGATGACCTCAACTTTTTGTCCTACTTATTAACTGGTTGTTGGTGAATAGCTACTTTACGAGCATTGCCAATTATGCAAACTTACGGAAGACCGTATTGGTACGAGATTTCCATCGTCGCCAACATAGAACTGTGGATGAGCTGCTTGTCGCAACCCTTGGTAGCCATGCTCGAGCTCAGTATACGACATATTATCACCTAGACTACATGTATCTATAAAATAAGCCCTTGTATATAACACAAGTATGTTTCACGAATTCACGAAATCATGAAATTCAATTTCTTTGTTGATAGTGACAAAAAGTTTTAGTGTTGTTATCAGAAAAAAAATAGTTACCGTACCTATTAAAATTGCCGTATATCACAAAAAATTGACAATATCAATATAATGAAAAGGATTTTAGAATAAATATATATGCGTGTATACATAATGGAGTCCAATTCTAATTCTAAGAGGGAGAACAAAGGTCTGCAATTTTTTGCTGGTAGTAGTTTTTGTATGCAGTCCTGTCTGCGTTCCATATTTTCTGGTGCAACGACACGATCCCGAAGTGGTCTCATACAAGTTTTATTCCTCAGGGATTGCTCCTTTTTCCGTAAAACTCAAAAACATCATTATCTTATGAAATCATGACTAGTCGAAACATTTCTTGTGGGCGGGCTGTTATACTTTTGTTTTTTATTCGAAAGAGTGTCATCCTGAGTGAGAAAAATAGCGTAAGCATGTGTGGAAATAGTTTTTTTGATATTTAATGTGTTATATTATTGTCTACTTGTGTTTTTCAGCAAATTTTTGGAGCGCTCTGTGACACTCTACTCCGGATTTTGATCTGGTGTCAGGTCTATCGAGTGCTTTGGTGAGTGCTGCGCTGTGTTGTGAAGATTAGCTGCGTCGGTGGGTTTATTTATCGGAGTGGTGGACTAAAAAACAATGCTGGATGCTCAACATTTCATCACATTGCATCATCTAGCCCCAAAGTAAGCAGAGCTTGAGTTTTGTAAATACATACATTTTATACATCGAGAACACCCAACCCAAGACAAATATTTGCAGATAGTACAAACATTTGTCCCGCTGCGGAAATCTTACCCACAACTATCTGCGTCTAAGGCGGACCTTCGTCCACTGTGCCATAGAGATCGCCAATCGCCTCAAATGCAACTTGGAATGAAAAAATGTAACTGCAATAATACATTCCGCAGGATTAAATTTCTAATGGTGGTTCTAGATACCCCAATATTTAAAGGTATTATAATAGGTTTGAAGGTATAAAGCCACATACATTGATTCAATAGTCGTACCCGTAAATGCCCTTGTGTAGAACAGCCATGCCAAAACAAGTCCGTTTCAAAGCATTAAATTATAACAAAACCTACTCATATGACCCTGAAAGATATAATTGTAGAACGATCAATGTCCACTAATTACTGAAATTCAGAACGTTTCACATAAAACCGGACACCTGCGAGTGCTAGATAGACATAGATATCAATTATTTTATAACTTTTGAAACTATCATGGTTTTGAACATAATTTTTACTAAAAAAAATATAATTTAAATTTTTATAATTATTTTTCTTAATTGTTCGTAGAGAGGAAGCTGGATTACCGTATATACGGCAGTTAAAAGTCTGCCGTATAGCGTGATATCTAAATACATAATATGTGTGACTTGCCGTATATTACGACAATTGCCGTATCAAATAGCGCTTGCTATTCCTTGTTCTCCATAGCCAAATAACTACATTTCGACGCCAAGCAGTTTATCGACACCCAACGGAACAGATACCGTGAAAACAAAGGTAAAGGTAAAGAAAAATACACGTTAATGCCAGCTGCGTCGAATCTTAGGCTGTTGCTACCGGGCGGACGTGTCGGGAGTCATATTTAATCTGTGGTCGGGAGCTACCTAAAATGAAAAATCCATACACGAAGAAACGTCAAAAAATGACAGTCAGCTGTTCACTTCTTGATTATGGCTTTTGTCAGCTGTTCAATAATTCATAATCTTTGTTCGTTTTTGATGAACGTGACGCAACGTGACGTCCATTGCATTGTACGACCAAGGAAATTACGGCCTTACAATGAAACGGTATAATAGAATAAAATAATGTTTAATTGGCACAAACAATAAATATATATTGGCTATACATAAGCCGAAATCTAAATGTACAGGTATACATTCCATGTATGTGACAAAACTTTATTAATAATTACGGGCCTATAGAGACTTTAATCTCCATTTGCCAAACTCTTTGAAAGTATCTTGCGCAGTTATATTTACAAACAAGTTGCACTGTATAAAGGTGATTCACAACATGCTTTCAAAAAGGGTAGATATGTTAGTAGGTAGGTAACTACTTATTCAGTCACGCATGTTAAATACGTTTCATAAAAATTTGATGAACATACCTAACCAGATTGACGTAGGTAAATAAAGTAGTTTTTTTTAATTATTGACAATGATATTGTTTTTGAAAAAATGAACTCCTATGGGCAGTCTTCGAAGCTTTTACTGTTTTTCGCTAATTGCCTCGAGGATTGTAAAAGGTTTATGCGTCAAGAGCAAAACTCTCCTTTCTACTACACTCTTTCTGACGTAATTAATGGTTCTTTGCTCAGTCCACTACTTTTTAACATCATGAAGTATTAATTGATGACCTAGGTATCTCACTAACATTAATTGTCTAATACAGGTACCTACGCAGATGAACTTATTTTTTTACAGAGCTCAAACCACCACAAGAGTACAACGATCTGCAGCGTATCGTACTGCAATTCAGGCTTGGAGTTAGGCGCGATCCAGGCGAGTTGGACTACGGACTCTCAATATCGAAATGTCATAGTCAAAACGTATGACCCTCTCTTTTACATAACGACCAAATTAATTGCTTTAGAAAACAGCACTGTTTTGTAAAGCAGCTAGCTGTTATGTAAAAGACCTGATTTATACGTTTTGGCTACGACATATAAATTGCATTCCTACGTTTATAAAATGTATGAAGCCCCAGCCAAGACCTTGTACACTCGACCAATGAGCATCGAGAATAGTGGTGCGTAATATGGAGCGTACATTCCAGGGTGAGCAATACCGTCATGTGTCTAGTTTGTACGGAGCGTACGAACTATGCACGACCATGGAAAGCAAACCCAGATAATTCAAACCAAATTAATGGTGTGTAATAATGGTTGTACTTTCCATACATACGGTCTCCCTTTCCCTTATCGTTTACTTGTCAATTGTCATAAATTGTCATGAAAATGATAAAATCTGTAAGTAGAAGTCCGAAAAATAAACTAACTCCTGCCTTATTCTGGCATTCTGTTAGTATACTAATTAACAAGCCACATGTTGTGAACAAAAGGTTGTGGGGCTGTAAAATATGGTTAAGGTTATACTGCAAACCTGCGAACACATCAAAATGGGAATTACCGACACAACTTAGCAGACTACGAAGCACTGTTACATGTGAAAATATAGACGAGTACATCAACAAAGTACTTGGCGAAGCAGAAATAGAAGAATATCCTGCAGACGATGCGCATTTGGAAGTAAATCTTGCAGAGCTATACCCAAAAAGTTTCCGCACGAGTCAAGTATTCCAGCTTATCGTGATAGATAAAAAAAACCTGTCTGTAACGTTTCACGATGTTTCTCAAGAAATATGCAGTCAGAAACTATGTCCTCACTTCCCATTTAAATTATCACTGGAAGAAACTTCAATCAAGCTCAGTGCTTGTTGTGGTGAGCATTATACATTCATACATAAGTAACTACCATTACTAAAAGTTCAGTCGCGTCTGTTTCCCCGAAGGGTAGCCAAGATTTCCAAATGCTATGTTCCTGACATAACTTTTGCTTCATTCACTCTCATCACATTCTTCATACATGCTTGTTGGGAGAAACTTTAATCAAACTCGGAGCTTGTTCAATCAAACAGACACCTATATCTGTTTCCAGAGGGGTACACAAAGTTTTACACTTACTATGTTCCTGTACTTAACTTATTATAGACATTGTGTTCAATTTTGACACTACATTCAATGTTCATGTTAAATTTCTACAGTAAGAAGACTTAACGTCTACCGATTGTTACATTGAAGTTCCCTCAAAATTAAAGTGAGACAGTAATGCTGCTGGCCTTTCTCCAATATAGCCAGAATATACTTGCCAAGGCCTCCCCTTGCAGGCATCCCATTCATGCTGGTCATGTATACTTATATCATGTGATGACTCTGTGAGGCAGTGGACGAAGGCCTGCCTGGGACACAGAAGGTTGGGGGGTTCTATTCCCGCTGCGGGACAAATGTTTGTATGATCTGCAAATAATTGGCTTGGTGTTTTCTGTATAATTTAAAAAATCCTACTTACTACTATAAAGGCGAAAGTTTTTGAGGATGGATGTTTGTTACTCTTTCACATAAAAACTACTGAACAGATTTTGATACTGTAAAATTTACAGTAATATAGCTTATACATCAGAATAACACATAGGCTACTTTTTATCTAGGTACCACGTGGGCGAAGCCGTGGGCAGAGGCTTGTATATATATATATTTGTATAAGTAGTTTTTCAGTCGTGTTGTTCCCATAATACAAACTCTGCTAGGCCTAGATGGTGCTGTGTTAAAAATGACCAGCATTTTTATTTTATGTATTATTATTTACTTACAAGTATTACATAAATCAAATAGGTCAGTTATCTCCTCTGTTAGGTACTTATCTTTCTATATGATTTTCCAGATGAAGATGACAATTCATACACATGGCTTTGCAACACACTCCTTCCTCAAGTAGTCAAATGGTGTGAAGTAACCTCAAGCAGCTCTTTTGGTCAGAGTTTCTGTAAGGAATCTCTAGCTTTAGTGCCTCAGAATAAATACTATTCAAGATACAATGAGCTTAAGGAAAAGTATGGAAAGGAAATGGTCAGGGTATGTGTCAAGCTACCTTTTATCTACGACCACCAACTTACTTGCATGTACTAAATACTGTTGGTTTTTAATAGATCAGCTAGGTTAAACACATTCTGCAAGGATATAAGATGACCTGTAGTAGCACATAATTGAGTGCTTTAGGCTTTTTAAGGCATGTTAGGATAGGCACCCTAATATCACATGCTTATGTAAATAGCAAAAAATATAACTATCTTGTTGCAGATTTGGCCTGAATGTACAGATCCATCAAAATTTGTTTATGAAGATATAGCAATAGCCACATACCTTCTATTACTATGGGACAATGAAGAAACAAGTCAGCAAAGTAAAAAGAAAAGATTTGTTGACCTTGGATGTGGGAATGGCTTGCTAGTTTATATTCTTACTAAAGAAGGTCACACTGGGGTTGGTATTGATGTGAGAAAAAGGAATATATGGGACATGTATACCAAGGATGTTAAATTAGAAGTGAGTTTATGCACACCAAAACTTCAATTAATCTAATTGGCCCATTAATTCAATTATAATATTGTGGCATTCTATGGGGGAGGCCAGTGGCCACTAGTAGACATCTTTCTACTGTTAAGTGATGATCACATGATTGTTTTTTTTTCAGGAGATTACTATAGTTCCTTCAGATTCGTTTCTATTCCCTGGCACAGACTGGCTCATAGGGAACCACTCGGATGAGTTGACACCATGGATACCAGTAATAGCTGCCAAAAGTTCATATGAATGCAACTTCTTTCTTCTCCCATGCTGTGCCTACAACTTTGATGGTACTAAGTACCAGAGAAAAAACTCATCCAAAAGCCAGTACACTGATTTCTTAGAACATATTAAAGAGCTGTCAGAAGAATGTGGATTCAATGTTCAAATGGACAGGCTGAAAATACCAAGCACAAAAAGAATATGCCTGGTTAGCAAAGGGAGATCATACACTAAAGAACACTATGAAGACTACTGTTGTAAAATAAAACACATTATATCTAGTGACACATCAGCAAATTCTGGCACTGCGACTTGGGTAAAAGATTTCAAAGCAAGAGATCCTATAGAGAAAGTAAGGAATTGTACACAAATAGATAAAAATCTTGTAGGGTCCATAGTTACATGCATTGCTAATTTTCTGCTGGAAGGGTTTAGTGGAGAATCCACTTGGTATGGTGGTAGAACTGTTGATCTTAGTGTGCTCATTGGACTGATACCCCCCAATCAATTAAAGCAGCTGAAGTCGGAATGTGGTGGTATACAGACACTTTTGAAAAACAATCATAACATTTTCAAAGTGCAAAGTGGAAAGGTACAGTTGAGGTATCCACAAACAGTAGATGAAGTGAAAAATAAAACAAAATCAGAAAATCAAAAGATTCAACAGAAACCATGCTGGTTTTATACCAATCATCCACAAGGCTGTCCACTGAGGGACTCAAAGTGCAGTTTTTTACATGTCAAAGTTTGATAAGGTATGAAATAAAATTTAATGTTACAAATTATATGTTTATTTTATCAGCCCCCATAAAAATAAATCCTTAACCTATTAACATTTGACTGATATAGTACATAAGTAAAATTATGTATTTAATTGGCTCATCATAATATTTACAACACTTGTCCAACTTATTAGTTGTTTTAATTTTGATTTATTTTATAGTTACCCATCCATTATGTCTTATAGATACCTTATAAACAAAGTTTATGCATCAAATTTAAAGAACTTATTCAGCTCAGTCAGATTCTTTTGATCTACCAGCTCAGCTACTTTGTGCTCTCCCATGTAGGAGCAAACCATTCTTAGCGTCATCCAAATAGCAGGTGATGTGAAATTCATTGATTCCGGACCAATATTCTCAGCCTTTTTCTGTTGATTTAGAGCCACCAAGAAATGTTCTGCTGCTTGTCTATGTGCACCCAAGTTCATGCATGTGATGCCTACATTGTACCGAGCTCTAACAAATCCTGGCTCTAGGTTCAAAGCTTCATGATAGGCGTCTACTGCTTCTTCGCTTCTGTTACTGTTGGCTAAAGTTGCACCGAGTCTGTTCCACAACTGAGGATTGTTACCCTGCACCATCAGAGCTGTTTTGAAGCAATCCACTGCTTTGTCATATTCTTGACTTATATTAAAAGCTACTCCTAGAGCATTTTGAATATCTGCATCAATTTGGTCAGGACTTTGTCGAGCTGCATTGAGGTACAAATTTCTTACATTCGTCTGCAAAGCTGTCAAATCTACACCTCTTGTTTCAATATCTAGAGAAGCGAGGTTTTTGTATTTAGGGCTATTTTTTAGCCAGTCCAGTAAAGAGAGGTGAGCTTCCAGGGGCATGTTTTCGTTGGCAAAGGCTGCTGCCAGAATCAGGTAGGCTTCTTGCATACTGGGATCAAGTTTAATACATTTTCTGAGAGCTGTTATGGCCATGGGGTCCTGTTCATTTTCAGCCTGAGTTGAGCCCAGAAGGAACCAGACGGCAGCAGAATTAGGCTCCTGCTGAGCCGCTGCTTCAAAGCATATCACAGCTCCAGGAACATCACCCATCTTTAATCTCTCTTTGCCTAGTTCTAGAGCACTCTTGTTCTCCAACATCACATTGCCTTCAGAGAATTCATATTCTTTTGCAATGCCATTAGCAGAATCCCAAAGATCAACATCACGCAATTTTTCCCATTCCGCTTTATACTTTTCCGAAATTTTGTCCACTAATTGCTCTCTATCTTTCTCAGATTCTGTAGGCTGTGCAGGTTCAAAATTCATTTCTCCTGCACTGATCTTCTTCATGAAAGACATGAACTGGTTGTATGCGAGATTGTCGTCTTCCTTTGTTTCGTTAACATACTCTTGAGCCTTGGCGCGGACGTCATCGTTTTGCATTTCTGATTCATTCATGTATTGTATCTGAACACCATGAGCAAATGCTAGAGGCCTTCCAAGCTCACCCACTGGAATGAAGTTTCTAATCATTGGTCGCTGAGGTATGAAAGCCGTGGATGGTCCGGGCATCCAAGGTGTACCCACTTGGGAGTTACTGGAGCTTGGCCCAGGTCTGATCTGTGCGTTTTTGTGTGGCATTGTCTCAGGCATACTGTTCAGTAAATTGTTCATATTGAAAGTTTGAGGCCTATTTGCGTTGTTTTGTGCCATAAATTCGCTGACATACTGTTCAGCCAGTGTAGGAGGCTGCGACGAGGCTGCATCTCGACCGACGATATTCGACAGCTGGACGAGAGAATTGTTGCCGCCGCAATCACCACCCACGAGTTTGTTCAGGGACATCGTGACACGTCCTTGAGCACTGCACTGCTTATTTTATCGTTCAAAGTTCAACTGGACACCGAGAAAATGTTATCGTTAACGACACCACCAGCACCAAAGATTAAAAATGTTTTGCTCTTACAGATACCACAACTTGTTGTCCTGACTAGCACCACAGATTAGACATTTTTTGCTCTTACGGACGCCACTGTTCTGTGACTTGTCACAGATTAAAAATGTTTTGCTTTCGTGGGTCTCGGTCCCGTCCCCCGTCACAGCAGACGCGTCCGTGATGTATCGACTGGTGTTGGTGACCGACCACAGACTAGTTAGGGATACTACATTTTTTTCTCTGACGTAAAAGTGTTTTTTTTTCCTCTATTATGGTGACGTATCCACAGACTAGCTAAGGATACTACGGACGTAACTATACGTGTCGTTACAAATATTTTTTCTCAATATAAGTACTAAAAACTGCTTACAATATTAAAAAAATAAAGCTAGGCAAAAAAAGAGAAAAAACAATAATCAACACTGTTTCTCAATGTGGGCGATAATACCCCCTTGTGGGCGCTGGAGGCCTTCAGGAGGGCGGTAGAAGGCTCTAGAAGATATTGGGGACGCTAAGGAGGTCGAGAGGGAAAAGCATAAGTTGTTATGTTTAAAAACTTTGGATTTTTTTATTCTCAAAATGGGCGGTGGGAAAAATAAGTTTGAGGACCTGTGGCTTATGATATGAATGTGACTATGATTTGCACAACTGAAGCGAAGCAAGATGATATACATAGTGTGTCTGTCTCGTGTAAGGAGATGAGTGCGTGTAGTGTGTGATGTGTTTAATACTGTCTATAAGGGATTACTTTACCAGGGATAGCATTTAAATATTTGTAACTGTACCCACATTTTATGATAAAGGGACCAAAAGCGACTCTAATTTTTACTATCTCGGGAGGAACCATGATCAGTTCCTCCCGTGATCATTGTACATGCAACTGTGCCGAAATATCGGGAAACGTTCAAACTCACAAATCATGGTAAAAATTATGTTCAAACCGTTTTTTAGTAAAAAATATGCTCAAAACAATGACAGTTTCAAAAGTTAAGAGCGACTCTGTTGCTTCGTAGTCAAGAGTGAGTAGCCAATTCTTGATTTTCGTCTTGACTCCATAAAGTGTACACAATCCGACTTCACATTGAGTAATAGCACGTTTGTATATAAATGGAAATATAAAAGATCTAAAACGGGATGCGAAATTGGTTTTACTATAGAAACCTTGATTTTTAGACGACGACTGTTTGATGCAAAAGTCAAAGCTGTATGTGGTTGAGACTGGTGATAGGCTGAAATATTTTTTTGTATGTAGAGCTGCCTTATTGATAGTGTTTGTGTTTCGTGGTGGAGTTTTTATGTTGGTTACCTGAAGGACTTGCGGAACATTACCTTTAAGACAGACCTTTGAGCTCTTTCTAACTTTATAAAATAGTCCCCAAATGGATATACAGTAGCACAGAATTAACTGACATAGATCCATGTATACGATACGGTGTGGCGGATTGAGTAGCCAACACTACACAATACGGGCCGTACAAGGTCAACACTGAGTAGGATTTGCACAGCCAGTATTTGAAAGCCATTTCGGAATACTGGCTGTGCTTTACAGGGTCGTGTATTGTCGGCCCGTGTAATCCATGACGTACCTTACAATAACAGGGTCACAGACTACTATATGTACCAACAGGGTCTCGTTTCGATTGTTTGTTTTGATATTTTTTTGTATTGGTTGGTGCTTTACTGAATGCGACCTTTTTGCCTTTAAAACAACACCTTTTAAAGCAATAAAACTCTTAAATAAGTTCAAACATTCTTCTATTTCCTAATTACATAAGAGGTCAAGATATGTGAGAATTAAGGTTAGAAATAAAATTGAAGCTGTTCTCGAAATACTTTCACAAAATGACTGAAGATAAGCCTGAAACTCCATCAGAAGAATTTACAACATCCGAGCCACCAACTGAAATCCCTGCTGATGAAAAGTGGCTAGTTTGTATCCATTATTTCTGATTTCAAGTGCTTATTCTAGCCAAACCTAGGTGTACTTAACGAAAGTACCGAGTTAACCTCAAATTAACTACTTTAATAATAATATTTTATAGTATTATTCATGTAAATGTACTTTTTGCGCTTAATTTTGAAAACGGAGCGTGAGCATTTTTACCCTCGACGTCAGGAGCCTGTATATGCGTTTGCATAACAGGTTGTTTGTCTTTTAGCTATTATGTGTTGTACCTTTTTGTTTTTTTAATTTTTTTAATGATTTCAAGAATAGTTCTTACTTATATTTTTTGTCACAAGTTACTACAAGGTGCAGCAATAGAAATAGACAGTGGAAAACATGATGTTGTAAAAAAATATTATTTTCTAGATTAGAGATTGTGACACTTACTATGAGGAATACAAAGAGTGCACAAGCTTCCGAGGGAGGTTCCATCAGTATTTCATATTTGGTGAATCATTGGACTGCAATCAATGGAAGAAAGATTATGACAACTGTAGCAAATGGGAAACTAGTCAAGACTGTAAAGCCGGGGTGAGTTTAACAATAAATAGGATAATATTATTATCATCAACAGCGTGAGGACGTCTTCTGAACGTAGGCCTTCCTCAAAGAGTGCCATAACAAAAGATCTTAAAATAAAAATATATAAAATAGTAATGCTGGACATTTCACCCGAGACAAATATTTGATATAGATAAATCTCCCATGTAAATCCTGCAGCAGTAATCGAACCCGCAACCTTCTGGGTCTTAGGCAGGCCTGCACCCACTGCGCCATAGAGGTTGTCAGAAATACAATCTTCATCCACTATACTTTCAATTCTGTAAATTATAAGATAAAATTAAAAAGCAGAACCCAATCATGTACATACTGATATCATGGAATTAAAATGATTATGGCTTGGAATTGTTTTTGGATATGTAATGAATGACTATACAACATAATTATAGTATATACTTTACTATTCTCATCATAAGCTCTGACTGTGACCATGCTTTGCGATAATGGCATCTAGAATCTACTGCCCTACTGATGGGCTAGTTAAAGAAACTGTATCTTGAGCAAAGTAGGAGAGAATGATGAAAATGACATGGATTAAAGTCAATGAAAGTAAAAAAAAATGTGCATAGGCTATCTAAAAACTTTCTAGATAATAAGTACCTTGATAACCTCTTTGGTGCAATGGGCGAAGGCCTGTCTGAGAGGCAGAAGGTTTCGAGTTTGATGTATAGCCTTAGCATGCTTGATAAAGACTAATCAGTGACACCTAATTTGTTGAAATTTGTTCAGTTTTTAAGGCTGCTGGCTGCACAAAGTAGCATGAGTCTCTCAAGGCTCCATACTAGGTCCCTTAATATTTAATCTCTACATCATTTTGGTAAAGTGGTACTTGTGAAGAGTCCTATTCTATGATGTAGCCATTAGTCCATTATTTCAGGTTTGATGCTACATTTTTATCAAAAAGTATTCTACTATTCTTTATATCTCTTTGATAAAACCTTTCTGACATTTCATCATAATCATAGTATATAAATCAATCCCTCTATTTAATCAGACATCCTAAGATACATACTCAGTGCGTCCAGCTTTAAGGATACCAAGTAGGAGGTAGTCAGAGGCACGTCCAAACATTACATTTGGCACACGCCTTGTACTTCTTCATATGAAAGTGAAAAATATTTGACTTGACTTGGATTATTTCCAGCTAGCCGTAATTAAAAGCGAAAAGGCTCGCCGAATGGATCGTCTCAGAGCACACTACAAGAACGATGTCTGGAAGAAACGGGACGCGCCGCCCGAAGACTGGAACAAACCCCTGCCGGAGTGGTTAGTGAAACGGGATGAGAACACTTACCTTGCTGAGAAAGCGAAGGAAATACGAGAGGGGAAGGTTTTAGAGGAGGAAAAAAGTTTCTGTATGATAATGTGACCTGGAATTAAATTGTGACCTGTACAAATAGATAAGTAGACAATGAAGCCGTTATGGAATTAAATTGATAATTTATTGACTATACCTAAGAATACATGCAATAACCCTCTTTGATTTTAATGTTTTGATGTATCTGTTTACCTAATTTATCAATGGTTGTTTGGTTTTTAAACAGTTTACACACACTGTACAGGGAAATTAAATGAATTTATAATACCCCAAAAATTTTACCAAAAACTCAACCTTGAGTTTTTGGTATATTGTCCTTAATCAATATTAATAGCTTTTTAAAAAAATCTACCAAATGCATATCGGGAGACTCGGCGTTCGTACTATTATTTATTCTGTGCCAGAACTCTAAAAGCGATTACAGACCAATTTATTGAAAAACTACTTATAACCAAAGTTGAATATCCCTATGATCCAACATAACTTTGGCACCACCCCGTTTGAATTGTCACGAGAATTCAAACGTATTATTCCATACATAATATAGCTATAGAAGTAGAAGTTGTCTATAATTATTCCACTCAGGGACCGCGGGAAGTACTCCGAAGGGGGGGGGGGGCAAATTTCTTTGGTCACCCCTTCAATCTCCAGCCCTGGCTTGGTATTTGGCCCCCTCTGCCCCCCCACTTCCGCGGCCGCTGATTCCACTTCCAATATTACCGGCATTCAACCAACCAATCGCTTTAAATAAATAAGTCTGACCCAGCAACTGACACTATCGCGCTGATAACGCGCAGCAATGTCTAATTGTTCACAAATAAGATAAATACTCCATTTGCTGCTCGTCGTTTATTCGTATTGTGTCACTCATGAGTCGGCTATTGTGTAACACCGTTCTTTCGCTGCGTTTAATAAGACCAATGGCTAGAAATGCATCTGGTTTCCTTATCGAGGACCCGAAATACTCCTTTTTGAAGGAGCTTGGTCTGAAGGAGAAGAATGTTGGTGTTTTCAACGGGAAGTGGGAGGCCAATGGAGAGGTGAGATAATTACCTACTTTAAATTACTACTTAGATAAGTATAGATAATTAGATATACTTTATCGTTATTTCATCGACATCAATCTTTAGATATTTTTTTTAAAATTGTCGTTGTTTATTCTTATGTGTTCTTTGCCGAGCTTCAGAGTAGTAGTAGTATTATATATGTAGGGATATATATAAGATATAAGATATATATGTAGGGATTTGGAATAAGTATAGCAATGTGGTAATTTAATTACATTAACCATTAAGTTGGGCGATAATTTGATTATGTCTGCTATTGAGTTGCTTATAGTTACTTATACTTCCATAAGAACTATTTTTGTGTTTTGCGCACAAATCACAATCCTTAGATCAATATTTGCTGTCAAACATTTACACAGTTTGATACCTCTAACGTAGATTTGCTTTATTTGATTTGTTTCCAATCCAAAATCAATAGCATACCTGTTGTTTTATTCAGTCCTCAAAAAATCAGCTTTTCAGCCATGTCCGATAACAGTGACCTTAACCCTTAGATAAGACTAATATGAATTTCGTCAGACTATAAAGTCGTTCAGTCCAGCGAACGGCAAGGTCATAGCTGAGGTGCAAGCAGCAAGTCCAGCTGACTACGAAGCCTGCGCCGCGGCAGCCCAGAAGGCGTGGCACGAATGGGCAGAGATGCCCGCCCCTGCCCGGGGCGAGGTCGTCAGACAGATTGGAGATGCCTTGAGGGAAAAACTCCAGCCGCTAGGACAGTTGGTGTCTTTGGAGATGGGTAAGTGTCTAATAGTTCTTAAATGTGTGAATGAACGAAAATAATTTTACTGTATACCATTAGAAAAACAAACACTAATTAGAAAAAACGTAGTTATCATGGTTAAAGTAAGTATAAGGGGCGGTTATTAATGAATAAACACCTAACAGTATAGTCTTGTCCCCATAGTACTAGCACTATACACCGATATTTTTTGGTCAGTCTAAAGCCGACACCCACGTTTTTTATTATTTAAACGTGTTTGTATCGTTGGTTTAGTTTTCGAATTTAATTAGTATTTCATACGGAACTGAATATCGAAAATAATTATCAAAAGTGAGCTGAACACTTGGTAGGGCCGCAGAGCGCAACGACCTTGTAGACTGACGGCGCGGCGGAGCGGGCGGACAGTGACCCCGCGACCAAACAGCTGAGCCGCCAAGCGAATAGCCACTACTAGCAGTGATTGGAATACTGACTATGTTTCGTGTTATTATTAATTACAAAAAAAATGATTTTTGATTAACTATAATTTTTGAGTAAGGTAACATATATAGATTAAGTGGGCGCCGGCTTTACAATGACCAATAATATCGGTGTATAGTAGTCGACCGAGCTAGCGGCAATTGGCCGACTAATCGTTGTTACACCAGAGAGTCTACGCTCAGAAACGATTATATTTTTTTCCCAGCTATGATACCTAATAATGAATTATATTTTTTTTTATTCATCATTCACAGATAATATTAAACGTTAACTTTAAATCTAATGTTTTGATGCTCTATTATTTCATAGCTCCCTAATGATGATGGTATGAATCCTAGCTAGATCATTTTTTTCTTGCCTATCCTGTAAAATTCCCTCAAAATCGTTTGAACTGTTCTCGCGATTCCCTTCACAGACCAACAAAATTACACGTTACCCGTATTAGGGATTAAGATACAATTTGTCTCCAGGCAAAATCCTGCCCGAAGCGATCGGGGAAGTGGTAGAATACATACACGTATGTGACCTTGCGCTCGGCCTCTCCCGCACACTGCCGGGGACCATCTTCCCATCTGAGAGGCCGGGTCACGTGCTTATCGAGAAGTGGAATCCGCTGGGATTGGTCGGCATCATCACAGCTTTCAACTTCCCAGTTGCCGTGTTTGGATGGAACAGTGCTATTGCTATGGTAAGGAACAGTGAATAGATTGAATGTCCACTGTTTACTAGCTTCGATGCGCAGTAAATTTCGTGTTATTTTGGAAATACCCACCGTCCAGGTCGCGATTATTTATTTATTCAACACTTTATTTGCAAAATTAATTAAATGTACGCCATTTTTTATTTTAAAACAACATTTTTTTCATAATCCATCCTCAGCATCCTCAAATTACTCCAAAATTAAACCCATAGTTAACGAAATTTATGAAATGAAATTCGTGTCCGACTTCTTTGATTTCAAACTAGTTTACAAAACTGAAGAGGGGGACAAAGGAAAAAACCATACCCGGCTCGCCCCGCCAGGGAACGATAGGAACAAACTTCCGTCTGTCTACTGGTTCGAACCACGCGAGGGCCATATTAAAGAAGGAATATTATGTACCTACTATGATGTTTGTGGTAATCTCTACTAGCCGTGCTAAGGTATAGCAGAGGCAGTGTCCTGGAAAATCCCATATTGTAGCCCCTCACGTAGCTGTTACCAACGTATTTTTTCCAGGTCTGCGGCGACGTCAGTGTATGGAAGCCCTCAGACACGACGCCGCTGGTTGCCGTGGCTGTCACCAAGATCGTAGAAAGCGTACTTGAGAAGAACAACATACCTGGCGCGGTGGCGTCGCTGTGCGTCGGAGGGAAGGACATTGGACAGCAGCTGGTAAAGGATGAAAGGGCCAAGCTCGTGTCTTTCACTGGAAGCACTGCGGTTGGACAACAGGTACAAAAAGTTATTTATTCATTTATTTGTAAAGAAACAATACACGCCACAGAGTGACGAAATATTATGTAGTATATACTGCGTAGGTACGAGTATACAACCTAACATGCAGAATCCTCAAATTATTCGAAAACGATATTCATAGTAACATTTATGGTATGCGCCATATTTGATTTCAAAATTAACTTCATTTCCGTATTAAGCATCCTAAAATTAGTCGAAAATGATACTCATAAAAAATCAAAAAATATAAATTAAATGCATCATCTAAAATTTAAATTTAACCTCATTGTCATAATCAGCATCCCCAATGAATGTTTGAATATAAAATTCATGTTTGCCATGTTTGATTTCATACTAGATGCCAAAAGGATGAATTTATTTTTCCCGTGACGGGAAAAATAATAAACGGGAAGTTTTATTCCCGTTGTCTCCCGATAGGGCCGAAGATCGGGGGACAACGGGAATAACCCATAATTTCAGGCTAGTGAACTCATCGAATGAGTATAGGTCTGCTCGACAAGCCACCGCTTCAACCTAGATAGGTATTTGTACTCTTGGATGCTAGTATGCAGGCCCTGCCCGCAGTATCATCATCATCATCAGCCTCTGAACATAGACCTCTTCCAATACGCGTCACTGAGCAACGAGATTATCCGACAGAGAACGAAAGTCATCGACAGCTCAGAGGATTAGCAAGCTGAAGTGGCAGTGGACTAGTTATGCCTAGTAGTACCATACTTTTTTCTACCGCCAATTAGTGAAATTACAGACACATGAGACTTTTCACCAGTTATGTCTTAGGGTCGGAAACGCGCGATTGATATGCTGTTGCAAGTGTCCATTACGGTAACCGCTTACCAACAGGCGGGCCGTATGCTAGTTTGCGACAAAAAAAAATGTCCGGGGTAAACCGCCGGCCTTAATAGTTTGCCCCGTTTAATTTTTATTTGACCACCATCTTCTGTAGCTTCGCACAGGTCTTTCATAGTGCAGGTTTTAGTACACAAGAATGTAAATGAGGCATCGTTTGTGGTATGGCTCCGCAGTCAAATTGTATGTCGTTTTAAAGTCAAAATGTATTTGTTCATTAAAATCACAAGGACATTACGTAAGGATCTTAGCTCCTGCCTGTTTCGCCGCGACCAAGCCAGGAAAGAAAGGCAAGAAACAAAGCTGGTTATTCTTTTTAATGAATTGGAATACCAATCCCCATTAACAGATGGGGCAAAAACAACGATAATGAAGCTGTCGAAGACGTGTCGAGACACGCTATGTTAGGGTCCCGAAGTGGCACCATATCTCCTAGTTATTATTGGAAATCTGTAAATAGATAGATTGATAGAAGATAGAAATACTTTCTTGCACACCAAATCATCAGCTTAGTTATGTACTAAAAACTTTGACAATCTCGTACAAAGTGCGGTCTTATCGCTAGATAACGATAATAATAGCGATCACTACCAGCCAACCTTTGGACGGAATGGATTGTAAGAAAGTTTACAAGGGGTGCGGTGTACTTACTTGGATATGTACTTAAGTAATAAAATTACTGTGTAGTAAAATTACTGTAAAATTACCCCCAGTAAACACATTATTACGTTGTTATACGAGTATGATAACATTGATAACACAATCACGGTAAATAAGTGCCTACTTAATCTGTTACTATTTTATCTTATCTATTTTCAAATTACAAACACATTCGTTGCTTATCTTGAAACGAATACTTGTTAACTGCTGATTCTCTGCTTCAGGCAAAGCTTAACAAAAAATTGCTAGATTTTATAAAACTCTCACGACTGCAGTCCTCATGATTGAAAGTCTCACTACGTAGATTCGTGAGGTTACCCAGGGGTAGCCAGAATCACGTCCAAACGTTATTATTTAGCACATGCCCATGTTGTAGTTGCATTATAAGTAGGTTCTATTCTAATACTATTATAAACGCGAAAGTTTGTGAAGATGTATGTATGTTCGTTACTCTTTCACGCAAAAACTACTGAACGGATTTTGGTGAAACTTTACAGAAATATAACTTATACATCAGAATAACACATAGTCTTCTTTTATCCATGTACTATGCGGGCAAAGCCGTGCTAAATAAACCGTGCAAATTGATGACCAACTCATTTTCAAGTGTTAGAATCCATTTTTGCACGACCTGGCTCGTAAAGCTGAAATAAATATTCATATTGTAAAAACGGGAATTTTCACGCACCTACCGACTAAGTTTCGACTCATTCCGAGAGTCTTCATCAGGGTGAGTGATCGGAACTTTCTCCAACAGTTTCGGAAGTCGAGATACTCGTACCGCTAGGTCAACACGGCTCGTAATACATTTAGGTACCCATTTATAGTGTACTAGCTTCTGCCCACGGCTTCGCCCGCGTGGTACCCGGATAAAAAGTAGCCCTAGTAAAGTTTCATCAAAATCCGTTCAGTTGTTTTTGCGTGAAAGAGTAATAAACATCCATCCTCACAAACTTTCGTGTTTATAATATTAAGTGTATATTTTGTTTATTTATTGTGCACCTGTCCTTTTTTGTTGTCGAATTAATAACTTTCCATTATATTTACGGAGATTTGATAAAACCCGTGTAATTTCAGGTGGGCGTGGAAGTGCAGAGACGCTTCGGGCGCCACCTGCTGGAGCTCGGCGGTAACAACGCCATCATCGTGAACTCTGACGCCAATCTCGACTTGCTGCTGTCCGCGGCTCTGTTCGCGTGCGCCGGAACCGCCGGACAGCGCTGTACCACTACGAGAAGACTGCTTATTCACAAGAAGGTAGGTGAATCAGGGTCTGATGATGAAGCAGGAAAGATAAATTAGTAAAGGACTGACCACCTCTGTGGGGCAGTAGGCGAATTCCCGCAGAAGGTTGCGGGTTCGATTCCCATCGCGGGACAAGTTTTTGTATGATTTGCAAATATTTGTTTCGGGTCTGGGTTTTTTCTATGCAAAATATATATGTATATAAAAAAAAAATATGGAATGATGTCGCCTGCGACATCAACATTTCAAGAACGAAAGCGGTTGAATTAATAACACACTGTTCGAGTGTTGGTGGTGGTAGGTCCATACACGTCGTGCTGTTTGAGATGCATTTTTTCGAACATGACGACGAGGATTATTTCCTCGTTTTCGAAAAAAGCTAGTTTCCTTCGAGTACATCCATGGTTGTAATGAAACTGGAGATAAAACAAATGAATTACTATTTTTGAAAAAAGATAGAATAGCACGCCTTAAAAAGAACATTAATTTGAATTTAGAATTCGAAGTCGTTGCAACTCTAGTTAAAACGTCATTATAGGAAAATAACCTCACTTTGTGTGAATCATTCACGCCAGAAAAAAATCCTGTTTGCTGAATTGACTGTTAGATAGTGAAAAAACATAATCCAAACCAACAAAGATCTCAAACGTTGAAAATTTAACATCATCATCATCAACAGTCTAAAGAAGTCTACGGCTGGCATAGAGTAGATAACCTCAAGAGACGCAATGTTTAATAGTTTGCTAGGAAACAATTCTGTCAACTGTCATGCGAGTCCCGCCACGCCTGCTGTGCTCTGATTGGTCGAAACTGTAGTTTCAACCAATCAGAGCACAGCAGGCAACATGACGCAATGACGATGACAATGTCCGCGTTTGCCAACATCAGTCCTAAAAGACTGATGTGTTGACAGAACAGTGTGGTTCAATATGACGCCTCTCGGGGTTAACTGCTGGACATAGGCCTACCTCAAAGAGTATTGACAAACGATCTTGGGTCATCTTCATCCCGCCACCTTAGAGATGTAATTAGTATATCGGGTGGGTGATAACGAATAATAGCATCTAATACATAGATATTATATTCAGGTCTACAACGAAGTGGTAACCCGATTAACGAAAGCATACGCCGGAGTTGTCAGCAAGATTGGTGACCCCCTTCTCGGAGAGACGCTTATAGGGCCGCTGCATACGCCCGCCGCCGTTGAGGCTTACAAGAAGACTGTGGCCGAGGCCGTGAAGGCAGGCGGCAAGATCGAGTTTGGAGGAAAGGTAAATCTCTCCTCATTTTCCTCTCAAATTACGTTTAAGTTACGAACCAGTGACGTCATTTATCGGCGGAAAAACGCACTAAATTGTTATATTACCTATTGATTGGTTAGAGCATACTACAGACAACCTCTGAGGTGCAGTGGGCGAAGGCCCGCCTGAGACGCAGGTTGCGGGTTAGATTCCCGCCGCGGGACAAAAGTTTGTATGACCTTTAAATATTTGTCTCAGGTCTGGGGGTTTTCTATGTATTATATGTAATACATAGAATTTGACTCTCAATAATTACTTACAAAAAGGAAAAATATTGGAAGTTATGCTTTAACTTCCAATATAGGAGCTATCAGCAATATCTTTGGATTAATGGAGAAGAAAACTTCTACTTGAACTAAAAAAAATCTGATCACGACGAGCGTATAAAGAACAGGTATTAGGGTTGGATTGGTATAGACCAAACCTATTCCCTTGGTGCAGGTGATGGAACGCGAGGGCTACTTCGTGGAGCCGACCATCATCAGCGGTCTGTCGCATGACTCGCCGCTCGTGAAGGCGGAGTGCTTCGCGCCCATCGTCTACTGCCTCGAGATACCGGACCTCGACACCGGCATCCGGTACAACAACGAGGTCGACCAGGGACTATCCTCTAGTCTCTTCACTGAGAACCTTGGCGACATATTCAAGGTAATTAACTCAAGATTTTTATAATATTACAATAATTCAAGCCTGCGATCTCCCGCTGGGTACGCGGGGGCTATACCAACTAAGCCACAAGATCGTTGCCTGGTCGAAATTCTTCAATGTTTCGGTTTGAAACTCTGAATTTAATGACTAAAGTTACTTTCAGTACAATTGCGAGAAGCGTCGCTTTGCTTATTCAATGATTATTTGTGTTTATTTTAAAGTGTTAAGTGTGAATAAGTCGAGTGCAGTGATACCTAACTATTACTGCACTCTAAGCCTAAACTAGCCTAAGAACCAATGTACCTGTACTTAACAATAAAAGTTTTTCTAGTTTAAGTAGGTGTAATTAATCACCAACACATTTTAATATTATGTATTACTACAAAATTTAACCGAAGCAAATTTAAAAGAAACAAGTAGGCAGGCAAGCTTAGGTAGTTAGATAGTTGCAAGTAGGTAAGCAGGTGTTTTTAAAGGTAAATTCATAAGTTGTCAACTTTCACAACTAGATGGCGCGACTAAATAATGACGAATTCAAGATCGATGTATTTCGGACGTTCTTATACAAGGTAGTTAATATTTTGGATAATAAACTTACTCCTAAGTAAGTTGGCCTACCATGACAGTGCTTTTCTCCCCTCTCTCAGGAAACCTCTCTATGTACTAGTATATACATAGTTATACAAGGTGCAAGATAGTGATGATGTCGGTGCTACTCTAGACTAACGTATTGTGTTTATTCCCAGTGGATGGGCCCCCACGGCTCGGACTGCGGCATCGTCAACATAAACATCCCGACGAACGGCGCGGAGGTCGGGGGCGCGTTCGGTGGTGAGAAGGCAACGGGCGGCGGTCGCGAGTGCGGCTCCGACTCTTGGAAAAACTACATGAGACGGTCTACTGTCACTATCAACTACTCAGGGGCGATCAAACTGGCGCAGAACATCAAGTTCGGAGACGAATGAGGTGTTAGCTATGAATTTAAACTATTGAGCGTCTTTTAAAATGGTTATACGGCTAGTTACCACTGTTTTCGCATCATTTTGTCGATGTCTCGACGCTATTTTGAGAACGGCAACTAAACTAGTTCTAAATAAAATAAATAAATAAAGCTGAACATTTTTCACACAGCGCCATCTAGCTAGCCCCTAGAAATCTAGTCGTATATTCATTTTTCAAAACAAGATAAATTTTATTTGTGTTTGGTTTGTGGTGCAACTTAAATAGTGTGTATACCCTATTTGTACAGTAAAATAAAGACTGAATGAATGTTACAAAATAAAAATATTTTTAATTCTTACATACTTTTTTATTCCCTTGTATATACCTTTTTACAATCATAAAATTACATTATAGAAATCATTTTTTTCTAGAAGCAAACACGCAGATATTATAGCGTTTAAATTGACTAAATTGATTTTTCTTTGATTTTATAAATATAAGTTATATTGTCCAGTCAAGTAGCTTTAGTATATCGGTATTTTTCTAAGCTTGTGAATTAAAATTATAATTTAATTTAGTACCTATCATGAGTTTGGATGATACAACCTCCACAGATCTACAGCGATGTCCTTAGACGGTTGTTTATGGAAATTGTAAGTCGCGGGTAGATCGTATCGCAGTTCTGCTATGGGGTGGCCCTCCATGTCCCATTCCTTGATTTTCTTCATAATATGTGTTCTAGAAATAAATTAATACTTTAATTCAATTTTAGAAGGACAGTCATCATTATAACTGCCTGTAGAAGTCCACTGCTGGATATAGGCTCTCTCAAAGTATGCCACGACGAACGATCTTCGGCTACCGTCCATCCACCGGCTTCACGCAACATTTGAAATGTCAGTGGTTCATCGGGCAGGGGGGACTTCTGACACTGCGTTATCCGGTTTGTGGTCACTATACGAGAACCTCTCTTCCTTCTGCGAGCTAATGGCCTCCCATTGCTATTTCAACTTGCTAACTTGAAAATTTGTTATTCCAGAGATTCCCTTGTTCCAGACTATATCACGTTTGAAACACGTCTCGTGTTTCGGAAAATGGTCTATTGATCTATCGAACGTATTCGCATTTCGGTAATATATCCCAGTTTATTTCATATAAATCAGAATTAATATACATTATCGTATTTTGTATTTAAAGCCGCAATCAATTATGTTTTACATAATTGATTGCAGCGTCATTTAGTAATTTAGTGACGATAAAACATAGCTAAGAACCATCCTTGAAGATATAGAAATCTGTTGAAAACCACAAAACCAATTCAAAGACGTTTCAGAGATAAATGGTAACAGACAAACAAACATCTTATGGGAAACGCATATACGAGCTCCTGCCGTCGCGGGTAAAAATCCACAAACCTGGTAGATTTCTTGTGTATTGAGTAAACGCTGTGTGAGCTGAGCAGAGTGCCCATCCTTAGGAACTTCAAGTCTATCCCAGCATTGTTCTTTGTACCAAACGGTGGGTTCATTATCACTGTGTCAAAGAAGTTCTCCCATCTAAAACAACAAGACCAATATTGGCCTCGATTCAGTAGTTCACTAACTAAACTAAATTTAAACTGGCGCTCTCTTTTAATGATAGTGCAAGCAAGAAAGAGATAGCTACAATTTTAGCACTGTCTGTAATTTTAGTAATTTTAGTGGTTGGGTAACGATAGCTGTTTTTTACCTACTAACATAGGCACTACCTACATTTATAAATAAATAATGCTGGACAATCCACACAGCATCATCTAGCCCCAAGCTAAGCAGAGCTTGAAAATTTAATGATGTATTGAGTTGTTTTCGTAACTTAGTTGGCAATTAATAGTATTTTAGATCAAATAAACAAATTAATATTCCATTTCAAGTGTTACCTGTTAACATTAGAATCAAGGAAGTCGCATTGCACCGCGTCAACATTCGTGACCTCCATCTCCTTCACATTATCTCTGAACACGTCGAGTGCATGGCCGTCTATCTCCACAGACATGACTGCGGCGGCTCCGAGAATAGCCGCGCCTATGCTCAGGGCTCCGGGACCGCAGCCCGCGTCTAAGACCAAGTTGCCTTCGATGTCTTCATACTGCATCTGAAGTTAAATAAAGTTTTATAGCAAGTATTACAGGTTGTTTTACAGAGTTGAACTAACTAGTTGTTTGAGAATGGTTAATTATTACTGTTTTTAGTCGGAATCTTCTTTTTAATCTAAACTTAATAGCTTGTCTTGACTGACTGGCTGATCTATTACTCACAGCCACAACTACTAAGTCAAGAAAGCTGAAGTTTGGAACATATGTTTATTTTCTAACATAAGCATGTGGCTGAGGATTTTTGGAAATTTCCACTTGAAGGGGAGGAACTTTGCATGAATGTCTAAAGTTAGAAACATGAAATTTCACGCTAACACAAATTTGTCAAGAAGAAACTTGGTAGAAGTCATGTGACATTTCCACAGTTAATGTCATTTACATACAATTCAATCTTGCCGCAGGCGTTAACGCCAACAGAAGTGGTATTTGTCTAAACACCCTAAACTTTATAATGAGAATGGTGAAGGAATGCCACACACTACCATTGTCTCTTTCCTGAAAAATACAATATGGGTCTGTTCAAGGAAAATGTGAGGTATCTTCTAGACCTACATGATAAGACAAGTAATTATAATTAAGTAATTATCATTGTTAATGGACAAGAAGACAAAGATTATTTCTGTCTCTTTTTGTATGATGGGAAACAGCAATAGTTGCTATCATCTCTCTCTTTTTATGAACAAAACCTTTGTCTCAATTCTCATGCTAAGCTTAAGTTTAATAAAATTTACCTGAATAGTATACAATGCTATTGCTGCAATATGAGGTGGTGTCTCATATTGTTCCAACTCAACCTTTGGTTTACTGAACCCATGTAATTGCTGCAAGTGACCTTGCAGGGTTTTCATCTTCATATTTGCCATTTTGGTTTATGCTATTTGTTGTCAAATCGGGGAAGTACAGGTAGGATTTGATTGCCAAATGAAGAGTCTTGCGAGACAAAGTAACCACAAGATGTGGCGTTAGCGTGTTGGAGAGCTGCTCTGTGACTTGTGTTGATTATGTTGGCTTCAGGTAGTTGAGGGAAACCCTGAAATTAATTAAATTTCCATATTTTATATTTTGATGAATCTGTGTTGTTATAAGTTACTTTTGTTGGATGGTATCTTCTTACTATAATATATATAGCTATACTTAAGCACAGATCTGGTCAAGACAGAGCAAATTTTTTATTAAATATCCCTAAGATTAAATGAGTAAAATATATAATTTATTTGTCTGCACAGGATGTAGACAACTCTAACAATTTTTATACAGGAAAGGGTGTTTTGGGGACGAAAGAACTATCTAGCAGAAAATATTTTGAATGGGTTTAGGTGGCAGCTGGCCAACCACTTATCATCCATAAGTGGTTGGCCAGCTGCCAGCTAAGCCAGCTAAGCAGATAAAGAAAAATTTATTTGCTTCAACATAGTGTACAGTTGTAGGTCTTAAATATTTTAAATGTTTCAATTATGATATACCTTAAAATTAGGCATGCAAATATTTAAAATTATATTTGTTTGAAGTAAATTGTTCATAAAATTAAATGCTCAAAGTTTTAAATCGTCAACTTAAGTCATTAATATTGCAATAGCACTTACTTACTAATAATTGTTTTAATTTAGCTTCAAACATAGTCTCACTAAGATTTAAGGAGGACTTCAGTATCTTATTATAAATTTTAGGTACCATACAGACTATGTTTTTTTTTGGGCTGAGCACACTATTTTAGAGGTGTGTGAGAAGTGAGGGATGGTCACACCTTTAAAATAATTGCTTGAGCAAAGCTTTGTTACTTCATCTTTATTAGATCATGTCCAGAGGGAGCAATAGGTATGTCATCTACAGGTTCTATCCTCATTTGGGTACCTATGTTCCTCCATGTAAACTATTTAAATTAAATTAAGCGGAATTATGATAAATTTCATTCTTTACTGGTGAGGTCTTCTAGTGTTAAGTATATTACTTACAGCAGTAGCAGACCCAGGTGGTATAGAACACATAGGCAGTTGGCTGACTGGGTTGGGCTGTGTCAGAGACAGCGAGGTAGCACTGAGCGGGGCCACTGCACCCTGCTTGAGAAGCATCTGTTTCTTCAACTGAAGCTCTTCTAGAATCTTTCTATTTGTCAATTCTGCAATGGTAAATAAAAAGAGTCTGAATTTCACTCTTTTCAGACTATAGCTCTTAGCATTGGGAAAATAAAGTGGCAAGAGGCAGGCTCTCAGTACAAATAGTGTTGATGGATGGGAGGTGTTAAGATTGGGAGGTTAATGTTTTTTTTCAGACTGTTTTAATTGGGACTGACAGTGAAACTGACTATGAAACAGTCCTATGTAAATGCTAACAATCAAACCATGCGGGTGCTATCAATAGAACGGCTGGGAAGCGTTGTCTGTAGTTATTGCATTAAGAATATTATTAAATGTTTTCAAAAGCTTCAAAAGCTCAAAAAGTTATTTCAAAGAGCGAATACAAGTAATTCTAACCTCTTTGTGCGTTGGGCTGAGGAAACGCCATCTAATGAGATCCTTGCCGTTTGATAGATATTCTTGTAATTCATAAAATATAATGTAAATCTCCATACAAATAAGCCAATAAATTGAGTTTATTAGTAACTATTTTTTTCCTGTTTTGATAGCAAGTGTTTGCTTACACAGACAAAAAAAAATCTGTGACAGACTTGTCTTAGATGAAGTGTATGGGACTATGAGTAATTTTTCTATAGGTATTGCACGACCAGAGAATGCACGGCTGCAAACCATGGTCATGGCTTTCAAATACTGTCTGTGCAATACAGACCGTGCATCCGATAAGTTAAAGCCGCTTTTATTATTTTAGGTATGCGGGTTGTTGCTTTCAATTATTCACTTCGTTGATGACTGTGGCTGCTACGCCTAAGGGGTGGCATCGCAAAACGGCCTCAGCCAGTCGGTAATCTCTAGGCATGGAACATTGCATGAGTAGCATGACTCTCTCCCTCATGCAATCCGAGCCAGACCATCGCTGAACATTTTTAAATCTAAAGTGAAAGAGCATTATCTCTCTCTGTAATATGCTTAGATTAGGTACTTTATGTATTATATATATTATTTGTATTTATGTATTAATATGATGATATTGTATTTATTTTCGGTGTATGTGTATTCATAGGTAGTTCAAGTAGGTATGTATAATTTGTAGTTTATTAAAATATAGTGGTATTTTAAGTATATTTCATGACTTTGTACACCTACCAACTTTATCACTACTCTATCTCTCCTCAAAGGTTTGCTGGAAGAAAACTCTTTTTAGGGTTAAGCTCGCCTTTGTACATGCCTCACCTAATATCTTGTTTAATACTTCTGTTTTATTTCTGTGTACAATAAAGAATTATAAGAATTATTAGACTGTAAAAAAATATATTATGAAATAAGTTTTCATACGTCAAACCTGCTACTTTCCTCCACACAGTCTCCGATCGTTCGGATTTCATCATGAGTCGGTGAAACCAAACCGTCTCGCCGTGTCAACGAGTAAGATACGCTGCCATAATGCCTATTATGGCGTGCTAGAAAGAGTGAAATCTACTTTGATACGTCGTCAAACGATGCGACTTATTGATGACCATTGACCGTGATTGGCATTTTGGAGTAGGGTCGATACTGTGACCGTTTTATCATATCATAACATAAACTCTGTCAGCTGGAAGAAAATCGAGCTTGTACTTGCGAACTTAATGCTAAATAGAATAGCATCTTCAAATCATTAATAAGTTCGCCTATGTACATACTTATTTTATCTTGTGCATCTTTAGATTTATCCTTCGTTGATCGGCACAGATTTACTAGGGATGATTTGATCAATATTCTTAATCTAAGGGCTCTGATAAGCTGACGCTAATTTGGGCCAACAGATCACAGATTCAAAAAATGGTTTAAATAACAGACTGCCGCCGTGGGAACGGCGAAAGTTTAACGAATGCATGCAATGCAATCAAACAAACCATATTTGAGAGAAACGGAACGTTCCGAAGAGGTCAATGATCACTAGTGATGTCCCTGACATGAACTAAATATGGGATTGTTTGATTTTGCCGGTTCTTGTTGTTATGTTGGTGTTCCTGCTGTATTGTTATGGCGGGTGTAGCAAAACTCAAACGTTTTTTATATTGAAAACTACGCCTACGGAGAACATTCAATTTAAATGTGTATTTTTTACAGAATGTATCATTTTAGTTAAATCAATACAATACTTTCGCCTATTTCCGGCAGCGGTAAGCACAGACCATAGCATTCTGTTTGCGACCGTGGCTCTCCGCTCGGTAGTCGATCTACTGTCCATTCTCATAAAATTCTTAAATCAAAGATTGTTTTTTATATAAAAGCATTTATTTTAAAACAATGTAGGTAATAATATACTTTCTGATTCTTGGCAAAACAGTCTCACATAAGCAAGTCAACATTTGGCCTCTCTTAGAATTAAAATAAGACTAACATGCGCTGCCATTACTCACAAAATGAATATAACTGAATACATCAGATAAATAAATCATCTTAAAAGATAAAGTAGAAAATTATCTTCTACATTGCAGTTAGCATTGCATCTCAGTTGAGCAATCTTAGATTAATTTGTTTACTAACGTAAATTATTCTAAATAAAGGGAACGTTAACATTACTAGAATTGACTCACAATATTAGCAATATATAAAAAAAAACCATCTACTGTACCTAATTAGTAATTCACAGACGCAGACTTCCGTCCACAATGAGTTTGTGGTATTGATAACATTTTATAATAAATGCACAACAAAAATATAATTTAAGTTGCCTTTGTCTTTTATGTTTATAAAAATATTTATATAACAATTTAGAAATAAATATAACAGTTTTAATTCGTTTAAAACAATTTGGAATAATATTGCACAAGCTAAAAGCTAAATTATTATGTGCATTTGTATAAAAAAAAACTATATTTATTTTAAAAACAAACCAACACAAAATTCTTATAAAGCAAAGCAAATAGCTATTATGACTCATTTATTGGGACAGAATTAAATAATTAGAATAAATCGACAACTATAAGCACTCCTTACATTATCCTCTCCGAAAAACAGGTTTAACTTTTAAATTTAAGGTACATTAATAGTCTTGTATTAATTTAAATGTATAATATTAGTAGCATTGAGATCTGGGACAGCTTACAGTTGTCAATCTAAAATTTAACACAATGTGGCTAACTCATGGCTGACTTGACTACCATCACTGACTAAACTTACGATAGCAATCAGCATGGACTTTACAACAAATAAAATATATTTTATTCTTTAAAAATAGAGATAAAATTATTTTAAAAATAGCGAAATAAATCAGACAGAGCTGCAACATTCAGTAAAAATTTTGATATGTTATTTCCTATAACCACTATAAATTTTATTTAAACTCTTTTATAAACAATAGTTAAACACAACAACCACATTGTGCTCCTCTTACCGAGCTGACAGAGTGTTGGTTTGTCAGAATATATGTCACAGCACGGGAACAAACACATTCTGGACTAAATAAAATCTGAAAAATGATAACAACATTTTTTTTTGTAAAGACTAGCACGTAATTTTGGCACTACGCTGTGTCCTCAGAGCACAGTGGCATCGATGTTGTTCATTTTATACACAATTTGATATACTGCTCTGTGAATCTGCGAGGGGGGCAAGGGGACACTGTACCAGTAGGCTCGGCATGAAGCTGAGAATTTAATAGGTACTACGTAGAAAGTAGTTTGATAGGCGTGAGTGTTGGTTCAACGTGTACTCTTTTGTAAAGAAGACACCGATTTTAGCGTTCATGCTGAGTCTATAGGTTCGATGGAAGCTAGCTCGCGGGTTTGGTAACATTGCGTTTGGCTTCAAAAGTCTTTCTTCTTACTCCCCCTCATCACAATTAGGGTTTCACAAAGCCTCTCCTACCATTCAATCAGGAACATTTCAGTAGATTACAAGTAGCAAGCAAAGGAAACGAAAGCATACAATTTTTAATACCAATTATGTAATACATATTTGTGCCCAATATGTCATGTTCGATGTATCATTTTTATTTTATTTATGAAACCCTAAAAACTAGTGACCGATTCGATCGTTCACAGTTACATATGGACAGCTGCCATTAGAATAATAAAATGCAAAATAATGTTTAGTATTAAATTTTAGTGTAAAATTAAAGTAAATAATAATAAAAAAACTTATTTGAGTAAATAAATTCTCTTGTTCCATTGCTCATTCAGTGCTTTACATAGCAGAGTGTAAAAATAACAGCACGTCACTTCCGTAAGATTTACAGCATAAAAACTTTTTTAGTCCCAAAGAGTATTTTGGCATTTTGGAAGAATGTATAATGTGATTTGGAAGAGTTTGGAACTATTCTAAGGTAGAAAGGGTGCTTTTAGCTCGGTCAGGATCCGCAGCGCCTTCTTAAGGGGCGCGGACTACGTTTATTTTTACACCCTGTGCCGCAATGAGTATTTTACCTCAACAACACTCCTAATTCCATCAACAATACATACCTAACACTTTCCCTGTATATAAATATATTACGAGTCTTGTAAAAGAAACATTTCGAAACCTCATAGGTCATTAACACTACGTGAGAAATTACACAAGAGCGTTAGGACACGATATATTGCTACGAGTTAACTTATCATTTGGCACTAAATTAACATATTGCATCTCGAGCATTCGTCACAAAGTATTTATACTTGCAAATTTTAAACTCTCAATTTAATTTTCCTAAATTTATAATTATTTAATTTTCGTAACTTTAATTTTACTAATGTTAAATTTAATTTGTTTGACCGAAACTTTCGGTCTCCGCTGTATTTGATTTTGTGTTATCTAAAAGGAAATACACATTATTTTCTTATATTGAGCAACCTGTCCATTCCCTATGTTTATCATACAAAGGAGAGTAAAACGGGAATGTCCGCTATCGAAATTAATTAAAAGACAAGACGCGCTTTCGGCAAGTTAAAATTTGGCAAAATTGAGCATTAAGACTTTCAATTGGCATCGTAAAATATTACATTTTGTAAGATTCTACTACGTAGCACTGTGTGACTACTTAATATCCTAAGTCTGGTAACTGTAACTTAATCATAAGTACTTCTCGTACAGTTCTGCTCACGTGAAGGCCACAATAAAATATAGAGTCAGTATGTCAACTACAAACACACAATTGATTAGAAGAATTCGAGCGTTTAGGATTATTTCCAACACGCATGAAGCAGACGAGCAAAGTTTGAATAGTTAAGAGTGTATAAGTATGCGTTTAATTCAGATAACGTTTCGTGTGAATATTGTGAATTAAAATATAAGTATGGATATCACGGAGTCATGAGCGTAGAGCTCAACTTATAGTGGATATATAATTCAGGTCCTGTTTATGGACCAAACCACTCCAAAACAACTTGCTTTACTGTAAATTTAATTACCAATAAATTGATTATTCTGATCTGCTGATAGCAAAGCTATGCCTACTATTCCATACTGATCCATATTAACATTGTGACCCGCAGCTCAGATCATAACAGGGAGACATGTTCACTAAAGCCTAACGGAACATAGTGCATTCTCGATTAAACATGTATCTATTAGTTTTACGCGTAGCTTCTAGCCTCTTTACAACATACCTAATGTTGATGCGATTCGATGATGTCTCTCGTACGTTATGTACAAAATTGTAGATAGTGAAAAATCTAGTACTGTATATTGATATGACATACAATATGAGTTTACGATTAGAGGATTTCGTTACCGTTCAAAAGAACTCTAGAAACGTGGACTTCTCAAGACCTTTCCGATTTACTAACTACATTTTTACAACAACATGGTTAAAATAGTTATTAAAAAAATGAAATATCGTTATTTTATCAAATAATAGTTATTGCTTTGTTTTGATATGATGTAACATCCGTGCGCAGACGCGAGTATAACCACTCGTCTTCAATAGACGTAGTTATTGAGAACGCGTGCGCGTGCGACGCGACATAGTCGACCGAGTACTTTACTTACATCCACGCTACCTACAGTTAGTCTGCACTATTCACATAATTACGTAATAACTCTTAAATATATACTTTAAAAATATGACTGCTTTATATCCATCATGATCACAGCTCTCCGAAGACTTTACAATATCCAAACCTGACACTCCAAAATAAATTCTTTATCATTACACCTATAAAACGAAATGACTACGATACGTCTAAACTTTAGCTCTAAAATTATGCCATTTTGATAAAATTACTTTGCAATTGCAACGGTCCCTCGTACAGCACTTAAATGCCTCATATACAAATTTTAAAAGTAACGATGAAAATGACTCGATTCACTAACACATAAAATTAAGGATCCGATAACGTCGTCCATGAAATAATAAATTTTGAAACGAAGCGGCAGTGTTTGCGAAATATTCGTGCAAATAGAAATCTAACTACGAAACATGTCTTAGGAACCTGATAAATTATTGCTAGAGCTCCGGCAGACTCTTTCCCTTACAAACGACAATGCGTCACAGGACACATAACGAGATAAAATCTTATCAGTAGCCAATAGAAAAATATCACCTAAATAAATATTAATATTTTACAGACGAGCCGCGTATATATATCGTAGGACGCAGTCACCGCGCGCTGCGAGCTCGTACGTCGCTCGGGCCCCGAAAACACTGCAGTTTTGCGCCTCTGTTTTAACTTTTTATCACTTGACAATCGCTACGAGTTAGCAACGATTTCGTTGCTAAAACGTTTTGATTACCAAGCTACTCTTACGGGAACTCGGCAAACAGCGAATGTGGTGTATTCTAATAAACTATATCCTTCGCTCCGCTCACGTCACGCTCGCTGTATACCGAAAAGCATTTTCACCCATATCAGAAACCGTTGCCATAAAAACTCCCGCAATAAAAAAGAAACGCGCACGTAAGTAGCGCGTCACTTCCATTCATATGCGTTTCAACTGACAAAGGCAGAAAAAAGTCGCCATTTTGTATCGGCGTCTCTTTTCAACTTCATACAAATGTAAGTGATGACGATAAAAATGGCGGCTGTAACCGTTGTTTTATCATTTGAAATGCGCATCTTACCACAGGATATTTTTTTTAGATGGAGAGCAGTTGCCAGCCGCAAAAATAGTGTTGAGGCAATCGATATGTTTTTGGTAAAAATAACAAGATTATGATCATGTTGATATTTTGGCGCGCGGCGTGTAGCGCCCTCATGGGGCTTCGCCCTCGTCGTCGCGTGGGGTCTCGCAGCCGCCGCCGCCGCCCTTCGATGTGTCACTGTGGACAAAAACAAAAATATTCTTAGTTTCATGTGTCTGTCTCTGACCTTTGGCTCGTTTGGGCAGAGTCCGCAACAACCGGGTGTTATGTGAACGATAATGCATGCAGACATCGAAGAGTTTATGGAAAATTATCAGCTTATTTAACGAACAGAACCGATCATAGTCTCTTTTGCTCGATCGAGCACTATTCTTTCTTTTTGCGTTTGCTGTTAGCGTTTACACGTAAATTCTGATATTGCAAAACTAATATTGTAATTGTGTGTAATGTTCTGACTTTTATGTCACAATAATTTTATACTAAAACTAGCTTCTGCCCACGGCTTCGCCTCATGGTACCCGGATAAAAAGTAGCCTATGTGTTATTCTGATGTATAAGCTATATTACTGTAAAGTTTAATCAAAATACGTTCAGTAGTTTTTGCGTGAAAGAGTAACAAACATCCATCCTCGCAAACTTTCGCATTAATAATATTAGTAGGATAGGATAGGATACGCACAGTGCAAGAGATGCGCACGGATTTTTTTTTGAGCAAAACATTTTCTTTTTCAAGAGATTTGAGATTTTATAGGTGAATGTACAGAGTAAAACATTTTTTTTTTAAATATAGTCATTTTGAAGATCTTCCTAAAAGTTTATGCAAACAGAGTTTCTATTTTTTTTGTCATATCTTGTTTTTCAAACTTCACCAAATAAATCATCGTGGACCCTTGAGAAATCTTAGTATCCAGTAAAGTGGAAAATGTACAGTTCCCGAGTTGCCTTACAGTATTATTGAAAAGTATAAAAATGCGACCGTGAAAGGGATTATTGCGAGGGGGTAGACCTCGGCAAACGTATTCTGTTCTGGCCACATTGGACGTTCTGGAGAATGACAGGTCAAGAGTATCATAAACCGAAAAGCCTGTTTAAAGAATGTGATGAGAGTGAATGAAACGATACCTAATGAGTGAATGAAAAGATACCTATGACAGAATCGCCATAGGTATCTTTTTGCGAACAAGGAAGGCAAGTGGAAAGACGTGGACTACTCCTTCTGGAAACAGACGTGACCTTATAAATACTTACTAGTTTAAGTAAGGTGGATGCGTGCTGCCGGGCGGCGGGTCGCGCGAGGCGTCGTCACCGGGCGGAGGACGAGCGGCCGCGCTCAGCAGGTAGTTCGTCGAGTCGCTGAAACAGTTCGACAGCCTGCTTCAAATTGTATTACTGTCTCAGGTCAGACGGTATAAAGCACACACATAGCAAATACTTAAGTCTGCTTTCGTCTTGTGACGGGCTGTTCTTATTTAGAAGCATGTCTTTTGGTATAAATAGCGCGCCGGCTTTTATTGGCTTGCGTGTTTTGACCTGCGAATTGTATTTTGATCGGGCTAAAGACAAAGTGGTCGCTAGCCGCATGTTTGGCCTTCGACATTATCACCATGCAGTATGGTAAACACAGATACTGCGTCTGGTCAATAACGTGAATCAGCCGATATCTCTCTTTATTTATTATGTTGTCATGGGTCAAGCCATTGACTCGCTATCACTGTCGCAATGAAGGTAGTTATGGTGATAAACAGGTTGCCATAAAAATGAAATGTTGTAACTGGCAAAATCATATTATAAAAATGATGTGATATTTAATGATGTTATTAAGGGGTCTTGACGAAATTATAGTCTTTGACTAATATCTTCAATCGATAAAGAAGTTTGTTTCTGGCATTGTCCACGACCTGGATTAATATGGCCTACGTTTTACTCGAGATTCAATTATCATTAAACCGTTTACAGTATTGAATAATCATTCGCAGTTTAATGACAAAAAAAAGTATTTAACTACAATGCAATCCTGCGAATTGATCAGTCGGAACGATACCAGAAAGTTTTCAAACGCCGGCAACCCTAAAACATGGTATAACTCGTATTTCGCTGATAACCTCTGATTCATGTTTTGAGTCCGAGATAAATTCTTAAGCGACTATATGTATACATACCATAATTATGTAACCACCCACAGTTTTGTTTTACCAAAACAATATTAATGTACTCGGTAAATACTAAGAATCATATTTTGCTCATAAAGTATTGTTATCTATTTTGTGACGAGCAAACATAGAAGTTAATGGGAACAATACTTTTTTAAGGTTCCGTAGCTATTTCAAAAGAACCCAATGACAACATAAATAGTCCATTTATCTCATCTCTAACAGTTTATTTTGTTGTATGTTTAGTCAATTATACTCCACTAGCAAAACTCGAAATTATTATGAGCATCCTTGCGGTTAGTCCATATATACGTAGTTTTTAATGGAGTCTAATTGGAAATAATATGGTAAGAATATTTTTGTCATCTATATTGATATTATAAAGAGGTAAAGTAAGTTTGGATGTTCCAATTTCAAAAAATATTTTACCAATATTTAGAATAGACATTCAGGGTGGACATAGACATACATTACAAATGCGTTTCTTATGAAGAGTTACTTTACATCCGGGTCCGGAACCGTAGTTGCCCGTCACAATTTCAATGAAATTTGTACGAAATTCATTGGATAAAGGACATCGCGCAATAATAGGGATCGCTAAGGACGAAATACAAATGATTTCAATAGGCTTTTACTTTAAGTTAATAAGTCCAATTTTTTTTAAATAGTAAAGATCAATCATGTAATCATCTATAACACATTAATGGTCGGTCATCCCAGGAACCATACAATTCGAATTATTGCTTGAATAATAAATAAATCGGCTTGGCTATTTTTCGTCAATCTGTTTCAAACTTAATCAGTAGCAGGTTTTCCTAAACTTGGACTTTTACATCTGTTAAATGTTTGTTTTATGAGAGCTAATAGGTACTCTTCGACTGTCTATCGCTGGCCTAGGAAGGTACTGCACGGAGCTTCGACGTTTAGAGTACTTTACGAAATGTATATGTCGCAGCCGAAACGTATAATCCGCACTTTTACATAACGGCTATCCGCTTTACAAAACAGTGCTGTTTCTTAATTTGGCGTATTGACGTCGAGCCGGGTTATAATGCGGATAAACAGATTAAACAGCTAGGTTATATTATGTAAAACGGTATTAAGCAACCCATCTGCGACATATACTATACAACTTTTGAAACTATCATGGTTTTGAACATAATTTTTACTAAAAAAACGGGATATTTACCATGAAACTCACAAATCATGGTAAATTTCTCGTTTTTTAGTAAAAATTATAAATATTACTCATGGAAGCTGGCACGACAGCCTCGTGCAGAGAGCGAAGCGACACTATCTATGTAAAAAGATACTTCAGGTCAGTTTGTTTCAGGACTGGTCGTGTAGGGAACAATTTAATTGAACGATGAAGGGGTGATAATATTCAAATTCATGGAAGCTGGCCCGGCGGCAGTGTGCAGAGAGCGAAGCGACACTCTATGTAAAAAGATACTTCAGGACGGTTTGTTTCAGGACTGGTCATGTAGGGAACAATTTAATTGAACGATGAAGGGGTAATAATAAACAAAGTGTCACCTTGCCGTCCTCATGCGTAGCGCTGCACAGTTTTCCTTGCACTTGTACGCGAGAACCTGCTTGATCCGGCTGACTTCGACATCTGGGAAGTGCCTGCTGACGTATGATATGAGGGCGTGCACTCTGCGACGGTCCAGCGGCGGCTTGGTCGGTCGGGACTCCTGCCCCGCGCGGGACCATCGCTGGCCGGTGACGGAGCAAGTCGCTAGCTCGATGGGAGAGAACAGGGCGGCTGCCAGACCTCGCGTCACCTTCCGATAGTCGCCCCATTTCACCCCGCGGAGAAGCTCTTCGCGGATCTCCACGCCCTCACCGAGTTTAATCTAGAATATATAATTATAACTATATTAAATTTAATTATCAAAAATTGTATACTCCAATAAGCAGCGGGCTTGCAATCTGTCACGTGGTATATTAACTACTTGCAAAACGCGCGCATGTGCTGAAATGATTAGACGTACAAATACAAAAAAAAATACGTGGCTCTCTGACTACCTCCTTAATTACGATGAACGATGGTACGATGAAAAAGATGAGTAAAGAAAGATAAAATAAGATACATATCTTATTTTATCTTTCTTTCGTTATTTGCCTTTTTTTACAATTATATTATGCATTTTTTTTAGAAGTAGCTTTTGTTATCTGCAATTTTAATCGATCTACAAGTCTGCATGGTAACGGGTAGGTAACATACGCACATCAAAAAAGTTTTCTATCACTTCGACATATTTTTTGACATGCTGAAATATTCATAAATAAGATGTATTATATAAATATTTTATTTTATTCTAAATGATGTATTGTTTAGCAAATAGTGAATTCGTAAAAATAATTTTATGTAATAAAAAATATATCATCTTTTCAAAAAAATATAACTTTTTTGTTGTTTGATGTGACCCCACTTAATTAGCAAAATGCAATCTAAATTTTACTGCATTTTGCTAATAATATGGGGTAAGAAATAAGTTGAGTATTAACTTATGTCTCTGACGAATCATTAATTATTTCCAATTTTAAAACTGTTTCTGATACAATAATCTAGATTTTTATTACATTTTGCTAACAATACGGAGTCAGAAATAAGTTGTGTACTAACGTAGGTCTCTGACGAATCATTAATTATTTCCAATTTTAAAACTGTTTCTGATTTTCTTAGCTACGAATTTCGGTTGTCTGTTCCAACGCACTTCTTTGCCCTTGCTCGTGAACAAGGGCATCTTAATCGTTTGAGGCACCCCGCCCGCCAAGGGCGTTTTACGACGTAATGATAAATGTGTATAGACTGTTTTTGCCGAGTCATATTATTTTCTCAGTTTCAATTTTTTTGTATATTTTACACTATATCACGTAAGTAAGTAGGTACTTTTTTATATTCTCCCTGTGACGTTCCGTTGATGTTTTTCGGTTTTCTTGTGCAGCAGGAGAATAGTATAGTTGATTAACTCTTTATTGCACACCAAAGATAGAGAAAAAAACACAGAAATTCATAAACATACAAGGTACAACGATGAACCTGTATTCTACCATTTCGGGACATCACTATAATCATCAGTCGGAAGACCGATTGCGGAGAATCGACATGTATTTGCTTCACGATATTTTCCGCAGCAAATATTGTTGCCAATATTCATAAGAAAAGCCAAGACGTTGCGGTTGACCAAGTACAGGAAAATGCATGTTAATACCTGTCAATGTAATTCACGAAGACTTACATAGCAATTGGGGGAAAAACAGCGGTTCCCTATTTGTCAGTCACGTAAAAATGCCCAAATGAAGCGCTCAACATACACAGTGCATACATTTACATAGATTTGGTGGTGAAACACATGATGCTCTGATTAGAAAGGATAGCCGATAGGTTGAATGACTTTAAGACGATCGATATTACCAATACCTACATAAATAAATCAAACTTTGATAGTAAGTTGTATAATTATATAGTACCTAACGTACTAGTTATTAGTGCTTCACAGTCGGGTAAGAAAACCATGTTGGCCTAGTGGCCCACCAACTTCCTATACAAAGATTAAGAATCTATTCGGAAAATGTAGTGCGCCTTAACACGTGCAATAAACATTGAAATAAAACATCGTGAGGAAAGTTGCGTGCCCCAGAACCAAACATTCGATTATCTTCGTTGGCATTGGTCAGTGTTCTAAGTAGCGGCGATGAGCTTACAACTACATAGAAAGCTGACGTGCATCTATGATTAACTCCAACTTTGTAACCCCACAGATCTGCGGTGTGGGTTGGCTTTTCAACAAACACATTATTATAGTAACATTAATAATGTGTTTGTTTTTAAAACCTCCAGCCTACTTAAGATATTTTAAAACCCGCATTCCCGCATCACTTTGTAATTTTTGAGAGTAAGACAAATTCGTACAGAAATTGATATTAAGTGTAGAAAATGTATATTGTAGGGCCAATCTTAACCGGTATCGTGTTGTTCCATGCCACACCCATTATCATCGCATTGGGTGATAATGAATCGATTTGCAATCCAAATATAAGTACACAAGTTTAACTAATAATTTTTTTGAAAGGGTACTTTTTTCAATAATCATAATTAATAAAAAAATCCTAATATTATATTATAATGCAAAAGTTTGGATCAAGTGTTTGTTGTAAGATATCTTCGTAACGACTAAACCGATTTGGATTAAATTGGAACAGGTAAAAGTCCAAGTACAAAGTGACATAGTATTTTATACCTATCATATACGCGAATTATTTACCGACCATTAACAAATTATGTAAGTATAAGTCTACACTTATAATATATTTCCATGTCCATGGATTTTATGGTATACCTACGTACCTACCTGCCATAAAATCCATGGTCACGGCGAATATTTTTGATTCGCTGGTAGATAGATAACCCATGCTACCGCTAAATGTAGATAACAAGAAAACTGTATCCAATATACTTCGTTTATCATAGAAAACTAGATATTGTTACTTTTCAAGAAGTTACATGGTTGTCGAGTGCAAAAATTTGATGATTTTGAGACACTCGGGTTCATATTCAATGGCGTGATGCGCTGAGTCTGAATATTATGTATTGAGCTGAAACTTAAGTCTTGAGTAATCTATGACGTATTTGACTGTACTTACTTGAACTAAGAAGTCTTAAAGTAGGTACCCTTATCGCCTTGCAATTGAAGATAGAAAACCCACGTTTATTGAGCTGAGTTTTGAATGAACGGACATCAGATCAGCAAGAGAACGCTACAATGTAGAACCGTAAACTCATCAATGTGCTTTTTCGAATGAAATATGTCCATCTCTTGCAGCCTTTGATTTAAATCACACTTATTTCGTACTTTTGTTAAATAATAGATATTTAAGTTACAATATGCATGCTTTAAAAGTAGACTATGGAGTACACAACATTATTTTAACATCTTGTATTGCACTCATTTTCACAAATAAAAATATTTCTATTTCTATAGAAAATTATGATATAAGCCAGCTCTCTCAAATTCGATAACGCTGTTAACTTATGCCAGTCGCGAGAAGATGGATAGAATTACATTCTGAAAGATGTCTAGTCTATATCCAGTTGAAGTCTAGTCAAGTTTAGAAAGTAGATGGTTATCATTGAAACCACAAGTATCTTAACCGTCGTCCTCTAAACAAGTTAGTTTTAATTACGCAGATTCCTCGCGACGGGCTTTAAATAATCAGGCAACAAACTCTGCTTTGTTATGTTTTTTGTGGTCATGGTCATAGGCAAAAATATTTAAAAATAGATTTAGGCAGACAGGAAACACATTCATAGACAAAAATCACAGCATTTTTATCTAGGACTTCTGGAAATTAAACAATATTAATTGAAAAATAAAATGTAAGTATAGACATAAGTACTTACAAGTCTAGGAGCAGCCGTGCTTCTTTGCTCGTTCTCTCGCTTCAGCACGAAGGGCAGCGCGCGTCGATGCTGCTCGAGCCAGACCGCATCAGGCACGGGGCGGTTGCGGCGGCCGTCCCACCTGCCCATAGCTGTACAAAACTCATGTTATTGTAAAGTACGACACAGAAAAAGCCTCGGACCCATTTGATAAAGGGCTAGGTGTGTGTTCACAAGGGGCCCGACGGCATCGTCCTGTTGATTGGGCCCGTTTGTAGATACACACCTAAATAAGTCAAATTCACAAAACGCCCATACCTAGGGCGTTTTGTGAATTTGACAACGTCCGGGCTCCACCGCGCCGGTCGCTAATGGTCAAATTCAAAAAAAGATTGCATGTTCTTGATTTTCCACCCTTAATAGATTGCGCGAGTGAAGACTTGTTTTTTATAAAACGGAACGAGAGCGCCAATCACAAAGGCCTTAAATTTAATAGCGTTATGACAGCTATTTCAGATTTTAGCTGATTACATCGGCCTTGCTTGATATCCTTTAATTTGGTTGGTTATTATTTTCATTCTACGGTATTCTAAAGTCAAAGTCAAAATTAATTTCTTCATTAAAATCACAAGGATCACTTTGAAACGTCGATTTTACCTACTGCTTGTTCCACCGCGATCAAATCAGGAAATAAAGGGAAGAAACAAGGCTGGTTATTCTTTCTATCGCCCTTAGTCGTGCTTGGGTCTCTGAATCTAGAGATACCCAAGACTAAAATTAAAGAGGTAAGTATGCCTCATGATTGTGGCTATGTCGTGTTAAAAAAAATCTATTCTGGTATGATAAATTAAAAAAAATTAAACATTAAAGAACATTATCCGGTTTTAACTAGTTAATTGCAATTATCATTAACAATGGATTGGTTGCATATTTTAAGGATCGTGTTACAATTATATTTTTTGTGCTGTCCGTGTTCAGTAAATAAAATAAAACACTTAAGTGACATTGATAAGGTGATAATTAAATTGACCATAAAGTTTCGCTCAGTCACTGAAAGTATAATACCTTCTTAGTTTCAAGTCTCGCAAACACATAAAATTAATTGCAGACAACGGTGTCTAAATAAAACAGCAGACTTTCGACAAAGTGCCTTTTTGAACGACGCCTCATTCTAATGAAAACAAACAGCAAAGGAAAGAATCTACAATTAAACATCGTGTCTTGTTCGCAATACCTTTATTTTCAATAATTAGTAAAAAAATACAATGATGTATGCTTCGACCAAATAAAAGGACTTGTCCTACGAGTACTTGACTATACCTACATTTATTTACAGAAAGAACAGTGAACTACTTATAGTAATAAAATCACAAACATTTATTTTCTTTTATTGTTTTCTTTTATCGTTTTGTCAGATCAGATTTATATAAAGTACTTTCACTTTCTTGGAAGACATAGTTTCTGAAGTAACTCTGGGCCAATAACGAAGATATATAAAAGATCTCATGGTTATCTTTATCATTCGTCGTAATGATTTTTTAAAATAGCCCTCTGTAGTCTACATAGCTGCTACTGACGGCACTCTGAAGATTAAGTGAGCAATGTTTTTTGAAGACATTTCTACCTAGTCCGATTATAATTTGGTCGAAAAATACATCTACACGAAAATTAAATAAGCTGTACAAGCGTGGTACAGTAAAATGGTTATAACCAATGTATTTGTAATGGACAATTGTAAACAAAAAACAGTAATAGGAAACCTGTTAACACCTGTGGGGTAGCATTCGAAACTCTCTTGGTTGTTTATAACATTGATATTACAATATTGATTTGTTATAAAGAATGCACCTAAAAGAAAACCAATTCGTAATTTTAATGTAGAGTACTTTCTATTCATATGTTAAAAATACAGACATGAATATGGTTTGCCGTGCATTAAGAATAATCATCGAAATCCACTGACGATTTTCTAAGATCAAAGCTTTTAAAAAGAACCTGGTGTAAATAAGTAGGAACGTCTCTTTTGCAATTATTGTTCCAAATTTGTCAAGATCACACGATTTTTGATTTGATTTGAAACTACAAAAGTACTTTTATCAAGACTCCAATTATCTTGATCTACAGAGATTATGGCCGTCATAGCCGATCGAGCTTTCATTAAGCATGATTAACTATTATTTTGTTGCAGATATATATTTAATTTTAAAGCATCCACGCAGTATTGCACTTCTACAGAAGTAAAGATATAAAGTTCTATCTTTAGTTTATAAATAAGATCTGTGAAACAACCAAGGGAGTTTAGATGCTTTTTGGGTATATTAAAATACGTTATTGTAACAGTTACTATAATTCTATTTTGTATAATCAACATTGAGTATCTGTCAGTTTAAATTCAACAATAAATATTATTTATTTTATTGTATTAAGATTTATAACTGTTTATTTAGACAGGGTTAGAAACTTTTTTATTGTGTTTTGGAAGTAACTAAACTATTTCGTGTGTACCATAAATTTTGATATTAAATTACACTTTTATTTTTATGCTCTATCAATAGATTTCTATTCAATTTAGCCGTGTAAGAGATTCTTTTTACAATATTTTTCGTCTTTTTTATGACTGTCATAAAAGCTGCGCCTTATCATATTATTAAATAGATATTAAAATTATTGAAAAGTGACTTTATATTACAAGACCTAATTACGTACAAGCGATTACTTTTTAAGATTATTAATAAATTTATTATTGCAATTAATTTTAGTTTTCATCTATGATTAAACACCGTTTTGAAATAAATGCAAAGTTAGGTATAATTTAGAGATCATGGAAAGGATGTCAGTTGAGATCATATTTCACTCCGATACGTTTTACAACAATTTTCAAATGTCGAAATATTGTAATTCACAACCCTAATCGTACCTTCCTATAAGTGTCCTTCCTAATTCTTTTTTTTTTATAAAATGACTAGATTTTTCATGGCAAACTTTTTTATTAAACTACACGAATAAAATAATCCGATCAAAATATCAATTCAAAAACATACACGATAATAATACACCTTCTCTTAGAAAAATAAACAAATAAGAAAAGTATAGTGATAATTTGGTAATCACTGAGTTCGGGGGACATAATGGCAATGGTTTTAATAGTTGTTTTTTTAACTATTAGTTGATTAAAATCGATCGAATTGATCAAAATATGTTGATTTGATTTTATATCATCTTTATTAATATCTTTGTCATCGAATTAATATCGTTCGTTTACTGATAAATAATTCCCATTGTGTTTTATTACAACGTGTAAGCAATATTGCTTACAGCTTTCATTTTAATAGAAAATCAGCAGTCGACAACAAAGACCAACGCAACTTTCCTCGTAAAAAAGAAAATTAATATAAGCCATAATAATAAGTGTTATCCGTAACTAATATAGTATTTTAATGCATAATTAAAAAAAAAAGACTTATTACTCTTCGATACATCTGAGATTTTGTACAAACTATTGACCGGGAGCCTCTATCACTCAACAATAACACTGTGTAAAGATAAAAACTACTGTGTATAAAAATATCACTATTGCAGTTCACAACGAACTCATGCATTTTCATCTAAAAAACTGCATAACCTCGAGTGTTGGACAAATAAAACGGACGTGTCCGACGCTTTCTCTCGCATTCCCAGTACAAAACATTATAACTCTGATAAGAAAATACACCTTATATTACATTTCTATAACGGCGTTGGAAAGCGTCGTTCACCATTGTACGGTCTACGTGTTTGTATAATGTATGTATGTATTGTGTATAATAAATATGTAACCAGTAAATAACCTATGTTAAATGCTTATATAAAATCAGCACCGGTTGCAACAAATGCTTCAACAACAATCAGTCTATTGTCAGAAAGGATAGGTACTGTGTGTCACCTTTAACAAACCCCCATTAGTCATTTAGAGCGCTCATCCTGTGATTCAACCGCATGGGTATAGCGTCTTTGTGTTTCCCCTATCCTTGTTTGCCGTTAGATCTAGCAGAATGTCTGAACACATCTATACTGAAAATACAAGTTACTTAGAGACTGATAGGGTAGTCGATAGAAATACCATCAGTCCGTAAGTAGGGGTAAAACAATGGGAGTTCGTTGAATCGACACACAGATGGAACTCGATCTATCGTAGAAAGGCACACAATAAGCAGAGAGGTGTGACTTAAAGGCCCCCGGCGACTCTTCGATCACAGACTAGATACATCTATTGACAGTCTTCTGTGCGACTTTATAAGCCGCATCCTCACTCTTCGTCGGACGTGACGCACGACCTACCTCCCCGCGTGACGTAACACTCCAATTCGTTATCGCCTCGCTAAGTTTGAGGAACGCCTAAAGTCTATGGCGATCTAGATAGGCATTTAAAATGTCATGTAGCCTTCGCGCTACATCCAATCTAAATCAGGACCAAGAACGAATTTCCGACGTTTCTAGCATTCGTAAGTCAGTCAAATACTCTTCCTATAATGTTTTCTTTCCAAAGACACGCTCAGTAGATAAGTAGCGCAAGGCTTGGCATTTAATGTACGGGATATTTTTTTTTCTTTATAACATTATGCAAACTGTAGAAGATTAGCTTAGCTGGGGTCTATCGTCTTAACACTATACTGTTGCTCAGTTTCTTAATAATTGCACTATTCTGGGAAGTGGTATAATTCGTCACATAAAATGCCTACAGAGGATATTGAAAATGTTGGCATAACTTCGAGCGGGAAGCCCGTAAAAAGGTAGCGAAACTATGATGAAAGGGTTAGGTTTGTTTAAGGATTTCTATTCGATACTCTAGCTCTACATTGATATATCTGCGCCGCTTTATAAAACTTTCTTGAGTGAATTAGCGAGCCGATGATGTGGTATAAAACTTCATTAGGTCAGTTAGCGAGACAATGTCGTATTATAAAGCTTCACTAATTAGGTCAGCTAGAGAGTCAATGTCGTGTATAAGTCTTTGGGTCAAGTAAGCGAGTCAATGAAGTAGTATAAAACTCTCTCGGGTCAGTTAGCGAGTCAAGGTCGTAGTATAGAACTTCATTGTGTCAGTTAGCGAGTTAATGATGTAATATAGCACTTTATTAAGTCAGTTAACAAGCCTTTGACGTAGTATGAAATCTTTATTCGGTCATCAGTTAGCGAGGCTATGACGTAGTAAAAGTTCCTTGAGTGAGTTAGCGAGGCGATGACGTATCGGACGAGCGTGCGTCGGGCGGTGTGGGGGTTGGGGGGGTGTGGGAGAGGCGGCGGACTAGTGGAAGTGGTGCGGGGCGGCGAGCGGCGGCCGCAGCGGCGGGCTCGGCGGCGGCTTGACGAGGCTGGCGGGCCTGAGGCGCGCGTGCTGCGCTAGCGTGTGCCGCCGCAGGTAGAGCGGCGTCTTGAAGCTGCGGCCGCAGGTGGCGCAAGCGACCGGCTGCGCCTCGTGGATGAGCCGCACGTGCTGGCGCAGGTTGGACGCGTTGGAGTACCGCCGCCCGCACACGCCGCACTGCACTCCCGGCGGACCCGCGCCCGCGCCCGCGCCACACGCCAGCGCCAGCGCTGCCAACAACACCACGATCGCACGCAAGCCCCCCGACGCACCACGCACACACCCGCACGCATCCCGCTCCACTCCTCTCGCATTACGCACACGCATTCAAATGCCAATACCTCCACAGGTTAATGAGAGGACGTCTTTTTTATATTAGCAATTGACGGAACAAGCAAACGGCCAACCTGATGTCAAGCGGAAACAACTGTCTTTATAGACAATGCGGGGTTTTCTATTTGATCTGTGACAGTCTATGAAAGCTTTTCTCATATAAATTGGCTAAAGTTGCCAGGAAGAGATAAGGCAGCCAATTGTATTTTTTAAGCTAAGGTGTTATGCACAACAGAGAGTTTATCTATGTATCTTCCTAGACCATCAAATGGACTGCCGCAGATAAAAAAGAAAGCCCCCAGGTACTGCACCTCAAAAGCCACGTCCAACAAGGACATGACCTACGTGACATTGCATCGCGCCCACCCCCTGAGACATGATGGTACAGTCTCATGTGTTCGTAATTACCCTCCAAACCCTTACAGAAAATGATTCAAAAGCTAACATGGACACTTTAAATAAATAAGTACGCTCTATACCTAAACCGCATGGTAACCTTAGTAAAAGAAGATGAGTGATCGTGGAAAACGAAATGATATTTCAATGAAGGTGGGAAAACATACGGAAATGTGCTTTTAGTAAACAAGAGAAGTTACTTCAAAGGTTACAATTTATACAAGTTAAAGAATAATCCGTTGACATGTTAGTTAATGAAAATGAGGGGTTAGTAAAAATATTAACATGACGTTGCGAAACAGCTTAGCAGAGTTGGATTTTTCACCCGAACATAGATAAAAACCAATGGCGCCAAATTATGATTGTTCAAAAAGTAAGTCCGTAGAGTTAGTAACCAACTCTGGTGTCAGAGTTTTTCCGAAGTAGTCCAACGTAGCCTTGCGACTTTTAAAGCTGAGGCCGATATCTTGACGTGACCTCCACAACACCGCAGCCCTCAGTAAATGCCACTACTGATCATTGGTTAGTCCTAGCGATGTCTTAGATTGCTAAAGTTGGCGGCATTTTGTATCAATTAGTTACATCTTCTAGGGGTAGTTGTAGTGGTATTAGCATTTGAATGGAAATGGCAATATTTTAGAGCTTCCCGAGCATTTCCCGAGGCAGGATGTAAGCCAGAGCAGGCCAGTGCGGCGGGGGCAGCGTGGAGCGGGAGGCGCGTCGCCCGACACCCGCGCGCCTAGCCACCTTAACCAATAGACCTAGGTGATCTCCGAGCTGATCAAGAGAGACTTACAATTCCACTCCGTTGACCCAGGTGATATCAATATCACCCAGGTGAACATAGCGGAGTAAACCGACCGCGCGCTTTACGACCGAGTGTGGAATAAATCGGAGGTTCGCCGGGGGCGCGGCTGTCCGAGTCGACGGTGTGCGTGTGAAATGACGTGAGAGTGATATAAGAACTCACCATCGGCGTTCTCGTCGCGCATGTCCGCCGTCATTCCCGCCATCAGGTCCACGTTACCTGAGGGAGTAGAACGTTAGTTGTTGGCTACAGAGGTGCGTTCAGGAATGTCGTCGTCTGATCACCGTCAGATCGTTCAGAAATCCAGTGCATTTGTTCGGTTAATTTGGTTGACAATCGTGGTTGACTGAAATAATATTTTTGTAGCCTCTGGGTGTGACTGGTTTGATCGAACGTCATCCAACGATGTTACTAAACCTTAGTGAATTTCGTGAATACTAGAACCCAGCTAATTACATTAACAATGAGATGGTAATGAGAGTTTACACTCTTACTCGCTCGCACACACAACCTTAAACTCTTGAGAGGTTACTTTAACAATAAAAGGTTGAATTCAATTTTCTTGCAAAAACACTGGTTTTTTTGGGTTAAACGTTTAGAAACCAAATATTATATGATAATCTATAAATAAAATGACAATCAATAACATGCAACAGAGAGGAATTTATAAAAATATCACGAACTCAAGGACGCTTTGAAATGTATACCAGTGTAAAATTACCTTGCAGTGCAGCGAAGGGATTGGCCAGTGCATTGCTGTCGCCGTAGTACACATGATGCGGGAAATTGGAACGCTCCTCGTCGCTGGCCTCTTGTTCCATGACTTCCATTTTTGGTTCTAGGAGATCAGACGCGTTAAAATCCTGACTTTTGTCCCTCTCAGCATCCCCGGGATCCATCAGAATGTCGCTCTCTTCGTGTTTCACCTCCGGCGCTTCGAGATCAGTTTTCACCCTCAGGGACGGGTAGTTGGCTATTTCACTATAGTCGTCATTATTAGGCCTCGTTTGACTAGAAGTTTGGAAGGGAGCTTCATCGTTGAGATTGTTTCTGGCAACATCGGGAGAATTTCTTGTGGATCGGCGACTCCCGCTCGGTTCGGGATCGTCGACTGTGACTGTCGTCTCGACGGTTTGGCTTGCGGCTTTGGAGGAGGAGGAGGTAGACTGTGACTGAGACTGTGACTGTGGCGGCTTGGCGCTGAGCAAATTACGTAGTTGGGAAGGGGGCGATTTCCGATTTGTTTTCTGCGAAGAAAGGTTATATTACCAAACAGAACTTGAGACGAGAATTTAATATTTAATGGTAGGGCGCACGTATGCCAACTAGGCAATAACTACTTCATACCGAAACTTAGAATTCGTCAAAATAGCAAGAAGTATAGTTTGCAAAATATATAGCAAGTTAGTGAAATAATAAAAATGATCATTTTCCCAATACAATGAGTTCTTAGATTGCAAAAAATAGAATGAAATTAAACTGGCCGATTTGTTGTCTGTTTCATTAATTGACTGCCCAATTGACATACGTGTGAGCTGGATACTCTGGATAGGGCATACCACATTGGCGTACCTTGTCGTTGTGTTGCGAGCAGTCTGTGAGGCCGCGGATCTGCAGCGCGTCCGCGGTGCGCAGAAAGGCGCTCAGCTGCGCCTGCGCAATGTTCACCTGCCCCACGTACATGAACTGGAGCAGCGCGCGCACGTGCGACACCTCACAGTCGCGCATGAATATTATGGGATGAGGGCATGGGTTGTTCTGAAAAGAAACAACCTCATCTTATTCCGACACCCCACGGCATCAGTAGCATTCTTCTTCTTATTTCTCTCTTTTGTTGAATTTTGCTCATGCTAACCTGCTGTAAAGATTCCTCTTGGGGTTTTTATAATGTCATAAGTATACAAAATGACACTTTGAGATATAATTAAATAGACATCTAATATAAGTTATTAATGTTGTGTTATGAGTCGTAAGTTATTTGCGTATGCAGGTTCACTTAGGAGGCTACGTAACCAATGCTACCAAAATTGCGCTAGCACAATCTCTCCTTCTACCGATACTTGACTATGCTGACGCCTTCTATTTTGACTCACGGAGTAGTAACTGAATAAACTTGAGCATCTAAAAAATTTATACATCAGGTTTATCTTCGGATTACGAAAATTTGATCATATATCTGAGTTCCGTGTTAAGCTCAAGTGGCTCCCTATCCGTTTTTGCCGGAATACTCACATCCTTTCCCTTCTTTACAACATCCTCCACAATCCCCTGACTCCTTCCTATCTGAACGATATATTATCGTTATGGGGACTATCGTGAGTGAAAAAACCGGTAAGTACAAGAACGAAAAATTCGAAGCTAACAAGGGTTTATCATCAAGTCACTCGGAATCCTTTCACCATCGGTCACTAGGCTCTTTTTAGGGAAACCAAAACTCAACTCTGGTCACAAAGAACCAATTACACCATATAACGAAGAATTATAGCCGTCTATAGGATATGGATGTCGCTAGAACCAAAGACAAACAAACGGAGCAAACGATGGAGCAAAGGGACACTCGAGACGCTAGACGGACGAGAGGCAGACCGAGGAGAAGGTGTTGTGACGAAATCGTAGGTAGCGCAGAACACCTGAATTCGACTAGCACAAAACCGACCAAACTCGAACCGTATGGGGGAGGCCTACGCCCAATTTTGGGTGCCAAAGTAAAAATAGCAATTTGAACAAGAATGTATGTAGATTAGATCATAGATTATTTGAAAAAAAGGCTTTATTATTATTATTATTATAGGATATGGATTTGATGATAAGGATATTTTAAACGTGCGAATGACCTAATAAATATGGTTTTACGCAGTCGGTCGCTGCATTTGTCACCTTGAGTTAAGACGTAAATGTTTCGAAACGTACCTACCAAAGTTAATTCGAATATGGGTAAAACCTAGATATGCCGTCACACATTACAACTTTCCTCTTAAAATGTCTAGAAACAATGTGTACTCCACAGTCTAATTTATATTAGCACAAGCTGTTGCCAGCAGATTTGCACGCGTTTAGTCGTTTATTAAAAACATTATTCATATTTATTTATTGCTGTCATGTACACAGTTTAGTATAGGTGTTAAAACAATACAAAAGAAAGTAGGTAGGTACATGAACCTCCTTAGGGTGCAGCAACTTAGAGTTCGACTGTGTAGGTAAGAATGAAATATAATTTAATTAAAATAATAATTTGTAAGGTTGAAGAAATCATAAAAGTCACTTATAAAAACATAATCAAATTCAATCGCAACCTAGTCAACAATAAAATAGTCAATTAGCAAATAAAATGTCAAATAACCTGTACTGATTTGGATAAATTAAACAGAAATGTAAAATCAATCAAAATTTGTTTGGTGATGCCAAGTCAAATATAATAATGTATAAGTATATTCAAATACTTATATACTTATACTAAGGTATAAGTATATTTAAAATCCATACTTTTCCATACACACTTTCGCCCCCATTTCCCTCCTTAAAATGTCCTGAAAAACCCTGAAGCACGTCATTCTTTATTTATGATGAGTAGCTACAATTTTAATATTCAAGTTCCTACCTTCAAGAAAACCTATACTCCTATACAAACTTTCACCTCTCATTTCCCCCTCTTAAATTGTAAATTTCCAAAAATCCTTTCTTAGCACATGTTTACGTTATAAAATAAACTCAAATTTCAGCTTTCTAGACTTAAGTTCTGGCTGTGCGTTGATGGATCAGTCAATCAGTCAGTCATGTCAGGACAAACGATTTTAGAAGTATAGATAGATTAATAACAAAAAAAAAATACCTCAAGAAATTTTTAAGCTCTATGTCTGTACACTGTACGTACATCATTACTATTTATCATCAGTCAATGTTATGCCTGAAATAGACCTCTTTAATTTGAAACTACCAGTCGGATTTGAAAAAATAATTTAGCATTTGATAGCCGAATTCAATAGGAAGGTTATAATAGGCAATTTAACATCACTCTACGACCCTTAGGAGCCGAGCAAAAGAAGTAATAGCACGAGAGGGCGATGCGACGCGGTGGTCGGTCGGGAGCCGAGGACGGCTGTGACACAGCTAGTTATTTCAATAAAACACATACACTACGTATTACAAGGCGCTGGCACTAATGTTACGTTAATATTTGTAAATTTTCAATAAAAATATCGAATCGAGTTTCCAAGAAGCTCACTCTGCAAAGCCATAAAATCGACCTTGAATTAAATGATTACGAAAAAGCGAAGTGCTACCATTCGCCGATTTGGCCTGTACTTTTTTTTAAAAAAGATCGTTATTAAGTATTGCCTAGTCTCAAGGTAAAATTCAGAGTACAACCATGATGAATTAAATGAAAAGGACAGTTTCAAAGAAGCAATATAATTGGCGTCAGACTGAAAGGTGATTTACTTGGTTCATGTGTGAACTCCTCCCACATTGATTATAGTTTATAAGAGACTAGCGAGTGCCCGGCATGCGTTGCAATGCCGCGGTTTTACCCACTCATTGAGTACAACCTAAAACCTATTTAAGAATGTATATAGTATGTAAGTATTATGTTGTGTAGTAATTATTTAGGTAAAATAATAATAAAGTGTATTCATAGTATGTGGTACACCACTTACAACCCCTTGTAATCTTTCGCCATCCAAAGGTTGTCTGGTAGAGATCGCTTATTAGCGATAAGACCGCCCATTGTACAACAATGTCAAAGTTTATACTATTTGTTTAAGCTGAAATATTTGGTGTGCAATTAAGTATTTTCTATCAATATAAGAACCATCCTTGAAGACATACAAATTCATTGCTAAAATCCAAGCTATTTCGGAATGCATAGTGGACAAAGAAACATTAATTTTTATTAATAATTAATTTTTCCTATTTTAGTAAAACAGTAATGTTTCAATAAGAAATATAAACAAATTTATTATATCAAGATATAATAACCCAACAAAAAAAACCTCGACAGGACTCCACGACCTCCCGCGTTGTACGCGGTTACTATACCAACAAATAAATAGCTTAGTGATTTCCCATAAGTGTGGGTTGACAATAACACCATTGAATTTATAATTATTATTATTGGCAACTGCAGGTATCTTACCAATCACTTTACAATGGAAGAATGTTTTTGAAACTAGAAATGATCAGTGAAAATCCCCATAATTTCAAGTTTATACCAAATTGAACTATCATTTTGAATGTAATGTCTTATAATATGATTAGGCATTTTCCTTATCAAACTGGATATCAGTATGGGTTTTGAAGAACAAAGTCCAGTCATTTACATGCACAAACAAAATACATAATGGAAATATATGTCTGGAAAATAAGCTAATTATAATTTACAGTTTTAAAATCAGAGCCATAGCGTTTGTTTTACATTTACGAGTTGGCTAACCATGTCTGCAGCAATTATTGTAAAACTCCATGGCCAGCTTGCGAAAAATAAGAATTAATTAGTATTCAAAATATATCTCCACTAGCCAGCTATACCTACCTACTAAGTTTATTTACTTAATTGTTAACTTCTATCAAAACAGATATAAAAAGGTTTACTTTAAGATTGTATTTTGATAATTTGTAAACAGCAAAAAAGTTATTTCCTTTTACTTCCACTATCAAGAGGAGTGAACAGCATCAAAATCAATGCTGAGCTATCTGAAGAATAGCAGACAAGTAATCTAGCTATCTAGCAGATATCAACTAAGCAATAACAACTCTGTTGGAAGAAATAATATTTAGAATATCTTACAAGAGAAGCCCCTGACTAGATCCTGAAACAGTTTTTTTACTGGTTTAGGAGCCTAAGAAATAATTTATAATAATTGTCAAATACTAATTCACTTTAATTATTATTTACTAATGCTAACTACTTATAGTTAAACAAACATCTTATTCAGAAACCGTTTTATTCAATTACATATGATTGGATCATTCTAAGTTTTATGAGAATGATTGAGGCCCATTTTACCAGAACTTTTAAACAAAACTGCTGAAATTAAATGCCATTGTATGTGTAGGTTATCACTCAGATAACTTTAGCATACCACTTTTAAACAATGACTAGGACGTTAGAGGGCTCATTAAACTGTTAAGTCTTGGATACAGCTGCAGTTGTTAAGCCATAATGGTAGGCCTTTGTGGCCTATAAACATCAGCAACATGGTTGGTTACTAACTCATACAAACTAACTATTGACTAGTAAAAGTCAAAACAAAAAATACAACTTGAATCCCCATTAAGAAAATCCTCAGAACCTATCTTCTACGGATCTTCTTCTATATAAAAATAAATATACTCAGTATGCATATCCATTTACGAGGCAGTCAGTCACAGGCATGTTCAAACATGATATTTGGCACATGCCCACATTAATTATTATTCATCTATCATTAATCTACCTAAGCTACAATTTCCTAACAAGGTTTTCATTACCATTGTTGATGAAACCATTATCAGTTTACTAAGGTACCAAATAAATGACTATTGCTTTATCATGGCAATTAAGTTAATCACCATTCAGACATTATAGAAAACTTTGGACATTGATGGGATGTCAGATCTAGTTCTATATTTCATCAAACTGTTCTTCAATAGTTAGTGTTTCTTTTTTTATCACAATAATGTTTATGAAAAGATAACAAATACTTGTGCGTACACAGAGTGCAAGATATAAAGAGGTTTAATTAAAATTGGTAAACAAATTTTCTTCATTTTGGTTTTATTCATATCAGAAACAATAATGTCAAAGTTTGGGCAAAATGTAAATGAAAGTTCACATACAATTCAAATTTATTGTAATTTGCTGTCATAAATGTGTACTGATTTAGAATATTTAGACACATAAAACCGATCGGACACAGGTCAGATCATATTTTGAAACAATCTCTTACAAAACATTTTTAATGAAATTGAGAAATCATGCAGTTCCATCTTTTTTAGCATGCATTGTCATGATTACAGTATAGAGTAGTGTAAAAGGAATCCAAAGCTTCCATCCAAGACATAAATATAATCCATAGCCTCAATGGTAATGAGCTAATTAGAAATTGTGAAACAGAATTATAAAGTAGGTACAAATAAATGAAATCACGAGTACTTAACCGGAACGCGAGACATGGCATTTGTAAGTAGATCAAGTGTTATACATAACAACTTTCACTACAGTCATTGTAATGGTGACACATCAAAGTGTGGGGAGTGAAAGATGGACTTACTTTGAATAGTTCCTTGAAATACGGACTACAAGCGGAGAGTACCACTTTGTGGGCCTCCAGCCTGTGTCCCTCGCATGCCAGGGTGACATCCACGAAGTCCTCATCATCGCGCAGTGCCTCGAATTGAGAAGTTATATTTGCTTGAAAATTGTTCCATCTCAAACAAAATTGCTGGTCGCCACCCAGTTCTGTACCTTCCATTACTTATAGACATAACTTGATATCCCTGCTCATTTAATTGGTTGATAAGAATAGTTAACGAAAATAAATATATCACAGTAACTTGCAATTTCAGTCGCCGTCTGGCCGAAAATCTTGTCAAAGAAAACAATCAATAAAATCTCGTACCACAATGAGAAAAATAAAAACTTTTTAATTTGTCATTTCGCCAGTACCATTCACTTTGACGTTTCGTTCTACGCTGCGATTCCCATCGGTTTTTTTGTAATAATGGAAACTATGGTAGTGTTGACCATTTTAACCGAACATTTGCCGACAATATTAATAAATCAGAAAGTCAAATCCATACTCCTTTAAGTTAAAAAAAATAGGTTTTAAAAAAATAAACAAAAATCTAAGGAGTTTTTTTAGAATTGTAAAAGTGTTTAGACATTAATATATTTCTGCTGTCTACACCGCAAAAACAATCAATTTATTTCAATATATTTTTATCTTCTTTGATCTCGACAAAGGACATTAACCTTTTTATCCGCTCCATTTTACGGAGTTTTTATAGAGCTAGTAAAAATAAAACTATTAGTCAAACCCAGGCACTAGGTAGGATTGAGCACCTAAGCGATCAAAGCACCTATTTAAATCAGATACTATCTACGCACACACACTTATTTGTACCTGCCCCAAAAGAAAGAACCAAAAATGAAGAAAAAAAGCTTCATATTGTAACGGGAATTTTCACGTACTGCACTATCGGCGCCGTGCACTAGTGCAAGGCGCGACGCGGAAGGAGAAAGTCGCGACCACTCACCCTGATGAAGACTCTCGGAATGAGTCGAAACTTAGTCGATTCCTTCACCGATAGTGCAGTACGTGAAAATTCCCGTTTTTACAATATGAAGTCAAGTTCACGATAGTTTTTTGAAAAAAAGCTTCCTCTATATTTTGAAATTCACACTGCATTTTTTTACTTTTTGCTTTCAACTCATCACTTGCTTGTAGATGATAAAACCTATGCAACACTACACTATTGACTATTAGTCTTCACATTGTGAAAAGATTTATGCCTAAATACCATGATACTAATCCTAAGAGGTTTTCTAAGACTAGAAGGAATACCTAAGTAGGACTATTACCTATAGAAATAAATGAATAGTTACTTTGAAAAAGAATAACAAAGGTTTATTGTATGATACTCTTACAGAGCCTGATCACCCTCAACCATTTCCTTCAGATTAAGCAGTTCAAATTGTCCTGTGCCTTTTGTTTCTGTCCTGACAAGTTCATCCAGTATCCTAAAGTTCCCAGGATCAATCAGGCATATTAAATTAGCTGTGCCGGAATCCCAGGTCTCCTCTTCAACACTCGTAGCCAGCTTCACAACTTTGTCTTTAGTTTTCCTTGCATCTTTGCCTGAGAGTACAATTCTGACTCTCATCTGAGCACGTTCAAGCGGTATTTCACTTTTCAAAAGCTGAATTACATCTAGTGCCTGCTGTTTAGCATTTTTGTTGACATTGACTGAGAAATGTATGTCTTTCATGGCTTTCTCAATGATTGAGACTGGATATGGTCTTTTGGTCTCAGGGTTTACACATTTTTCCGCTACAGTTGTAGCAATGTCTTTGAATAGGGAGTCAATTTGTGAATGCCGTTCTTTGTCTGAGACTTGTAATTCACCTTTTTCGAGAATCTCTTTGCATATTTCAGTTTGGTCTTCTTTACCGAATATTTTAACAAGATCTTCTTTTTTAGCCACTTGTCCTTTGGAAACATTGGTGAAGACGGAGTGTGTTTGCAATACTTCATCAATATCTTTCTCACTGAAAATAACAGATTGAAGTTATTGTTGATAGATTCGAAATGCCTCACAGACACAAGAAGTTGTGTACAAACTTACACTTTGTTTCTCCACGAAATAACTTTGTTTCTGTAGCAAGCTATTTCGAACCTTTTTCCACCTTTTTTTAATCTCACAATCGCCACATTTGTGAGGCGAATTTGGTTAGTGGGTGTAAATATTTTAGACATTATTGGAATATTTTGCTTTTCTTCTAGAAATCCAGAGTCAATCTATTTTTACCCTTTTTTCCAAAACAAATGTTCCAGAAGAAAAAACCAAAGTTGCCGTATCTAGAACATAAAATTGCCGTATTTTCATAAAAATACATATTATGACATATTTATGATAAATTCATTTTCTTGGTTGATAAAATGTCTTTACAAAAATAATGTTTTCAAATATTTAGTGTTTTTATGAGTGAAAAATATCCATGCTAACGTCACATTTTTATATTATACTTATACACTAGTTCCGCCCGCGTGGTTTTTGGATAAAAGTAACATGTGTGTTATTTTGCTGTGTAAGCTATATTACTGTAAAGTTTCATCAAAATCCTCACAAACTTTCGCGTTCATAATATTAGTAGGATATAATTAATAAAAACACTGAATTGCATCACGAAAACCATGTGATCACCATAACATTTTACCACACTAGCCTAAGATCAAATAAATTTGAGATGATGTAATTAAAACGTCAAATTCTCGTATTCTGAATTCATTTTCTCAAAAAAAAAATATCCTGGCGTGAAATTTTTGATGAAACAATCACGGTGTCCTCTTAAAATCAAAACGTTCCACGTAACTTAGAAGATCCTAGCTACCTTAACATACATAATATATTGTATATCATATTTCGAGAATTCAGAGATAAAGCTAAGATAATGAGGCAGATAATGTCTGCCGTATTGACTCATAACATGCGTGACGTATCAATAACACCACTGAATTTTTGAATTTTCACATCACTTATTACACAGATTAGAAATTTGCGTGGCAGTCGATCCGCTCTTCCGTTCGCTCATAAGATGAGAAATTAGTCTGGCCACGCTAACTCTGCAATGGAATAAATTCTAATTCTAATGACGGAAATATAGCATTGTAAAAAAAAAGAGGGAGATACAGGCATGTTCGCAAGGATAGTAAAGATTAAGTATCGGAAGCCGATGATCGATCACATTAACCCATTGCTATCGAGGCAATAAAATTTGACGTTAGTCCCCCATTCTATTGGATATAACTTAATTGGCTTCCGATAAATAAGCTTATCTTGTGAATGTGGCTACACTGCGAAGTGGGATGCTAGTCTTTGTTGGATGTTTAGTTTACGTAATGTACGTGTGCCAATGTCAACTGTCAAAGTGTTAAGCCAAATCAAATCGATTTGTCAAAGGCAACAACGCACGACGTGTATTTCTCGTGAAATTGGTCGTCATTTTGATATTTTTGTGTATTTTGTCTGCAATTTTATGTGATTATCCATCAAAATGGCTAAACTGGTTGATATTTTTAACAGCGAAAAGGAACCTGTAATAAAACGGCGACAATTACCGTTAACAATCTACGAAAATCTTACCGTAAGTGGATATCTGCACTTTGACATAATCTCAAGAGTAGAATAGTCAGAAATTGATTTCGTTACAATTGCAAACGTTAAACCTCGAGACAGAGCATAGTTCTCCATAATTCAGATACCAAGAAACTTGAATATGGTCAATACATCAATTACCATGAGTAATGAGTCGGCTTATTTTGTCACGAGTTCGTTGATTAATTTCGATGCAAAGACATGTCTTGGCTGACCTTATTTTCTGTTTTTTTTTCTTTGTTGTGATTCAGTTGTTATTTTTTACTACAGATGATTATGGACTTGAACACAATGGGTTTGATCTGTGACAATCCGCAAGTGAAAGGCCGCGAATACGAAGATTTCATGCGCAAATACAGAATTCTTACGACCGAAGAGCTAAAAGCGGCCCTCGATGTAGATGCAACTGATATCTTTGAAGTACTGAATCAAAGCATTCCATGTGTTGGCTGTCGGAGAAGGTAAGCATACAAAGTAGTAAAGGTAGCCTGACTGAACTTAGGAATGTATACTTCCAGATACAGTCAAGAAAAAAGTGTTTAAATATCTAACCAAGTTTTGCGCTGTTAGCATACATTTCTCCTAATAGATAGATAAACTCACCAAATAATATTGCACACCAAAGAAAAATACAAAACACAGGAATTCATATTGGTTGTCTGAAATCAATCTTGATTCCAGACAACCAATCTTCTACCAATGTTATTATTGATAAGATCCTAGATCTAACCCATCAATGATGTTGAGTAAATCAACAGATAGGATAGGATGAACATGCCCAAGACCAAGGTACCTACCTATCTATTGCTATACCCTTAGACAGGGTTCATGTGAGATACCTACCTATAAAAACCATCTATGTACCTACCATGTGAAAGCAATAAATGTATTGAGTATTGAGTATTGAGGTAATGACAAACCATCTGTCACACATACCAAACATAGCTGTAAATAACTACAGAATACAGTCGGTACAAGAATACATTTTCTTGGACATTATTTATCCTTTGGCCACAAATGAGGAAAATAAATAGGTGTATCCAACTGGGGTAGGCTGCTTTTGAGAAATTGGAAAATGTTTTTAAATCCAAAAAGCCTCAATGTGTTACAACCAGGATGTACAACAAATGTGTTTTTCACTTGGAGAAAATGTCCCATACTCATTTGGAGAAAAAATATGGCCCCTGACTATTGAACACACGGATACCATTTGGGTTGCTCTAAGAGCAACCCAGTGGCTGATTTAATAGAAATCAACAAGGGTTGAATGAATGATAAAACTTTTGTGTATGTGCACCATGATTAAATAAAAAAATAAACAAAAACCTTTTCTAGTTACAGTACAGATTGTCAGTAGTTTTTCCTGATGGAATTGTAATGGTTGGTTAGCTAGAACACAGATACAATGTCCAACACAAAAATACAGAAACACTTTTAATTTTCAGTGTGGAACGCCTATTTTATCAGCTATGTAAATCAGGACACCCCACATTGGATCCATTAATTCTAACGCTAGATGAAACCATGACTATTAGAGAAGACAAAATAGTACATCCACAATCGCTCGCCACATTGCTCAATGGACACAGGTATGTTATAAACCCAAGTAAAATTTGCAATGAGCATTATTAAAACTTAACCTTTTGGGATTCCAGACACAATAGAAAATCTATAATCATATTTGTGCTTAAGCATAACACAAGGGTTAAGCTGTTTTTTCCCTTTTTCGCAACCTTATGAGCAAAGTATGTACTATGTGTGTGTTGTTTAATTTCAGTTCCGGCATAGATTGTTTAATACTAAGTCAGCCCCGATGGAAGAAGTCACAACGTTGCACACTGCACTCACTCGAGGCGGGGACCGCGCGCGGCTGGAACCAGGCTAGTGGGACCTCGGTGCAGGGCGCGGCGCCGCCCGCGTGGTGGGGCACCTGGGGCTGGGCAGGGCGCGCCGCCTGGCGCACCGCCTGGGACGCCATGCGCGCCTGCGCCCGCGAACACGTCACTCTCGTACACTTCAACACGTTACATGATACGTTGCACAACTATCTGAAGAAGCATAGGTTCTGTGCTGATTGCAAAACTAAGGTGAGTTGTATTATATGTAACATTTAACCAAACATAGTCATGACATTACCTAATGCTGCTTTCACACTGCTGCCAGCCAGTGAGTAAAAGCTTCATTAACTTTGATGAATGATTTCACTCTTTTCATTCAATTTCATGAAGTGAGTATAATAAGTATCCATTATAAATAATGGTAAAAAAAAATGAAATTGGATGAGTAGTTTCGAAGATTGCCTTCTATCTATATCTTAACTTACAAACTTTACCTCTACATATAATATTAAGTGTTGATTAATATTTAACAAAATTCTCGAATCTTTTTATTTCCTGTATTTTGTAAGGAAAACAGAGTAATTATATGTATAATTTTCATTATACATATAATTACTCTTACCAACTTACCTTTTGCACATTCAGGTGCATTAAATGCACCTGACTGTGCCAAACATACTAATATGAAAACATTATTATAGCTATGATTCAAGCTGTAAGGTCATTTCTGATAGTGTATCAGCAAAAACTAAAACTGACAGACCTATGCAACCCACTTTATCACTGATATATTGATAAGACTTTTTTATCATCATCATGATCGTCAACCGTAGACGTCCAATATTATGCCTCCACCAGAATTGCCACAACAAATTTTCTTATGCTGTCTCCATTCACCGTCCATTTTACACTTTTAGGCCTTATTTATTTTGTGAAAGAATACTCTGGATCACTAGACAATTACCTCCCGCTAAATTTTCCTTTCACGCTTGTGTAAATTTGTCGAGGAAAAATTCGGCAGCAGTCCCGTGACATCTCACAAGCTACTGTCATTTCCATACAATTAAATTTTTTCGCAGGCGTTAACGCCAACAGAAATTGGTTGAATTGCATACATAAGGATAGTTGTATGGATCTAGTGTTTCTATGTAAATCTAGCGCTCGATTGAACTGGATAAGATATAAGTACTTACATAGCCTTTCTTTACCTTTGTGTAGGTGTTAAGAGCATATCAACTGTTAGTGGAAGAAAAAGAGCCGCAGAAAGAGAAGGGATACGTCGGTTCACTGTACGGAGGCATCAAGCGGTGCCTACTGGACAAGCATCTACACCTGCAAGCCAAGACTGACTATATAGCACATCTTATAGCGAGGGCCGAGCCCGAGCTACTTGGGAACCATAGGGAAAGGCACGCAAAGACACTTGAAATCGCACAGGAAGAGGTACAGTAGGAGCTTTATAATAGTGTCATTTAGTTATTGTTTAATTTTTGAAGGTAGTTCCTTGTGTCATATTAACTTGGTTAATATGACACAAGGAACTAACTTGGTGAGTATTCCTTATTCAAGTAAAGCGAAAAACCTTGGTGTGATTTTCGACGTCAGCTTTCTTGGGTAGGTCATATTAACGATGTCAGTAAAAGGGTTTATTTTGCGTTTCAGTCACTCAAGCGCCTTCAGAAGTTTCTTCCTTTTGAAACAAAAATCACTCTTGCCCAAACTTTGATGTTACCCCTTCTTGACTATGCCGATGTCTGTTTTCTTGATGCCACGGAAGAACTTCTTAACAAACTGGAACGTCTACAAAACCTGTGCATCCGTTTTATATTCGGATTGCGCAAGTTTGATCACGTATCCGAGTTTAGATCCCAACTCAAATGGCTCCCTATTCGTCGTCCTCGTCGTCGTGATCTTCACGTTTTGACACTTCTCTATAAGGTTCTTTACAGCCCTCTATCTCCCTCTTATCTCCGTGAGCGTTTTCAATTTCTGGTTCCTCGCGGTATGCCGTGTCGGACCTCTAAATCCCTTCTCCTTAAAACTCCCTCTCACCTGTCTAGCCGCTACAGTGACTCATTTACTGTTTATGCGGTTAAGCGTTGGAATGCCCTACCTCATGTCATTTGTGATTGTCCTTCAATCGATGTCTTCAGGAGAAAAGTTAAAGAGCACTATTTGTCTCTCTAAATTATGTATGGTATTTGTTTTGTAATATCTATATATACATGTATATTTATACTTATATGTTTATTTATTTTTTGTAGTATTGTTGTAGTTTAAGTATTATTTCCTTTCTGTACACGTTCCTACCTCTATAATTACCTCTCTCTAGTTCAAGGTTTGCTGGAAGAAAACTCTTTTTAGGGTTAAGCTCGCCTTTGTACATGTAATTTAATTCTGCCTTTTTGTAATTGTTTATTTGTGTGTACAATAAAGAATAAAGTTGGTTTTAAGTTATCAAGAAACTATAGCTTGCTTGCCCAAACTATTAATTACTTCTAAATTATTATTTTTTCATCTTGTTATATATGTAAGTACGTAACTCTGGATCATGCCATGCCATGAAAACATGTTTCTAGGAACTAAACTTGTTTAAATTTATTCATCAGTCCATCGGGGCCCCTTGTAAAACACATTAGCTGATAATGAAAACAAATGTACGCAGATAATGCGAACATCTGTTCCGCATCGTAAACTACCCGCAACTCTAGTCTCCGGAAACATGAGTTCGATAGAACTTATCCATGAAATCCTTTCAGGTGTTAATATGCCTCGGCATTTGCATCTACGAACGACTACAACGCATCTCTCTTCGCTTGCGCGAGGAAGAGGCAACATGTCAAACGCTCGCCGCGGTCGCCGTGGAAGCGCTCTACCGCAAGTTTGAGACCGCGGTCGAGAAGAAAGTTGGTGTCTCCAAACTACAGTTGCTCTACGATGAGATCACACAGGAGGAACAGACCCGACAGCAGAGGAAAGAACAGAAGAAACTTAAAAAGCGTAAGAAGAAGGAGAGGCAGGCCGTTGAAGAGAAATGCAAGGTATTTACAAGTTCTTATCTTTCGTCTTATACCGCGTTCTGTGGAATAATAAATACCCGCTATAATAAAAAATATAATATACCGCTGAATAATACCCACACATGGAATATGTGTGGGTATTATTCAGTGATCATCCAAACAAACTTGATGATGATGATGGTGGCCTAGAATGGTACCCACACAAAAAGTAGCTATGTGTTATTCGGTCGCAATCTAGTATATGTTTCTTTCAAATCGGTTTTGTCATTACATAGGTTATTGATAACATACATCTATTCTTTCGCTTTTATAATACTTATATTCAAGTAAAAAACTCAGGCTCTAATCCCCATGATGGACAACCCCAGTTCTATACTCAGTACTCAGTACCTAGATCCAAAAGGATACCAAGTAAAATCTGATTTAGGAAATCAGAGGCAAGCCCAACATATTTGGCACATGCTCCCGTTTGACATAGAAGTGTGCGCGCTCATCACTGTAAAAAATATCCTTTCTGCGTTTTAGGAAGAAGCAGATTCAGAGGAACCAGACGAAAAGTGCCAGTGCGAGGAATGCCAGCTTGAGGAGCGCGACATGCCGACTGAACTCTCCCCGCGCGACTACCCTCCCGCTTGCTCCCCTCGTGACTGCCTCCCCGTCTGCTCGCCCCGCGACTACCCCCCTGCTTGCTACCAGGCCAGCGGCGACGCACCCATCTGCTACACGGCCATCAGCGATGCCTGCACCTCCTGTCTCGACCCTCCGCGCTCCCCCAAAAACAACCAACGCCAACGACCCGGCAAACAATCCCCCGTGCACTCTCAAGACTGCGGCTATTCGTCCGGGAACGGGGGCGGCTGTTGCGAAACAATGTCCGGCAGCTCCAGTCTCATGTCCTCGCCTGAAGGCTCCGAAGTCGCGTGCTCCGAAGGATTCTGCAATCACGAAAGAGGCGATTGCTCGGACGTTAAAAACGATAAAACACTCTGTACGGACTTCACGCTTTCTCTGCAGGAAATGTTAATGGTGCGTTGATTATGTAAATTATTCATGCATTTTGATTGTTTACGTCGACCCCATCTACTGTATTGTGATTATTTCTGATCAAGGATTCGAACCTTACTTTCGTGGAGAGAACCCGTGTAGCGAAAGGATAGAGACACCTTTCGTGCCTACTTATACCTTATATTAAAATAATCATGTTTCTAACTATCTATCAAACCTGCCCACAATCACAGTGCCGCATAAAACCTATTTTCCTAAACTTGTGCTAATCGAATTGAGCTAGTTCCCTCACAGCTTTCAACTAAGTTCTTGTTTGCAGGATACATGTTCATCTGACGAAGAACAAGACACCAGTTATATTCCAATGGAGGAAGTTTTGGAGTTCAAAGCTAGAAGGAACATAACCGAAAAACGAGAGGAGTTGCGTCAGAATTTAAGGCAAAAGTTCGCGCAACTATGTGTCAACACGCCGGTGCCATGTGTCAACGCGCCTGCACCGGCGTCTGAAGGGAGGAAAGGCGCATAGGCGTTTTGTGGTTCATTCAACTGCACTAAGCTTGCATCCCGATGGTTTAAAGCTGGTATGGTGTAACGCTGATTATTTTTACATAGCTAAAAGGGGAAAATAAACATCGCCAAGTCATATATTAGCGTCTTGAAGTGCGCGCAAAACTAAAAATAAACTGATAAACGATTTTAGAGCCCTTATTATGTCTACTGCCAACTAAGTTACCTTCTTTACGAAAGTTCCATCTCTAATTATTTGTATCCCAAAGTTCTAGGACTAAGGAGGGTCGGCGTTACATCGCTCTCAGCTTATCCTAGCACAAATCAGCTTCAATAATAATCCCTATAATCAGTAGTACAGTGTTATACGAATCATAGAATAACATATAGCAACATGGCTAATTTGCAGAAACATTGCAATCAATATATTTGCTGTAAGCGTTAAGTAGTAACCAGGTTAAGTTTTTAGACAATACTCAATAATAAACCTGAATGAATAGCAATTTCGGTATAGTTTATCAATAGATGTTATGGAGGAATGAATATTTGTGAAGATTGATTTTACATTTATTTTCAAAATGTTTTCCTGTTATAATGGGGGTGGTCCACTGGCGAGTCTGATTGCCTGACTTTTGGCTTGCGAAAAAAATATGGCAGTTACTGATGAAATTTTATAGGTATGACCCATTATGTAATCTATTATCAGCAAATTGTCAGAAGCTCATGAGCCAATAAGAAAATAGTTTGCTTGACAGTAAATCAACTGTAGAATGCATGTAAAAATATTTTTTCATAGTTACCTAATCAGTAAATTATATATAGACCAGTCTGTTATTTCGTAAACTACATTTCCTATATATTTATTCTAATAGGTGCAGGTTTGGATGACTGAAACTATTCCAACGTTATATTATGTATGTTTCATTAACTGGATAAAACCCAGCATTTAAAATACAATTAAAAATGTTAGAAAAGCTTAGTATCAAATATTTAAAGTAGCAATTTTTTTGATCAAATAATTTTATTGCTTTATGTGATTCAATATTATGTGGTACACGATGAAGTTATTGCTTGTTTTAAAAAAGCTTAAAAGGTCTGGAGTTACCTTGGCTGTATTGCCGTTGTTGAATTCGAAAATTTGTAACTCATTTTAAATATATTATGTAATACAGTGAGGTATATTTTTATTGATGTGTTCCCTAACACAAGTTTAAGTACCAGTATCATAATTAAACTATTTCAAGATAATCCACTTAAGTTTTAAGTGTATTAGAAAACCAGTAATACATAACTGAACCTTTAGAAGGAACTGTGTGACACTGAAAACTACACAGAATCATACTTTTATAGTTTTACTATAAATAGACTTCACTAGATTTCCTTATTATTTATTAACTTGAGCTATACAAAGTGTAGCATTAGTGCCACCAAAACCAAACGAGTTCTTTAATGCAACTCTCCTGTCTGATTCCCATTGCTTGGGTTCTTTAACCACATAATTCAGATCATCCACAGGCTCTTCCAGGTTTACAATTGGTGGAATGATACCATGATAGCATGACAGGATAGCAAATATAGTTTCTAAGTTACCCGCAGCACCCAAAAGATGTCCATGGGCACCTTTAGTTGAAGATATTGTTATATTGCTTACATGGTCACGAAAGAGACTTCTTATGGCTGTAGATTCAATACCATCTCCAATGGGTGTGGAGGTAGCATGAGCATTTATATGGGTAACTTGTTCTTTATCAATACAACTGTCCCTCAGAGCTCTGCTCATTGAAAGAATGGCTCCACTGCCATCTTCCCTAGGTGCAGTTATATGCGAGGCATCCCCTGATAACCCATAGCCCAGGATCTCTGCATAGATTTTTGCATTTCTCCTTAGTGCATGTTCATGTTCTTCTAAAATTAAAATAGCTGCTCCTTCACCCATCACAAATCCATCTCTCTTTTTATCAAATGGCCGGGAAGCTTTGGTTGGTTCATCGTTAAAGGAAGTGCTCAGAGCTCTTAATCTGCAGAAGCCTGCAATAGCAAGAGGGCTAATGCAGGACTCTGCACCACCACATACCATGACATCTGCATCACCATTTCTGATGAACCTTGAAGCATCTCCGATGGAGTGTGCACCTGTGGCACAAGCTGTGGAAACAGCATGATTTGGACCTCTGAATCCATACTTGATGCTTATTTGGCCAGCTGCCATATTTGGTAAGATTCTTGGAACAAAAAAGGGGCTGACTTTGTTGTAGCCGAGTTTTAGAGCATCATTTGTATCACACACATCCTTCAGATCTATCATCCCCATGCCAATGGCTACGCCGGTTTCTTCTTTATCTAGTCTTGTCTCTGGCTGCCAGTTTGCATCCAACAATGCTTCTTCTGTGGCGACAAGAGCGAGGCATGTTGCTGGGGCCATCGATTTCAAATTCGATTTGGACATTGCTCTAATAACTCTTTCATCATTCTCTTGAGGAACAACGCCAGCTATTCGGCACGGCAATTTGGAGAATTCTTCGCCTGTGAGGGAGACTATACCGCAATGACCTTTTAGTAGATTTTTCCAGACTATCTCTTTGCCAGTTCCCAGAGGAGAAACCACTCCGACCCCTGTGACTACCACTCTCCGGCGAGTGGGGTATTGAGAGAAGAACTTGAGATGCCGAACAATATTGTAAGTCATATTCCGTAAGTACCTACTTGTTCACCTACTATTGCTGTAGGGATAGTAATCAATGTTGCTATAGCGCCGCGTTGTAAGACAAATAAAGAAGAAAATAATAAGATTTGAGAACTGCCTGTTGCTCTGATGCAATATGAAATTAAAACTTAATAATGTTGCTCAGTCAGTGACTGAAATTGGTTGTTTTATTTTCTAACTGACTGTAATTAGTGGTTAGGGAAAATCTAAACAAAATAAAAGTGCAGAATTATACAGCTGTTGAAGAATAGACGTAGGAGCAAAAAAATTCATCTGTGGAATAGACGGTAAGTAATGTACGACCAGTTATTGTAATGTACAGCCATTCTCAGCTAAAGACCTGGCCAGTCTGGTTGTACAATATGGCCCATTCAAGATTGATATCTGTAGAAAAGAATGTATGTACAATACCTATACAGCAGCTTGATAATTTTATTCGTGATCACTGAACGTTGTCTTTTCGTAGTAATCCAAAAAAATATGGCGTTGATGCTTTTTCAAATCCGAATCTTTACAGAAATAACTCTAAAATAGTCGTCGTTCGCCGGCAGTGGCCTGCGAATACCAAAATCGAAATGGGCCCAATTCAAATTTTAATTACAGTCCGACACTGTACTGAAGTACACTAGGGAACATATAACAATGGCTCTTGAGCCGAGCGCAGCATAATATGTTGTTGATGAGTCACATGACCTAATTTAGGGAGACTGTATTGTACGTCCGTGCAAAGCACAACCATGGAATGCACACCCCTGGAAAGTACAGCCAGTATTACAAACCATTTGGTTTGAATTATCTGGGTGTGCTTTCCATGGTCGTACAATACGCTCCGTAAAAACTAAACACATGACGGTATTGCACACCCCTGGAATGTACACCCCGGATTACAAACCAATATTCTCGACGCTCATTGGTCGAGAGTTCGTCATATCCGTGAGCTCTCATTGGTCGATGCGAATAAGTCGCATGACGAGAACGAGCCTCGTTTGCACTGAGCAAGTTCTAATATGTTTAACCAAGAGTTGCCATTGATAAATAATGTAAACATTAAGTTAATGTTGGCCTGAGAAATCCTTCCTAAGCAAATCCGTCTTGGATTGGTTAGGTTATTAGGTTTTTTTTTTATTACCACTCAGAAAAGGAGGATTGCTATCCGAACTTTATCCAACAAACTTTGGTTCAAATAAATAAAACCAACCGATTAGTTCCTCTGCAAAAAACCGACATAAATAACTAATCTACTTACTACATCTACATTAATTTACTAATAGCGTAAAATACTATGGCAACACAGCACTTGCCCCTTGATAGCACTCGCACATGAAAACAGAGCATGAAATTGGTTCGTATTCCATGGCTGTACATTCCAGGGTTGTACAAAACTGGCCGTACAAAGTCAACACGTGTAGGGAATGCACGCCCAGGAATGTACGCCCAGTATTACAAACCAAGTATTTGAAACCAATGGTTTGTAATACTGGCTGTACTTTCCAGGGGTGTACTTTCCATGGTTGTGCATTCCATGGACGTACAATACAGGGACTCCTAATTTAAACCTATTTCTTATTCTTTGTGGAAATTAGGCATTAATTATTTTTTTCCGGAACCATGAAGGCCCTCCCCGAATCCGCATAGCGCAGTGGCCAAGGCAAGTAGCCTTGGACTCGTAGATAGAGGGCACAGAGCTGACAGATCTTAAAAGGTAGATCATAGTTATTATTATACTGGTATTATATCAGGCTGTGCTTTGACATCATGACACATAAGCAGGTCAATGACCTTGACGGACGGTATCTGCTGCAGTAGCGTAGCCACAGACTACTATATGTACCGTAGCCACAGACTATTTATTTTTATTGCAGTAAAAAAAAACAAATAATTAAATTGCTTCGTATAATTAGTTACATACGTTTCTGAAAATAATTTTGGAAATGAGCAGGAGTGGAAAATTAAACCATTATATCTGGATGTGAAATAAAACAATGGACTTGGTGGTGGATAAATGAGAATATGGTTATTTACTGGTTTTTATTGTCCAAATTTTAATGTTTTCTATCGTCGATAGAAAAAAAAGGGAAGAGATTGAAGATGAGTTTGTACAATAAAGTATACAATTATTGTATTGCTGCGATATTAAGAAAAGACGTCTACGTGCTAATATTTTTAATTGGAGTTGCTATGTTTCAAGAAAAACTTATATCTTATCTGAAACATAAATTACCTGAAAACAAACAATTTGGCGATCCATCTGGAGTTTTTTCTGAAGACCTGCTAGCCACCTATAACGGTATAATCGAAGAGAAGTTATATTTGGCTGTTTTAGGATCTGTATTCGATGTATCAAAGGGTGCCAAATATTATGCGAAAGGTGGACCATATCATTACTTTGTAGGTATGAAGCATATTTATTATTTTAGTAGGTTGAGGCTCAAAATAAAAGCTGGCCTATCATTCCTGTTATACTGGGTAGTTTGTTACATTATTGTCATGGCCAGACACATTCTTCTGTGTTAGGCAGGCCTACAGCATAAAACATTCTATTAATGTAGTTTTATAACATGATTTTCTTTTACTTTATTCAGGACAACAATTTTTGTTATATTTTTTCAGGCAAAGATGGTTCAAGAGCTCTGATTACTGGGGACTTTACGGATGAGAGTGAAAATAAAGACAATGTTATAGATCTGACCTGCTCCGATATCTTTAACTTGCTGAATTGGAAGACCACCTTTCAGGAGAAGTATGTGCCTGTTGGTGAGTATTAAGTTGCGACCTAATGTGGCAACCACACAAGCCAATTTAAGACTTGTAAAGCTCATTTGAACTCATTCAAAAGTCCATTCAATTGAATAATTTATTTGCTACCTGGTCATGGTGTGAAAGCTAAACCCTTGCCCTCTGTTTCATAATCATGTTTAACTTAAGCAGCATGCTAAAAGTTGCCAGACTATATCCTTTGTTTAGTGTTAGAAAAGGACAGGGCTAGATTTATCAGCTTGCTAAGTAAGCGAATGATTATTAAACAGAGGGCTAATTTGTAGCTAGTGAGAAATAAAACTACTGCAGACCCTTGTTATGTATTTAACATTAGCCAACTCTGGTCGGGAGTTTTAGGCAGACCCAATATCATATGATATATGAGTAAGCTTATGTGTCCTCTGAATCAAGAACAACAGAAGCTTTTGGTTCTGGTTAACCAAATAACCATTGAACAAGAACTCCTTATTTGAAGCTATACACTTTGTGGAATATAGTCCAATATACCAAAAACACCTTAGAATAAAAAAAAATATCTATGAATTTGAATTTAAACCAAGTAGGAGTTGCCCAGTATGAGCATTTCTTAACTATTTCTACCTGTAATTACCTACCCATACTCATAAATAAAATAATTCATTTACTTTCAGGAGTTCTAAAAGGAAGATACTATGACAAGAATGGAAAAGAAACTGTATATTATAAAGAGCTTTTTCATAGAATTAATCAGTGTGAAGAAGATAAAAAGGCAAGCAAAGAGCAAGAAAGAAAATACCCTCCTTGTAATATAGCCTGGAATGCAGATGAGGGTTCAAAGGTGTGGTGTACTAAAACTAGGTAAGGCAAATGGTTGATAGTACCTACTAGCACCTGTGGAATCATTACATGAATTTTCATACATGCATGTTCCAAGAAATAAATTTCAGTATAACAGTTATTTTCTGATCTATTTCTTTTTAGGGATTGTATGTACCAAAAAATGTTTCAAACAACAAACAAAATTTGTTGTAAAAATTTACATAAATATTTAAAGAAATAAATTTCAGTAACAGTTCTTTTCTGATCTATTTCTTTTTAGGGTTCGTATGTATCAAAAATGTTTCAAACATCGAACAAATTTTGATATTTATGTAAATTTTTGCAAAATCTTTAAACCTCCAATGTGTTTTCTTCATCGCCTATCGGAGCGCTCCAAGTGGCTTTGGGTAATAAAACCACATTTCAATTGGAAGAAGATATTTGGAAACATAAAAACAACCTTTTACATCATATTTATATCATGATGTCATAACTTTTGCTTATAAAAATGCTAACTATTATAAATAAAATATGTCTGGTATCTGCCAGGAGCTCCTGCAAGGGCAGTTGCACTTTACCTGTGTATGGTTAGAAAGGGTTTTGCTACTTTTAACTTTTTATCCAGGTTGTAAATAGACTTTGTTATGTTCCATACAGTGGTGGAGTTTCAAGAGATTGGGTGGGGGTTCCTCGCCAGCTGTACACCCCAGGCCAGGACAAGCCTCACTGTGTGTGCATCAATCTCGATAATGAAGCATCAGCGGTCATTAAACAATTCAAAGAATATGATGGCTGCCCTGAAACTTCTAGTATTTGTACTGTTGAAACTAGTTAATTCTACTGTTGTAAGTGTAACCAAGTTATGACTATGAGATAACCAATAACTAACTAATATTTTGTCACTTGATCAAATAACAGCTGAACCATTACAGATGAAATTCAAAGTCTGTGACCTAGATTGACAGTACATAATACATTAGACCAGGCTGGTAGACAGTATTATTGTTATTAAATGTGATGAAATTTTACATTCCAGATTAATGAATCTCAACAATTTTTGTCTTTCACGACATAGGTATTTTATTGTTCTATTGCTACTAAACTACTCAAAAAAATGTAGTCTATCTGTAATAATAATATAAATGTTCTAGGAATCAAAGTTTACTTTAAAATAATACCAATTATGTTTTCCTAGTGAAATTAAAGAAATTAGATCATGTTCAATGTTTTATTTATGATATGGGATTGGCGAACACAGTACATAAGCATTATACCATTGGGGTAACACTATGATGTTAATCTCAACCCAGCTTATTACTATTTTGGAGTTCCTTATCAATAATGGCTGGTTCATCCAGCTCCAAACATTCAATAGTCTTCAGGAAAACTTGCATTGGTATTTTCTTTCTGTTCAAGAATGACTTATTGCCTAAGAGCTTCTTGATTTTAGCCCTGCGCTTCTTTATTTTCTCCTTTGTGTACTGGCTACCTAGTGGGAATGTTAGCAGTCTTTTTATTTTTCTTCCACCGATAAGTGTCTCAGTGGTACTTATCTTCGGCTCTTCAAATATAGTTTCTAGGGTTTGGGATGTAGAGTTCAGCTTTTTGTTCAGATACAACGCTTCTATCTGTTTGGGATTTGCGTTTTCAGTCACGATATGTTTGCGGGGTTTCATACTCACCCTGCGGTTTGTATGTTTCGTTAGTTCTGGGACTAATGATTTCCGTTTTCTCAGAATCCGTGGGTTTGATTCTGGAACTTCTAGATTCTCTTCTGTAGCTAGGCTTTTCGTCTCCTCTACCTCCATTATATCTAGATGTGCCATTTGATTCGGTAACTCGGCATCTACTCTGCGAAAATACCACCTGTGTTTACGTTCCGAAAGTAAATTCGATATTTTTCTACAAAATAATCTCGTGATTATTCTAGGCTTACCTTGAAGCTTCCATTGCATACAAAATTAATTAGCTAAGAGCTGTTCATTTTATTAAAAGAATTACCACTAATTCTCTCCGAAATCACAAAACCGTTGACTTTTTAGACGACCGACATCGACACAATATTTTACATCTCGCTCGTTCGTCCTTGTTCAGCCAGTCGGAAGTCCTGTCTGGCCACAGATTAAATTTTTTTGCGTGTTTCTGGCCTCGGGGCCTTGTATTGATTGTATAACATCGAAAACACGACCTGACAATGGTCTCGATTCTGTAGTACACTAACTAAATCTCTTTAACTAGCAAGAAAAAGATAGCTACAATTTTATTGCTGTCAAATTAGTCAGATTTAAGTTTTCCATACAAATTTAGTCGTAATTTCATAACATGCTGACTATAAACACGAAGAAAAGCGGCACGTAAACTGATTTGACAGGAGTAAAATTCTTGATCTCTTTCTTGCGTACACTATCAGTAAAAGAGAGCGACAGTTTAAATTTAGTTTAGTTAGTGTACTACAGAATCGAGGCCAATGTATGACCATGGCTTTAAAATCATCATCATCATCAGCCTATATTAGTCCGCTGCTGGACATAGACATCGCGGTCTCCGCTCAAGAACACGTTTACCCCAGCGGTTATCGGTTCTTCGCGAGATGTGACCGGCCCACTGCCACTTCAGCTTGCTAATTCGTTGAGCTATGTCGATAACTTTGGCTATAAAATACTCGCCGTGTATTTCCTACCCGTGATGATCGTAGCCCGTAGTCGTGGAATTAATACGAAGCCACTGTTAAAACAATCGATGCTGTTTTCATAGAGCGAGTGCTATAAAGGGACAAGTGCTGTGGTGCCATAATATTTAACGCGATTGTCAAATCAGTAGAGTACCTAGTTAAGTATGTTGGTTTTCATAGAGAAAATAACTGGTTGGTTTTATTCGTTGAATACTAGGCGTATGTAGATTCCATGGTCGAGTATTCCCGTATAATGTCGAGCTATGGTCAAGTATGTTAGAAAATGCTTTAGCATTAAGCCCGCCTATCGTTCACTTTTTATAAAATGTGCAATAATATTAATAAGTATGGTGCATATTGATATCACACTCGGTCTAAATAATTCAAACGCATTATGTACATATACTGACTTAGTTGGAATACTGTGCTTTGTCGTGCGTGTCTTGTTTTCCCTCATCGTACAATATCCCTCTTGCCTGTAGGTACGGTCAGCGTCAAATAGATATAAACGTCCAGGGTAGCCAAAGGTCTCTAATTTACAGATTTTCTATACGTAATGAGTATGCTCTATGTATGTTTTTTTTAAAAGTGAAAATAATAATTGGTCTAGACATGCCCGGGGAAATTTGCGGTCGGCCTCGGTCTTTGTCTCGATGCAAAAGTATCGAGACTCCCGGGACGAAAACCCAAGTACACACCTGCTTTTTGAAATATATTTTTTGATTTTGATTTCAAAAAAGGAGTTTCACAATTCGTATGTTTTTTACTTTGCCTTTTGTACGGTACGGTATACATTTTAATGACAAAAAAAACTATTTAATTTTATGAAAAAATCCCACTCGTAAGGGTGAAAATATGGTCGATAAAACTGCATTGAACTTTTCGTTATTTGAAGTGGGTTTTTGACTTTTAATGTCAAAAGAAATCTTTGCTCTAATAGTTACAAAAAACATAATCAAGAAGTGAAGTGAAGTATCGATTTAATCTGAGTGAAGTTTCAGAATAAGTAAAACTCGTATTTGAACACTGTTTCTGAACACGGGCCTTTGTCATTCTCGTAAAAGAATCGCTCATACTGTTCACATTCAAGTTTTTATGTACAGTGAGCATACACAACCCATGTAATGTCTTCGGCGCGGCTGGCGATGGCGCCCCGCGAAGTTGGCATTGTTTGCTGCGCTAGCGTATAGCACACAACATACTATTACTAGATTCTAACGCTTAAAAGTTAAAATGCATGAATGCAACTTGATAGAGCACGCAGAGTGATATTTTTTTAATAATCGCATAATATCTACCTCGTGTGTTCATAAGTTTTGAGACGAACTTATTTAATTAATTTAAAAAGAAAGTAATTCATGCAACCTTTTTTAAACTTTTAAAATATTAAATTTCGAATGTTTTGAATCAGAAAAAATATACATTTGAATATTTGTTTCATTCTCCGTGAAAATGGCGCCAACAAAAGATTTGCGTGCGACTGTAATTTCACTGTTTCAAGCAGGAAAAAAACCAATGCAAGTTTTTAGTGAAATCCAAAGTTTGGGATGTAGTCGGAACTTTGTGTATTATACCATAAAGAGGTACAAGGAGACCGGCTCTTTAGAAGACCGTGGAAGATGTGGCCGCCCGCGGTCTGTAAGGACGCCCGCCAACATCAAAGTAATCAGAGAGCGATTTCGTCGCAACCCTTGCCGGACTCAAAAGAAATTAGCTCTGCAGACCAACATTTCGCGAATATCGGTGAACAGGATACTTAAATATGATCTTAAACTAAAGGCCTACAGTCGAAGGAAAGTGCATTATTTAAACGAGCGTCTTCGTAAATTGCGACTGGAACGATGTCGGAACCTATTGAAGAGACACGATCCAAAAAATATCCTGTTTACCGATGAAAAGATCTTCACGGTGGAAGAAAAGTTTAACCGGCAGAACAATAAGGTTTACGCCAGAAGTTCAAAGGACGTCCAGCCATCTATACGCAATGTCCAGCGCACTCATCATCCAGCAAGTGTGATGGTTTGGTGGGGTGTTTCCTACGAGGGGGTCACTTCGCTTCATTTTTGCCAGCAAGGCGTCAAGGTGAAGGCACAAAATTACCAAACTACATATTGGAAGCGGTGGTTAAACCATTAAATGATACGCTATTCGCTGGAAAATACTGGGTTTTCCAACAGGACTCTGCTCCCTCCCATAAAGCTAAGACTACCCAACGTTGGCTGGAGGCCAATTTGCCAGGCTTCATTCGGAGCGAAGATTGGCCCTCGTCAAGCTCTGACTTGAATCCTTTGGATTATTCTTTATGGACGGAATTGGAGCTGAGGGCATGCAGAAAGTCTCACCCAAACCTGGATTCTCTCAAGCGAGCCCTTATTAAAGAATCGAAACGGATTCCCATTGAAAAGATTCGTGCCGCCATAGATGAATGGCGCACGCGTTTGAAGGCCTGCATTGAATGCAAAGGCGGCCATTTTGAATGATTTATTTTTAAATACAGATCTAGATGTCAGTAGTTTTAATTTTAATATCCAATAAATGATTACTCAACTTAGCTCCAAAAATATTTTAGTTTTACTGTGTCTCAAGACTTATGAACACACGAGGTAATATAAAATAAGTTAACGTGACTCAAACAACTTTTACCGACAACAGTAGCGTAGGCATACAAAATTCAGGGAGCAGCGGAAATAACCCGTTAAAACCTAAGTTAGATGATGCACCTTCTTCGAAGACATAAAAGACGATTGCAATAAACTGCATCTTTTAGAGAAAATACTACCAACCCCTTAAAACACCACCTAGCGGCTCCGTCGCGAGTACACATATCTGAGCTAGAATGGTTTGAAGGCCGACTGATTTAACATAGCACAAGCAGTGCAAACTTAAATACATACGTAGGTAGGTACCTACCTAATAATTATTAAACTTTAAAGCCCCTGCCGTTCATCGATTGCAGCGCAGAGGGCGTTGCAAATAGCGGTAGTGGCTTAGTGCCGATAAAACATATCTAATTAATCAACTTCTAATAAGCCCATAATACCTTTGCCGTTTCGGAGGTAAATGGTAAAAGACAAACAAACCAACAACCTCCTATGGCAAACGTCCAATATCTAATGGATCTTGTGCTCGCGAGCAATAAATTAACACTTCTTAAATGAAACACTTGTCGTTTTATAACGATTTATTGTACAAAACAATAATACATTAAAATGTACAGGTAGGTATGTTTAATTTTTTGGACTCGGGGTCCCAAACACTGGACAATCATGTAATTATCCTTCCCTTAGACACCATATTGCTCGTCGAGGCGTCAGCACTAATAGAAACAGACTCGGCTCTAGATAAGCAAACTAGATTAAACGAGAATAATAAAAATATAACAATAAATTAAAGTGCTCTCAACTTAAGTACTCATCGTCTATCGCACTGTTGTCGACGGGCACCATGTAGTCTTTAATTAGAACAACGTAATATTATAACAAATCGATTAAACCTCCTAAGCATACTGTATTATATACACATTATGAACAACGTTAGTCCTCTCTGGTGTTGGCGCGGGTGAGCAGGTGGTATGGTAGGCGACCCGCTGTCGCGCCACGTCGCCGCTTTGCCTAGCGCGAATCATCACTTGTACGTATTACGCACACATCTAAAGCCGATCACATCGATCACAACATCGGAAGACGCGAGCGGCGGAAGTAGCACAGAGAAGCGGGTGAGGAACTATTTGTATCGATGGCGTTTACCACTTGTCAATGACTTGCTCGTTCACTGCGAAACAACCAGAGCGTTAGTGTCGTGTGCGTCCGAACGGAGGTTGCCGTCCGAACTTACTGGGTCTTATGCAGATATCACAACCGTGTCGTAGTTACTAAATGTGTAGTTTCACTGCGGGATCACAACAAACAATGAGTGTTCATGGAATATGTGCGTGCAGCGGCGGTGGAGTCTCGGCGGGGCGCTTACAGGTGCCACGATGGCTGGGCTGGGGACAGAATGCGTCGTTAGTGCATGCGTGCCGGGCCGGCGGCCTTCCGTGCCGGGGCCCGGTCAGGGTACAGGGTACAACGGAAAGTCCTGCAAGGCTGCCTGCCGGATGCTTTTGGTTCAATCAACACCTGGCTTCAACTGTACCAGCGATCAAGTCGATTGAGCACAATTTGGAACATGTTTTTGTAACTTGCAAAACTTTTGATAAAGTGAGTGGGATACACAAACATCTAAACAGACAACATTGCATTGTGTGCTGATAGAATAGATTGAATTGTGTGGAATGACATACCAAAACAGGGGCTTAAGTGCATGTAAGGAAAAGTGCAGTTTTAAAGTATAATATGTAGGTAGGAAACAATATGGAATTAAATGCAAACATTGTATTATTGTTGACTATTTTAATTAACTGTAAAATAGTAATGTATAAACACTGTACATTTAAATAAGTTATTTGAAATCAAACAAGTTATATGTATGGGGCATTCGGGACATCCACAAAAAGGTTCTGAGCATGCCCTGAAGTTGTGCAGTGTATGTATCTGTTGGTAGATAAAGGCTGACGACCTCATATTGTGGTAAATAAATATACCATAAGGCAAAATATTACATGATATTGTATAGACATTTCACTCAATAACTTTGATACCATTTGTATAGATAGCACCTTGTAGTGTAACAGCAATATTTATAAAAGACAAATAGTGCTCTTAGATACAAAGTTATCAAGTAAAATGTTAGATCATAAATCTATGTTATTAAATCACATCAAACTGCACACATTATCATCAATAGAATCATGCGATGCACTCATGCAAGACATACAATAGAAATTCAAAACTTATGTACGTACGGACATGTTGTACCTTTATATTAAATAAAATGGACCAATTTAGATTCAGATATTAAACTTAAAATAATATTATGTCTCATTCATAAAATATTTGATGTCTTATCCTCGATCCACAACTAAGAGACGAAAACTTAAAATTACATCCACAGTAAATACATAATAAATAAAGTTTTACACCAAATACCGTTATTTTGTAGTCGTTACTTTATATTTACCTTGTGTTCGTACATACATTTTGATGTTGCTTGTTTCAATATTAACTTGAAGTATATCGTATCATGTCGGTGTTGACATGGGACTCTAGTTAAATATATATGACAAGGCTTAGATGACGGTAACTTTAGTAAGTCGGTAAGAGTTACGAAAGCTACCGTGTTTGCTGGTTATTTGCAAGGAATCATTCACTCGTTAATTGTTAGAAAAAAGGTCACAAATGCTCACAAATCAAATAAATTATGAGAAAACTGAAACGCATTACGGAATGTTAGGAAGCGACCACAGGTGACAGGACAAAGAGAAAGATATTCTTTTAGAGCTATGCTGAGAAAGTTAACTATTACCACTTCCTAATCATACTCTTACGATACATTACGCTAAGATAACAATGCACATTACTATAAATATAGTAAGTTATACATGTCTGCAGTCCACACGGACAAGTACTGAGCTATGTGCGAGTCGCTAATCATTTGCAATACGGAGTTTTACATTACTATACATTGGATTACCGAATGCAATAAATCTAACTTATAAATTAACTTTTAAATAACCCAATTTTTGGTGTTTCGTGTTATGAAGGTCTTCACAGCCACTTCACGTGAACTAATAGTATAAAGATAGATAAAATCAGTAAATGAAGTATCGCCTTCTGTAAAAAATGAGCTCCCAACTATTTATTGTCTCGCACAAAATGTATATAAAATGCATAATAATAAATGGCGGAAACGACTCCGCTAGATCTACTCCTAAGCAATACAGAGACACTAGACTTATTGTTTAGGTTTCATCACTGTTCAGTCATTCGTCCATCACCGGGCGCGGGGCGTGCACTACGAGCCTCACTTCACACGGAGTGCGTCGGATTAGCATTCCAAACGGTTAGGTACTGTGGTGAGCTGAGCTCATAGTCCATCGGTTTCCACAGTGGAATTCGTCGCGCCACCCGTCCCGAGTTTGCAACTCTGAATACGAGACTAGTTATTCCGAGTCCACACTTCATTAAGTATAGTGATGAGTGCCGGCATCTCAACATTGAGGATTCGCAATACAAGATTCCCGTATTTGAATTGTAAACTCACAATAGACGGTACGAAGATGGATGGCGCGGAATTCGTCGGGAGGGTATTAGGTGTGAATGAGACGGGGTGGCAGATCACACGGGGGCGGGCCGGCTTATAGGGGTCCGTAAATGATGATGCCAAAGAAGACGGCCCACATGAGCACAATCCACTGCATGCCGTCGAGCCAGTCCGCCACGGATCGGGTATTACCGTCGGAGATCTTGCGCGCGACGAATTTGAGCACCTCGTCGAGCAATACCACGGGGACTGAGAACTTCATTACCGTCATCCATTCGTCGACAGACAGCGGCGTCACTTGGAACACGGCCTGCGGACACACGAACACGCAACATGCATATTAACACATGCCACTAGCTTCTAACAAAATGATCGGGTTTTAAATAAATAAATATCATTCAGAGAGTTCAGGCATTTTCCTCAACTACTACTTTTTTGTTAAAATCATTCAAAACTATTCAAAAGTCTATTCATTTGAAAGAAAATTGTTACCTTTTTATTTTATTAAACGATTAGGTATAATGCGAGACTGATGGCTTTGCAAAAGCACCAAACAGACTAACAAATAATATGTAACAAAATATTTTATTTCAGGAAAAATAAAAAACCAATTTCAAATAACGGGAAGTTGATAAAAGGTACAATATGAAATTTCATCCCCATTTTTCACCATTAGGGGTAGGTTTTTTTTCATAAAATTTATATGGGACCACCCTTGCAGTATACCCTTACCCATTAAAAAGGAAGTGCTGGTTCGATTCTAGCTGCGGGACCAATGTTTAAATGTTCTGCACATATTTGTTCCCGGTCTAGGTGTTGTGGTACCATGGTACTCATAGTTTCTGATTTCCCACAACACAGGGAATCCTAGTGCAGGGTCGAGACTACGATTATGGAGGTATGTGACATATTGGGTGTGTTTTTTTTTGTTCGAAATATAGGTATAGGTACAGACAGGTCTTATATATAATCTAGATCGGCCATGTTTCGCCGTTTAACTGTAGAACAAATACTTTATTAAATATTTTATTAATCATAACATTTTAAAAATAAATTCCATCACATTAATTAGGTAATGGTCCCATCATATATTCTAGAATACTATACTATAATGCTTTAGTTGTCAATAACTTGTATAATTTGCTCCGAAGTATATTTAAATTGTCCGATTCCTGTAAATTTTTCAGCTGAATTTAGCTTATTACCTAGGTGCCTTACATAACACACTTTTGTCGTACAGTGCCGTTTTGTGCGATGGAATGTGCAATTTATTCACTCGACTACTTTGTAAGGTCCCAAATTGATCAATGTTCTTTGTAATAAATATGGCTGATTCTTATATATATATATATACTTTGAAAAGTCAATTATTTAAATTGAATAAAGGCAGGTATGCGGCAATGGGCTTGTAACCTGTCACATGGAATGTTACTACTTGGTATCCTCAAAAATCAACACACTGAGTATGTAACTGAGGTTGTTCGTCATGGGGAATGCAGTCGTGAGCGTGTTTGTTTGTTGTTGTTAAATTGTTACTTACCGAGAGAACCTCAACGTATAAGATGACAAAGTGAAGCGTGAAGGACAGAGCCATGGAGCCGATGAGCCACATGTTCGACCACGGCGGCATGGCGACCAGCGACTGGTTCTCCGACAGGGAGTTCATGGCGTTCAGCATCTCGATAGTGACCAGCACCGACAGGGCCATGGTCATGGGGTGAGGGTCCGTGAAGATCTTGCAGTCGATACCCTGGAAAAGCCAATGTGGTTCGGTGAAAAGTTTGTTAGGGATGTACCTACTCTGATTTTTATGTCACTGTCACTCCATAGTTGGGATGGGAAGGCCTCAGCGAACATACTCCGACTAAATTGGAGATATTCTGGAGAAAGGCCAGATCTTGACTAAACTGACAAGGTTTGTATGCAGAAAGTGATGAGGACGAATGAGGTGTGCCAGGATCGTAGCAAAACTTGCCCTTCCGGAAAACAAGCGTGATTTATCTATAAATAAAATAAATAATGCTGGACATTTTCACACTAGTGACTAGGAGCGATAAAACCTATCTAAGAACACACCTTGAAGTTGTTGAAAGGTATGTACATAATAAAGATTACCCGGCTGAAGGTATGGTGCCCCATGGCGATGATACAGTGTGAAGAAAAAATTACACTGCACTTCTCAGAAGCTCCTTTCATGCATGATCTAAAGTGATCCAAAGTGCAAATCCAAAGAGCTCAATTACTCAAGTATGTACCTTGAAATCGTCACCGCCTCCGATGCACTGCAAGTGGTGGGTGAGTTGCCAGTAGCTCATCTGAGGTCCGTAGGGAGAGTACATGAACCACCAGGAAGCGGCTCCAACGGTCGCGGCGCCGACGTATCCACCGATAGCCATGTACCTTTGGAGAAACGAAGTGATCGATTATCGAAATTGACATAATTAAACGTCAAATTCAACGTAATTTGGGTATATTTTTTTTCATAATAATATTTTTTATTTAAGTTTAAAGTATGTAATTTGATTATAAGTAGGTACACGAATTTGTAAACTGAAGGAGTAACAAACATCCATCCTCACAAACTTTCGCGTTTATAATAGTAATAGGATTAATAGGGAGGTGATAGACGACGAGTTTAGAGGAAATATGGCGCCCGTTGTCGTCAGCATCAGAAGAGCGATGTTATTAGCCGGAAGAATAACAAATTATTCGGTTTACGACACATTGTGTATTCAAATTAAACTCTATGTTTGTTGCCGTGTAAACTATTTTACAAATATTTTTATCACCTGACGTCAGCGGAGTCACTAAACTCCATTACAGACAGTGTCCCTGATACAAAACCCATAAAATAAAACGTTGCTGCCAACTCAAACTACGGCACCAAACTATTAGTAGCAAAACTACGGCAATAAAACCTTAAGTAAATGGAAAGTTGTAACATTTTTATTTGCATAAAATGTAACATTTCTATATTCAAATGGATATTTGTAGTGAGTCAGATTTTACTGATGAAGTAATTGAGTAAAAAAATAAAATGGTTCGAAATAGCACACAATGTAGGGAAATCGTCTTATATGTGACAAAAAAAGAGGGATTTCAAGGTAAGAACTAAAATAACGCATTACATATTTTTTTCTGTTCTTTGATTTAGAGCTTTTTAATTTCGGAGTTAGGAGAAGATATGATGCGATTGTCAGTGTAGGACGGCCCTTCAACCTATGGATCAATGATATCGTAACGATTGCAGCAAGTCTGTGTATAGATGCGGCCCATTCTGGAGGCCTGTATTCAGCAGGATGCGATATAACGATCACATCTTAAAGGTTGCGGGATGAAGGTAGATTGGGATAGGAGGTGGCCCCCAATCGTTCGTCATGGCACTTCTTACGGGAGGCCTATGTCGAGCAGTGGACTTATACAGGCTGTTAATGATGATATCGAGCAGGAAGTATTGCTTGATCGTGAATGATGATGAGGTCCCAGCAGAATATTAGTGTTAAATATGTAGCCTACAGACCTAGCATATGCTGAGCTGACACCTTTTTGGCATGACGTCAAACTGTCTAAACGGATAACGCAGGTGCCTATGAGTAGGCTATTCCAATTTGCCATATTTGTTATTAACTGCCTCTCCATCCTATTCCTGGATAGGTAGTTACCTAACTTTGTATTTTCATTTCATGTCGCGATGACAATCTCACCTGAAGAACAGCCATCCAGAGATAAGACCCTCGTCAGCCTTGCGGGGGGGCTTGTCCATGATGTCGAGGTCGGGTGAGTTGAAGCCGAGCGCGGTGGCAGGCAGGCCGTCAGTGACCAGGTTGACCCACAGCAGCTGAACGGGGATGAGCGCCTCGGGCAGGCCGAGCGCGGCAGTCAGGAAAATGCACACCACCTCACCGATGTTGGACGAGATCAGGTAACGGATGAACTGCTTCATGTTGTTGTAGATGGCGCGACCTGGTGGACCGAAACTTTTAAGAAGCATTTCTTTAAATACTCAGTACATTTATTGCTTTAACATGGTTACAAAGTTGAAACTACTAGGTAGTCTCTCATATGAACCCTGTGTTAGGGTTGAGCAACATGGCGGCAGACAGAGGTTTTTTATGCTTAGTAGGTCTATGTAGGTATTCTACGTAGGTACTTAATCAGATATACCTATAAAATAAAATAAATCGTATGTATGTTTTGTTCAAATATAAGATAGAAGTCTTTCAATAGAGTTGTCTTGTACAAAGATCCAATGAGTGCCATGAATTCGTTCTCATTGCAGCTAGTATAATTAGGGGCTGATCTGATGATGGGGGCTGATGGATAAATAGTAGTGATTGAACTCATTTTGTTTCATTTTGCGGTTTTGATTACTAATTTATCTGGTAACTAGCGGAAAAATATTGGGATTGCTTGCTAATAAGAGACATATTTTATCGGTTTTGCTGTAATGGTTTTGCAAAACATACCTTCCTCAACAGCGGCGACGATAGATGAGAAGTTATCGTCAGCGAGCACCATCTCGGCGGCGGACTTAGCGACGGCGGTTCCGGATCCCATGGCGATACCGATCTCGGCCTTCTTCAGGGCGGGGGCGTCGTTCACACCGTCACCAGTCTGTCAAAGAGGTGTTCCGCTTAGAATAATGTGGTAGAAATACAGGGTGCACGACCAATATCGAAATCTACGCATACCAAAGTCAAAGTCAAAATTCATTCATTCATTAAAATCACAAGGATCACTTTGAAACGTCGGTTTTATCTATTGCCTGTTCCCCTCGACCAAGCCAGGAAAGGCAAGAAAACAAGGCTGGTTATTATTTTTAATGATCCTTTTACAAAACAACAGGTGCCTGCATTTTTTATGGAGTTGGAGCATTTTCAATCCCAAGAGTTTTTATCATCTAAATAATCAGATATTTTATACCGTTCATCTTAACGGGTAACATTGAGGGAAAATAATTGCTGGTAAACGACTTTTACTTTTAGGCTTATTACACACGTTATAACTTGACGTACTAATAGTATGAGCTTCCAAGATCCATCGTAGCCATCAGTTTTGTCTACTGAAGAGAAATAAAAAAAATGTCCCTCCTTTTATTTGACGGAACTTAGAAATAGAAGTACTTTCTTTTCGTGAGTATCTTCTCTTCCGTCGACAAAACATATTTCTTGGTGATCATGTTTAAGACTGTAGCTATGAATATGCCTTAAGATTAGTCATTAGAGCCAATCAGTTAATCGAACATCCTTATATTTGTTTGCATCAGAACCGTTGAAAACGGCTCTAACAATTTCGATAAAATTTGATAATTTTTAATTTTTTATCGAAATTGTTAGAGCCGTTTTCAAAGAAGGATTCTGGGACGAGAAAACGATCTAGCGCACCCACTAAGCTTGGATAAATTCTAGTTTGTACTCTGTTCTCTTAAAAAAAAGGATATTCATTAAAAAGTCTCATAGCAATCGGGCACCATCCAGGTGGATCTTTCATAATTTTAATGAATAGCATGATGCAAGTCTGGATAGCTGCATTAATAATGAACTTCACAACAATTTGAACTACAGACAGATGTTGCGATGATACTTTCGAGCATTCTAGTTTATAAACAACGCCCTAACGTAAACACGGAGCTTCCAGCGATGTAGTGAATGTAAACATTAAATACACAACTGTATTGGCCTAAAATTATGAAGACATTGTTTGCAGCTTGTTAAACTGCATTTGTTATTTCCGATAGTCTGGCGGCCTTCATTCGCAATGTTTAATTTTATTGGGTTGACCAGACGTTAGCTGGAAGTCGTTTGAAAATATATCATACAATGTTAATTGTTGCCTCAAGACAAAATTCTATAAAAGCAAGATATGCTCGGAGTTTAACTGCGTGATAAAATCCGAAACGAGGTGGTCAGGAGAAACTAAAGCGTGGCAATGGGCAGGTCATATAGCTCGCAGAGTCGACAACTGCTGGGGAAAAAAGGTTCTGAAATTGCAACCACGAACCGAACGACACGTAATGTGAGAAGGCCCCCGACCCCGTCGATGTAATCGTTAAGTAGCGGGAAGTCGGTGGAAGGAGACAGGCGAAGATCGTTCGTCATGGAACTCTTTAGGGGAGACCTATGGCCAGCAATATAATTTTACAAGCAATTGATAGTGATGTCTATTCTATTGTAAAATGCAATTTCATCAGCTGCAAGGCGACATTAATTAACGACATAACATTTAATCAATTAGCTAAACGCATTGTTTGCCTCAGACTACCTTTTATAACGGAATATCATCAATATGGATTAAGTCGTGATACACTCACTCACGACTCGTGGTTATTGTATATATCTACAGGTACATTAATTAAAGTGCAGTGCTCACCATAGCGGAGATCTCGTTCATGCTCTGCAGGTACTCGACGATTTTGGACTTGTGCTGGGGTTCCACGCGGGAGAAGAGGCGAGCGCGGGCGCAGGCGGCGCGCTGCTCCGACACTGGCAAGTCGTCGAACTCACGGCCAGAGTACGATTTTCCAGTTGTGTCTTCCTCCTCAGTGAACACTCCGATACGCCTGGAAAGTTTACATAATCAATTATAATGTTTTTGTTGCATGGGAATTTCAATCTGTCATCGAAATGGAGTTGTCTATTCACACATAACATAACACAAAAGGACCGATAGTATTTGACGACCTCTGCGGCGCAGTGGACGAAGGCCCGCCTGAGACGCAGAAGGTTGCGGGTTCAATTCCCGCCTCGGGAAAAATGTTTGTATCTGCAAATATTTGTTTCGGGTATGGGTATTTTCTAAGTATAATATGTATGTATTTACAAAAAAAATATGTATATAAGTAGTATCAGTCATGTAGTTCCCATAATACAAGCTCTGCTTAGTTTGGGGCTAGATGATGCTGTGTGAAAATGTCCAGCATTATTTATTTATTTATTTGGTTTACATTTTGAAACCAAATACTATCCTTTCCTCCTTTAGTACAAAGTAGATTGTGAAAATATTTACCTGCAGATAGCTTCAGCGGTGGCCTTGTTGTCGCCAGTGATGACAATGACGCGGATACCGGCAGCGCGGCAGCGGACGATGGAGTCGAACACCTCCTTGCGGGGAGGGTCCAACATGCCCACTACTCCAACGAAGGTAAGGTTCACTTCATAGGTATGGAACTTGTTCGAGTCTCCGAGGTCCATATCTTCAGGTTTCGATGGGTTGTCAGCGGTGGCGAGAGCGAGGCAACGGAGTGTGTCACGGCCGGTACCGTATTGGCGGGTCAGGTCGAGGATGCGGTTCTTCAGGGTGGAGCTCAGAGGCACTTTGCTGGTTCCGACGCGAGCGTGGCTACAACGTTCCAGGACACCTTCAGGCGCTCCCTTGACGAAGAGTTTCGGTCCGTTTCCGAGGCGGGAAGGCTTGAGGGGTGTGCAGTAAGAGGACATAGATTTCCTGTCACGGGAGAACTCCAGAGTGAATTCCTTCTTCCATTTGGTTTCAATCTCCTGGCGGACGACAATGGCGGAGGAACGGCGGTCGAGTCCGGTCTTGGGAACGTTGAAGGGGTTCATCTTTTCGGCGAGCACGATCAGGGCGGTCTCGGTGGCCTCTCCGACCTTCTCGAAGGCCTGCTTGAACTCGTTGAAGTCAATGGCGGAGTCGTTACACATGATGCAGATGGTTCCCAGCTCGTGGAGGGCGTCGAACTCGGCGGCCTTCACCTTCTGGCCCTTCAGGTAGACGTCACCAATAGGCTCGTAGGTTGAGCCGGTGATCTCGAATTCGAGGAAGCTGCTGTCGCCACCCTCGGCCTTCTCGAAGATGAACATACGAGAGACGGACATCTGGTTGGTGGTGAGCGTTCCGGTCTTGTCGGAGCAGATGACGGACGTGCAACCCAGAGTCTCCACGGAGGGCAGAGACCTGACGATAGCGTTCTTCTTAGCCATACGGCGGGTGCCGAGAGCGAGGCAAGTGGTGATGACAGCGGGCAGACCCTCTGGAATGGCGGCGACGGCGAGAGCGACGGCGATCTTGAAGTAGTAGACGGCGCCCTTGATCCAGCTGCCTCCGTGCGCGGGGTCGTTGAAGTGTCCGATGTTGATGGCCCAGACGGCGACGCAGATAACGGAGATGACCTTCGACAGTTGCTCACCGAACTCGTCAAGCTTCTGTTGGAGGGGAGTCTTGATCTCTTCAGTCTCTGACATCTCAACACGAATCTTGCCGATGGCAGTGTTGAGGCCGGTGCCGATGACGATTCCGCGGGCTTTACCGGCGGCGACATTGGTTCCGGAGAAGAGGATGTTTTTCTTGTCCTGGTTGACGGCGCGGGGGTCTGGAATGGCGTCGGTGTGTTTGATCACGGATACGGATTCACCGGTCAGGATGGACTGATCAATACGAATCGTGGTAGAGAAGATCTTGATAAGGCGGATGTCGGCGGGGATCTTGTCGCCGACGGAGACCTCGACGATGTCGCCGGGGACGATTTCTTTCGCTCTTACTTTTTGTACGCCGGATTTGTCGCCTCTGATTACTTTACCCATCTCGGGCTCGTATTCTTTTAAGGCTTCGATGGCGGATTCGGCATTTCTTTCCTGGAAAGAGATAAAACAACATTGCATGAAAAGGAATTAACTATGAAGACATTATAGTTATTTCATCAAATTGAGTGTCAGCTTACCTGCCATACTCCTACTACGGCGTTAGCGATAAGAATTAGTAAAATTACGAAGGGTTCTACGAAGGCTGAGAAAGCATCTTCGTGTTCTTCAAATAAAGCTAAAACCTGGAAACAAAACAAGACGCATGAACACCCTTATCTAGAGAACGTAAGGATTAAATTGTTCAATGTTTTTTTATACTTACGAATGAGATAATAGCGGCTAATAGCAAAATCTTGACTAAGAGGTCATCGAACTGTTCCAGTACTAATTGCCATATACTTTTACCTAAAATGAAACGAGACATGACAATACATTCTTTGAAGATAAACCTAAGAATAGCTTTTCGTTTCAAAATAACAAAAGAGTGCTTTGATTCGAGTGGGCTTCATTTCCACATACAGAGCAAGCCATGGAAGAAAAATCAGGTCGGGACATTAAAACGTGAGTTTTTCGCCTGAGATGAGGTAGGAGTACTACTTGCGCCTATTATAATTGTAAAGTGGACAAGTTTTACATGCAAGGTTCTTTAATTCAAGGTTCTATGGCACTGCTAAAGCGTTAGTGTCGTGAGTAAGATGTTGACACTTTTTGCTTGAATTTTATTTTGTTAAATGTGGTATAAAACCAATTTTGAGACCTTCACGGTACCAGGGGATCCCTGACAGTATTTGGCGCGGATCTAAGATGCTTACCTTCCTCAGTAGGCAGTTCTGAAAAGAGAAAAGAGCGATAAGAATTTTGAATAAAACATCAAAGGAGTTAATTTAGCCGGCGATAAACTAGTCAGAACAGACGTGCGATCTATCTCAGCAGTTACGATCGTACATAAATACACTACGGCCAAGCAAAGCCGCAGCTAAATCCAAGAGATCCACACAGATCTAGCTTCGTATATAGATATTGCATACCTGTAGTAACAGGTATGCAAAAAATAGTGTGCAAACTGTGACGTCATTATTGTATTTCGACGGTTAAGACAGAATACTTGATCCACGTATACGTTATAATAATACCTAAACTGGTTTCCATTTGGCAACGAAGCTGATATCTATCCCGTTCTAACAAAAGTAGAACACGTGTATTTACAGCTGACTTTAGTCAAAACTTGAACAAAATAATTTTGCGATAAGTGGATGATGTAAACACAATTTTATAGAATTTACCAGAACAGTGGCTTTCTTTGTTACTGATAACGTGCGCGCAAATTACAGGTGTTGGTTACAAATAGTAGAGCGGAACTTATAGCTTAAGTTTACCGTGTTAATTATTATAATGCTTTAAAATAGATCAAAAATGCAAAGTCAAAGTCAAACCGCCAACCATTCTTACAATAACATACATTGCGCTCCATCCCAAGGTTGTCTGGAAGAGATAGAAGGTCTGGAAGACAATGGAAGGTCTTATTGCTTCTAAGCGATAAGACCTTCCATTAAATTAATTGTACTTTTAGTTATATTAAGTTTTTGAATATTTTGTTATCTTGTGGTGTACAATAAAGTATTTAAATTCATTAATTCAATTTGGTTTTTATTTATTAAATAGTAAGAGTATTTTTTTATTTAATTATTTATGCACTTGCACTGATACCGATTCTTCGCTTACAGCGCTCTGTGAAATAATAAAATGCAGTGCAAAAAAAAGAGAGCAGAATTTTCGCCTTGGATTTTCCAGGGCAGAGCATTACTTATCTTATGATGATAAACTTTATCATGCCAGACGACGCATTTAAAATAGTCTCGCGACATCGAATAGATGGCGATAAAGAAATACGATTGCTGCAAGTATGTTCTTTGCAAAATGTTTAGATCATTAAGTGTGCGAGTAGTGGTCGGTGCGTTCGCATTGTATTGGGCCACGACACGAGTCTGTGATGTCGATGGCGCGACCCGCACACTGACCTCATCGCAGACGCAACGCCAACGTCACAACCTTCTGACGTTCCGGATACAATGGTCTTTTTATCCGCGCATCGATTAATATCAATCAATAACCTAGGTACTCATACTGTAGGTACGATTTAATTGTTGTATTGCGCACAACCTCAGTTATCTCTGGGTGATCGTGAAGTCAATGATGCAAGATAAGTTTGATAGTTTAATCTGTCTTATCTTCAATGTAGTCCGGCAACGTGCGATTATTCAATCTCAGTATCGACTCTATTTGCGTATTCAGGTCCGACTGCCAGCCGTGGCGAGACTAATGTAAGCAATTAGTCAACGCGTCGATAACGCGATGTCAGCATCTGTGCTCACTCGAAAGGGATCAATAAAACTGATATCAGTCAGCACTTTATAATAGCACGATCAGTCGATCATGCACTGACAGGTATCACTTCCTCGTTAAAGACTCACGTCGGTCGGCGTCGTTATAAAAATTATATGCGTGATGCGACTGTCAATAACATAACACAATAGACAATATAATATTATATTTTGGAACGAGCATCAAGGTCCCGTGGTTATGACTTTGATCACGGTTAGGTAAAATAAAAGTTGTAATCCTGGAGGAATGAACATGGAATAGATCATTTCTTATTGTAATTGAATCTAATTGTTTAATGGATCAATAGAGGTGGATCGTATAGAACTTGAAATTAACATTAATGGTGCTATTGAGATGTTAATTTTATGCAATTAATCCGTTAAAATATTAGTATTTTTATCACTCTTAGCGATGTAGAGTCAGCGGTGAAAGTAAAATACGGATTGGATGAGCTTTTGAAAGAGATTGGTACCTTTTTCGTGCTTAAAGAGAAAGTTGAGAGATAATGAACTCTTAAAGCCATGGAAGTAAATTATCAAACATTCGCACACATTCAATAGATTCTTACAAAAGATAACTCTAAAATCCACGAACAATCAGCCATTTATTGCACTGAAGTGCAATAAATGGCATACTGATTAATAAATCTGATTAATGTATTCGAAGGAAGTTAAGAAAATTGAATCACGTAGGGAGAGCGAGACCAATCGATTTCGTGTTCCAATTTGTTGTAGTGTAACGTAATGTTGCGATGTCGTGAGACGAAAGTAAGTCGGCTGCTCGGCGTTCAAACATAGGTTTTCTATAGACAGAAGATTTGCAAGACGTATTCTACGTACATAGCCGCTTTCGTTGACGCAACCCGCTAACGTAGATCCAAAATAGCCCCAGGTACCTATAATATTTCACTAAAGGCACTCGTACGAGCTCGCCGTGGCAGCCGAAAGCGCTTCCAACACAATATTCTCTTCTAATTGACTCAGACTGACCTACTTAGTAAACTACGTTGGCTAAAATTTTACAAAATTAGTGCACTTCCGCTGGCAGCCCCTTGAAAGTTTATACCCAGTAACGACTATTCTCTATAGGCTTAGCAGTGAATGGCTCAGATGGCTTAGCATTGAATGTTTGCCTTGCTAATAGAACAAATATCGTCGCATTATCAGGACTAACATAACTACGTAATAATGTAACATAAGCATACAACGTTTATGGGTTTCGAGGACGAAGCGTAACTGAATGAATCTGGTAGTTGCAAGCAGGTTACGATTTCTGATTATAGGTAACGAAAGTTTTCTAGAATTACATTTTATTGTAATGTTTATAAATCAATTTAAACATTCTATTATGTAGGATTCGACATCCTATAGGATGACCGCTGGGATGCGAACAATTTGAACAAACGATGATTATAAATTCGACGAGGGACTGTGTGTCCGGCGGTAAGGACAAGCTTACGAAAGATTTTTTCGATGTATATAATTACCTATCTAAACTATGCTAGGTTCTGTTAAACAAAGAGTGATGCTGAACACAGCACGAGTATTTCATAAGTTGGTCAGCTCTTAATTGAAATGAAAACAAGACATGCAAAATCCATGTAAACATTATCAATGCGTTTGTTATGTGCCTACCACTACTGCAATAGGTAAATATTCTAGGTTGATACCGACTTATTCCGTATTGTGACCAACGTTCGCACGACTGACGAGAAGTTTATGCGATGTTTCCGAATTAAAACAACAGTCGATCGTGCGAAGCCAAAAAAATAAACAAAGACTAGCTAGCTCCAGCTAGGTATTCTATGTTTGCCGCTTGGTTTTTGTTGCGGTATACATTGCCGGTAAAGAAGACTTTAAATATTAACAGTTAATACGGTTGTAAATATGCATCAAATTCACTAAAATATTAGAGCAGCTGTCTATCACATTGCTTTATTTAACAATCGGTTATTCAGTAGTCTACGTTTATGGGCTTCAATGCGTTTTTGTGTAAACTATAACCACAGAACCTCCAGTTAAAAGAAAAAGATAGATATCTGTACCACTCTGTACTTTCACAAACTGCAGCGAGATTTCAGTTTTTCATTAGTTTCAATCAAGATTTAATGTGAATTTGCATAATTTCGTATCATTTAGCAACTAGGTACTTTCTGCATACTAAGTTATTCAGTAATTTGTACTTAGGCATATTTTGAAATGTATATTTCGATATTTATAGACAGGGGTGTGCGAAGCTGGGAGGCTTGTACGCAACGTCGCGTTGTCACGCTTGAAAGCGCCATCCACCGGCCTGTGGTTATGCACACGCACCACTGGCCAATCGCCTCGACGATGACCCACCACATGTACTTATAAATAAACTTAGCCACAGAATAAGCCTCAGCTTCATAGGTACGGTTCATCGTCCATCATCCATCGCTCTCCGACTGGGAAGCTTCGACCGGCCACGATCAATCTCACTGTACATTTACATCAAACACATCTCACTATTTATGTGCATCTTCACCAATACACCGATTACAACTTGAAAGGAATGTGTAATTTTAGTGATACGCGCACGTGTTCTGCTGTTTAACAGGTTCAGTCTTTAGTCGGCAGGATAATAAAAAATAATGATCTAACAGGTCACATAATATAGTCCTGTTCTGTCCCCACACTACAATTCACTGTATCAGGCGTATCAGGAAATATGAGTGCCTTGGTACTACTACACCCAGACTCTGGAAAAAATACACAGCGGGAATTGAACCCTCCGGCACAGAGGTTGTCAATTAAAACGTAGATAATAATTGTAACATATAATATTGTTTTTGGATGAAGTTCAGTCTGTTTGCATCACATTCCCAGTAACTTTAATTTAAGGAAAAGATTGTGTCATTTGTTCTAGTAAATCGTGGAAACATTTCCACCTTGTTCTTTGTAACAACGACCTACAGCTCTACGAGCATCGAGGTCAAACACAGACAAATACACCTACTATCACATGCTCAGTGGCTAGATGTCCTGCATAACCTGTAGTTCTTATCAAATATTTTATCATTTAACAAAGTTTTTGAGTATATTTAAATACCAAATTCTGTCAATAGAGCTGACTAAATAAGTTTTTTTTTTCTATATGTGGAAAATGATGTTTCTAACAAAGAATTGACTGGGCAATTTATAAACTGGTATGGTAAGTAAATCATAAGATTGAGGTAAATGAGACTATTATGAGTTACTTATAGCTGTAGAAATAGCAAGCATGCTCAGCTTCTTCTGATCTTGAAGATTAGATTGATCACTGCTAGAAATTTTGTCGTATTTCAAGTCCAAAAAGACGTCCTAGCCAAAACTAGGGCAATGGAACTCAAGAGGAACTGGGAACACTTGACCAGACGAAGTGTTGGTAGGGGGTAAGGTTACGACCGAGTGGTGGCCAAGGACAGACCAAAGAAATCGAGGTTGTCCAATGGCCTGGTGAGACGAAATTCATGGGCAATTTTTGGATGAAGCACAGGACCAACAGAAATAGTGATACTATGGGCTGATATTATGATGATGATACTTGGAAATCACTGGAATTTCTAGACCTAAATTCTAAACATATTAAAATTGCAAAATATTTACAGCGGCCATATTAATAATGGGTTGGATGAAATTTGAAATAAATGTAATTTATGAGCTGGAAAATATACAAGTTCTTTTTATCAAGGTATCACATGAGAAAATCTTGTGACAGAAGCAAGTAAGTCCTTATTAATTAATCCAGAAACATTCTGGCAAGGTTGATATCTTTATTTTTAATTCCCTTGTCAACAATGAATGATTCATGGTCAAGTGTGATTATCTGGCAACATTTCAAATAACCCTGACTGAGGTAAGCTATGAAACACTGTATGATAATATGTTGGATTACATAAGATGAATTGAGTGAACTTTATTTCAAGTTCACACAAGCAGTCTCATTACGAAGGGTTGTCTAAACTCGACTTTAAGCCAGGACTACTAAATTCAGGCCTAAATATAGACCTTTGGTTTAGACCTGGCTTTATTGCGAAAGCAGATTTTTCCGAGGTCTAACTAAACCCAACTAGAACTCGGGTCTACGTGTATCATTCAATCATTCACTGACAACAGCCAAAGATCTTGGACTTTGCGTGCCCCAAACATCGAGAAACGTTGAGAAATGATTTGCTTTATTATTTACGTCACGATTTTAAATAAAGGTACCAGTTATTGAAACATATGATTATTTATTTGTGTCTATAACCAGTCAGCTTATTATTAATAAACAGTAACACTCTCTGAAAATAAAATCAAATATATTTTTTCTAAGTTACAGGTTACGTTTGTTTACTTGAAACGAAAGCGACTAAGGCGTTAAAATGTCCTTCAAAATAGCAACAATCAAAATCCATATTGTCAATCAAATTCAGGTCCATTTTCAAGCTTAGTCATTTAGGAAACACAAAATAATATCAGATCAGTACAAATTATTGAAGGTGCACATGCAATTACATTCAAATCTGTAAAAAGACATGACAGATTTAGCTAAAACCAGAGATAAACTAGGGGGCTGGCTGGTTTAATTATAAACCACAGATAGACCGCGGTTTTTGGCTGAAACCTCATTTCGTAATATAAATTTTCTAAAACCAGAGTCAAACCGGCGTTTATTCTTAAACTTGACTTAAACCATGTTTCGTAATGAGACCGAAGGAGTCTATAAATTAAGAGATGGCTGGAGGTCTATGCAAACCATGCCAGGGATACATGCTGGTAGATACTGAATACTGAATTGGCCTGGCCACACTGGCCGTGATAATTGTGTTATTCTGCTCTTACAAAACTTATTTGGTCACCAACACCCATCCATATTTTTGCATTTATAATATTAGTTAAAACAACTACTCAAATATGTAGTGTTAAAGTCAGGTGATGAATGATGATTAGCATCATGGTGTTCTATAGCGATAGATAAAATATCTTACATTACTTGCCTATGAAAATCAATATTTCATGGGTTCATTTTAAAGAACAATATTGATAGCACCTGCGATAAAACTGATTGTTTTAGAAAGTAAAGTAACAATTATTGGTTCATTTGTTGTAAAAACACAACATACATACATATAGTCACGCCTGTTTCCCAGAGGGGTAGGCAGAGACCAAGGATTTCAACTTGCTATGATCCTGGTATATCTCTTTCACTTCATTCATCCTTATCACATTCTTCTCACAAGCTCGGCGGTTTAGTGTACTTCTGACCTGGCCTTTTTCAAATTGTTGTGGTGAAAAACAACAATTTGACTATTCTGGTCTTCTATATTTAAAATAGGCCTGCATCAACACAATTGAGTAGTGTTTAATTTATGGATGGCCTAATGTTTGAGTACGTAATATGCATACAATAAGGGATGATAGTTGATAAATTGAGAAAACACATAAATGAGTTATTTTTAAAATTTCAGTTCTTTTGAATTATAATGCTTTATCTTTCATTGAACTTCAGTAAGTAAACAAACAAACATTTACATTTGAATCAAGCATAGGCTGAATTTACCTATCTTCATAACAAACACTGCTATCTATAATCTGATTATTTGAATTAACTTAAACAGACTTGTTTAAGATTTTTTGAAGGTACAATTGTTGGGTCTTTTTTAAATCTCTACAGGTACAACTGTTGGCTGTTTAGTGATTATTGACAGCTAAACTCTATATAAACCTCAATTTTTAAGAATATTCTGTATTGATTTAGAAGATCTTGCCGGCTATGCACTACCATTCTGTTCTGACTAGTTATTAACAAAAAGGTAATTTATCACATGAAATGCAAATTAACGTAGGTATTTGATAAGAATAAACAACACACTTACCGTTTGGCCCATATTTGTCCTGGTTTCTTTTGATTTGGTCTAAGCTAAGACCTTTGTCAGGGTCTGTGCCAAAATATCCTAGGACTTCGTCCACGGATTTGGTGAAAGCGTCCTCCATGGTGGAATTACTACGTTGCCGTCAGTTCTAAAAAGCAAAAAGAGTTATAGGTTAGAAATGACGAGTCATCATTCACAACTTATGTTTTGAGGTTATAATTTTATTATGATTATCCGTTTGTCGAGAGTAAGAAAATAACTTCAAATATAATCTAAAATCCCTCAACAGCTGATAAACGAGGTTAGTTTCGAAATATTAACTTTCTTGAGATATGACTGTATCCCGATTGATTAATTGGAATACCTTTGTTATGGACAAGTCTTGCTCTCGTTAGACTAAGACCGTTAGATATTTATCTTCACGCAAGTAAAGAAGCAGTATTTTCAGGTAATGGGCTATAGCCTAGATCCGTAGATCGAAATTCACCGTAACCTCATCGTCACTAACTGAATCACTCACCAAAAGTTTTGTATTTATTACATGAGATAAAACTTTAAGGAGTCCTGTAATAAACTTGACGATTCTGAATCCTAGTTATAGTTGATATATTTTGTACTAAATAATACTTTTGCTCGTAAATAACTATCATGAACGATAAGAACACGTATCCAACACAGCCGTCATTTTTTCATAGACTGACGTAAAAATTGTAGAATTTGTAGAATGAAAGGCCGATAGCAGCGCCACCTTTTATTTGGGTTAAGAACTATTCTAATCAAAACAAAATCTTTTATTTATTAATGAAGACTACTAGAAATTTGAAATAATTACTTAATTTATGTAACCTAACGCAAATTTATAATTAAACGCGAATACATTCATAATTTCATACATTTCGGCGAGATTTTAATTTACAGCGATTGATAAATGTGGAGCCATGCTATAGGTTGAAAGTGTACCACGTGACGCAAAGCTATTTTGGTGCCAAAGGCGCTAACAAAATGCGGTATTTTTAAAAATAAGATTTTTGCTTCGCATTATGCAACACAAATCACTCAAATTTATAAGCACACATTTATTTTTAGAACAGTTTATACACTAAATACGCACTTTCTGATGACACTCACAGTCGTTTTATTTTATGGCAATTTGGAACTTACTGAAATACCTATTTATTTTCGACAGCGTCGGGAAGGAAAGAAGAAATAAAAGTGGCGCGGGAGATGTTTTCCCGCCGCGCCCCGAGTCTCGACTCCCGGGCGAAGAGCGACGATTTTAGAGCGGCGCGGGCGCGGTGTAGAGGGACACCGTCGGAGATTTCTTTAATTATTTTGGCAACAGTACTCGATGGCACAGCCGAGTCTCTTTCCAGGGTTGCATGTCGCATGGCGGGCGGCAGTCGCCGCGCCGGCCGTCCTATTATGATCTTTTTATAGCGGCCGCTGCCCAGCTCGAGCTCCCGGTGCTCATTTGCGGTCACTTCTGTTTACGACTAGATATTTGAAAGGTTGTGGTTTTCATAATCAAACTAGGCTTTCCATTTCAGGTAGGTAGTTAGGTACCGGCCTACCTGTTTAAAAGTGCGCTCATACCTATAGAACGGAAACTGATTGACCAGGAAATTGCTTAGTTTTCTTAACAGCATAGTTTGGTAGGTAGGTATTTGGTTCATGTCGTACCTATAGAGGAATGCACCTACCTAACTAATGTCTCCCAATGGTACCTGTGGCCTCGGATGAAAAAAACGCTTTTGGATGAAATTGGCAATATTACCTAGTTATGTGCTATTTTTAAAATCCTTTTGTCCAGGTCTACCCACTTTAGAATAAAGGTGGACGTCTACCACCAGCAGACAGATGCCTTGTCATAGATACGGCTTTGACCTTGGATATTTATCCTATTCCTGTTTCCTCTTTAAAAGTTACCTAGGTCAAGGACAAACAAGAATATTTAAGAATCTCGATGGGTAGATACAATGTCACCATCTGGTTACTAAGTAAACACTGCTTTGTTTCTTTCTGATGTGACCTATGTGTAATTCAAATTCAACAGTACCTAATCATAAACAAAACACTGCTATAAAGGCCCTATTTTTTTCTTTTAATCTGATGGTTTATAATTTGATTTGACCGACATAATTATAATTATGAAAGAAAATTATCCTAAAATTATATCCTACTCATCTATAGTTTAACCTTTTTTAATCCTAGAAGGTGACGTTTACTGTACATACCTACGTCCCTTAATAGTATAGGCATATAATGAAATCAAACATGAAGTTTTACATAAAATTAGATTTTGACCATTCAGGGTAAACTTGCTAAAATAGTACCTACTTGTTTTCTAATGTTGCACGTGTCGTGTGCCCTGATTGTGTTTCAAAGTACCTAGTCGCAAAAAGTGTAGGCTTCATAGTTATTGTCCGAGACGTGCGTTTCCCTAAGTTTTGGTGTCAAATATTTTTAATATGGCTTATTCAAAATTTAACCTGCCTAAACAAATAATTGGTGCCACGGCATTTGGTCAAAATTGCACAGATATTATTTTAGAACAAAGATGGCGTCGTTACATGATTTATTTTTCTTTTGAGTCTCATAAAGTGAAGCGGAAGTTTGATAACTCATCACAGAAAGGCATGGAACTTTGAAATCTATGAAAGAGGATTTCTTTTTAAATAAGTAAACACCCAACGGTCGCACATATAGTTCTGACCCTACGCTAGGATTCACTATGTCGTGGGTATTAGAAACAACGAGTACCGTAGTACCGTTGTGGTACTACGGTACTCACTTACATTGTCCTAAATCGGGAATCGTGAATCGTATCTGCATCTCTTGCGTCGCAGCTAGCTACTCGCCCGCCGCGCCACCGAGGTCGACGTTCTAAGGCTTGTCGATCTCAAAACAAAAAACCTAAGGAAGTACAAAAACAATGGAAGACTTCATATTACCTGACAAGGATTTTTTAGATTTAAAGCCTTGGTTTGTTGTAAGCTGACAGGTGGAGATCATGGAGATGATGACGATAGATTGTTTTGTATGAAGTTACTAATATGCCATTAAATGCAAAATTAAAAGTATACCTATACAATTTCAGGCTGTGAATTCTACAGGCTTGAATTTACTGGTCATGACAAGATCGCAATACAGTTATGTGTAGGTATGTGCGATTAATGGAAAAACTATAAATTTTAACTTAGCCAACTTATTATTATTATAATTAGAACAACCACGATTTTGGAACTATGATCAAGAGTCGATGAGGATCAAGTTTTTAGTAGTTTTTAGGATCAAGTTATGATTTGATCAATTATTGAGGTATCACGTGGGCATAATAAGCCCTTGGAAGGCATAAACAACAAGTTGGCCGCTCACAGAAAAAAAAATTGAATTCATTGAATTTTGAATTTTGAGTATCTACTTATCTAAACTATGTTTTACCTACGTGATGGAACCACAGAAGTTCAATAAAATATTCTGATGAAATACAAGTTTACAAGTTTTGGTAAGTTACTACATTACGCATATCTATTATAAAATACCTATGCTCTACCATGGTTTTAACTAAATATCTTTTCTAGTGTTAATGAAGATTAAAAACTACTAAACTACGTAAACAAATATGGCTATTTTTTTTAATTAACTTTTTATGGCTTTCATACCACTGCGACCGTCACAGGCCTATTATGATCGCCGCCACTTGCTTTCTTCAAGTTCAAGTTCATCGCTCAGTCCTGCAGCTGTTAGAAAATGCAGGATCTTTTTAGGCGTGATGAGTTTTGATTAATTTGGGCTGAGAATGTGTTTGCCCAGAGAAGGCTACTTATCTATTTATCTATTTATGAATATTGATTAATTTATGCCATAGGTTTGTAGCTTCTCCTAAAGTGTCCTCTTAGGAGAAGTTTTGTTGCTTTACTTATCCAGTACTGGTACCCAAGCGGTCCAAGCCGTGGGTAGAGGCTTAGTGTCGGTACCTTTGTACGCAGGAATTTTAGTAATGTTTCATGATTTTAAGCTATTTGTTTTCTTTTGTGTCACGTTTCTTTCGGCAGTCTACGAAATATTGCCACTAAATCCCACTAACTTTATATTATTTATGCTGCCGTGTTTATGTTTTTCAAAAACAGGTACATTTTCAACATAAACAATTCATTTTTGTTATTTATTAGCTAGCTAGGTTTCAAGTCAATGCTGCATGATATTTCAGCCGTAGAATATTTTATTCATAGGCGAATTAAAATTCATAAAATGCTAAGTCAGTACCGCGATTTATTACTACCTCTGTGACGTCATAAATTGCCTACATAATCGCCAATTACCAGTGTCTAGATATTGTGGTCTCTCCCTTTTTGCAGCTTCTGGTACATATCACAATTTAGGGAATCCTAGTAAACGAGTTTAATAAAGGATTATGACTATTGGATGTTATTTTGTTTACTAAACTATCTACTTCACACCTGTTCATGTAAACAAAGCATATTAAGAGATTTTTAAATTTGGACATATTAACCTAACTTAACGACAGCAGAAACATTATTGTTAACTTAGGTATTTATTATATCTATTCTATTTCAATATGATTTTGAATGTGCATTAATCATAAACCATTAAGTAACTAAAACTATAAGATTCTTGCCGATTCGTGGCTCATCAACATGACATGTCCTGAAACATTATGACAGATTTTAGATGAGCATTATTCGTGTCACTAGCGATAATTAAAAAAAACCAACAGTCACATATATAGTCCTGACCCGACACTAGGATTCCCTGCGTCGTGGGTATCAGGAAATACGTACGAATACCGTGGTATCACAATACTCAGGGCGGGAACAAATATCTGCAGAACATGTAAACATTTGCCTGAGAATCGAACCTAACACATAATGGGGTAATTTCATTGAATTGATGTGGACTAAACTGACGTAAACTATCTCTAGAATTTAAATAATCTTCTCTTTAAATATACTAATATGTGGAATTATGAGTTCGCGATTTTATTACACAACTAGCTTCTGCCCACGGCGTCGCCCGCGTGGTACCCGGATAAAAAGTAGCCTATGTGTTATTCTGATGTATAAGCTATATTACTGTAAAGTTTTATCAAAATCCGTTCAGTAGTTTTTGCGTGAAAGAGTAACAAACATTCATCCTTACAAACTTTCGAATTTATAATAGTAGTAGGAAGGATAAATAGGATAGTCAGTTTAAAACGAGTAGTTTAAGCCATTCGCTCCTCAATAACGACAGCCAAAATGTCAACCTTGCGTGAGTGTGCAAATATTTTTAGAGTGAAAATAGAAAATTGGAGGAAAACATCTGAATGCCAATGTTAGCATATTCTATTTCGGCTGCGGGAATTGTGTTAAAAAAATGTAGAGCAATTCTGTGAAGCTTGTTAAAACGTTTCTTTTATCTTGTAATTGGATCGTTACAGGGATTTAATGTAATGAATAATTTCGTTTAATGTGAAGATTTAAAGATGCAGTCTTTTAATCCAATAAATTAAACTAATTGTAGTCCAAAATAATCAATATTTCATTGATTACGACAAACATTTCGAATGAGTATCTATCTACCTACATATGCTTTTATGATTTAAGTCCGAGTGAGCCACGTTAACAAAAGGAATCTTTAAGGATATTTCCACAAGTATATAATTGCAACCAAATTTGTTTGCTAAGGGACAAAACCTCCTAGGTATATTTATTAATTTACTAGGTGGTTAGATGCTCCAAGAAATAGTGTCAAGTGGATCCTGAGGTAGAGGCCCAAAGTCCTTCAACGTCACTGAATAAACATGAGGTAATAATGTTTCGTCATACCCCTTGAAATTCAGTACCTATAGGTATCTACTGACTGACATAGGCATATTTAATTTTATGTCTGGGCGATTGAGCTTATAACTGAATACTTTTTTGTTTTGTTTAAAATGAAAACAATTTAAAAAGGTTTATTTTTATGTTATTATTCAATCGTGTTGTCAAAGAAGTTATACAAATATCTTAATGCCCCTTAAACTCAGATGACAAAGACTGTTTTGATATTTTTGGGATAACCTCATCAATATTGTCTCGAAAGTTAGCACTTAAGCAATTGGCAGCATTCTACATTAGCAATAAAGCACGGAGCAGGTTTAACGAGCGATTAAAAATCACTCCAACTCTACTACCGAACCTACTATTTACGTTATTTTATGGGCTATCAATTAATACGTTATCCAGTATTTTAGGCACTGTACGTCATATGTTTATGCAATCGTTATTGAACGGCTATTATTAATAGTTAATTACAATAATCTACTCGACGGTAAAATAAGGTTCCTCGTACTTGCTTATTATAAGAATGTTAATGTTTCCTGTTAGCTCTATAGGAAATGGCTTAATTTAATTTATGGTTAACTAATTTTCTTTTATTTATAATCTATTTTTTTACTATAAATTTCGTCAAACATGCGACACCCATCTATGGCCCAAGTTTTCCGACACAATAATGGGTAGTAAGGTCCTAATAAAAGCATTTTGACACATGTTTTCTGAGAAATCTTTCAATGATGAATTAAGAATTAATATTTGATTGTATGTTTGTCTGTTGCCATTAATCTCCGAAACAGCTTAATCGATTTTTTCAATGTTTTTTGTATGACTTCAATGTTTTTTGTTGGTACTAAATAAGTTTCGTCTCCACAAGTTACAAGAGAGCGGTACAATAGACGGGCGTAACCGATTGTTATTTCCGGTTTTTGTACGAGTACCTAAGTATTCGTTATGTATGACTTAAAGATAGGTTTTAACATCACATTTCACTAGGTTAGGGAGCACATTGCAATATACAGTGTCAGGAATTTTAATCTTTTGTAAATTTGAACTTACTTACAATAAACTATGCTGGTTGATTTATTGTCCGGCAACTAATCGATGCTGTATTTTTGGATAAAGAGAATATTATAACATTTTGCGTTCTTATACGTATTTCATACAACTAGAGTGGAAAACAAGCTTGCGGTCCACTTGTTAATGTAACATATATGAACATTTGCAACAACAGAAGTATTACCTACTCACGCGAATGGACACAAACCTATTCGTCTATGCTCGCGCATTACCGACGCTGAGAAACAACGGGTGAAAAGTATCATGTGCCTGTCATTAACAAAAAACTTTTAGTTTACTTTACCGACCTCCATACCCTACAACCCATAGAACACAGCAATGCCAACATTACTGCTTGGCGGTAGAAATAGTTATGGTGGTAGTACATCCCCAGACGAGCTCTTTCACAAGGAACTCTATTACTACTGCCTAGGGTATCTAACTCTCGTTTGTGAGAGTCAATTTGCAAGTAAATATTGTACGATACAGATATTTTTCCGAACGTCTAGGAACAAAGATGAATATAAAAGATGCCGTAAATATCCGAACTAAGTACATCAAAGCTGGAAGGTACGTAGAAACAGCTTTTAAAATTCCTAGATAATGTAACGAGAGCATTTCAATGTACTCTACGTACCTCTGATGTTTGTAAGGCTATTCGTCATCTACAAATAAACGGGCGAAGGTAATAATCGAAATAGAATTATCGTGCTGGCCAGTGGCGTAACCATCAAAGCTGCCAGAACTAGCCGTTGGTTGGCAGCTAAGGATTTGAGAAAACAGCTCCAAATCCCTTCAAGATACTAGGATGCGAAGGTCACCTCTATTTCAGTAAAATTGTACATACTGTATTATTTGTAAATGTATTTCAGGAGATAAGAGACGGCAATAATTTGTTTGAATGCAAACGAATGTTTTAATGGGTTTTGCTAACAATGCTGTTTAGAACTTGTGCTAACAATTACGAGTACAAAGAGATTACGCCTCAAAGATTTTCTCAGTGAAGTCATTATGATTAGAAAAACTGAAATAGATAAATAAATTAAAACATATATGCGTCTGAATGTGGATGATTTAATATGTCTAATGTGTTTGTAACGGCGCGTATTGACGTCAACGAATTTTAGATGCTTTGTTCGCATATTCGCGGTTTCATAATCTAAAACGAAGAACAGTATAATTATGTGGTAGTAACTGCATTAAGTAAACAGCACAATGCTGAGTTTTATGAGAATAATATTTTTTATGCTTTCTTTGCCATAAATCAAAATATACCTAAACAATTCATTTTTGTAATGCCAGTGTTTTAGTGGGTACGTGACGACAGCTGTCCTCAGTGACGTCGGTAGCCGGTGCTTGTTATTTAAGACGGCCGTGACAGTTAGATAGTTGGCGACTACTGGCTAGGTATGTCTAAATTTAAAAGGCAGATGCCTACCTACAGCGGATTAAAATGCTCAAAGTCAAATGGTGATGCTCTATGCCAATTCCACCCACGAGACAGATATATTGACAAGCGTCTACACTAACAACTCATAATGATCATAACATGCATATTTATCTCATGAAGACGGAAGAGTTTCATTCTAATTTTCTATACCTACCTACTCACTTATTTTGCTCTATTTACGAGAACTCTATTTATATTAGGTAAAAAACTGTTTTAAGCAGGAACTTGGGTACTGTTTTTTACAAGTTACAATTTCGACAATACATATTTGTAGTACCTATGTGAAAGTTAGTGAAATTTGATACGGCCAAAATGGCGCTGCTAAAACTATCTATCATTATTTTGTCTAAATATGTTGATAGGTATCTCTTAGTTTATTTTTCAAAATTTTAGTAACCTTACAACAAAAGCCAGTATTAGACTAGATAAGAATCTATAAACATTATTTTCAAAATAAACAGTGAGTTACAATATATATTAGTCTACGTGGAAACTATTTAAATTCCTCACATTTTTCTTTAGGTTTTTGCCCAACACTGACCACTGTTGTAAAGTTACCTTCAAGGTTGTGGGTTTTCACATCTTCCACACAATTTCTACAGCACTCAAACGTTCCACTTTTTCAAAATCCGTGTCCGTAGCACCGAAACTGGCAACACTTTAGTCACTTGCACAACACAGTCCAGCTGGTAACACCGTCACTAAAAACCAACTTACCGTATCACTTATTTCACTTGGTCCCTGACTTAAACGATATACATAAAAAGTATATTTTTGTTTGGTAAATACTATCGGGTGAGGTTTGCGCGCCCCATGAGGAGTGCGTCGAAAGAATGGCGCGCCGGGCGTAGGATTAGATCGCTGCCCTCTTTTATAAGTTTCGTAGTGGGCAGCGGGACGCATGCCAGATACGTCTCTTCCACTTACACACACTCTCCCTCTAAAAACACCTCACAACCTGTTACAGATACTTAAAGCGGACTGAAATAAGGTAGAAATTGCAATGGCAATGGTTGCAGACGACAGTGTTGCCAGAAGTAACCCTCTTTTGATATTGTCGCAGAGTTTGACGGTACATACGAAGATTAAATTATCTTATTATAACTTAGAAACAATACGAATTATTGTTAAGCTCTTGGTTTAAATTCTTGAAATCTACGCATGAAGTTTTCAAAAATAGCATCTGTAGATAATCCACTTGATAATGGGTCCCCCCATTTACCGAACATTTTATTCTTTTAACCCGTATCATTTATTTGTAAGGTAGAATACTAAAATACGACTTAGCTCTTGTTGTTTTTTTTTGTCACTATCTAGTTCACTACTCATGCAAAAAATATTTTCTTGTGGTCTCTATAAATGTTTTTTTATAAACGAAGTAAATATTTGTTTTGCTTTATTCAATAAAAATACACAAATAATCGAATCTAGGCATTATGCACCATACCTTCTTTCTAAGTATGCCAGTAACGCTTAAATTACCATTCCTAAAAGTCCCAAAGCTGTGTCACAAACATTGTAGTAAGTAATCATAAACCGTAGCGGTCCTGCTACGTCGTAGCAAGTCGTAGCAATTCGTAGCTGATGAGGAACTTTTTTATTATACATCTAAAATGGCGAACTAGCATAAGGTAAGTGGTTCCCGTAACATATGGATGCTTGCAACACCAGAGGTATTACTTCGTTCCTTCGTTGTGTTACTAATGGTTCTTTCTTAGTCACTAAGAGGTTCTAAGGGTGAGAAGGAAGTTCAGGCAAGTGACTAGTTTTACTTCTTTTTTTGTTTCAATGGTTTGACAATTGACACAAAAAAGTTAAATAATAGACCTGGCCACATTTATGACATTTTCTGTACTCTCACTAGGGTCTAGAAAAATACCTCACGCTTAGTTTTCCTTTGACGCTAACGAAAATTTGTCAAGGAATAACTTGGAAGTAGTCACTTCACATTAGTGAAGTTGTTAGTGCACTGTGGACAGTGAAAGACCCAGTGGGGAAAGGGTTCAGTGCACCAATACCTTCTGTATGCAGTTGATCAGTCAACTAGTTCGAAACAAAATAATGTCCTTTTTTTTTATTCGAATAAACTGTTACTAGATTTCACTACGTTCTGAATAAAGCATGCCTATAATGTTATACCGGGCTTACACATGCGCCATCGCATTTCATTTGACGCCCTCTGTGGCGTGGGCGAAGGCGACGCAGAAGGTTGCGGGTTCGATTCTCGCCATGGGACAAATGTTTGTATGATCTGCAAATATTTGTCACGGGTCTGGGTGTTTTTCTATGTATAATATGTATGTATTTACAAAATAAAATGTACATATAAAGGTAGTATATCAGTCGTGTAGTTCCCATAACACAAGCTCTGCTTACTTTGGGGCTAGATGATGCTGTGTGAAAAATGACCTGTGTGTGAAATAATAAATAAATAAATAATAATAAAGTATTATTTATTTATTTATTATTCAATTTGTCGAAAAGTTTGTGTACAAGTGCAGACGCAAACTACCGGTCGCACAATCGCGGAGTCTTCAGTCAGTCTCGCGAAGCTCATGATGAGAGGAAGTGACGAACGTATCGTATACGTGTTTCAGATTAGTACCAAGTAGTTAAGATTTATCATTTACCTGGCCTCTGGCCTTGTGTGTGTAAATGCGGTATTACATTTCAAAGAAATTAAAACTGTACGTCATAGCTAGCAATCTTATCCTACTAATATTATACTCGTAAATGCGACAGTTTAGATGTTTGTTGCTAAATCTCCGTAAGTGCTAAACCAATTTAGATGATTTTTGTTGCAAAATTTGTAGAAAGTATCGCAAAATTGACTGTATTGTAATCATGACTTTTTGTATATATACATGCAAGCTATTATCTGTGAATCCGCCGCAACGCTTCGTAGCAACAACAACGACTTTTGTCAATCCTACTACTTATTATACACGCGAAAGTCTGTGAGGATGGATGTTTGTTACTCTTTCACGCAAGAAACTACTGAACAGATTTTGATGAAACTTTACAGTAATATAGCTTATACATCAGAATAACACATAGGCTACTTTTTATCCGGATACCACGCGGGCGAAGCCGTGGTTACAAGCTAGTAGTTTAATATTTTTCCTACTATCCTACCACTATTATAAAAACGTGAAAGTTTGTGAGGATGGATGTTTGTTACTCTTTCACGCAAAAACTACTGAACAGATTTTGATGAAACTCTACAGTAATATAGCTTGTACATCAGAATAACACGTAGGCTACTTTTTATTCGGGTACCACGCGGGCGAAGCCGTGGGCAGAATCTAGTATATATACCAAAGAAATTACAGATGAAGTAGGTATACATGAACTTTATATCTAATGTTTAATACCTTTGGAAGTTGGTTCGTCTTCAGGTTTTTATTACAACACGTTACACATAAGGTTGAAATTATTATGACCCATTTATTAATTATTTATAACGTTTAGATTTTCGTTCGTTTTTCAAACTATTGCAACAGAAATAGTATAATTATATTTATCGCAAAAGGAATACCTGTATCAATATTATTCTGTTGTTAAGAAGTTACAAAACAAATAGCTTGTTTGGTAATTACATCTTTGCTGCATAATTTGCAGTATTACATTCTGGTAATTATTTATGATAATAATAATAAAATTATTCGGGCCATATCCACCTAGCAGAGCGAAAAGAATTGTAAAATCAACCAACCGTGTATAAAAATCTGTCTCCGTAGCGGATGAACCAAAATGGATGAAATTGGAACAGGTATACTTAACACATAGAGCTGGCTTTTATCTGGGTCAAAGCATTAGCATTGCCATTCAGCGTGTCAATGCGGCCAGTATTTTAAGAACGCTTCCGTCTGGTAGTGATCTGGATCAGTTGAGCTATCTATATATCGTTTGCAATGGTCTTTACCTCTAGATGGCTAGCTGTTTCATCTGTATTTTTTGTCTGTACTTGTAAATAGTTGTATGAATAAAAAAAACAGAGATTACTTTTATCCGGGTACCAAGCGGGTGAAGTCATGGGTATAGAAACGAATGTCTAATAAGTCGTTACACTGTTCATACATACCTATGTATTTTTTAAAGAGTTCCTGATATTCCTTATTACTAATATTAATCTAGTTGGCTGAACTAGTGGGAGAAATAAATTTAAGTAGGTCAGGTTCAGAGTTCTACATAACATTTGACTCATTTACAAACACAGTTTGCACTTTGTTATCTGTCTTCGCATAATTACAGTCACATTTCCATCAACACCTCAAGAAAGTGAACACAATTCAATACTTCTAAATTTACTTTAGCTATTTGAATCCAATCTTAGATACTTTTTTAATTATACCTCTGATTGACGACCTCTGTGATGCAGTGGGCGAATGCCTGCCTGCCTGCCGCCGGCGTGGTGCCTGCCTGAGACGCATAGTTGCGGGTTCGATTACAACTTACAATCATACAAACTTAAGTTTGTATGATTAGCAAATGTTTGTCTCCGGTCTGAGGGTTTTCTATGTATATATGTATATATTTACAAAAAAAAGAAGTATGTAAGTAATATATCTGTCATGTAGTTCTCGTAATACAAGCTCTGCTTAATTTGGGGCTAGATGATGCAGTGTTAAAATTTCCTTATTTATTTAATTTAAAAGCATTATTTATTTATTTAATTATGTTTCCACAAGTTATTAATTTTGTTTTAAAATACATTCAATTAATTAATCATCATCATCAACAGCATATGGTAGTCAACTGCTGGATATAGGCCTCCCCATAGGCCATGACGAAGGATCTTGAATAACCTCCATCCACTGACTTCCCGTTCAGTCTGTCTTTATGACCTAGACATTGCCCCTTGACCGGCTAATACTGGACGCTTTGTAGATAATTTTACTTCTAAGTGTTTCTAAGGTTATTTCTAAGGGGGTAGGTAGTGAAACTCTGAGGCTCTCCACAAACCTAGTCCGTTGCGCAATAGTTTTATTAGCTACGATGTTAATAAATTGGCCCATCGTAATAAGGTATTAACTTGTTACCTGCAAATTATTTATAACATATTCACCGCTATTTCTGTTTGTCAAACGCAATCCCAACATTAATTTATCCCGTTTTGCATTTGCTAATTGTTTCCGTGTACCACTGTAGCCAATTCCATCTTGTACGGTATATTTTGGCAGCGTTATCATACCATAGATCTGAGCTTAAGGTTGGCACATCGGCAGTCTGCATAGCTGGCAGCATCGGCCCTACACCAGACACTTGTGGCACATGTCTGTCAAATCCACTATTAATCTTCACAACTCAGGGTAAAAGGTACATTTTTGAAGCTCATCACATACTGACTGGGATTAAAAACAGATAGATTTTGACTATCACTAGCTACCACTATCTTTTCAATAAAAAAAAAACCTGATATACTGACTGCTATTTTATTTTATCGAATGAGTCTTATAAACATTAATGAGTATACGTTTTTAAAATCTCCTCATCAAGCCGTTTGTTTGGATACCTAAGGGTGTGTTAGAGGTCATAAAAATCCTTGCAGACTTCTTACTAAGAGCCTTACGATACACATAATATCAGAGAAAGAACCTTACGGCAGTGGAAAAAACCAACAAACTGCCAAAACAAATCAAGACAATCAATCATCCCACACTAAACTCTTTCATCAATCCATCTCCTGATACCATCATCAGTTCCACAACAAAGCTTACTCAGTGAAGAGTAAATTGAAAAAAATCGATAACTAAGATAATAAATAAAATGTACACAAGTTCCTTTATCTCCCGGCATAAATAATACCATATGTTTAGTAACCACCACTTCAAAACACGTGGCACTTCCCGTTGGACGCTGTAGCTTTGTATTGTGAAATTTATAATCCGATATTTATTTATACATCAGAGAACTTCATTCTGGAGTAGATAGTTATACAATTACGGCATCTTCTACAACAATAAGTGCGTTAGATATCGCAGTGAATAATGTTTGTCTTTATCTGTATACAAGGGTCGTCAGGTGATTCCTGGATCATAGCCAAATGCCCACGCACATAGCTCGCCTACCACACACTTCAAACGCATGTGATTTTCAAACGTACAACAGCATTTCAAAGTTTAATATGCCGTGTGCAGAAATCAAATCTTGAAATTGATGTCCAAATCTCTAGTGGCATCTGCCTTGAGCTATGTATTTTTATTTTATCGCGTTTATCGCTGGGCCATCGCCGTGAGCCACGTCCATCAGTAAATCATGGAGACTGAAGTGTTGACATTGCTTTGAAAGAGGTGTTATGGTTATGAACTATGATAGATGGATTGGTCAGTTCAAATACAACGGAATATTACTCGTTGGCTACAAACGTTTCAGTTCATATAGTTTTTACATGGTGTGAGAGTAGCGCTCACAGCATTGTCAGTCAAATCTGTAGCGGTCGTATTTCTAAACACTGGGGACTTTTGCGACTCAATTCCGGCAAAGATGTCAAATCCCGCTTTGCAATTGACAATTGTATGACAACGACATAGCGTCCTCAACCGCTAAGTGGGATTTGCCATCTCTGCCTGAATTGAATCGCAATTAGACTTGATGGTTAGGCCTCTGGTCATGCTAGATAACCCGTGGGACAGACGCATGTCAATTCGACATTTATTTGTTGCAAATACCAGGGACCGTATCGCTCGTTCTAAAATGTTAACAATGACAATTCCGATAGTTTGGCTCGTAAAGTAATCCAAGTAGAAGTACGTCACCAGGCCCTAATTATTCGAAAAAAAGTATTATTTTCAGCTCTGAATTTAATTACTTTAGTTAATTGCCTATTTATTATAAAACGGCTTGCTAATTATGGTAGACTCACATTTAAAGTTGTCGTCACCTGGTATCGAAATGTATTACAAAACCACGACACATTTACAGTGTTATAGGTTATGTCCCTGCCCTGGTGGGGCGACGATAGACATAATAATTACTATATTAGGTTTTTGAACTTTCATGCCATCACTACTGCACAAATCCATGAATTCGTTATTTTGTATTCATAAGATGAAACTAATTTTTTGTTTGATAAGATCTTGCTTATTTTGCTGTCTCACTTGAAGTACCAGCTGCTTAATAGAAAGAAAGAAAGAAAGAAAGAAAGAAAGAAAGAAAGAAAGAAAGAAAGAAAGAAAGAAAGAAAATATTTTATGGTAGATTATAATTATAATCACATAAATACATACTGAACAGTTTCATAATTAGTCGTGATCCCGCATTAGGATGCCGTGTCGCGGGTATCAGGAACTACGTGTACTATTACCACAGATAAATACTAGCCTAAACCCAGATATTTGCAGTACATGTAACAAATGTTTAAAACAAGGCAGCGGAAATCCCGTATCTCATGTGTTGTAATATATTAAAATTCTACTCTGTAGGATAAGAGAAAGTGGTTCTAATTCAGGTTGAAAGATTTGACCTAAACAAACACACTATCATACAAACATTGCAAGTTAAATAAGCTTGTAAAAAAGTTACACATACGACGGCATCAACTGAAAGAATTGATTTGCCCGCGTATTACCCAGAAAGTTAAAAGTAGTTTAAGAAGTAAAAAGTAGCCTATGTGTTATTCCGATGTATAAGCTATATTTCTGTAAAGTTTCATCAAAATGCGTTCAGTAGTTTTTGCGTGAAAGAGTAACAAACATTCATCCTTACAAACTTTCGCGATTATAATATTATTAGTAGGAAGGATTATACCATATTATTCATGTTTCATGTGCATGGTGCAATATCAATTTATCATATTCTAAGTGAACCTAATTATCGTACTGTAGCCCGATTTTCAAGGTCTTGAAGTGAGTTTAAATATCACAAGGTACTTCTATCACAGGAACATTGTAAATTCGTCAAAACACAAAAATTAAAAAGGACTATGAAAATTCTTACATCTTGTATTACTGATATTTAAGCAAATAAATATTCAGATTTTTTGTTTGCAAGCAAGTAGGTATCGACTGAAACTTGTAGTGTAGAGGTAGAATAGTGGTAATAAACTAGCAGACGTCATGCGAAATATTTGTGTTTTCTAAAAGAAGAACAAACATATTTTGGTGTATATTTGATTATTTCCATAAATTATTGCGTGTATTTCAACGTTTTCTCATAATATGCGACTGCTGACCAGCTGACGACGACGTCTAATAAAACAAAATTGTTTATTTATACAGTTCTGTTCAAATGTGAGTAATTATTAAAAACGCGGAAGAAGCTGCATGTCCAGTTGTTTATATATAATGATAGTGATTGACGAGGCCTCTGATTTATCGTTGATCATGTGACCTTTTTATGAATAAATTAGTTTCTAACTTGTTATAGAGAGTCCTATGCATTGGGCTATGGCGAATGTCGCGTAGTATGGACAAGATACGTATGGGAACACCACGCAAACTTACTGCAAGTATTCCGATAATGTGGTCAATATGTAAGAGAGTGAATTGCTTTTTAAATCGGATTAATTTCTTGAAGAGATTAACATCTAATTTTGATTGATAATAAAATGGTTATAAATTTTCGCAAGCGCTTATACTCCCACTCTCGGTACGCGTGTTGTTATAAGTATAAGAATGCTTTAGAGTTTGGTTTACCAATAATTATTTTAAAAAAGCAATTGGCAAAAGGCCATTTAAAAAATTCCTGGTTGGTGTTGTCGCGGCCGCTCGTGAAACAGTGACAAAGTAAGTATACTCTCAGAGTGTTACAAACACTCTCATGGTTATTTTTTTTTGTTACTTTACATGTTTTCAACGTGAAGAAAAACAATTTTAGCCAAAATAAGAAATTGGAAATCCAACTCGGCGAGTGAGAATATAATAAAAGAATAGTCGATTAAATAAACCAAGACCCTAGAATAAATTTAAGTAAACCGATTGATTAACGAGCCATTAATTTTTAAATGTATATTGTAGCTTTCAATGCGAGCAATTGTAAATGCAATCGACGTTACAAGACTGCGATCAAACGAATATAATTAAACAAATAAATATTTGAAATTATAGACTGTTATATTGCGGAAGATTTATTTAAACTAGCAAATAGTAAATCAGGCTATCCGAATTTGCTTCTCGTGCGTCAACGTTCCGTTAAAGGCGGAAGAAAAATAAAGAAACTTCACTTTCTACTGCTGTGAGTCAATCATCTATTTTGAGATTGTGCAGAGTAGCAGGCTGAAGCTATGTCAAAGCCGATATATATTGCTAACTTGCACGATGTTTGTACATGCGTTGTACTTACAATTACCTACTTACCGTGCTCCTGGGAGCCCTAGATAATAAAGAAAGAAACTTGAATATTAATCTACCTATTTTGACAAACTTTAAGTGAGAAAGTGGCACATATAATAATAATACTATACTTACTAGTATTCAGATTATGAATAATAACTTTAAAACGTAAGTAAAATTATCAGTACTACCACAATGCTTATGCCAAGCAATAATGCTGTGTTCCTGTTTGAAGGGTGTGGCTGCCGATGAAATTACATGCACATGAGACTTTACATCCGTTATATCTCAGACAACACACTATTGATACTTCTGGTATCGCAAGCGTCCATAGGTTACGGTAACCGGTTACTAACAACTACTTACGGTGGGCCATATGCTTATTTGCCACTTTGGTTGTATAAAAAAAGGTCGTCAAATTCATAGAACTAAGCCAAATAGTGCCACAAATTTGTCACTAAAAGCACAGATATTATAGCGTCCCAGGGTCTTGGCCACAAGGTTCTGAGGTCAATGGTTTTGGACTATACAACAACATCGCATCATACTAAGTATACTGGTATGAGATGAGAGAGCCAAATTAGTCTCTTTCTATTAAGTTGAAACGATTTGAAAGCCATTCAAAATATATTCTGTCAGTCTTTTACGTTTAATTCATTGGCTTATCTTCGGCGATCAATAACCGAATATAACTTCTCTTTGAGCCCGGGGATTAGAACGGCTCATATGCCTGCGCTGTTAGTATGAGTTTAAATATTGTTTAGTAGTTACCATAGTGTGAATTATAGTTTCAGATGGGATGGAATGTTTGTTTCAAGATTTTATATAATTCCACAAATATCAACTCCAGTGGAAGTCGGACCCACTACCTCCCGCTACCACAGCACACGCGCGGGTGCGCGTGTGCTGTAGCCACGACGTCTAGCATCTCCTGTCCCCAGGGGATGATATTTTGGAAAATTTAAAATTTTGAGATTTACCTTAAGATTCATTATCATCATAATTTCTAAGTCAACAGACTGGACAACGGCATTTTTTCTGTATAACTGAGTGCCAAACCAACATACGGCTCACTTGTAAGTGGTTACCGTTACCTATGGAGACTTGCAACACTAAAGGTATCACTCGCGCGTTGTCGCCTAGAAAAGTCTCGGTTCTGTAATTATAGATAGATAGATAAATAAAATATTTGTAACTACAGACACACATATACAATATACATTATTATTCTATTTTTAACATAACAAACACTATGGGTATAAATAGTCTTTCAAAATAATAAATACTCATAGACAAACATATTCAAAAAGTAAGTACATGGAAATTAATTGGTGTCGGTAAGTTTGTGTGTGTTGCAGCACAACAGAAAGGCCATGGCTTAGTGTAAATTTTACCTGCTGAGACCAAGCAGATCGACTTGCAAGTGTATCTAGCTACGAATTATTGCGGTTGTGTTGCAAGTAGCATTCATAATTTTCCAAAGATTCAAATTAGCATTATTTTTAAATAATTTTCTATCTCTAGAAATAATTTCTCCAGACGAGCTATTTTACAAGGAGCTCTACCATTTCTAAAGAGTAAGCCTACCCAAAAAAGTGCCATGACGAATAATCTTGGGCTACCTCCATCCATCGAATTCAAATAACAAAGAAGGTTATTTAAATAACCGTTTCTGTATCGATGCCTATGTACATGTGGTGGGGGCGTTTTTTACACAGCGTCGCTCAGTTCGTGGTCGCCATTCGAGAACCTTTCCTCCGCAGTGGTTGTTGGTTCAGCCAGGCCATTCTCACGTCAACTTATTTATGAGCTACTAGCTTCTGCCCACGGCTTCGCCCGCATGGTACCCGGATAAAAAGTAGCGTGTGTTATTCTGATGTTTATGCTATACTACTGTAACGTTTCCTCAAAATCCGTTCAGTAGTTTTTGCGTGAAAGAGTAACAAACATCCATCCTCACAAACTTTCACGTTTATAATATTATTATGCTCTATTTAATAACTTAAACTTAAAATAACTTAAAAATTAGGTTCTACGTAAATTATTAAAATAATATTAGTAGGAAGTCAATGACTTTAGTTCTTCTACGGTATTCAACGTTGCGGACTTGATCAAGTAGGTAATGGAACTTACAAGTTTCACCCACGCTTGGGTGTGGGTTCACACTTTATAAACCAAATAAATATGTGCTGTCCGTTTGTATATGGTTTTTATGTCGTACCATGCATGTACAGTATATGTCAACTCGTAAGCAGGGCGATGATGACGTTGCATCTTAACCGTGTCGTCCTAGTATTCATCCTCATTAATTGTAGATTACTTTACAACCTACGATTGTATAAAGTAGTTATTTACAAATGTCGTATTAGTTTATGAGCTCTTTAGCTTGAGCTTTTTTTAAATGGGGATCGGTCAGCAAAAACTACATAAGGATATTATCTATCGGGAGATAACGGAAATAACCGTATAGGGGTTATAAAATATTTATATTCTGTTCTTATTCTATTCAAAGCAAACAATTACTATCATACAGAACTTCGAAGACTACTTTACTTCAAACTCAACAGTTAAATTTTGTGTAGGCTTCTTTAAAGAAGCCTGATGGCATCGTTTTTCAGTTTGTTGATTTGTTGATACTCAAACATCGAGTAGTGTGCGTTAAATTTAGAATATATTGAAGTCCCAATTTATTAATTTTCGATTATATTTTTTTCTTCTGATTAATGCATGTTGTATCTACTACTACTCATATAAATGAAACAAATATATAGTGGATTTTTAGCTCTTACTTCTGTCCAAATATATATTCACCACACATTTGTAGATGCATTAGCTACAATCATTTTATTTTCTTTAGCATATCACATTTACCAAAATGTTTATTTAGAAATCGGAAGATGTAAGTAAAGCTAGCTGGCACCCATCGCAAGGTCCCAGGTGACTGCCATATCTAATAATAAGCAGGTATTTATATCTACCTCATGCGCGTTCAATGGGTGGATTTATGGCATCATTACGGTATTACCTCTGTAAGCTTACCACAGGATAACCAGAACAGCCGATTTTCTACAGCGGACTATCACAGACGTTGCCGCTGATATCACTTTTGATATATTCAACCTCCAAGTAAAATTTTTGTGCACTTGATAATAGTTGGGAAAAACGGATCGTCATTTGATTTTCTTTAATTGCCCACAGGTTTCGTAGCAACCGTAGATGGTCTGCGGTTGCTACGAAGGTTTTCAAATATAGTGCTACAAAAGTACAGTGAGCGCCAAAAGTGACAGTTATCACAAAATCACAGTAAATATCACTTTTTTGGGTCAATCTTGTGAGATTGACCACACGCCTTTTCCTTCTCTGTCGGTAAAAGTTGAGGACTTCATGCAATTATATCCTCTACAGTTTTTGTTCCTCTGCTTACTTTGGGGCTAGATGATGCTGTGTGAAAAATTACCCCATTTTAAATTTATTTATCTTCTACGATTCTCGGTTTGGTGGAGTGCAACGTTCGGCAAATCGGTGTTTCGAAAATACCACTAGTGCAATATTAATTAGGCTTCCATAATGTTCTACGGAGACCCCAATATGAACTTATCACTATTATAGATATAAAATCATAAGAATACGAGCTGTTCTTCAGTACAACCTTTGCTTGCGAAATCATTCACAAACAAACAGTGCTGTTGAATTTCCGATGCGACTAATTGCATAAGTTTTCTAGTACTATAAGGTGGTACCCAGGTGTTATTCAAACATTGCAAAGTTTTGAAACTTGTCGGCCGTGGAGTGTTTGACGTGTTGCTTTTATGTTGCAACTAGGTATGTGTGCTTTAAAACCACAGGTAACTTTCAGGTAACGGTGATTTAGTGTTGTATGTCTGCTTCTCCGTGTATTTAGAAATTTCTCTTTTAGTATTATATTTATCTATATGGTAAATATATGTTTTAATAAAAGTTTAAAGTAAGTTCGAATAACAGATTTATAATACATACCGTTTTTTCGATTGTTATAAACGGACACAATAATGTTATCACAGGCGGCCGGCTTAGGCGAGCTTATCTTTGATAAGATTTTGACGGAGCGTTGATGACCAAAACGGCCAGGTAGTTTTATAATCGATCAAACTCAGGATTCATATTATCCCTTTGTGAAAAACGTTGATCTGGCAGGCCGCACGTGGTGGATTCAGGTGTTATGGGGTGGGGAATAAAATAATAATTAGGTGAAAGTATCATCATATTTTTTTGGTGCAAACTGGCTTCCAATACACCCAAAAAAATTGTAGTCAATCGATTGGTGGAAAGATGTCGCGAGAATTGTATCATCGCTGGCTTTTTTCTGCGAAGAGTTTACATAGTACAGAAGTTGGAAAAAAGGTAGCCAAAAATAGTGGTGGAAATATAATAAAAAATATATATATAGAAAATGTAGGGGTTCGTATGAAAACGCTGCTTTTTTCCAGATATCAGGTTTTATGGATAAAATTAGCTGTTTTGGTAATCAGCTCTTAGACCAATCAAATTGTATAGTTGTGATTGCGTACGTCATAAGCAAAACAGGCAGGCGATAGTTAAATGAAAACTAATGCGATGTGTGAACTGATCAAAGAGATTATATTTATAATGTAAACTTCTGCGAAAACTGTTATTATGCTAAGATTTTCAACTGGATACGTTTTACGGGTCTTTATCGCATTTACTTTTTTTATTTTCCCGACGCGACGTTTCGACTGTATTGCAACTCTCGGGATGACTGGAGTATATGTAGCTATCGTCGAGAAATAAAGGCAGTAGCCGCAACTACCCGCATTTCATATTCGGAATCAGAAAAGTTCATGTTCACATTACGACTACACTACCCGCACTGCACAATCGGATTGCGACGCAAACACCGGCTGATCACGGGATTCCAAGACGCACAGAGTCTATAGCCATCTTCACGATTAAAATTTGGGTACTTCTTGATTTCAATCGCTTCACGAACCATTATAATATTGGCGTTCACTAGATAGCACCATGAACCAGGATCATGAAGCTCGACCCAGTGGTTTTGTCCTGAGTACACTATGGTGCTCTGCTATGGTAGATTGATATAGCGATTTTTGACAAATGCAATATGATCTTTGACCCTTTCAGCAGTTGTCCACTTCGTAGGCCCGATATAAGCACGGCCACAGTTACAGTCTTTTTATAAACACCTGGCATTTGCAGAGGTAGTTATCAACGTTCTTTGGTGTTCGAAGCTGCTTAGCCACTTTTGAGAGCGGAGTGAAAAATTGACTTGATTGAGATACATCTCTTCAAGATATTACCAATTTTATCCGTCACCTTAATACGGCAAAAACGTGGGCTGTCCATCAACATCCGCTGGTATTTATCTGCTCCTTCGTTTCCGCTGCTAATGTCTACCTACATATACGTTTGCTTTCAGAACCTCCTGAACATGTACCAATTCACTTTCGAGATGTTCAGGGTCGCACAGATCGTGAGCTCTGTTCGTTAATGAGGCAACAACAGATTGTCAGTCTCGAGGATGGTGGTGTGAGGCGGCGTTCAAATACCTGTCAGTGTGTGTTGGTTTTTTATTAACTGAGTGCGCTAAAGAACCATCTGTTTTCATCATCACTTTGGTATCGAGAAAAGCTAATGTCCTGCTATCCTCCATTTCATAAGTGAACCGAATCTTTGTGTGAATGAGTTGAGTTTGGGGGAGTTTAAAAACAATGTAATCTGCTTCCCGATTTTACCTTTCATAATGCAGCTAGCTGATAAATCTCAAAATCTTTCGCAATATTTCATCTAGATGTTTTCGTATTTTTATTTTTATTCTCGATCTCTAAAATATTGATTATCGACATATTATGCTGCTCGGTTATGCTGCTGAGTTAGCCGAAAAGAAGTTTCTTCAGACAGATTTATAACTATCTTTTTATTGTAAGCTTTAGACGCAACTAAATATTACCATTTATTTTTATAGATATACGAGAAGGGACCTACCTCCTACACGAAATCACAAAATGTTTACTATGTTTTGGCAGCACGATCAAACCGTTTCATCTCGCGGACTGATCGGCCTTACAAACGCAGAAAAGAACTGATGGTTTTTCTTGAAAGGTTTTGAACTCCATCAAGGATTTTTTAGAAGTGGGCATGTTTTAGGTTATTAAAACTGTGTGGCTAATGGGTTGCAGACAGTGTACGAGACTAAAATAAAACAATGTAAGCTTTCAGGAATAGCTGGCGTTGGAAATAGAGCGAGTGACGTGTCCTTGGTCGCACTCTGGCTTATGCCCGAAATATGTCATTAGCCGAGCGCCGAGCGATGTCGCTGTGGGAATCTTGGAAACCACACTCCTCGACACAGAATAGCTGTACAATTAGTAGTTACTTTGTCGTATAGTTCAAACTGTGCTTGCGTTGTCTACGAACGATACTGCTTAATTACTCTATCGTACTCTGCCTCGTATGGCTTTAGCAGGCAATGAAGTTGTAGGCCAAATTATTAGTTACTTTGATATGTAATTATCTCGGAAATCAACTAACGATTTTATTGGTAAGTTCTTATTTCTGCTTTGTTACCAACGTCTACGACAGTCTATGTGTACCTAACTAAATACGATACTTCCAAACTCAACCTTGCTGATTTCAATTCTTCGTCGTGTTAATGATTTTATGTAAATTAAATTAATTATTAAATTATGTGTATATCTAAAGAGCAAAGACAAGTTGCACTAGATTTTCCAACAAGAAGTTGATGGAAGCATGGATCGTGCATCAGATATCATCATAGTTTAACCCAGATAGAAAACTATTTTTCAATCCGCTCGTCAAACCCTGGGTCCAATGTAAAGTGTCTCAACGTTATTAGATGCCAAACATTTAATTTTAAATTTACGTTCGTATAGCGACGCAGACGCCTGTGACAAGTTCACGTAGAAGCCACCTGCTCCTCATATATATCAACAACGTTGGGCACTTTCACATAGAAAACAGATTGCGGCACATTCCTACTTTTATAGTGTCACTGACTTTGTCCGGGTTCTCCTTCTGTGGTAAATGTGACCAATGCCGATAGAAATTACCGGTAACCGGTTTTCAACGTAAAATAAGTTAGTACTACTGAAGTAGTTAATATAATAGCTATTAATGTTTGTTCTGATGCTCCTGATAAAAGCTTGCATAAGCGGTGGCATAAAAGCAAATATAATAACAATATAATCTACGTTGTCGGCAGCAACCTGCTTTGTTTAACACGTGTATGTTTCGGTATATGTTTTCGTAGTAAGTTTTACGTAATCTGTCTCCATCGAGCATGTTCCTACCCGATGCTCGAGAAATGTGCGCCATTGTTTGGCAGCGGTCGACCCGGAAAACACGCCAACATGTTTGAATTGATGGTATTCGCGATTGCTGGCTTTAGGTGCCAGAATTAGAAAATCTGGTTATGGAAGATTTTGGGATTTGGAACACCTAATTCATTTTATGTGCAAAGCTTGGCACCAGGAGAACAAAGCTATAGTTTGCGTTAGTAGATTAGGCGCCGGAGTCAGCTAAATCCATCGAAAATGTAGTGCCCAGAAAGCACGTAAGGTGCTCAGACTGCCAAAGGTGTTCTGAAACAAGTTAGCCTTGAAAACGAAGGTCACTAGTAAAGAAACTGAAAATATCTCTGTGACAGTGGAAGCAAGATGACTGCTTAATAAAATCTGTCTGGAAAAAAAAACTGGCAAGATTATAACTACCGGTATATAATTTCACCACAGCACTTGAGCTCCAAGAGTGTAGGAGGTGCGTAGACAGTCAGCCGAGCGCTGCGTGATCCTAACCAAAATATAAACGTAAGCATTAGCAACCTTGCCGTGACCATCGTCTTCTGAAAAAGTACCTATGTTGGAATAAGTGACCAAGCACGAGCAAGACTCCGATTCTATACGTCTTAATGTAAGAGTGAAGGAACTACCACGTGTCTAAAAAATATTTTGGTACTCCGAACTATAGGTTCGGAGTACCCCTTACCAGTGCGTGGGCATGGGCATGTCATGCTATTACTCCGTAATGTGCTAAAACCATAATCATTGACAATCAACGCACAACTCAAACTGTTCCTAGAGGCCTACGGAGAGTATGTTCCTTATGTGTGTAGGGTTGTACTAAGAAAGGACTTTCCGAAATTTTTATTCTGGAAGTTGTAGCGGGCTTATGCCCGTTTAGTTCAATAATGAAGTATATGGAAAACTCATTGTGGCAGAAATCGCGGGGAGTCCCGTTATGAAAACTTAATATTTTTATTTATTTATTAACATATTAAGTAGGTACAATAGTTAGTTAGTAGCATCTTTAAACCTATGTTAGGTTTGTCTAGACACTAGGTTCTCGATGTGTTACTGTATTTGAGATAAAAATGCACAACAAAAACATCAGTGAATTATAAGTAGGAGTAATAAGTATGTAGGCATTAAAACTAACATTATAAACTTTACTGTAGGTAGGTACATAATTATAATAAAGCGACCGCACACAAAAATAACGACACCGTCATGGAATGTTTAGTAGGTAGTAATGCAGCAACCAAACCAGTTTGATGCCTTGGTGTCAGAATGCACAACTTTCGTTACTCGTGTGTGCGTGCGCAAACGATCTTACACGATTAGGCCTATACAACCTATACCTTACCTATACAGGCTGCTCCACCTACATAATGCTTGTTGAAATAAGTTGGGATAATACATATTTTTTTAAGATGTTTTTAATATTATTCTTAGTGATTTTGTTTTTAATTTCAATTGGTAATTTATTAATTAGGTGGGGAATTAATTATAGAAATATAGCACATACAGAAGGTATGTGCTGAAATAAATATAATGTTATAAACAATAACTTATAAATGTGCTGTTGAACTCATTTTACTTTTCATATTGTAAAAACGGGAATTTCCACGTACTGCACTATCGGTGAAGGCACCGACTAAGTTTCGACTCATTCCGAGAGTCTTCATCAGGGTGAGTGGTTGCGACTTTCTCCTTCCGCGTCGCGCCGTGCACAAAAAAAAACTCATTTTACTTATAATTTTATTTATCGTGTCATTTACGAGTAATTCGACTTTCAGGGCAACTTCATAAAATGACAGTTCATCATATAAATAGTACGTACCTACTTGTACAGTTAATGTTCGGATGAGCGATGGACGTCCAGCAGCATCAGCACATCAGTTTTTGTCATCTGCCTACGATGAAATTTTTATAAACAAATGAAACAAATTGACGCAGTGGGCGTAGGCCCGCCTGAGACGCAGAAGGTTGCGGGTTCAATTCCTGCCACGGGACAAATGTTTGTATCTGCAAATATTTGTCTCGGGTCTGGGTGTTTTCTATGTATAATATGTAGGTATGTATTTACAAAAAAATATATATATAAGTAGTATATCAGTCATGTAGTTCCCATAATACAAGCTCTGCTTAGTTTGGGGCTAGATGATACTGTTGTGAAAATGTCCAGCATTATTTATTTATTATTTATTTTATTTATTTAAATTTTCGAAATTCAGTCATTTTTACGGGGAGTTCTATAGGGAGGACTGTACAATGAACTTTGGAACTAGACTATAGATATGAGAGCTGAAAAGAGTTAAGTATCAATACAAACCAATATTTTAAAAGGACTGTGACTCGATTCAATAGATCAAGGCGATGATGCCTCGAATAAAACAGAACCTGGCATGTTGTTGGGAGTGACTCATTATATTGCAAACGCAGCCCGAAGTTATGTGCAAAAATATTGTACCTATAGGTAACCTTTTGCTACCGTAAGTATGTACTTTATCGACGGCAAACAATATAAATAGGCTTTCGCATACGTAAAAATGTAGGCTATTGCATCAGCAATAGCCTACATTTTTACACTTCAATAAAACAATACTGTATCACAAACGTAGGTAATAAAAATCATCGTCAGTCACCTGCTATATTCGAGCATAGCAGCCCACGCGGCGGCCAAATGAAAATATACTCGACTACGCTAGCTGCCAAACAAATTACATAGAAGAGATTTTTCAACGAGACAGACGTGAAGTGAACAATGGCCGAGGTACAAGGGAAGGCTGGGAATGACGCGTACTCCTTGCCCTAGCGAACACAGCCGCTGATACCGTCACCCTTGAAAACAATCAGCAGGCGGCCACTTAGCTATATTTTTGCATGTTTACTCTCCACAACTTATCAACAACTCAACTAAAGTTCTTTCCTCTAATTAATGAAAATTTATTTGGTATTAAACGTGTATTCTACACAGACATATCTTCATTCCAATGCAATAAAGTTCAAAGTGTTTCGTTAGGTAGTGGAACAATCAGTTTTTTTTCGAATTTACAGCGGCTGTTTACTGTTATTTTATGATCCCTGGAAATAACGCATAGGAATAGCTCAATCAATTGATTGGAGTTCAAACAATGGTTTTATTTTCTCTACGCCGATAGGAATCTAGTCCAGAAATAATGTTCTAGGCAAAATATGAATGTTGAGAGGGAAATAGCATCTACCACCAGCTGCCGCACAAGTTTATGGAAAGTAAAGGTTTCTTTTCACTATGCCGAGCATAATCCAGTCCGGAATAATGTCCTGGGACAAATAAGAAAACGAGAGGGAAACAGTACCTTCCTCACATGTGCCGCCAAAATTCTTGGAAATATAAACTTAGGTACCTCATCTATTACAACTATTATGTAGGTTCTGGAAGCAATGAGGAATATACGGATACGTCAAGTCAACCGGCAAATTAGTGTGTTTGTTTGCTGTGAACTGGGTCACAGTGGAGCGCGTTGACTTCCAAGTACTGTTTCCGCAAATACGCACTGACTTATTGCTTCTATAATCGCGCAGCTTCTTGCTGTGGATATACGAGTATCTGCGATGTAGAGCTGTGTCTACTGTACTATCTATCTTGCTCGTAGCTACTTCATTCGTTCAGAATGCACTTATAGAAAAGTCAAAACAGTAAAGGAAAACATCGTGAGAAAACCGGCAACCATTAGATACTACCTACATTTGAAGACATGTGCCATCGGTTAGTCCTACTACTATTATAAACGCGAAAGTTTTTGAGGATGGATGTTTGTTACTCTTTCAAGCAAAAACTACTGAGCGGATTTTGATGAAACTTTACAGTAATATAGTTTATACATCAGAATAACACATAGGCTACTTTTTATCCAGGTACCAAGCGGGTGAAGCTGACGACAGAAGCTAGTGTTACAATAAGCGGCGATAGGCTTCCAACCTGTCACGAGAACTGCTAACTATCTTCTTTCAAAACGCGGGTATTTGCCAAATGTAACCCTAACCCTACTTGGTACCCTTAAAGATCTACGCACTGGGTATGTATTCAAGGAAAATACAATTGATACAAAGTTACAAAATACAAAGTGTTTGTTTGTTTATTTAAAGTAGAAAGAAAACGCAAAAGATAAACCAAGTAAATAGAACTTAATGCTAATTACCATTTTCTTCCGGGTAACCTTTGTATGAAGATTTGGACGGTGCAATACTTAAATCGGAAGAAGATAGAACAGTACATAATAGTAATATACCTACAAGTTGGGCAGCTTCATAATTGAAAGGGATTTCTTCCAGAAACTTAATATTCAAATACATAAGATCATTCTATATGAAACCCTTAGAAAGTGGATAAGATAAGCAATGCCAGTGGATTAGGTGAACTTCCGTATATTCCATCGTTAAATTACTGAAATATGCGCCAGCTTTATTACGGAGTCAATAAATAAACCGCGTATTAACCGCGCAGCTATTTCACAGTTAACATTGTATGTAATGATCCATGCAGGTTTATTACTTCCGAGCAGAAAACAGCGTAAGCCCTAAACATATGTATATAAAGGCATATACATATACCTAGCTTCAAACGGCTTGCAATTGCTAGAATGCGCTTTTACGTCTTAATTGTTCGTCTTCGCTACGATTAGGATAAGGCTTAGGCGTGTCCTAATTTAGTTTTTTTCCGCCTCTGAAATATATCTAAGTATTTGTTTAAGATTCGTGCATACTAATCTTAACGTAAACAAATATCGTAGATACACGGATTAATTCGAGATTCGCTCCATGGTCTTTGATTGGTTGCTATTGTTAGCTATTTTTCCGGAAATACCAACTGGCTACGCTACGATGCAGCAGTGATGATTCCCGATAAAACATTTCCTATACCTACCTAAGGAAAGGACCTATCTACGAGCCAAAGATTTATACAGGTTTTAGAACGACTATCGTCTATAGGTTATTAGGTAATATTACTTCTTCTGTGGCTCTAAATTCCGCCATAAATAAACATATCATGGAAACGGTGCACCTATGGTACCTAATTATTTGTTTATCTTTTCAGGTTCATGTGATTTGGCTGCACGGAAATATGTCGTAAAACGTAAGAGTAACTCGTTACCTACTCGAAAAGCAGTAAAATATTATTTGTGTTTATCTATAACGTATTTATATTGGCTGGCACGGAGATCGTCCGCAAAATTTTAATGAAGAGCGGGAATAAGGTGTGATTATAATGCCGAACTTATAGTTACTGCATAGTTATAAACAAATAAGTTTTTTTTATTGGTCCACAATTAACAACAACATTAAAAAACGACTTACATAAAAAAAACATACAAACGAACATACTAGAACCTCCTCCTTTTCTGAATAAGGTTAAAAAGGACATGACATAAGACAGGCAGATTCATACATAACTCCGACATAACTCGTTCAAAATACTCATAATAAAACATGGATGGAAATGGTTAGATACCTACCCCTAGGCTGACTACATTACATCATCTTTACGCAAGTAGCAGAATAAGCTTATACAGACAACGTTTGTTAGTTAAGTGTCTGTATAAGCTTAATCTGACTTTCTATTAGCAATTTTAGAAATTGTATTAAAACAGAAAATACCGAAAGCGGTCTTGCCCTTTATGCTCGGTTGGTGTTCCAATAAGTGGCGATGGTCTAAATCTGTTACGTGCAAACCATGAGCATGTGTCAAATACTATGTTAAACTTTCCTCAGACTACCCTCTTGTACCTGCTTGGTATCTTTTGGATCTGCGTACGTATTGGGCATAGATCTGAATAGGATTAATTACGAGGGAAGAGCATGTTTTTGCTAACTGCATTTAAATTCCACGTGACTCATTGATTGTTAGTTTGCAAGATAATGCATTGTCACTCGTCAGGTCATCATCATCAGTCACCACGGACAGTAATGAAAGCGCCTTTGCACCTGATTCGATCTGTATTAAAGCAACAAACCTGGTTATAGATTGACGGGATAACGCACGCTACGTTAGATGTGTACGGAACGAGTAAATCAAACTAGAAAATTAACCTTGTCCATCAATAGATTCTGTTAAATAAATGGAAGTCTCAGTCTATAATTTTTACACACTTATTTAAATTCTGTATTTTTTTTCTGTCATAAGTAGATAAGAGAGCAAAATGACGTATAGAAAACGCTCTATATCGAATATCTCCTCATCGTTACATTTATAGTATGCACCCACCTTCACGTGTTTTATAGTAAAATGCGCTTAGGTAAGCACGTGAGGATCTGATGGTAGAGTACTTACAGGATATAAACCGTAAATTTAATGTAAATTAAAACCATAAATTATATACCTAAACTTGCCTACCTAGGTTGGTAAGTTTACGGTACCTAAATTATTTCAAATGTGGAATGGAATAATAATAAGCTTCCTGAAATGTTAATTATTTTTGTAAACTAGTTTTGAAAATAAAAATATTAATTATTCTCAAGATGGGAGTCGTAGGCGGTCGCTAGTCAATCTCGAACAGCGTTTGTATTCCAGGAAGTTTATCTGTTGAACAGATTCAGTTGTACACGATATACAAGTGTAAATCAACATAAATCAGGTATGTCATAATGTTTGCCAGCGGTGTTCCGGTACGAGCTAAGGGCGTTTTACCCTACAGCTGAGAATTCGAATATAGACGACCTTGCTGTATTTTTAGATCAAAATACACGTAAATAAATACGTAAAGCTTGATCTAATTATGCCATACTAATGCATACTAACTATATATTTGTAAGTACCAAAAACTAGAATTTACAGGTTATGAAAAATTAAGACTCTCTCGTCTCTTTTTAATAACCCTAATGCCTATTTTTAAATCACACAGTAATCAGTAGGTAGTATCTTCGAACACCGTTATCAATGTCGTCATTAAAGTTAATTTCTCGTGCCCGTTACGATATGAAGTCGCCCTTTGCTAAGCCGAATGACATGTGGTGTTTTGATATGCATTTAATAGTAATCGGCACTCCACTCAGGTCGATATTACATAAAAAAATATGACTCAATTTAAACCACTATTGATAAGAATGATAAATATATTCAATTGGGGTATATCATCTTGATGCATAGCTATTCTTTCAAGGTTATGATTCAGTTAACAAGCCTATTATCTCATATTTTATTTCATAAGGCCCAGAAAAAGACGAGGTCAATGCTGAAATAAAATTATTGTACGTATTACGTAGGTATGCGAATAGCCAGTGAGAGAACGAATCATATTTCCGAATCTATAAAACCGCAGCATTTCATTTTCGAGTCGATATGATTTTATAGACAAGAGTGCTTCATCGACAAAAGTATTGATAGATAGAAAATGATTCAAAAAATGAAATCCAAAAAATGAATTCAAAAAAAGTCTCACGGGTTTCACCGTGAAAATATCGAAATATAACTGGCTTTCTCATACCCCCCCAATATTTGTGAACGACCTATCCAATGACAACCCACATTGATCAAGGCGAGAAAAAAAAACATCAAAACTTTACATGTAGGGGGGGTAGAAGATTACTTTTTAAAAAAAGACAGCTTTCTGGTACTAAGAGATTCTGAGCTAGGCCTTGGACAGACAAACAGAACAGACGGAAATGGCGGAACCGTAAGGGTTCGTGACGGGAAGACGTGTTATGGTGACTCAAAATCGAAAATTGAGTAAATTTTTACTCGCATCCCCTAGGTACCTAACTTACACGTATAGTGGGGATAACAATTTTATTTTTATCGCACCCCCGCCCCGTGTGAAGAAAACCTCATAGTGATTTTCTTCAAAAGGAGGTGCGTTGAAAATAGAATTGTTTAATGATACTCAATCATTAAATAGGTCTCAAATATCACTATGTGGTTTTCTTTAACATTTGTGGATATTAAGTCAGGGAAAAATAGGCTTTACTGTAGGAAACGTTGTGCCGCCCTTTTACTTATGTAGGTATAAGTATGAAAGAAGTAGCGTTTGCTAGAAACTACTAATGGACATCGATTCGAAGGATTTAAAATAAGTTTAGGAGTTATATCCTAAGATAGCGCTATTTAGACGCCTCATGGGCACTTTATCTTATCTACCAAGGTTCAATGGAATTGTCTATGTATGAAGGTGTGCAGTATGCCTGATTGGAAATAAAGTTTCTTGCTCAGCTTAGCTTTGTGCTGTATAACATAGATGCAACGCTCATTTTCATCAAGAAACCTGTTTTTTGGCTTATCATGTGAAAAACGCAGGCTTTTATTTCCAGTGATTTTAACTTGGTCCCCATCAGAGTTATTTTCCATGCAAAATTCATCTTCCGCTACATCCTCAAGGGTGGAGTTTTGGATAATCCTTTCTTAGTGCATCCCTACACACCGTATCAAACCTTCCCTCCAAATTTGTGGAGTTTAGGACTTACCGACAATAACGCACACCCTAAACTGTGCGTTGATTGACAGTCAGTGAGTCACGATGTTATCTAGATCACAGAGAAAATAACACAGAAACTATTGGTGTCAGTCCATACAGAAGTTCTTTCCTGTCTGTCTGTCTGTGTATACCTACCAACTTAATCGCATCTCTCTTCTCAAAGGTTTGCTTGAAGAAAACTCTTTTACGGTTAAGCTCGCCTTTGTAATGCCTCATCTAACCTAATATTTTTTTATATTTCTGTTTACAATGAAGAATTATAAGATGAAATGAGGTACCTAAAACTAATGAGCTAAGACCAAATAAATAAGCGCGATTTTACATATCTTTATTTTGTAATTCAACTTACGAACTGAGAGGCACAGATAGAGGTAGATTTTAGCGGAATTAATACTTAAAACTAAAGTATACCTCTAGTAGTAGAATAACTAAGTACTAGTAGGTTGCTATGAACCGAACTACGAAACTTCTTAACCCCATAATTAAACCCCCTCACTGACTAAGCTCGTATTCGAACTGCAAAATTCTTGGTATAACATACCTACCAGGTTTAATCAAGATTGATTATACAGTTCGGCAGTTATCGACGGACAAACAGACAGACATACAAATGCCGGATTGCTCAAGTACTTGAAGATCTTGTTCGCTTTGCTCACTCGACCAAATAACAACTAGCTTACTCTTACAACTAAGTACAAACAAACTTTTAAAAACTTTGTGTTAGCAATAACAAAATCTTACTCTTTACATGCATGATTGATCGCGACAAGCTTAACATACATTTCTAATGGATTTGATATTTTTATTGACGAGGAATAACACTAAGCTCCCGGTGATTAGGGCTCCACCCCTGAAAAAATAATAGAGATTTTTGTTATTTAATAAATATAATCCTACTATCCATCCTACTGATATTATAAACGTGAAAGTTTGTATGTTTGTTACTCTTTCACGCAAAAACTACTGAACGGATTTTGATGAAACTTTACAGTAATATAGCTTATACATCAGAATAATACATAGGCTACTTTTTATCTGGGTACCACGCGGGCGAAGCCGTCGGCAGAAGCTAGTAATATTATAAACGCGAAATCTTGAGAGGATGGATGTTTGTTACTCTTTCATGCAAAAACTACTGAACGGATTTTGATGAAACTTTACAATAATATAGCTTATACATCAGAATAACACATAGGCTACTTATCCGGGTACGACGCGGGCGAAGCCGTGGGCAGAAGCTAGTAATAATAATAAAAACACTACACTGACATGTGTCAGACTATGTAGTCTTGACTCCACACTAGGGGATTCTCTGTGTCGTTGGTATCAGGAACTACGAGCCCCGTGGTACCACAACACCTAGACCCGGAACAAATATCTGCAGAAGGTGCAAGCATTTGTTCTGCAGCGGGAATCTAACCCGCACTCAGCCTCAGCGTCTCAGCCGGCTACTCGCCCGCCGCGCCAACGAGGTCGTCGAGGTTTTAGTTTTTATTACGATACATCGATACACGATACACGATCTTAGCAAGTGAAGATCTGTGGTCTCTGCCTACCTCTCCGAGAATAGGCTTCATATGTAGGTCAAGGTGCGTACAGTTTCGGTAGGATTTGTTGATAACCAGGTAATATACTAAACGACTATGATTAATAACTGGTTAAAAGAAATGCCATTCTGAGATGACGATACATCTCGAATAAAGCTTTGGTTTTCAATCGATATTTGACGTCATCCACTGCACGATATTTTTCCCAGAATCACCTCGATTAATTTCTTTGTGACATAGCTAATTTGTAAGAACTTTGTATAAAAGCTTTTTACCACGAGAGTCAAAATTTTGTTTCTTGAGAAAAACCCTTTCGAACAGGCTAAGTCACATCTCTGGCAGCGCATGTCGCATGAGGCCATTCGCGACCTTCTTTTCTTTTAAAACAACGATCCAATAGGTAGAGTATTAATTAGTATGCGACCTAGCTCAAAAATAGTACTTCGCTATTCATCACTCCAAGGTTCCGGCGCCTGGTGCCAACTATTTTTCATGTTATACCTGGATTAATTGCTATACTGCAACTAATCGATAATTGGAGCAAACTAAGTGATATAGATAATTTGAATGAATTGGAATGAGCTCAAAATTCAATATTCATTGAAATCACAAGGATCATTTTGAAAAGTCGATTTTTCGTATTGCCTGTTCCTCCGCGACCAAGCCAGAGTGCTAGACAAATACCACTTTATGTTGTCGTTAACGCCTGCGGAAAGATTAATTTGTATGGGAATGACATTAGCTGTGGAAATGTCACGTGACAGCTGCCAAGTTTTACCTTGACAAATTTGCGTTAGCGTGAGGTATTTGTCTAGCCCCCCAGACAAGAACAAGAAAGGCAAGAACAAGGCTGGTTCTATGTAATGCAAGCCTACTGCATTTCACTACAATAAATAAATAAATAAATAATAAATAATGCTGGAAATTTTCACACAGTATCATCTAGCCCCAAACTAAGCAGAGCTTGTATTATGGGAACTACATGACTGATATACTACTTATATACATTTTTTTTTGTGGGTGTTTTATATGTTAATGTGTATGTATTTTACAAAATATATGCATATAAGTAGTATATCAGTCATGTAGTTCCCAAAACACAAGCTCTGCTTAGTTTGGGGCTAGGTGATGTAGTGTGAAAAATGACCAGCAAAAAAAAGTTAATTGCAGGTGGCCAAACCTGGAAGTGTATATGCCGCCTGAAGGCCTCCGACTGAACGAAGAATATAGTCAAAGAATGGTCAAGCCGTGTTGCGTTTAAGGCATTTCAGGCGGAATTGTTCGATTCTGCAAGCTTAGGACGCGAGTAAACGGGGCGGCGTGAATTACCTAGTTTAAAAGACGACGATTCAATATTAGATATTTTATTGAAAAGATTCTTTACTTTCGCCGTAAATTCACTTTCAAATTTTAAATTTACGAAGTTTTTAAGCTGACGTTTCTATATGATCCTTGTGATTTCAATGAATAAAAAAACCTATTGACTTTGACTTTCTTGACGATTTGGCGGTGTTGCCAGTCCATAGTCACGGGTTGACTACTAAAAAAAACAGAAACCTACAAACTTTAAAATTTATAATCATGTTCACTGATCGCGAAAGTTTAAAAAGTACAACTTATTTTAATATAATTTAATTATTTACTTATGTCTGGAAGACATCGCTCTTAGCGAGAAGGCTTTGTACTTAGCAATACTATTCTACTGTCGTATTATAAATGCAAAAGTATGAATGCATGTCAGATATTTGTAACAGCAATTTGGATGAAATTTGGAATCGGCACACGGGCACCTTGCAACAAAGAACTTTAATGTTTTAGTAGTCCTTTCGATTCGAGATTTTGTCGTTAAAACATATATTTTTTGTAATAAGAGAAGGTTCTTCCGATTTTCGTCAAGCAGCCATCGGCAGCTCGATTCATAGCCGAATTGCTCAAGACATTGCCGGTAATTCGATGTTTTTTGTTATTTGGAGACAAGCGGTTTACAATATGGTAATTATTTACCGTCGCCTATTGAAATATGTGTCACTAGAAATATGATGCGTTGCCTGCCTGCATTCAAGACAAAGTTGAAAAGTCTGTTTGCCTGTAATTCTGCTCTTTAGACCGAAACACAGCAATGCAATCATTAATGCTGGGAGGCAGAAATAGATAGATAAACTTTTTATCGTGCAACACCAATTTACAGTACAAAACACAGAAACATAATAAAATAACGAAAAAAACAAATGAAATGCACAATCACTGAAAGCGATTTTTTCCAGACAACCTTTGGATGGATAGAACTATTTAAATTGATACGGGACGGTAGAATATCCCCGCACTAACTCTTTTATAATGCACTCCTGCTTTCATAGCAGGAGTAAACCCTGCTGGAGCAATTTTATTTACAAACCACATAACTGCTGGGATTTCAGATCTGTGCTAAAGCAGAGCAAGAGTTAAAGAAAGGGTTATTACCAAACAGCCATCCGCTTCGCAATAGAACGTCTGTACGGATTATAGTGGGATATCCTGTATTCTTTGTCGGCTGCGAAATTTCTCAAGATTCTGTCAACACTGGAACAAAAATAATATACATTATTGATAAGTGTCTTTGTCGTACTACGCGCTTTACGAGATCTTTTCTTCCTCGTACGTTCGTATATTTAAACTCTGGAATGAGCTGTCTTTTGAAATGTTTCAGCTGAATGTAACATGACTCGCTTAAAAAAACGGATATTTTAATACATAAATAATTAATGAATAATGCTGAACATTTTTCACACAACATCATCTAAGCGGAGCTTGTATTATGGGAATTAAATGACTGATATACTTTTTTGACTACTTATATACTTTTTTTTAAATACATACATATTATACATACATATTCTCATACCCGAGACAAATATTACAAATATTTAACAATTAATAAAAACATTGATGGGATTGAACCCGCAACTTCCAAGACACAGAGGTCGATAAAATTGGTAAGATACATATTTTGTATCTTATCAATTTTATCTTGGCAATTGTGTTTGTTTGGTATTTCATTGGTCCACCCGAGCCGATCTAAGATCAGTTATAGTTGCCGCCACGAGAGGTGAGCACGGAGCAACGGAATGGGGGCTAGTTCGCGCATATGTTAATTTGCGAGCGAAATTATCGGACTTCTGAGAAATGAGAAATGGCGCTGCGTGAAGCGGACGGTCTAAGAAAGCTGATTTATCAGATTTTTTCACCGATAAAAATGTTACAACCATTTTATGTTCCTACGATATCTGTTTGAGATAGCATTATTGCTAAAGCATTACATTTCATTTCATTTCAAGTCTAGCTTCTCATAGATTTTAATAATTTTATTTGCTTTTGATGTTGTTTTAGTTCGTCAGTACCCCAAGAGTCCAAAATTACATGCATCATTGTTTTTATTAAAGTTAGAAGTGTCAATATTTTTACAAATTGTAAAATGACAAAAACTATAAAAAAAATACATTTTCATCAATGAAAACAGCCAAATTCGACGAATCGTTGAAAAAACCAAAAGTTGTTACATATTGTGTGTAGAATAAGCTTCTTTATTCCTTTATTCTTTATTGTACACACAAATAATACAGACAAAAAAGCTTACATATAGGACATGTACAAAGGCGAGCTTAACCCTTAACAAGAGTTTTCTTCCATCAAACCTTTGAGGATAGGGACAGCTGATAAAATCACACCACAAACAATCAGTTTCTTATGGGATAGTGTACATTATTCTACACCTTTTATCATTTTTGATAATACATTATCTTGATGACCTCGGTGGCGCAGGGACAAGGAGCCAGCTGCGTTGCAACAAGCGCGGGTGCGGTTTCCGCTGCGGGGTTAAAGTTTACATGTTCTGCAGATATTTGTTCCGGGTCCGTGTTGTAGTACCACGGTACTCATAGTCCCTGATACTCATGATACAGGGAATCCTAGTGTGGGTTCAGGAATATGTATATGTCAATTTAAAGTAGAACTGTTTTTGAATCAACGTTTACATCACAGGTTCTCAAACTTATTTCCCCACCGCCCACTTTGAGAATAAATAAAACCTAGAGCCCCCTAAAGTTTTTAAATGCTTTACCCTCTAGACCGCTATAAAAAAAGATGTAGCGACTTAGGCTTATGTAATTAATGTGTTATGCTACATGTTTAATGAATAAATATCTTTAACTTTAACCGCCTTAGCCCCCAATAATCTTCTAGAGTTTTCTACCTCTGAAGGCCTCCAGCGCCCACAAGGGGGCTATATCTCCCACTTTGAGAAACAGTGGTTTACATACTAACCTTACTATGTGATTGACGTAGACGATTATGTCTTTTTAATGTGTTTTTAACTGCCAGCCACTAATGTTAACACCCCACGGAGCTATGAAAATTAGTAGTCAATGACACTTCTCTTCGCATTTCAAAGATGAAATGCCAAGAACCATAAGTATTTAGTACGCGTCTCACGTATAATTCCCGGCTAAACCCTGGCACATTATGGACAATGTTAAATACAACTTCAAATAGTGCCAACACTGACGCCGATTCTCTAGTACACCAACTAAACTTAAATGGCCACTCTCTTTTATTGGCAGTGCACGCAAGAAAGAGATGGTAAGAATTTTACTCCTGTCAAATTAGTTTACGCGTCGCTCTGCTTCGTGTTTATATGAGTAGTTAGCATGTTTTAAAATCATGACGAATCTTGTATGGAAAACTTAAATCTGACAGCACTAAAACTTTATTTTGTACTGTACTGTAAGTATATTATATTATAGTATATTATTTATTAAATATCATTAATATTTTTTACTATAGGGACATTCAACTATAACATAAAGTAACGTTGTTTTTTTGATTTTATATAATACTATCTGTAACCGCGACTTCGTTCGCGATTGCGATCCCTACACACTAATTATTCGCATCTGACCTCAGTTTGTCTCATATAAAGCAACGCTGTAGTCTGCGGTGAAGCACTCATATCAAGAAAGAATTTCTCAAAGACTCGAGATTAAAAAAAAAGAATATCGGAATAAAATCGGTTAACATTGTAGAAGATATCACGTAACACACCTGTAACCTGCACAAAAAGCATAAAGACAAATTGAGAAACTCTTTTTTTGAAGTCGGTTGATAATAATTAAATTGTGATATTATTAGTGATAGTTACCTACGCTTGCAGTCTCTATTTTACGGTTTCTATCCTGCAGGTACTCTAATAGCATGACATCGTCACATGCCCACGTTATTTTGCCTACCCTACAAAAACAGAATAAAAGTCGCCCACCAATCCAATTACCTACTCAGCGTACACTTCAAAATGCGCTATAAATCTTACGCCAGCTTAAGCTGAGACGTGAACTCGAAGGTTCCTATATATTCTAGGCTGTGTGTACATGTACTGTGTATAATGAATGATCGTTTAGCAATATCTGATTCCTTTGGAGTGGTATGACTTGACATATGCCTTATCCATTATGCCTATACGATAAAATGCAATCACCAGCTTAAGATGAGTCGTACGTTCAAAGGTTCCTGTACATTTCGGGTTTCAAGTTATTTGGACCTATTACTGAGGCCTGTGATGTCTGTAACTTCTGAACTACAAACCTGATGTCCTTGAAATATTTACAGGACAATCTTGAAAGTACTTCCTTTCTAACAAAAAAAGAATAAATGAAATCGGACTACGCGTTAATGAATTACAACTAAGTACACATTTTGACTTTCATCCCCTCTCCCAAGGGAACCCTGCTGAATTTCGGGATAAAAAGTATCCTAAGTCATACCCATATATAGTATCATATATAGTATGAACTCAAATCATGCCAAGTTTCATTTGAATTCATTCAGTAGTTTCGGCGCCATGCGTGATTAAGGTTCAGACAGAAAGACAGACAAATACATTTTGGCTTCAGTATCGATTATAGAGAGCCAACCAAAATTTTTTTTCAAAATTACTTCAATGTACAGAATTTTACCTGTTACATTCTTATTATAGTATAGATTACATTGTAACATTGTAGTTGCTTAATATTAATTTCCTTTAATATGACTTATTTTTTAAATTTATAATTCTATATTCCACCATTTTAAACAATTATTAGCAGCTTTTATTTTTTTATATATTTAATTTAATTAAGTAACATTTGCATGCCTAGTTAAGGAAGACCTTATTGTACATATGTTCTGCAAATAAACGTATTCTATTCTTAGTTTAGTTGGAGTTTACTCTTATGAGAATCGTCGCCACTGTCTATTGTGGATGCGTTAAGTCAATAGCCGGGAGCTGTATTTAGTATTTAATCTGAGCATGCATTTACTTCGACACAGGTAACTATGAGGGCAGATTGCCAGTTATCTAGCGAATACAATTAAAATACTTACGTTATTTTTGAACTAGCTGCAACGAGGGCCGTTTTAGTTCCGTGCGGTTTCACATCTATACTTCCGAAGCCCGAGAGCAGTGTTGCTATCTAAAAAAAAAGAAAATACAATTATTTAACAGAAAATATTTTGCGATCAGAAGTCATTTCAAGGGGAACTCCCCTGAAAGAATATAACCATGAATATAACACAAATATCAATAAACTATACATACGAGTGTATGATCATCACCCGGCCGTATTCCTATAGGTACCGGGCATATGGCTGCCTATGATATATTTGCGCACGAATGGAAGGAACTTATGTAGCTTGAGGTACTGCGAGATTGAGTGGATGTATGTATTTGATAATTTCATTTATTTTACAAACAATTTAAATTATAACTTATATATAAAATACTTAAATATAAAAATATTATGTGTGGAAATTTGTTTATACGTTATTGGTGTTTTTGGGTTTCCCGTTCTTATTAAATAAATAAATAAGCCTTTTTCAAAGAAAGCTACGATAGGTCTTAACACACTTCCATTAATTGGCTTCTTGCAACCGTTCATCGGGTAATTAAAATGAAAATATGTTATTGATGGTTTATGGTAGCACAAACTAAGCTAAGCTCAGCTGAGCTCAGTCTTCTAAGACCAAAGTGTCCAAATCCTTGGATGTCTCGAGTTTATATGAAATGGGTATCAGAAATTCATGATCGATTGTTAGGATGCCCAACACAGGTTACACTTCATATACGAAAATAACAACGAACGCTAAATATATCCTAGTTTTTCTGTAATAATAGGGAATACAATTAGCATCACAGCATGCTGATTGTATACAAAAATATAAGTAGTATATCAGTCATGTAGTTCCCATAACACACGCTCTGCTTAGTTTGGGGCTAGATGATGCTCTGTGAATATGTCGACATCGTTTTTATAACTATTTAAATAAATCTTAGGTGTTAATCCTACCAGCGGTACTAATGTCATGTAATTGGCGACATATGCCGTTGTAACTTCTATAAAAATCCTCTCCTATCTTGTATTGCGATATAGCGACGAGCGACAGTCAGCGCCGGGATACATTTTATTTATATCCCAACCTTAAATCAACCTTGACAGTGGCATGAAAAATGATTTTGTAGTTTGGTACATTAGAGAAATTAAACACCAAGCTCCCGCGGACACAGAGCGAATAGTACCTACTGCGTACAGAATTCTCACTCCGGACGATAAGAAAACTAATCAGCATCATCATCATAGATAGATGACGACCCCTATAGCGCAGTGGGCGAAGGTCCGCCTGAGACGCAGAAGGTTGCGGGTTCAATTCCCGCCGCGGGACAAATGTTTTTTATGATCTACAAATATTTGTCTCGGGTCTGGGTGTTTTCTATGTATAATATGTATGTATTTAAAAATAAATGTATATAAGTAGTATATCAGTCATGTTGTTCCCATAACACAAGCTCTGCTTACTTTGGGGCTAGATGATACTGTGTGACAATGCCCAGCATTATTATTATTATAGATACCTACATTAATTCATACATAGTGTTTCTATAATGTTGTAACCACGTAAACCAAAGAAGGTTTGTGTTGGTTACTCACATTCGCTAGGTTCTCACTTTTTATTAGCTAATTATATTAGGTATGTACATTTATCTAAGCCTACCTAAACAGATACCTATAGTTATATATATAGAATCTGCAACTTTTATTCATAAACATGTAATAGCAGTGGGTAGTTATTTACTTTTATCCTTTCTTAGGTATTTGGCAAGTTCACTTTTGAGTATCAATTTTTAATAAATTAGCCGACGTGCTTATAGTGCCATGAGTTTCGAGTTGCTTTTGTACCGTCTTCCTGACCGTTAGTATCATGTATACTCGTAGTATCAGAAGAAAATGTACTACATGCGAAATTTTACATAGAAACCTGCCAATTTAACATGAGTTAAGACTGGGTGGAACCCGAATTTAAGATGAGTTAAGACTGGGTGGAACCAGAATTTGAAATGCTTCTAATGACGCAGACACCTATGACACTTCATAGGTGATGAGATTCAAATCAGTTTGCTCATAGTAGGACCGTTACAGCAGCCCGTAAAAATCACCGTTTAAAGAAACTGTGTTATTTTGCTTAAATTATTGACACATGCCAATGCATTTTTGTGTGTTTTTAATGAGAATACCAAGCCGCTATTGAAACTTCTGTTCGGGTTCTGCTCTATCATTTGGGTAGCTTAGTATTATTTTATTACGTCACTCAATGTGATGAAAGATTCGGGGACACTATCTGGCTCGCCCCGCCTTAAGAGCCAAGTAAGATCAAGGTTATGTTAACGGATTCTTCCACAATATTTTCGTAAGAAGAAATGCCAGAATCCATTGGTTATATTTCATCTGAAGAAACTTGCCCACCGCAACCTAAGTAAAGTGACACACGCGTCGAGGAAAATGCTTTCCGGAGCGAAAATAAAGTTCTCCTTGTGACACTTGGGCATTATCAATCTGTTTTAACTAGCACCGGGAAATGTACGCCAGCTATGCGTGTGTGGGTGTGACGCGCGTGTGCGTTGGCAGGGGGCCAGCTGTCAGCCCCTATCTTGACATCCTAGATGTGTATTCGCTAGAATAATTATTACAACTCGACTTTTGACCTTCGACCTCGACCAAGCAAAGATGTAAAATCCTGCTTTGCAGTTGAGGACGCTGTCGCTTTGTCAATCACAAGGCGGGATTTAAATAAAATAAATAAATAAATAATTTTTCACACAGCATCATCTAGCCCCAAACTAAGCAGAGCTTTTTATGGGAACTACATGACTGATATAAATAACATACATATTTTTTTGTAAATACATACATATTATACATAGAAAACACCCAGACCCGAGACAAATGAATGCAGATCATACAAACATTTGTCCCGCAGCAGAAATCGAATCCGCAACCTTCTGCGTCTCAGGCGGACCTTCGCCCACTGCGCCACAGAGTCACACATTCGAGACACAGAGAGTCACAGAGTCGTCATTTGTCATCTTTGCCTGAATTGAATCGTAATAAAACTCGATGGTTAGGGCCTCAGGGGTGCGTTCAGGAACATCGTCGAGTTCATTGTTCAGAATGCCAGTGTCTTTGATCAGTTGACATTCGGTTGAATTCGACTATGTTAATTCACATTGGTCACATCACATTATGAACTTGTGGTTGACAGTCACACCGCTGTCAATTTCAAACTATTTATGTTAAGATGTTTGTCAAAATGAACAATGGGGACGTAACAGTTGCTCAAAATCTTTGATGGAGACCATTATTGTAGATGACATAGATAGAAATCCAACCCTAAGCCGTGCATTCCTTTGCGAACAGATATCGTTGTCTTGGGTGCTCATGCTAAGCGGGCAGGGGTGCGTTCAGGAACTTCGTCCAATCTGATGATTGGACAAAGTTCCTGAACGAGCGTTTGAGTCGGCTGAGATTCATGGTGTAAACGGTCGGTGTGATGGTCGGACGTCATCCGATCTGTTACTGAACGCACCCCAGAGTTGATCACTAGCTAATACCATTTACGCCTTTTCTAAGCGTTGTTTAAGTTAAAGCACTAGTTAAAACTAATGTCTCTTGGTTAAACAGTATCATGGGTGATTTCGTACTTAGAAAACATAATGCGAATTGAGTTCAATATTTTTTTTTTGATTTTATTCCAAATACTATCAAATCGTGATTTTAATAATATACATAATCTAATTTAATGATATAAATAGTATAATAATATAATCTACACAGCATCATCTAGTCCCAAAATAAGCAAAGCTTGTAATATGGGAACTACTTTTTTGTGTAAATACATAAATATTATACATAGAAAACACATACGTATACCCGAGACAAATATTTGTCCCGCGGCGGGAATCGAACCCTCAACCTTCTACGTCTCTGGAGGGCCTTCGCCCACTGCGCCACTGCGCGTCAATTTGACCAATCATTCCCGTTTTACAATTGAACTTTTAGATTCAGGTAAACTGTACAGACAGCCTGTAAAATGTATCACCTTTCCAACATTGATGACAGGTTCTTGGAGCGCTAAGACATGCAACCAGTCCGGTCTCTGTCTAGGAGGGTCTTCTTCCGCCAAGTTCTGTTTAAAAAAACATACTTATTTAGTTAAATTACTGTTCTAAGTCCACGACTGTGCTGCAAGCGGCTGGCTATGGGTCTTGCCGCTGACAATATAAAAAAAAACAAATGTCACATATTACATACGACGACCTCTGTGGCGCAGTGGACGAAGGCCCGCCTGCGACGTATATTTGGCTCAGGTCTGGGTGTCTTCTATTGTATAATTTGTATGTATTTACATAAGCAGTATATCATATTTCAAACTTTCGCGATTAGATAACATACCTCTAATTATAAGTTACATGGGTCTTTATCACGTTAACCTTTTCATAATAAAAAAGATAAACGTGATATGGACCCGTAAAACTTATAATTATAGAAGTATACCAATCATGTAGTTCTCATAACACAAGCTCTGCTTAATTTGGTGCTAGATGATGCTGTGTGAAAAATGTCCAGCATTTTTTTTAACATAGTCCTGCAGCCTAACCATCAAGCCTTATTGCGATTCAATTCAGGTATCGATGTCAAATCCCGCTTTGCGAATGAAAAAGCTTTAAGAACGCCATAGCGTATTCAATCGCAAAGCGGAAAATGACATCTTTGCCTGAACTGACTCGCTATAAGACTTCATGGTTCTGCGGCCTAACCATCAAGCCTTATTGGGATTTAATTCAGGTATCGATGTCAAAATCCCGCTTTGCGAATGACAAAACTTTAAGAACGCCATAGCGTACTCAATCGCAAAGCGGAAAATGACATCTTTGCCTGAACTGACTCGCTATAAGACTTCATGGTTCTGTGGCCTAACCATCAAGCCTTATTGCGATTTAATTCAGGTATCGATGTCAAAATCCCGCTTTGCGAATGACAAAACTTTAAGAACGCCATAGCGTACTCAATCGCAAAGCGGAAAATGACATCTTTGCCTGAACTGACTCGCTATAAGACTTCATGGTTCTGCGGCCTAATCATCAAGCCTTATTGCGATTCAATTCAGGTATCGATGTCAAATCCCACTTTGCGAATGACAAAGCTTTAAGAACGCCATAGCGTACTCAATCGCAAAGCGGAAAATGACATCTTTGCCTGAACTGACTCGCTATAAGACTTCATGGTTCTGCGGCCTAACCATCAAGCCTTATTGCGATTTAATTCAGGTATCGATGTCAAATCCCGCTTTGCGAATGACAAAACTTTAAGAACGCCATAGCGTACTCAATCGCAAAGCGGAAAATGACATCTTTGCCTGAACTGACTCGCTATAAGACTTCATGGTTCTGCGGCCTAACCATCAAGCCTTATTGCGATTCAATTCAGGTATCGATGTCAAATCCCGCTTTGCGAATGACAAAGCTTTAAGAACGCCATAGCGTACTCAATCGCAAAGCGGAAAATGACATCTTTGCCTGAACTGACTCGCTATAAGACTTCATGGTTCTGCGGCCTAACCATCAAGCCTTATTGCGATTCAATTCAGGTATCGATGTCAAATCCCGCTTTGCGAATGACAAAGCTTTAAGAACGCCATAGGGTACTCAATCGCAAAGCGGAAAATGATATCTTTGCCTGAACTGACTCGCTATAAGACTTCATGGTTAGGGCCGTGATCTCGCACTAGTATTCCCCGTTTCATAGTGCTTCAAAGTGATCCTTGTGATTTTAATAAATAAATGAATTTTGACTTGATAGGTATCAAAAACGACAAGTACCATGGTACCACAACACCCGGAAGTTCTGCAGCGAGAATCGAACCCGGAACTCTTGCGTCTAAGGCGGGTACGCGCCACTGAGGCAAGGTCTTCAAAGTACCTGCAGGTAGCCTGCGAGCCCCGCGCCTCTCCGCCTGTGTAGCGAAGCGATTGAATGTGCTGGCAACTCTGAGTGTTGTCAAAATACGATTTTGACGACTCACTTTGACAGATTTTATTTATTTAACACTTCCGGACAAACAATGTAGTGCTAGGAGGACTTAATGCTCAAGCATTTTCTACTAGTCATCCTGGGCGTGCAAAAAGATGGTGTGGCGTGTCCAGTAAAGACGATTACATAATTAATTTCATTCCAAAAACTATCGTGAATTTGATTATTCATATTGTGCACTGAGAGCAAGAGGCGACGCGGAGGGAGAGCGTCGCGATCACTCACCCTGATGAAGCCTCTCGGAATGAGTCGAAACTTAGTCGGTGCCTTCACCGATAGTGCGGTACGTGAAAATTCCCTTTTTTACAATATACATAATTAATGATTAAAATTACCTAATGATTTTAGGATATTATTTAGACTATACAGCGTACTTTACTATTCGCCTACTGATGTTTCGTTGATCGTTTTAGAGGTCCTGCCTCATAAGCACCGTCCGTGACCACGCGAGCACGGTCCTGAGCCGGGAACTACGTGGTATAGTCTAAATAATATCCTGAAATGATACCAAATTACGATAATTTCGATTTTAAGACTTCGACTAATTTTAATTCTATGACAATTTGACAGAATAAAAAGTTTTTTAGCGTCAATTCGCAGAGACTACTCTATCTCTAGGTAATTTGGTGAAGCAATTTCAGGTGTTGATAAATGTAATTCGGCTGTTAATAAATATAAATAACTTTTTTTTATTGTTCGTCCGTGTAATGGAAATTAAAAATTGCCCGGAATATGTAAAAATGATGAACAATTTCTGTCGGGTGAGAAGTTTGAATAAATCACGATAATTTAAATTCTTGCTTAGTTACCATGCAAAGTGTAGCAGCTCTGATGACGTTGATTTGATTGCAGTAGGAAGCTAGCCCTGCCAGTAGCTCCGAGGGTCCAACGGTGCGGTTCTTGCCGCTGTTCTCACACGCCGCCCAGTGACCCAGCCGTATGAAGCAGTACCCTAGATAACATAGAGTTCAGATTGTTAAGTAAATCGTGGCTCTCTTTTACGAGATCCTTTCTTCCCCGTACATGTAAACTGAGGAATGAGCTGCCTTCTGAGGTGTTTCCGCTGAACATAACATGACCAGCTTCAACAAAAAAGAAGACAAGATTCCACACATCAGTAATGCATCAGGTGGGATGTATGCCTGTTTGTCTCGTTATATGCCATTAAAAAAAAACATTAATCCAAGGGACTTGAATACGCGATCTCCCGCTTGGTACGGGGGACTATTTGCTCAGATCTGTACTTAGGACGGGTAGATGTAAGTACACTAAGCAGGGGATAGTCAGGGGAAAGGCAAAACATTACAATAGACCCACGATTTCCATTGTATTATTTTTCCACGTGACAGGTTCCAAGCTCATCACCGCTAAGCATAGAGTAGACAGCCTCAAGAGACGCAATGTTTGATAGTTTGAAGTGTTTGACAATTCTGTCAACTGTCGTGCGAGTCCCGTTACGCCTGATGTGCTCTGATTGGTCGAAACTGTAGGCAACATGACGTAATGACAATGACAATATCCGCGTTTGCCAACATCAGTCCTAAAAGACTGATGTGTTGACAGAACAGTGTGGTTCAATATGAAGCCTCTCGGGGTTAATTGCTCGATGCCGCTAAGTAACAGGAACCGATGACGCATGGTTCTAAGGCATGCCAGTTTCCTCACGATAGTATCCAAGTGTATAGGTTCAAAATCAAAATAGGTGAAGGAAAAACGGTCTTCTAGTATATTTTTAAATAAACATACCTACCTGAGCAATATGAATCCCATCCTGCCTCATGATACGATTGTTTCACGTCGAAGGGCTTGCTTAACGAAATCATGTTAACGCCTTGTTGTAGTTTTTTGCATTTACCCTCCTTGAAAAACTCGTACAAGCTTAAAAAAAATCAAAATATTGGTAAGGAATGTCCTGATTAACTGACTGACTGATCTATCAACGCAGAGCCAAACCTACTAAGTCTAGAAAGCTGAAATTTGGAACACAGGTTTTTTTTATAACGTAAGCATGTGTTAAGAAAGAGTTTTTGGAAATTTCTACTTAAAAGGGGGGAAATGGGGGAAGGTAGTTTGTATGAAAATCTTAAAGGGGGATTTCCCTGACATGTTTCAGGGTTTTTGGATATTCATATTTTAAAGAGAGGAAATGTGGAAAATTAGTACTATCGTTTTTTAAAGGTAGGAAATTGGAATTGTAGCTACTCATCATTAATAAATGGTGACGTTTTTATTTTTTTTTGGATTTTCACATTTTAAGAGGGGATATGGGGGGTAAAGTTTGTTTGTATGCTAAGCCGCTGGCAACAGCTGTATTGCATCTAAATCTTGTATAAGCAAAGTAGACTCTATTTAACTACTAATATTATATTCTCGGTAATGTTTCAAATATATTTTTTTTTTAATTTAATCAATTTGTTAATAATAACACCATATTCATTCTAACAATCTCATACTCATACTATTTATTCACCATAGGAACTACCTCGTGTGTTCATAAGTCTTGAGACACAGTAAAACTAAAATATTTTTGGAGCTAAGTTATTGGATATTAAAATTAAAACTACTGACATCTAGATCTGTATTTAAAAATAAATCATTCAAAATGGCCGCCTTTGCATTCAATGCAGGCCTTCAAACGCGTGCGCCATTCATCTATGGCGGCACGAATCTTTTCAATGGGAATCCGTTTCGATTCTTTAATAAGGGCTCGCTTGAGAGAATCCAGGTTTGGGTGAGACTTTCTGCATGCCCTCAGCTCCAATTCCGTCCATAAAGAATAATCCAAAGGATTCAAGTCAGGGCTTGACGAGGGCCAATCTTCGCTCCGAATGAAGCCTGGCAAATTGGCCTCCAGCCAACGTTGGGTAGTCTTAGCTTTATGGGAGGGAGCAGAGTCCTGTTGGAAAACCCAGTATTTTCCAGCGAATAGCGTATCATTTAATGGTTTAACCACCGCTTCCAATATGTCGGTTTGGTAATTTTGTGCCTTCACCTTGACGCCTTGCTGGCAAAAATGAAGCGAAGTGACCCCCTCGTAGGAAACACCCCACCAAACCATCACACTTGCTGGATGATGAGTGCGCTGGACATTGCGTACAGATGGCTGGACGTCCTTTGAACTTCTGGCGTAAACCTTATTGTTCTGCCGGTTAAACTTTTCTTCCACCGTGAAGATCTTTTCATCGGTAAACAGGATATTTTTTGGATCGTGTCTCTTCAATAGGTTCCGACATCGTTCCAGTCGCAATTTACGAAGACGCTCGTTTAAATAATGCACTTTCCTTCGACTGTAGACCTTTAGTTTAAGATCATATTTAAGTATCCTGTTCACCGATATTCGCGAAATGTTGGTCTGCAGAGCTAATTTCTTTTGAGTCCGGCAAGGGTTGCGACGAATTCGCTCTCTGATTACTTTGATGTTGGCGGGCGTCCTTACAGACCGCGGGCGGCCCCATCTTCCACGGTCTTCTAAAGAGCCGGTCTCCTTGTACCTCTTTATGGTATAATACACAAAGTTCCGACTACATCCCAAACTTTGGATTTCACTAAAAACTTGCATTGGTTTTTTTCCTGCTTGAAACAGTGAAATTACAGTCGCACGCAAATCTTTTGTTGGCGCCATTTACACGGAGAATGAAACAAATATTCAAATGTATATTTTTTCTGATTCAAAACATTCGAAATTTAAAATTTTAAAAGTTTAAAAAAGGTTGCATGAATTACTTTCTTTTTAAATTAATTAAATAAGTTCGTCTCAAAACTCATGAACACACGAGGTACATAGTACACTTGGTTTATATTGCACTTTATAATAAGAATAAGAATAGAATAAGAAGACTGAGCTTTTCTCCCGAGCGAATTTGAGATGGTGAATGTAGGCATCTTATATCTTTGCTGCGTGTTTTCAGATGAACTGGCGGCTGGCCGACTATTTAAATGATAAGTTCAAGTTTTTCCTCCGTTATGAGGTTTTCCGGTCCTAGCTAGATCGCTTTGGGAGAAGCAAGGGCTGTTATTTTAAAATACTTAAAAAAACTCACTCTTGTAATGCATTTGATTTCCACAATTCATCAAAAGTCAACTTTTTTCCCATTTGATGCGATATGTGTTTCGTATCATAGATGCGCGGGAACATCTCATGGATATTCCTCTTGAATTTCTTATAATCATTGGGCAGAGGGCCGATGAACTGGTTATGCAGCAAAACGGCGTCTAGGAATATGTTGTGTCCGACTATGGGTTTCTGGTATTTCGCTAATAAATCGATTATTCTTGAAAAACCCATGACATAGTTCATTAGATTATCCTCGAGGGTTTCCATCGGAGAGCTATTTGCGCCAACTACATCCTTATTTTTGTATATCAGGATCTGCAAAGACAGTAAACATTTTAACCAGATATTGACAACCAGTGCCCGGGATGATTGGAAAAAGGGAAAAAAAGGAAGACTTTTGGACAGTATGGGTTCGTGAAAAAGAGAGAATAAAATGTGTAGTTTAAAAGAACACGTTTTTATCACGCACAAAAAATTATAAAAAATACTTCCACTATGTACCTTCTGGCTCCTTCATCAGACCCTCGTTATACCAGCCTAATGTATTGGACTCGTCAAAACAAATCATATGAGCCCAAACTCGAGGGGTATACTTGTAGCCACTGAAGAGTTCCACTATTCAACCCCTGGCTCCATCATCAGATCAGCTCCAAGATACCAAATTATAGTATTGTCATCCGAATTACATATATACATACAAAGTTTCATTTCGATACGAAAATTAGAAGTACTTATATTTTCACTTGATAATTTCACAGATATCTGTACTGATTATAGTTCCCGAGGGTTTCCATCATGGAGATTAAGGATGTGGGCCTTTAAAAGCTTATTTTAGTAGTTATGACGCTCGTGGAGTATCCCAACAGAGCGCTTTTGTGCTTCGGCCTATAAATTTGGACGTCGCGGTTGGTTACTAACGCTAACGTATCCACACGAAATGGACAATAAAAAATCTTGTGGCTAGGTTGGTTTAGCAACCGCGTACCAAACGGGAGGTTGCGGGTTCGAGTCCCACCGAGATTGAATTTTTGGTTTATTTTAAAAATCTTTAACACAAGCTTGGGTTATAAGTTTTATAGTTTTGTTAAGTTGTACTTATTTTTCTTATGGTGTGCAATCAAGTATTTTCATTAATTCATTTTCTTTCAAAACCAAATAACCATTAAATAACGAATATTCTGTGCAACCTAACAACATCCATACATATTTTTATTCATACAACTTAAATGGCAACAAGCCAATGGCCCAACTGTTGATCAGCAGTTACAACAATCTATGGAAACTTGTAACATCAAAGGTATCACCATGCGCTCATTTTTGACCTCGAGACATACCAGTGAAGTCTCATGTGCCTAAAATTTCGCCGGCACCCTTCAAACCAGAACACTGCAATTACATGATTATTAGGATTTTACAGCAATGCGGACATTACTGCTTACAAATTCTAAGTTACTAGCCAATAGAATTACCTTATTGCTATTACCTAAGCTATTGGTGGTGAAGACAGAAGGGAACCGGCTCCGAAGCTCATTATGGACCACATATCTCATCACAGGGTCTTCAATGTCTAGGTACATCATGCCTTCATCTTTCTGTACTGTATTTGAAGTCAGCCATCTGGAATTATTATAAATATATGTCATCATCCAGGGAAAACTACCATTGCATCTATTTCTGTCGCCAGTATCATTGGGTTGCTCCATTGTTTTTTTTTATAAAAAACAATGGAGCAACCCCAAATTTTGTTTTAAATTACAGTTTTTAGTGAAGGCTATGTTCAAAAGCAATGTAACAAAAAAAAAAGATAAATTCTATGCCCTGCCTAGTTAAAGTAATTATCATTATTATAGCTTTTATAATTTTATAAAACCAATCTTAAAATTGGCAATGTTGGTGTTTTTAAGTCTTATGGACTATAACTATTTTTGGGCCAATTCGATGTTATTTAACTTTGACTATTCATATTGTAAAAACGGGAATTTTCACGTACTGCACTATCGGTGAAGGCACCGACTAAGTTTCGACTCATTCCGAGAGTCTTCATCAGGGTGAGTGGTTGCGACTTTCTCCTTCCGCGTCGCGCCGTGCACTACGTTAGTTAGTGCAGTACGTGAAAATTCCCGTTTTTACAATATGAATAGTCAAGTTCACGATAGTTTTTGGAATAACTTTGACTAGTTTTTTAATTTCATTTCTCTAACAGTTTTTTTTTAATTTAGGTTGTTCTGAATTAGGAATCATCATCATTAAAAGCCTGAAGAAGTACAAAGCTTAACATAGAGCACCCTTAGAGCACTTTAAGGGTGTGTGGTAATGTGGAGGAGGCAAATTGTTTAATGTGGTTGTTCACATTTACCAACTTCCCCCAACGTAATAAGATGTCAGTCCATCAGGTAGGCCTTTTGACACTGTGTCATCCAGTTCCTGGTTGGTTCTGGATTGGGGGAACAAAGTTTCTTACCTCAGCTGTTATCAGTTTTGCAAGCTACATTGCCATTTAATTTGTTGATTGTTAAAATTAGGTATCTACTTTATAAAAAGTAAATTCAAAGCCGATAAATTTAGCAAAAAGTACATCTTACTTGGATACCGCAGAACAGTAATGCTGCAACTCACGTTCCTCATCCATAGTGAAGCCATGGGTTATGGATTGCACCATGGTATTATTTCTAAGGTGCTCACGCATAGTAGCTTCCTCCACCTTACTCAGGTATGGGAGACCTTCATAGGTAAACTGGAATTTGATAAATGACGTGGTGAGTTGGAGAGCTATTTCTTTTTTAGAGCTGGGGTTTCAGTCACAAGAAAAATATATTGTGGCTTGGCTTGACCAGATTTGTGCTAAAGCAGACAGACACAAAAAAGTTGTTGAGTATAAGGTTTTGTATGATAAGGCTAGAATATAAACAAAGTTTAAAAGCAATAATTTTTTTATCATTCCATCTTTTCCCTCCGATATTGAGATAAGTTCCTTCTGTGATCATGGAACATGCAACTGTGCATCATATTGTGTTTCCAGTAAAAATGATACTTACTTTATTAAAATTAAAGTTATGTTTACACAAGAACTTAAGTGTTGAAGCCTGGAATATAAAGGACTGGTCGACATCACCAAAATCCTGTGGACACAAATGGAAAGTGTATCCCATTGCAACATATTGGTCCAAGTCCCGCTCATATCGGAACATTGTCAGTCCCACTTGTGTCATGATCATCTTACTCACTTCATTCTTAACTTTGTTATATCTATCTTCACCAGTGTCAAACAATCTAAAAAAACATTTTAAAAATTTTAGATTTATTAAAAATAGCTACAATATAAAATCTTTCTAAAAGGTATGTGTAACCTAGAAAAATAGGCTAGAAAAAGTTGGAAAAATGCCCATTTAATACTTCAGAATGTACCAAGTAGTTAAGTGTAAATTGAAATTGGTAGGTACAGGCGTTATTATTGAGTACCTACCGAATATACAAACATTATAAGTACATGTATGGGAAGGCATGATGTTTAACAATAATTTACCTGTGTTTGAAACATTCTCCGGATAAAATAGCGGTGAATTCAGCATCAAAACCTATGAAACACGCATTCTCTATATCCTTGGTAATGTTAGGAATTTGTTCGAAAAAATTACCAATGGTAATCTCCATTACGTTATTTTGTTAATTGATTGATTAAAGTTAATGTTAGCTTTTGCAAGCCTATAGGAACTAACCACTACCTACGTTTAGTTGCAAAAGCAGAAAGAAAAGGAGTTTTTCAACTTTTTGAGACTTTCAAATTCAAAATTTCAAACGAAACAAGCAATGTCAAACAATAACAAATTATGGGATAGCAAATGCCGAAAGTGGCAACGCCAAGAGAAGAAAAAAATAAAATATGGGAGACCGTAATCCGTCCGTATGTATTGAACGACCAATGAAAGCACGCCTCTGGAATGTACAGCCAGTATTCTGTGTATACAATTGCCGACAAGTATTGGTCGAGACTCGAGAGTTCGTCAACTCCCTCATTGGTCTATTATGCGAAGGAGTCACATGAAAACGTCAAGATTCGACGCTTCGTTTACACTATGTCAGATCTAACATTCTCAACCAAGAGTTGTCATTGATAAGTCAATGTTTGCCAGAAAAATCTTTTGTCTATGACTATTATTTATTGGAGTCCCTGTAATGTATGACCATAGAAAACACTGCCTGACAAAGCACGACCCCAGAATGTAAATTCAGTATTCCAAACCATGGCTTTCAAATACTGGCCGTGCATTCCCTACACGTGTTGATCTTGTACGGTGCGTATTTTACAACTCTGGAAACCACAGATCTGTAAAACGAAGCCACTGTCAAAAGGATCTATGCTCTGTTTTCGAAAGCAAATGCTGTGTTGTATTTTATGCGATTGTAAAATTTCAGTTGATGAGTTAGTTTTGTTTCTTTTCACAGAAAATAACTGGTTGGTTTTATTTGTTTTGAACCCAAGTTTGTTAAGTAAAATACGAATTGCAAAAAAAATAACAAAAAGGAATTAGCGTGATTGGTAGTCTATGACCAAATTAACGAATCCATTGAAATCGAACTTTTTCTGGTTGATATGGCGGGAAAGTATTTTGTCAGTGCGGGAAAATAAAATATTTGGGACGCGCGTATTTGTACTCGATACTCTCGAAAAATTGGCACAGGAGCCGGGTTTTAAGGTATTTGGGGTAGGAGATTGTTTGTTTGGTTGGTATTTAGTTTGTTTGTTAAGTATCATTTTCCTCTCATCGTATCCGATTATAATGCTATTATTAACAATAGTTTTGTGTTTATTTTAGGGTGGTTCCTAATTATGATATAGTCAAAGTCAAAGTCAATAGGTTTTTATTAATTGAAATCACAAGGAAAATAAAAAAACGTCAGTTTAAAAATTATGTGAACTTAAAATGTAAAAGTTAATTTACGCCGATTGCTCGCGCGCGACCTAGGCTAAAATAATAATTTAAGGTGTAATACGCCTCATGACAGATTATTCTTTTTATAGGATTTTAAGCTCCGAATAGATAGCGTATATTTACCGGAAGCTCATTATAGAAGCGTACAGTGTTCCCCGTAAAGACCCAATGGACTTATCAAAATTTCGAAATGTGTACTTTATTATATATAAGTATATATAAATATAATGCACTACTTTTTTTATAAAACTATCGCTATATTTATTCGTGTAGGTAGATAAATATTAAGTTTACATAATTATTGCCACAAGTCACTGATGGGGCGCTGCAATAGATGATGGAATTTATAACGGGGCGTAACAGATTGTTGAAGCAGTGTTTCGTTATGTTTAACGACAAGAAAGGTTCTTATATTAACGCAACGCGTCAATTAGAGAAGCCGCAAATACTTATGTGGACTTACACATCGATATTTTTTAAATTTTGTAAATGTATACCTAGGTAATGCTGGTCATTTTTACATAAATTAAGTCTTAAGTGCAGTCTTGCAATTTAGTACAGATTATGTACCATAGAGTCCGCGGGTACAACATTTTTATTTCGATGGGGCAACATTTTTATTTGGATGAGGGATGGATTCCCTCAAATTGTCGTAGGACTCAGAACTATTTTCAAAACTGTTCTTACTAGGTATTTATTTTATTTTCGTGGCCCTTTGTCAGGAATAAGGTTACCAACATAGGTACTCATTTAACAGGCCTGGTTGATCCATGAAAATACACTCGTGGACAAAAAAATCGACTCAAGCGACACACCTGCAGTCGCAAGTCACTGGCAAAAAAACTGAACGTGAAAATATTTTTTTCTTAGTAAAATCTTAAAGCTGCTAGTATTAGCTTCAAAATGATATAAAATATTGTAATGTTCTTACTCACACAACCCAACAATGTGTTGTGATCAGTAACCACCCTTTTTACGCTTGTTTACAATAGTGCTAATTAAGGATTACTGACCCATACAAAAAGGTTATCTACTTGACCTACCCTTATCAGTTAGCTGTCAAACGTCAACCAATACACATCTCCGTTATTAACAAACAAGAACTCTACCTGAAAATGTACACAACAAGTGATGGAGCTGCTCAAGCGGTCACACTATTGCGACAAGGCTAGAGTCAGCGTGAAGTGGCACGTGCGCTGAACACGAGCCAGTCTGCTGTTTCCAGAGTTTACCGTGGTTACCAAGACACTGGTAACTTTAATCGAAGACGCGGTTCTGGAAGAAAAAGGTGCACATCGGAGAGAGATGACCGATTCATTGTCAGCACATCGCTGAGAAATCGAGCCCTCACTGGCGTTCAAGTCCAACAAGAGCTCAGAGAAACGCGAGGAGTGGCTGTGAGTGGCTGGACAGTCATAAGACGACTTAAGGCAGCTAGCCTTGAGCCAAAAAGGCCAGCTACTGGCCCCAAATCAACCCCAGCCCACCGAGCAGCCCGCCTACGATTTGCGTGAGAACACGTTGATTGGACTGACGAACAATGGAGCTCCGTTCTCTTCTCAGACGAAAGCAGAGTGTGCTTGCATGGTAGCGATAGAAGAGGACGTGTCTACAGAAGACCTGGAGAAAGATTTGCGCAGTGCTGTATCAAAGAAAATGTGGCTTTTGGTGGAGGTTCCTGGATGGTGTGGGCGGACATTTCAATGGAGGCAAAAACCGAGTTGGTTTTTATTGAAACTGGCGGTCGAGTGGGAGGATTGACGGCGAACCGATACATTGAAGAGATTTTAGGGGATCACGTCGTTCCCTTCACTAAATATTGATAAGTTAATTACGATTAAATTAATATTTTGACGAATTTAAGTTGTTATTTTCTTTACTGTTAATTATCACCTTTTTCATTGCTTAAGACTACTTCTCATTCAATATTTTTTCTTTACCAAAAAAAAAGTTTAAATAACAACGTAGACCACTCATTTTAAAGCTAAAACTTACAGCTTTGAGATATTAAAATCAGAAATAGAATGAAAGTTTCAGATTTTTTGCTAGAGTTTTTTAAGCGCGAACGTGCATCCTGAGTAGTTTTTTTTGCTCACGAGTGTATTAGAGCGAGTAATAACTAAATAGTGTTCCAAACAACAACCTAGTTAGGGATTATGGCTCCTAACCCTTGTCCACCATAAGAAAGCATTTTGTATCCTCCTTTCAGAGTAAAGTAGGAAGGCATACCTACTTACGCGTATAAGTTCGACTGCATAGCACTGGTATAGAACGTTAAGATTAATCCAAGTGGGTTGCATAATATAAACGTTGCATAAGCAGTGAGAGTGCGCTTAGCTTCGCCAATTTGCTTCCGAAACTGGACCGCGACCGGAGCCCTGTAACACCATAATTCGAAGCCTGAAGGTGCACTGCGGACTTCGCTGTTGCAACAGACCGTACCACCAGCCGCAGTCGTCACTTGATAGTCGACTAGTGTGGGCGCGCACCGTCACCGCTCTCTTACGTTCACCAATAAACATTTTTTTACAATCATGTAAAAAGTGCGACGTTCTAAAATACCGCTACATTCAAATCGGTTCGTTTCGTTCAAGTTCGAATTGCAAAATGGAGCCAGAAAAAAGTATTATGGAAAACCATAGTATGCCAGTACTGCCGGTGAAGAAACCAAATTACATGCTCATGTCCTTGCAGAGGATATTCGTGCTATTAGTAATAGTTGCCGGTGTTTCAGTTGTGGTTTATTATACGCCGATGCCAGGTACAGTGTTACATTTTGCAACTTGGTTGCATTGTTCTTTTATTTTATTACGGATGTCGATTACCTACTGCATAGGTACATCGTGTCAACTATGTTTTGATACTATTAAAGATATCGTTTAAGAGAAGAGTTCTCATGTCATTTCAAGTAATTAGGGTATAGTACTTTGAGTAGAGCATCTAGGATTCTAAAAATGATCCACATGAAAGAATTCAAGTCAGTTCAACTTCTAGAAAAAGTACCAAGGAAGGTTGTTGATTCACTGAGCTAATTGGCTGGATAACTTACTCGTTGTTATTACCTACCTGTTTGATATTCACAAGGTCGTTTTGTTGCCTACTACGAACGTACTATTTAATAATTTAATTTACTGTTCGATTTACAGAAGAATACTTTGAAAACTGCGATCGAGAATGTCATGAATTGGATTGGCCTATGATATGCCGAGTAAAACTAGTCATCGAAGTTTACAAAACGCTTAGCAAGTAAGTCATCTTTTGGTATAATTATTTTACTTTTGATCAAGTAGATTTATTGGTCTTACAAGATTATATCCATTTTTCACTTGTTATGCTTTAAAAGTGTGTAATTTTAGCTTAGCGTAGGCGAACTAAAGTGTATAATTTAACCTCTATGGTTATAGACTAAAGTATTTTTTAAAATTAGTCGTTATTATCTAGACTACAAAATTAATGTGATGCTAAAAAAGCCGAGGCTTTTCAATGTTCCATTTTTGAAATAGAAAAATAATATCTTAGAAAAACATTTTTTTTAATTGGAACTAAAAGCGACCTACCCTACACTGCTGCACTAGCGTTTATGAGCGATCGTTAGATAAGTGCGTTTGTCAACAATTAAACATAAAAAAAAGTTGGTATTGCCGCTAAATCTCTAAATTTTATTGTCTCGCAATCGGAGTGAAAAGTAGTGTTTAACTCGGAACTAAAACCATTTCATACTCGATTGTACAGCCTCCCTCGCTGTAATGACTCGTTATAGTCCCGTATTGAACAATCTACTATTATTTTTCAGATCTTGTGGGAGCTGTACTGAAAGAGAAGGGCCAGATTGTCCAGCAACATGCATTTCCGCAGATGGTCGAGAGCGCGGGGTTCTCTCGGCCAACAGGGGTCTTCCCGCCCCAGTTCTTCACGTGTGCCACAACGACATCCTAGTCGTCGATGTCGTACACAGAGCCCCAGCTCATGCACTCTCCATCCACTGGAGAGGGCAGCCTCAGAAAGAAACACCTTTCATGGACGGAGCTCCAATGCTGACGCAGTGTCCGCAACCCGCCTACACGACATTCCAATACAAGTTCCGAGCGTCAGCAGTCGGGACACACATGTATCACGCCCACTCTGCAGCAGATGCGGCCGACGGACTTGCTGGTGCATTTGTTGTCCGACAATCCCCCAGAATTGAAGCAATTAAGAAGTTGTACGATGTGGACGCAACGGAACACACAATATTCGTATCGGAATGGGGACACTCCATGGGACCTTTGGCTGGAATAATGGCAACGGTTCCTGATGTAGAGACTCTTCTTATAAATGGGAAAGGATACTCAGCGGAAAGTCCCGATGCTCCGTTGTCCAAATTCACGGTAGAGAATGGAAAACGATACAGATTCCGTCTGGTTTATTCAGGAGGTTCTAAAAGTTGCGCCGTCAAGTTCGTCATCGAACAGCATGTTTTGAAGTTAGTGGCTTTGGACGGTCATGATATCGAGCCAGTGGAAGTGAACTCTATAGAGTTAGGTAGAGGCGAGCGAGCGGACTTTATTTTAGATGCCCAAAGGGTGTCTGGTGTTTACAAAATCAGTGTTGTTGCGGACAAGTCTTGCCAAGACGACTTGAAAGGTGTTGCGGAGTTAATATATCACAGTGACAAAACCGATCTACAAAAAGTGGAAGATTCTTCCGTAGATACTGAATTTACAACTTTATCCAGTGATAGATGTAAGTTGGACAAAGTTTTGTGTTTGGGCGAAGTTCGCGCCGCAGTTGGACTGCCGGCCGAGTTGGCCGCGACCGCGGACGAGATAATTTATGTGCCTTTTAATTACTCCACGAAACAGATTTCGGCGAAGCGAGTGGGTGAGTTTTATTTAGATAGATAACTCTTTATTGCGTTCACCAGGATTAAAAACACTTTACAGAGGATCTTAAAACTAGGTTATAGTGATACAATTTAGTTTTTTTTTGTTTTAATAATAACCTGATTGGACAGTTCTAAAAACTCTTTTGCGTTTGGTTAATGGAAATAATCTAGCAGATTATGAATGCAGCGGCCTTATGAATAAAGATAGCGATGTGAGGTGTTTTGGGAAACAACACACAAAATACCTAAGTACCTAATAAATTCATAGCATATCTAGGCTCTAGGTAGGTATTTATCCTTCCTGCCATGATAGACGCAATCTCGCGGTATGACATATATTTTGAATTACAGCAATTTAGTATTTTTAATACGCCGATGACCTAAAACAATAGGAATCAAACCCAAAACCAACTTTTATGAAAGATCAATCATCTCTAAAATAATTAAGCCTTGTTTTTGCAAGCACTCCAAATAAAGGTATCTACCTAAACTAGGTAGGTAGGTACGTATTCAAATAGCAGAACAACCACAGAGTGGTTGAGTACTAGGTAAATAAAAATACATTTTCAAGCCAATATTATGTAACTATAACGAAATGGTTAAATAAATCAATATAAAAATATCAAAAATATATTAATAAATCCACTTTTATCGATGCATGCATATTCAAAACATTTGACAAACAGCCGACCACGTCCACCAATCTTAGAAGATACAGGTTTTCTGAATGATTTCGTATCTTAGTAGTGGTGTGATGGAAATTTTTGGCATTGGGTAGTGGCTCCAAAAGAGGAACGTTTAAGCGTTTTTGACAACTTTGAATAGCATTTTCTCCGTTATTTCGTGATATTATTGCTTGCTGGTATGTTTAAAATTAAATATACTCAAGTTACACAGCACAATTAATACGAGCAACATTGTTTTTCCTTTTTCGTTGATAACGTCTATATAAGAGAAATGTTAGTTCTACAGAAGATGCAATATTGGTTGTAGACAAAGAACTAAAACCAATTCGTTCATTAAGATACGATACCTAAAAGTTAAACGAATAAAAGAAAACATATCCTGGGTTCAAGTTTTGGGCATGAACCCTAAAGCTAAACAGTGCAAGATTTTTTACTAAAATAAAGCATTTAAAATAATCAAAAGCACATAAAACATGTTCAACTTTTGGTAATTAGCTTGATTTAACCAAAATTAATATGAGCATTTCAATTTTGTCTTAAACGTTAGTTTATAAGTTATGAGGCCTATAAAATTGTATTATGCTACTCGTTTTTCTCCATTCATTGAACGGCTGGGCGATCACACTAATTTCCCATGGCTGGTATCATCGGATGGGATGAATCGTATCACGCTAATTTGTAAGCTGGATGAGTCATAGATGGACAATTCGAATGAACAAAATTGGTTTCCTATTGGACGTTCCGTTTTTTGGATGGATGGGCCATTAAAATAAGGAATTAGTGTCAAAATTGATTGCCATCTCGATAGCCATGAGTTAGTGTGATCGCCCCGCGGGTCAAGCGACCAGTCATTTATTGGGTCAGCTTGAACAGTAAATGTCTATTATTTTCGTGGTTCCTAAATTTTTTTAAATACATGTTTTTCATAGTGCAGATGTTAGTGAACTGTGGATAATAATTACAGTTGACATCACCTACAGTCTACATCACACTGTAGGTATATCTTTCGAGCATCCCGATTTTCTCATGTTATTAAATTACCTACAGCCTTTATTTATATTCCTTAAAAGCAAAGATTAAAATTAGCCAAAGATAATTATACTAAAGTTGTCTAAGACCTTGAGTTTATGTTGGAATGACATTCATATCCGTAATCTCAGGTACATCACTATTAAACCCGCAAACCAGATTCTCGTGTAAGACTCCGCGTGATTATGTGCATCGTTACACAATAAACCCCAAGAATAATGTTAGTGGGTCGAATTATTTCATAATGTGTGGATTTAATCGCTACTTTACTTACTGGCCATTGAATTGTTGATACTCGTATGTAAAATAGGTACCTTCCTAAATTATTTACATATTTGTAGTAAAAAGCAGTCTTTAGAAGGTCAAGTGGGTATTCAGTGGGTAGGTACCTACTAAAATCGCTACGTATTACCTACCTACCTATTTGTAGGTTTTTATTTTACACCGACAGCGCCGGAATCTTGGAACTCGAAACACATCAATGTTTTCCTACTGATGGGATTTGTTCTAATAACAGTCCAATAAAAGACGAAAACAAAGAGTTTCATACATTATAAGCAGTTTTATTTTTTGAATGATATACCTACATAAGTACCTACCTACTAAATTGATTAAAGCAATTAAGCACTAATTCAATATACACAACTTTAAAAACAACAATAAGTACTTATAATGGAAGCTCTTGTTATTTTAGTCCGTGTTTGTAGAGCATGACCGTTCGTCATCGCATTCTATATAGTAAAAGTAAATAAGTGCCTACCGTTTGATATGATGATGATAGTCCATCAAAACGCTAGAAGAAAGAGAAGCAATCAAGCGGTTGGGATAATTACGACACGTCGCGCAGAGACCGCAAATAAACCATATAATAATAAATATGGCGTGATTGCAGGCCATTGCCTGAGTTGCCACCTCAACTCAGGCAATGTGTGGTATCTATAGATAAACTTTCCTTGAAAGAAATAACACAATTGCAAAAACATTGGAAAAAACTGTTTCGGAAAAACACCGAATCTGATGAACACACAAACCAACTCTTATGCAAAATATAGGCTCCTTGCGACGCTGGTAAAAAACAGGTACCTACGTAAAGCCTGTAACACACATAACGATTTATCGTTAGAGATTTCAAAAACGAACGCCTCTAGTGCCTCCACACGCCACCGATAAAAGCTCGCACGAGAAACACTTAATGTCATCTACAATTGAACACTGATGCACTCGCGTTTTTGGGATTGATTATGAGCTCATAGAAAAAAGAAACGGGGAATGAGGACTTAGCTCTTAAAAAATGTATATATTTACGCATACAAACTTATGAGTTGAAATTAGCTCAAAGGTTATTGCCATATTTATTTATGGATGAACGATGAAAAAATACTTAAATATTTAGTGGTCACTCCACTAATATAGAAAAAGAATACTATTGGACACATCTACTCACAATAAGCTCCTTTACAAACTGAGCGATCGAAAATGCAATTGTCACCAATACCTAGCGCAAACAAGATAATTTTCAATATTTTCAAATACAAATCGGTTTGTACAGATTAATAGCTACGATATAAAATATCGTTATTTGTATATTAGGCTAACTTTTTTTGCGCTAGCTTAAAAATATTATAAAGCGCTTACATATTCGTCATTCGCGTACGAATGTTGAATATTTAGTACAAATTAAACTATGGCGGAATACATATTTCGATCACGATTGACGCATATGTAGACGCGGTCTTATATTGCTATACGTATTAATTTTTAAATTGTTTCGGTACCTGCTTAACATGAGAGACAGGTCGACCTACTTTTGATACTATTTTAGAGACCGGTTCATGTCTGTGATAGTAATTTAATCACAGGCATTATGAGCTAGATGTATACTGTATATCTTCCAAAGATCATGGTGTACACCAAGATCTTTGGAAAGTTTTAGAAAGTTTTTAGGTATTTTTCGGTAATCTTTTCCTTCGTCGTGTCACCATTGCTTTAATGGTCCCTCTGTGTTAGGTTTGTGATCTGACATGACTGGGGTATGAAGGCTCTGAAAAGGGGCCTCGTGACCGATGGTGAAAAAACCAGTTTGGTGAAAAGCCTCTACGGCCTCGCTTATTAGAAAACTAATAAGCTCTTATAAGTTCTTATAAACGGCGATGGGCTTGCTATCACCCGGAAGCTATGCAAAATGTGGGCATGTGCCAAATATGATATTCGGACGTGCATGTGACGACTTTTTTATCCCTAAATTGGAATAGTGAAGTTTGTAGGAGAAAGTGGTCGAAATTCGAAACAGGCTCTAACGATTTCGACAAGGAACCCTCAGGGCGCGATTTTCGCGCGCTCTTGTTCGATTTTTGTACTTACCGTCCATCCCTTACTCTTAAAAAATGTAAATGTAAATCTGCTTGACAACCTTAACTGAAAACAGGCGGAAAAGCCCGTAGAAAGTGGGGAGTACAAGGTACAAAAGAAACAAAGCCTGACAAAACACTTTGGACTTAAAATAACAACATGTTTTCATGGGACCGAACCGGGACAAAGTACCTCCCAGGCGGAAGATGTAAAATTTAATTTTATAGAACTTTTTGGAAAGCCATTAGCTGGCTTTAAGATTCCGACACCAGCAACCCATTTTGGTAGTCAATGTTTTTGAAGATAGAAAATGATAAAAAAAGGCTTCTTTTAAATGTAAAAGTTTGAGACCATTGTAATTGTTTTAGAAGTTTGACCCTGATAAGCCCGCCAACTGTCTCGTTTTTATAGGCATTGAGCTAGAGTACCAGATGAATTTAATATCAATTAGAAGCAAAATGGTCATTTAAAAGTATCAAATAAATAAGTACAAGAGGTTTTAAATAAATCGTTTAATCCGACTCGTCGCTATTTTATCAAATAGATCTAGTTTTTTATTGTGCTGACCTCCCGAGAGAGGCACCATGGCACTCTACCCAATTAGATAAATCTCTATACTTTTAGTTAAGCGTACTCCTTAAAGATACCAAACAAAATATTTTTTTTTTCGAAAAGATCAAAGATTTAAAAAATAAAGTAGTTTGGTTGCCTCGCTCAAAATTACTGACGACTTAAATAAGTTTCTTCGTGTTAAGAATGTCGTATAAAAGTTTTATTTCGTTTTTCAGAGAGTTGGGGGCAAACCGACGGCCACCGTTTCACATACCCCGCGTCGCCTCTACTAACGCAAGGCATCGACGTGGGCCCCAACACTTTCTGCCCCCTCGGGCCTGGCCATGGCGAGGAGTGTGTCCACGTCAAACATGTGCCTTTGGACTCTATTGTGGAAATTGTCATGTTCGATCAAGGTAACTATGATATAAAACAAAAGGCAGGCCAGGCCAATATGATAGGTACCTAAAAGGGATACGTTGGATGTTTCATATTAGCTCGATTCTCTTGTACACCAACTAAACTTATAAAATCTATCGCTCTCTTTTACTAATAATAACAAAATAAAAAGATACAATTTTATTGCTGTTAAATTAGTCCGATTTTTTCCACACAAGTTTAGTCGTGATTTTAAAACATGCTGACTACAAAAACACGAAGAAAAGCGACACGTAAACTAATTTTACTGAAGTAAAATTCTTTCTTGCGTGCACTTTCAATTAATGAGCTCGATTAATTAATCGATGCTAAAATGTTTCATTTGGCAAATGGTAAAATGCCTACATAAGGCAATAAGTTTCGCGTTTCATATCTCTCTTACGGAATAGTTTGCAGAATCAACAACCGCTGGAGATTATGTAGGGGATAATCCCCGAAACTACTCAACCATTATCAAAATATATTTCACCGATATTAAGAATTGACTTTCAGAGTGACCCTATGAATCTTGTTAAAATAACACGGCTTTTCGTGGAGACCAATTTTGCAACATAAGTCGACGAAAAAACGGTTAAGAATACGTTTCTTTTCACCGGTTACTTTTTATCCGGGTACCACGCAGGCGAAGCGGGCAGTAGCTAGCTGTTGGTTATGATGTATAATGTGATTAATTTTTTCCCGCGATAGAAAGAGCCGATAATGTATTGAGGGCTTCGTTCGTGTGTTTGTTTGTCTATTACTGTTTTTTTTTTGCAATGTAAATTCTTAGGTAGGTGCTACACGTCTTTAGGAGGCACTCCAAAAATGATGGTAGGTTTTGTTGCTACACGTCACTAGGTGACATTAAAATGATGGAATACACGAGGAAGGTTATTTTTATAAAAAAAAAACTTGTTTTACGACTTTTCTGTCATGCAAGGCGCGATACAGACAAAAAAAAACAAGTTTACATAAGGGGACTTTTAGTTGCTTGTTTTTTGGGTTCCGAAGCCTATTGGCGAAAACCTATTTAAATCATATCCGTCTATTTGAATGTTTGTCCGGCGATGTGTTACATCCCATCCTATGTTTAAAAGTTATTCAAATATTTTAATTTATGATTTAAAAAGTTATTCAAATATTGTTTTTGGGTTAAGAAACGTAGGCATACCAAATTCTATCTTGATACGCTTTGAATTGAGCGAGAAATCGGGGTGCGAAACACGAATAGACAGACAGACAGGCATGACGAAGTTTTCAATGAGGCCAACAGCAAATTGTTGAATCTTTATTCAATTGTTTTATCTGTATTAGGTATAAACATCAGAAAATTGCCAGTTAGATAATGAGCCTTGACCTGGCTGACATACATTTTCTCTAGTAAATATCGACCGTTGTTGTTGTATATATTAAAATAAGAATTCGTTCAGGTGGTTCTATTTTGGTCACTTGATTATGAAAGAATCATTACTGATGAAAGGTGTACTGCTCCTTGCGGAAGTCTCTTTTATACGTATACTTCGGATTTAAAACATCTGATTTTTCAGGATGATATCCTAGACTGTTTAAGAGCACTAATCATGTCGCACTGCAGTTAATTAAAAACAAAGTTAAATGCATTCCCGGTCCATACAAAGCCATCTTAATTTAGTCATTTGGTTACAAAGAATCATTGTGGTGAAAGGTTTGATACTCCTTGCAGAAGCATATGATTGCATATGATTTTTCACGATTTTATCCCTGAGCTAGAGCTGATTAGTGTTTAAGAGCACTAATCAAGGCACACTGCAGTTAATTAAAAATAAAGTAATATGGATTCACGGCCACACAAAGCCATCTAATTGCTTGAAATGAAGATGGAGTAAACGGTATGTTATAATTTAGCATACAATTGCGTAGTCTGACACTGTCCGCCTACTTGCTTGATACAGCTTATAACAGTTCAGCTATTTCAATAATTAATACACACCGGTAATGCAACTGAAACCGGAATTTGTCCTTACATAATTATCTTGGTACGTTGAGTCTAAACGAGGAACTATCCTAGTTTTGGCAGTGGCCAAGAACTTCAGGGCTTTTGAAAAGGGATTTAGATTGATTCGAAATTTATAGTTCTGCGGTACTTGTATCTTAAACGAGATACCTATATCGGTAATGCTTCAAAAAATCTAGTATGGTTTCTGATAACAGTTGGTGATTTCGAGTCTTGCTTTTGTTAGGAAATCTTAGTAAAAAACAACAAATTATAAATGTAGTACTTACCTACTTAATACTAGCTTCTGCCCACGGCTTCGCCCGCGTGGTACCCGGATAAAAAGTAGCCTATGTGTTATTCTGATGTATAAGCTATATTACTGTAAAGTCTCATCAAAATCCGTTCAGTCGTTTTTACGTGAAAGAGTAACAAACATCCAGCCTCACAAACTTTCGTGTTTATAATATTAGTAGGATGTTCACACGTTCTGATGCCCGATTTTTGTAGATATTAATTAAATTACAATCAATTCACTTCTCAATCTGGATTTGACGTAATTCTAAGAAGAATTGTCAATCTTTAGTAAGTTATCATAGGCATGTAAAGTTTCCACTTTGTACACGACCCTACTCTATAACTACCTCAAAGTTTTGTTGGAAGAAAACTATTTTTAGGATTCAGCTCACTTTTGTACATGTCCTCTCATTCAGTCTGATGTGATTTTTTTATTTTTGTACAAGAATAAGAATTAATTATACCGATTTTGACGCATACATTTTAATTATGCTATTTAATTAAGAAAATTGGCCATCTGGCTTAAATATGCTTTTGTTTTGACAATGAAGTACGCCAGCGATCTTTCTAATCTGTGAAATTGCTTAAAGCGATACCGCTTTCCATCTCCGAAAGTTACCCGAAGAAACGACACTTGTTTCAACACTTGCTCACGGAAGTTTCTGTGTCAATATAGCCTACGCACACAATGGTGAGTGCTTGAGCAACTCGAGTGTTCGCTAGCCTTAGGTAATTTAGAAACAGTTTCTAACGCAAGTTATTACAAAGTTTTACGATGGTATGATGGTACATTAGGCATGGACATGTCCATAAACATGTGAACGCTAATAAACACTAAAGTTTGTATTGATAAGATATCATTGAAGTGGTATCCAAATACATCTGTCTGCATTGTCAAAAATATTTAAAAAAATAGAGTATAATGAGAAGATTGCCTTCCACCTATTTTTTTTTTAAATATTGCCTTATACATTTTACAGGTACTTAATAAGAAGGTGTCCAAACATGTGTAACGTTGAAAGGGGGGTTTCTAATTAATATTTTATTATTATGTAAAAAAATACATAATTATAAAGAAAGAAGTATTTTTAAAATCAAATTATTAAAAGTTTGGTAGAGCAGTTTATCTAATCTAATCCCTCCACAAATCTAGTCCAGATGATAAACTTATCATAATACAATCATGCCATATCCCCTATTAGTTCATTACTTAGGTACGCAATACGTAACGACCAGATTGCGTAGCGAATAGCTAATGATAATTCTGATTTTACTGTACTTTCTCACTATCAAACATTTATCGTGGCTTTCGATGAAGTTGAACCCTCTTTCTCTAATTACCTTGCTATTGACTAACTTGGTTAAGAACCCAATGTATTTCTCAAATGGCATAGATACCTATGACAAAGCTAAATTGATATACCTTAAGGATCCGGCGTACAGCGCTCATAACTTAAAATCGATGCGTGCTTGCGCGATAGCAATATTAGCCGTTCAGAATTTGTTATAAATTTGGTGGTGTAATAATAAAATAATTAATACCAAAAAAGATGAATGAAAACTTGTTGTATTTTTCAGATTGTGTTGTTATTCTGTAACTAGACAATAAAATCTATGTACCTAACCAAACGATAAGTAAGGTATTGTTGTTTTTAATACGAAACAAATAAGAAGAAAACATGTCATGTATGACGTAAAAAATGTAAAAATATCCAAAATGCGATTCGTTTAATCGCATTTTGGATATTTTTACATTTCATTTTAGGTAAGTATTTTGAAAAAATATATAGCAAGGTACGTAGATAAATACTATTCGAATGCAAATAATATGGTGGAAATAATTACAAATGACTATGGTATTACGTTTGTATGGGCAATTCATTCAACGCAACTCTTAAGTACCGCAGCTAAGAAAAAGCTAGGTCGATTTTTGTTTTTCAATAAAAATTGTTTGAAAGTTCCGTATTTTCAATTAATTAGCTTAATGGATGATGTACGTAACATTTTATGTTTAAAGCTAACCACACATGGCGAGTGTGGTTACACCTCTCGTGCTATAAATAGCACGTATCGTGTTGATTTAAGTAAAGTTAGGCATGAAAATTGACTGAGTATTATTATTATTATTATTTACCAAATGTATATTTCTGAAGTATTTTTCATTTAGCACCAAAACAGTTTTTATAGGGTACCGAAGTCAAATGGCAAAAGCAGAACTCATTTAATTTCGTCATGTCCATCTATTTGTCTGTCCGTTTATGTGTCACGCTCCAATTTCTCCCTCAGTTTTAAAAGTTTTGAGACACAATTTGGAATAGAGACGTGTTCAATCAGCCAACGAACATAAATTAGTAAAATAATATAGAAAGTGAAAAACTAGAACGAGTGGGATATACAATTTGTATACATAAGTATGTATGCAAATTTGGCCTCCCACTCGATGGACCGATGACATCTAAAAGGTTGCGGGAAGTCGGTGGCCTAAGATCGTTCGTCATCGTTCTCTTCCATCACTACGTCCAGCAGTGGACTTAGACTATCTGTTGATAATGATGATGATATAAAATCACATCAAGCTATTTAGAAGTATTGGTGAATGCAGATTATTATATAGGACACTTTTCAGAAGCATTGATGAGCTTCTTGAAATGTTATTTAATTGAAAAGCTGTCAAAGCAATGTCTAGTTTACATATATAAAATGTAGTCTTTAGGATCACTCTATTGTGTTATACCGAGATTTAGATATGCATGCTCTGGTAGGTGATAGAAAGGATTATGTAACCGTATCTACAAGTTGCAATCTAACACTTTTCGACTGACGCGCACACACCTACAGATGCTCGGTAGAATAGGAGCATTGTTTTGCGATTTATCGTAAAGGTAATCATGTTAAAGAAATATTAATATTTACTCACTCAATTACAAGTATCTTCCTAATAAGGCATACTGCCAATATTGCTAAGTCGTCGTTATTCCAATTACAATATTCTATAGACATTATTCTACTCACATAACAGAGAAGTACCTACCATGATACTACTAATTTCTTACTTCCTACTATTATCATTACAAATGCGAAAGTATGGATGTTTTTCTTGATGCCACGGAAGAACTTCTTAACAAACTGGAGCGTCTACAAAACCTATGTATCCGTTTTATATTCGAATTGCACAAGTTTGATCACGTATCCGAGTTTAGATCCCAACTAAAATGGCTCCCTATTCGTTGTAATTGTGATCTTCACGTTCTGACACTTCTTTATAAGATTCTTTACAGCTCTCTATCTCCCTCTTATCTCCAGTTTTCAATTTCAAACGCGGTATGACATGTCAGACCTGTAGGTCTCTTCAGTAGTTAAAACTCCCTCTCACTTATCTAGCCGCTACACTGCAATCATCTGCCGCTACCACTTCAATTTGGATGGAAGTTTGTTGCTACATAATCTTCGTAATAGCTGAACCGATTTGGATTAAATTTGGAACAGGTATAGTACGTGGTAAAACTTACAGGCTTTTCATCCGGGTACCACACTGGTGAAGCCGTGGTAATATTCCCACTGCCGTTTTAGCCATCTTTCTTTCAAAATATTTTGGTGTTCTATGTACGTACTTTCCAACTATGTAACCGTTCTTAATTCATTGGCAACGTTATTTTTACAACCAACCGCTTTCTTGTACGATTTTTTGATGGCTCTATTGATGAACGATTGCTGTGATTGATCGCCATGAAAGTTATTATTCCTTCGATACGTAACGTGAATGATTTGTAATTTATAATGCGGTCGGTTGCAACTTTTGCTTCATACTGCCTACTCTACTATGAATGATTTCGTAAAAATCGTAGCAAAACGCAAGGCACTGAAAGAAAGTGATCCGGGAATGTGTCGGCTTAATTTTTCTGTACGACTCTTATCAGTAGGAACCTAACCGCTTTTTTTAAAGCAATGTTTTTCAAGGAAAGAAGTTATTCTTCTATGGGAGTTTTCTTTGATCGAAGTGAAAATTACTTCGTGACATGTCAAGTGATATGCCACGTGATATTATCCGCATGACAAAAACCTTTCACACTTGTGACATTGCAAGTTGAAATGTAACAAATGTGCCTACCTTTAAACTACCTTTGTGGACCTCAATGGCGTGGCGGGCTAGTAGTACCCGGCTGAGACGCAAGAGGTGCGGGTTTGATTTCCGATGCGGGACAAATGTTTGCATGTTCTGCAGATAGTTATTCCGAGTACGGGTGTTGTGGACCATGGAAATCGTAGTTCCCCACGATACAGGGAATCCTATGATGAGGTCAGGCATATGTATGTGACTATTGGGTGTGATATTTTTACTATTATTTAGTATAGGTTCCATAATGCATATCCATAATTTTAACCAATAAATAAAGTTATAATAAATAATGCTGGACATTTTTCACAAAGCATCATCTAGCCCCCAAAGTAAGCAAAGCTTGTGTTATGGGAACTACATGACTGATATAAGTACTACTTATATACTTTTTTATAAATACCTACATATTATATATAGAAACCACCACCCGAGACAAATATTTGTAGATCATACAATCATTTTATAATGGAAATCATTATACAATGATTGAATTATTTCCAGATCATTGATCATTTTACGTCGTCCGTCGTCGGGTATCTTTAAACTGGTCATAAACACGACCCACTTCGATGCACTTTTCAGACTCCGAGAAAGTCTCAATTTACGAGAGATCTCATAATAAAAATCTCTGTGATTTTGGTCGTAATGGTGACTCTCAGTTTATTTGCTTGCGAACCTGTGCATATATTTTTTTATACGTTTGTCTGAGCTCGGCCTAAACTCCGAGCACACACAGAACAGCCATAATACAATCAAACAAAAGCATCTGAACTCACTATGAAAATATATAAATACTTATATAATACTAACTTCTGCCCAGGGCTTCGCCCGCGTGGTACTCGGATAAAAAGTAGCCTATGTGTTATTCTGATGTATTAGCTATATTACTGTAAAGTTTCATCAAAATCCGTTTAGTAGTTTTTGCGTGAAAGAGTGACAAACATCCATCTTCACAAATTTTCGCGTTTATAATATTAGTAGGATTATCTACACAAATAAATAAAGGAAGAATTTTGACAAAATTACATGGTTATTATTTATTGACATCTGGGTCAAAGCCGACCGATTGACGTAACGACTTGCGATTGCAACAGGCACTTATATCCAAAAGAGCTCTCAGCTGTTACATAAATAGTTAACATTCATAAAAACACGCTCACGACTGTATGATGGACATCCTCAGATACATATTCCACGTCCAAAAATAAAACATTATTAGCACATGCCCGTATTTTTGCAAAAAGCATTTCACGTAACAGGTTGCAAGCCCATCGCCTCCTCAGTGAAAATTCATGAATTAAATATCCTATAGCTTACCTAGTCTACACAAAAAAACCTTTTTTCCTGCCATTAATTGAGGTAATTCAAAGTACTTTTATTTTAATTACAGGTGGAGAATCTGACCACATATTCCATCTCCATGGCTACAGCTTCTACATAACCGGCATCAGGGAATTCAACAGTAGTTCCAACACAGATACCATCAAAAAGATGAATGAAGACGCTACTCTATTTCCTGATAAAAATCTCGTAAATCCAGTGCTAAAAGATACGATAGTGATACCTAAGTTCGGGGCGGTCTCCCTCAGGTTCAAAGCCGATAATCCTGGCTTCTGGCTAATGAGGGACGAGAGATCCACTCACTGGACTAGAGGGTTGGACTTTATCCTCAAAGTGGGCGAGCAAAGTGATTTCGTTCAAGCCCCGACAGACTTTCCAAAATGCGGATCGTATGTTGGCCCCGAATATTTTCTAATATGAGATGTGAGGTGGCCGTTGCTCAGTTATTTATTGATATGTGATATGATTGTTTAGGTTTGATGTAGTTTGTACATAAGAAATAAAATATAAATAAATTCACTCTTTATTTATATACTTTGTCGTAGTGAAGTGGTGTGCCGGTACCTTGGTAACTTTGTCTCGAACAATTTTGCGCTGCCTGCATTAGCACGTCTATGAATTTTGATAAGGACTTGAGTAGTCACTCAATCAAATTTATGGAGTTAAATTAGTTTGATAAAGTAGGTAAAATAGCAACTGAATGCTCTACATAAAACGATGAGTAGGTATTTCGACATTTGTTTACAATGAACGCAGGTCATTTTACACATTCGTAACAATGAAATTCTAAACTACATAGTTATGTAGATAACGTCCTCTATGACTGGAAGTAGCAGGCGGAGAAGTAGGAGGTGCGGGTTCGATTTCCGCTGCAGAAACGATTGTTTGTAAGTATAATCTGAATTAATGATTAGTCTATGGATACCATAGTAGGTTAGTTTCTGATACCTGCGACACAAGAGATTCTTATGTGGTATCGGGATTAGGTGTGTAGGTACGTGACTGCTGGACATATACGAGCTCAAAACGGCGAAGGAAAACATCGTGAGATGAGAGAGAACCATGTGCGAAGGTACCGTTAGTATGTTTTTTAAATGTAAAAGTCTTAAATGTCTTCTACACGTTGAGCCGACCGTCCAACCAAGGATCCAACCGTACAACCAAGGTGACCATGGTCGGATTGGCGTGATATTTTGGTAGCATCCGACCGCGTGGACATCGGTTGGCCTACTAAAATTTGTTCGGGACTGACGACCTCTGCTGGGAGCGCTTCCCTCGCGGCTAAGGACAAATAGAGGAATCAACAAGGTCACCTTGGTTAGGCGGTCGATCCATCCGTGTAGAAGACCGTATAGATGGTTAGGAGTAGAGCTCCAAGTAGTAGTAGAGGTCCTTGTGAACAAGTTCTTCCGGAGAAGTGCTACCACCAAACCTCTTTCTGCCGCCAAGTAGTATTGCTCGCATTATTGTGTCCCGGTTTGAAGGGTATGGAATTCCGGTGAAATTAAAAATTTAAAAGTTAAGTCTCAGGGTCGGAACCGTGCGAGTGATGTCTCTGGTGTTACAAGCGTCCATAGGTTTTACGGTAAACATTTACCAACTGGTAGGCTGTATTTTAGTTTACCATTTTATAACTTTTGAAACCATCATGGTTTTGAACACATCACATCAGGGGAGCACATCAAGGCGATAAAAAGTGTTGATACACAAAAATCTGCTATTGCAGAATATCTGTTGAATTCTGGCTCGAATCACTGGATTGAGTTGCATAATCCACAGGTAATCTCAACAGAAAGCCACTACATACCAATATTGGTTCAGGAGGCAATTGAGATTACCAAACACAGGAATTTCAATAGAGAAGATGGTTTTCAATTATCTGGAGACTGGAATCCTGTGGTGAGATTGTGCAAAAATCGAAAAGCATGATACCAGCTGTGCGTCAGGATACTGTTAGTGTTGTGTGTCGGAGCCGAGATGTACTCGTATGTGATATTGGAACCGATGGTAGTGGTATTTTTCGCAATAAAAGAGTGAGAAAGAGGGTAGATAGATTTGTCTGTCACTAACATTCAAAACCTGTAAAGACTTCAGTTCCTCCCGTGATCATGGTACATGCAACTGTGCCGAAATATCGGGAAACATTCAAACTCACAAATCATGGTAAGTATCCCGTTTTTAGTAAAAATTATTTACCACTTTAGTTGTATAAAAAAGGTCTTTTGTTGTGCTAGTCTTTAATTTCTCATAACTGCTCACAGCTGTACAAAAGATAATAAATCGTTGTCACGTTTCGGAAACCGCTTCCTATCCAAGTTGAGTGACTTTATGAAGAATATATGGTAAGCGGCTGCCCAAATAGTGAAAGTGTTCACAATTCGAGGTGCTACCACAGAATAATTAATAATACTGGTGCTACTGCAAACGTATAACAGTGCCGTTTAGGAAGTAGGCCGTGTTGGTTGACCAAAATTGAAGACCAGTTTCACAATACTATCTACTCTCTTGAAGGCTACTTGGCTGCTTTTGTGTGATGATAAATATATTTATATTAAGTATGTAAATATATTTAGTATTCCAATATGCAGCAATGGGCTTGCAACCTGTCACATGGAGTGCTTACTACTTGTACAACCCGCACATGTGCCAGATGTAATATTTGGACAAGTCTTTGGCCATCCTCTGGTCAAAGGCACGCCCAAATATTACATTTGGTATCCTCAAAGATCTACACATTGATCCTCTGTGTCATAATCACTCGTTAACTTTAGCAGCGTCCTAAAAGTTGTCTGCCTTTATAAATGAAATGAAATGAAAGGATAGGGTTAGAGTTAGCGACTTGCTAAGTTAGCGAGTGATTATGAAAGAGAGGGTGAGGGTGTATCTGAGGATGTCCATCATAGGGACAAGGGACGACAATTGCAAAACTCATAATATTATCGTCCGTCAAATGGGGGATATGAAAGTCTATGATCTTTGTAGTTAGAAACATGTACATTTTAGTTACAGCTAGGTACTGAGCATAAATAAATACATGACATGTTTCAGAGTTATTAGATTTTCACATTTGAAGGGGGAGAAATTGGGGGTGAAAGTTTGCATGGGAGTATCGGTTTTTTAAAAGTATGATCTTGACAATTGAAATTGTAGATCATAAATAAATAGTTTATGTGTACACATAAACTATTTATTTACCAAATCGGGTTTTCCGATTTTCACATTTTAAGGGTGTTGGAAATAGGGGTTGAAAGTTTGTATGGGAGTATGATTTTTTTAAACACTACTTGACGCGTTCAAAGCCGCTGGCAACAGCTAGTCAGATATGTGTGTTGGATATAAAGTAAAATAAAATTAAAATCTTTACTTTTATGTAATGGTAAGTACTTCTAAGGTTTATTCGCAAACTAAACTTCAAACTGATTTAGATATCTAGCTAAGTTTATCTGTCGTAGGAAAAAAACTTCATTGATTTCCAATATATTTTAGGTAATAAAAACCACCTATCAGTAAAGTTTTTTTCTTGACTCTTTTCTTTAATTTGAGTTATTTTTTGCAGCAAGTGAAAGCCCGTGGTCTCTCACATTTCATACATAATAAACAGGCGTGACTTTTTATGTTATTAGGTAACTTTGTACTAAGTAGTAATTGATTTTACCTACCTCGATGTTCTGGAGGACCAATAATAAGCGACACTAAAGCCACAATGTCAGTTGATCTTGTGCTATAAATTATGTCTCAGTTAGACATAATTTGTACTGTTGTGGTATTACTAATTGGATCCTAGGAATCAACTAGTTTATCTGTTGAACTGGCCTTAGTCGGTAATAAATCTTACTACTATTATAAACGCCAAAGTTTGTGAGGATGGATGTTTGTTACTCTTTCACGCAAAAACTACTGAACGGATTTTGTTGAAACTTTACAGTAATATAGCTTATACATCAAAATAACACATATACTACTTTTATTCGGGTACCACGCGGGCAAAGCCGTTGGCAGAAGCTAGTAGACATAGTGGATATGGCCAGCGAGTAGTTCATGTCTGAACGAGAGCAAGCCAATGTTCTAGCATCGAAATATTATTTCGTCTTTTTACCATTTATTTGATCTTTTTCTATAATGTGTTCAAGCTATTATGTAGTTCAAGACTCAAATTGCAAAATACCATGTCACAACTTTAACTAGCCACATTGTAGGTCAAAGGCTATGCAATGCTGGATATTGGGTGCATGGCACCTACTTTTGAATTCGTAGTTATTGCAATAATAACTCAATTCGTATTCGTCAGTGAGAAAAATCGATATTTAGTAACCTTCAAACATATTCATTCATTCATTCATATTTTATTGCTGTCATGTACATAGTTTAGTATAGGTGTTTAAACAATACATAAGAAAGTAGGTAGGTAAATGAGCCCCGTTAGGGCGCTGCAACTTTGAGTTCGATTGTGCAAAAAAAATACACCACAACATAATATAAGACATTAAATATCAAAAACAGAATTCCTCACGTGCTCGAATAAAACAAAAGTAAAATATCCCACAAAAAATGTTCCAGCTAGTCGTGATTCCATAAGATGATGATGTTTTTTAGTTTTACGGGAAAAGAGTGAAATTATATCTTCCAGCTATGCCATTAATTATTGTTTTATATATATTAATATGATTAGAAAATAAACGTACAGAAGAAATTCTTCCATAATTAAATGAGATACTAGTGAACTCTACTCGCACGTTTCAACATTTACATCAGAGCCCACACTGACAACACACACACACACTCCGTTAATCTCATTTTACTTTTAGTATAAACACCATACTACACAACACATCACACAGCCATACCTACACACGCATACAAACATTAATAGGCACAACACAACATAAATAATTTATTACTCTAGAACTTTCATTTCACTTTTAATTTTTATTAATACCAACTAAGATTCAGGACAAACACAGGGTCCCCAAGGTACCTAGTTTGGCCTAGCATAGCCAACTAGGCATAACTAGGTAGCCTAGTTTGGGACTCAGTGGAGATGAGAATAATTACTGTAACATAATGTAGGTACTTATTATTGATTAATATTATATTATAATTTATAACTATATCTACCGATCATAGGTACCTACCAATTAAAAATAACGATAAAGATAATTTATTTTCAATTTGAGATGAAACCAAATTCTTTGTAACTAATACAGTGAGTAACTTATAAACTAGAGACATTAACTAATATACAAAGATTGCTCTTATTTTATACTTTTTATAAATTACTACAGGTTATTTTTAAAATAGGTATCTAGTTACAAAACCGTACCCCTCGTGCTAGATTTAACTGTGTTACGGCAGGGTACATGCTTCAAACATCCATAACATAGCTTATTTAAAGTGGAGCAATCGAATTGTTACAACTACCATTTTAATTATTTAAACGCATATTCAATGATACCTCTGTAGTTTCCATTGGGGTATGATTTACATTATTCTTTGTAAAAAACAATTAGGTACCTAGGTATATTGGTAGTACGAGTATTTTGGGAATGCTTCCGCCTGGTAGCGTAGATCTGGAGCAGTTGCGATATCTAAAGATAGTTTGCAACGGTCTTTAGATAGCTAGCTGTTTCATCTGTATTTTTTATTTAGATCTACTTGTATACATATTTGTTACATATTTGTATGAATAAAAGTAATATTGTTTATTTACAAAGAAAAAACCAATCACTACCTATAAGCATCACGGAGTAATATAATTATATTCCTCCTATTTTTGAAGTCTGTTAAGAAGTAACGAAAATGTTTCACTATTGATAGATACGCCAGAGCAGTATTAGGTAGTCACCGCGAAATTGTGTCCATTGGCTGAACAAATTGGCAATGGATAGCGATATTAATTATAATGACCGACGCTATTGCACAAACAGTAATTGTTTGATGTGATAAGCCTTGCTTGTTGGTTAATTAATCCGATCTCGTCACCGAACTCCAAATAGGAAATACCTACACACGTCATGTATGTACAGACAGCGTTCGTTGTGCATACCTAGTAAAACCAAGTGAGATAGCTAAAAAAAGAAACGGTTTTTCGCAAAGTATTGGATGACTCGGGGCGTTTGTGATAGCTTTTAATGTCATCTCCATAGTTTAGTTAGCCTCTTTACGTTACGCTTTGTAGTGTAGGTACCCTACTTTAGCTGGAACCATAGAGGAAATAACCATTACTTTGCTAGAAGAGTTCTTTGAGCAGACATACAAAACAATGGGTTTTTCTATAGAGGACGTGCATCTTCTACTAAAGTAAATAAAATTCAGGACACAATAGGCAGCGGTCGGTGTCTGCGATAACTTTTCCCGCCACGGAATAAAACATGCTAGGTATGTGCCCGATCAATGGTACGATAGCGAATGGCCCAGACATTCGTGATTTAAAGCTTGAATTCTCATTTTTTTAATACAAAAAAGTGACGAGCATACTGCACACCTGTTGGTGTGATAGTGGATAGTCGTTACTGTAACCTATGGACTCTTGCAACACCGAGTAATAAGTCGCATGTTGCCGACTCTGAGACATAAGGTGGCAAAAGTCTCATTTGTCTCTAATTTCACCAGCACCCGGGACAGAGAACTACGAGCTAATGTTCGTAGTCTGCTGCTTAGCGGCAGAGAGGTATGGTGGTAGGTAGGTAGGTACTTTCCCGGACGAGCTTTTCATAAGGAGCTCTACTAATTCTAAGTTTGTTCATCGTGCCCACAAATACACACCCCCGGCCACTTCAAAATCATATATAATCCTCTCCATCCAAAGGTTCTCTGGAAGAGATCGCTTTTAAGCGATACGACCGCTCATTGTACCTTTATTATGATGTGTACAAAATTGTTGGTTTTATTTTTGTATCATAAGTGCACATTAAAGTATTGATTCATCCATTCAAATCTCGGTAGTGAGGTCTCTGGTCATGTCACTGTTTCTTTTTCTTTCCTGGTCACCCTGGCCTTGGTTTGTTTCTTTTCAGTGACCAATATGTTAGTTCTGAAAAAGATTCGTAATTACGAATGTAATAATACAATAATTAAATATGTAAATGTATCAAATATATCTACCGGTTGGTAATAACGCGTTGATTGGATCGTGGATGTTGTCGGTCAGTTGTCTAAATTTGTCGATGTAAAACGTAAATTACGATACGTTTTGGACCAGATTGAAACTTTCTATTCCGTTCCTTTTCTATGAATAAATAATACTGGCCATTTTCATACCTCTACAGCATCATCTAGCTCCTAAGTAGCAGAGTTTGTGTTATAGGAACTATATGACTGTTAAACTACTTATAAATATTTTTTTTAAATACATAGGTACATACATATTATACATAACAACACCCAGACCCGATTTTTAAAAATATTTTTTTCAAATTACTGTTCCTTTTTATAACAAGAGCTGTTTTTGATATTTTTCTACGGTGAGACTCTTCACCGCTTGGGTGATATAAGAGGAAATATTGTCTATCGCGACTCTAAGCCTACCGACCTACATATATGCCTGAACTACCCAGTTATTGGTTAAGCTAGGTGAGGTAAGGATAGAGGTATAAGAGGTACGTGTAAATGCAAACTACGAGGCCGGTCAAGTACGTGCGATTTATTGGAGCGCCAGTTGAAGAATGTTCGCAAACATAAGTGAGAACAGTTTTAATATTTAGAGTTACACTAGTAAACTAGTGACTCCCACATCGCACCATAGATTAACTACTCTAGCGTATCCCTACAATATTAAAATACCTTTGAAAGCAACGACTTGTTATAAGTAACGCTGTTCCGATAATATTTTAAATTCTTTGTTCCTTCATTAGCTTACAATGGTATTGTTTGGTTATTGAATACCTCGCCCTCCTCGCCTGAGCTCGCTTGAACGGAACTTGCTGGTACCTTTCACTTTTTGAGGCTTTTTGCCATGTTTTTATCAGTCTCGTTCCATTGTATCTTTGTGCTACACAGCAAGGCTTAAAGTGCTGCGGCATTTGTGGCAATTCATTCACGAGATGACCTATATCTAGAGGGAAAAAATCTAACTAATAATTTGAATAGAAATCAATATAAATAGGTTTATAAATGTAACTTTGCAATGGTGCTCGTTTTGACACCATGTGAAGAAATACCATTGATAATATGAGTTAATCCTCTTTGATCTTCGATGACTAATCCTTGTTCCTGTTAGATGCTTTATTTTTATATTTTACTTCCACATTAATACCTACGGCGCACATGAGTTGGATAGTAGAGTTAATATTATATACCAAGGCACTTTTTTTATTTAAATAAATAGCTGCAAGGGAATGAAAAACAGTGTTTTCTATTTAACCGACTTTTTTATTTAGGTCCTTGGCAGTCAGTTGCAACTATAAAAATGTTGGAATAATCGAGTAGAACAGATTTTGTTAGAATTTAGATTAATTATCATCATCTTCATCAATTGCCTGTAAAAGTCCGCATTTGGACATACGCCCTCGCCCCAAAGAGTGCTACGACGAACGATCTTAGGCAACTCCCATCCACCCACTTTACTTCGATTCATCTCTGAAGACTGCGTTATTCGGTTTTGTGGTCGCCAATCGAGGACCTCATTAAGAGCCAACATTTGCTAAAATACCGTGGGGTGGTGACTGACGACAATGAATTTATCAAATAGTTTATTCCAATTATAGTCTCGTCAAGAAAGCTATTTGTAAAAAACTTGTCTTAACCGGAGAAAAACTATCTAACCACAATTAAGCCCATCACACACGGCAGCTATAATATATATTAAACAGATAGATAAACTCTTTATAGCACACCAAAGCAAAATACAAAACACAGGAATTCATAAATATAAAAGGTACAATGGGCGGTCTTATCGCTAAAAGCAATTAATTAATTAATGTATATTACATCTCGGGATGTATAGTTTGACAGTATCACAAACACAGCAGGTAATGCAATGTATCTTTCCCTATATTTGACTGGTGTACGTCTCGACTGATGCACTTTCTAGTTACTAAGTTACTTCTGTTTGAAGAGAGATCTAACGTAATATACCGAAATGTATTGAGGCGTATCGATATATTAATGTATATTTTCATATCGCTTGGTATCTTAAGATACGAATTTGTAAAAATTTAATTGTCGAGTGTTGTCTACTAAAGGGTCTTATGGCATGATGTATTGAAATATATCGAACTATAATATACATGTTTACTTTTGAGCTGCCGTGTGTGATGGGCTTATTTTTTGTTTTATAATATCTTCCACATGCACATAATTTGATGCCTATCATAAATAAAGACTGCGTTATCTAACTACCTGCGTTATATAACCTAGGTGGTACCAACCAATTGTCTAGAGAATGTTCCACCACATGATCTAATCAACAACGTTGTCAAAAACTTCTGCTATATTCTAAAATGGCGATAAATAGTCAATGGCCAATAAAATATGTATAATAAATATGTAAAATCGTGTTGACATCATAGATACGCTCTACTAAAGTTATACTTTCACTGAAAATTAAAATGGCCATGTTCAGTAACAATGGTTTCTTCTAAGTATATAAATACTAGCTTCTGCCCACGGCTATGCCCGCGTGGTACACGGATGAAAAGTAGCCTATGTGTTATTCTAAGCTATATTACTGTAAAGTTTCATCAAAATCTGTTCAGTCGTTTTTGCGTGAAAGAGTAACAAACATCCATCCGCTTACCAACAGGTGGGTCCTATGCTTGTTTGTCACTTTAGCTGTATAAAAAAACATAATTTACCCTAAATAACTTTAGTGGTGCACTACAGGCACATGAGACTTTTCATCCGTTAAGTCTCAGGGTCGGCAATGCGCGATTTATACCTCTGGTCACAGATATTATAATACTAGTACTCTGGTGCTGTAAGCGTCCATAGGTTCAGGTAATCACTTACCAATAGATGGAATGTATACTTGTTTGCTATTTAAGTGGCATAAACGTCAGACCTTAAGGTACAGTGCAAAAGTGAAGTTTGTATTAATTCTACGAGAGCGAAGTGACGAGCGTTCTACTAAGTTGCCTCTATTTTCGCAACTCTATCGTGGTCCTTACTTAAAAAAAACTTCAATTTGTAGCCTGTAGAGCCTTCGGCACAAAAGGGATCACGATGCAATGATAGGCTTTTAAGAGGAGTAGTTCACGTTTATCTGTCGCTATTCAATATCCTATCATAACTGTTGGCGAATGGGACTTTGATCTTCGGCTTGTTTTTATGCTGTTTTATTTCATTGTGATTGTAAGAGACCATTGGTTTTATTTATAAAAATATTTAGTTATTTGAAGCGCTCGGAACGTGGCTAGTTAGCAGGAATATTTTATTTATCTCTTTTATGAATTTATTCATTTTATAATAAGTTTTAACCATTGGTAAAAAGAACCAGTGCAATTTAAGGATTTGGGTGCTTTTGTCTAGTATAAACATTTGACCACTGTTATGGATTCCATGGTCCTCTCGTTTCGTCAAACTTTGAATATAAATGAAATATTCAACCTCAAGAGTTATGTCGCTTCCTACGTCTAATGAGCTGAATAGGTTCCACCTAAAGTTCCCTGCTCGTGTTGTGGCACAATCTGTAAGAGAAGTCCTATCAGGGATGCGTCAATGTCATTCAACTAAATATAAATATCATTAATTCATTCAACGTGTTAATCATCATAACTCAAGAGAGGCCCTCTGCTGGATATATTCTCTATAGTAGCTATGTTCAAGCACATCCAAAGGTTGTCTGGAAGAGATTGCTCTTAGCGATAAGGCCACCTATTGTATCACCAAAATCTGGTTTATAGGATTATATGTAGTGTTGGTGTAATTCTGGTGTATACAATAAAAAGTTATCTACCTCTGCTGCCACGAACACGCTCTACGAAACCCAATAGCGCGAATATCCACGATCAGTAATAGTCTTGAATTGTTGAGTTTGCCTACAAACTATAAAACGCATTTAAGTTTGGCGTGAACTATATCCGATCCCGCATGCATTAGTGATGCGGACGCCTTCTGCAAAATCCCGTAAAAGTGTGGTCTAGGGGTAAATTATTCAGCACTGCCGCGGGCTATAAGTCTGATGTGGTACTGGATTATCTGTAGACACTCTTGTCTGTATTTTCCTGCTTTAACATCATTCTCGAAACAAGGGATTCCTAACACCTATGACTGTTTCTCGTCTATGCTCGCAATTGGACTAAAATGCTATATTAAGATAGAATTTCATTAGATTAATCCTATCAAGCTACTTTTAAACATACTTAGTCGGTATGAGTATTAAACTAATTTTGTAAGCAATAAGAAATTGTTAAGGTCCTGCAAAGAGTATAACTCTAATAAGGGGAAAAGACTCATCGCTGCCTACACAAGACGAGAGAGCCTGTGTTATGCAATGCAAACATTTTGTTCTGAATATCAAACCAGTCCCAAAGGTTACTTACAGGTTAGAGATACGAGCATATTTTATCAGCAGAAATGTATTTTTAGCCTGTGCAAATATTGAATGTGCTGGTTTTCGTTTCAGGTATCGGCGTTTGAACACGATATTGAACGGAATGCTCTTCTGTCTGTCTATTTTGATACTATTCACATATTATCGTTTGTTGGAGACCTTTTGGTGCCCGTTGTACAGCCATCATTTCCGCTTGATCGCATAAAGGGGGCGTTGCCTTGCTTTTCTTCAGACTGGCCGATTCAATAGCCAAAACATGGAGAATAGCATTCTCCAGTTCATACTCACTTCCGGAATTCCCAAATTAATTCCAAAGATCTTTTAAAAACAAAAACAAAATGGCCTTAACGGAAGGTGACCAAGAAAGAAGTGACGCAATGAAGAAGCCCACTCAGAAAGCTTCAGGCGGCCTGGCCTACACATTCTGACTTCGGGTTGGCCAACCGTACAAAATGTGTTTGGTAGATATCACTAGAGATAAGACCGCCCATTGTAGGTACAACATTTTCGAAGTTTGTAGTCCTTATCTAAGCGACCATACTTCAAGAATGAAATATTAAGTGGTGTGCACTAAATAATTTTCTATATATTCTCTTCTTGGTTCAATAAAGACATAACCTCAGCAGACATAGCATAACCCACATGAGAGTATAGTCCGGAACACTGGGCTTTCGCACGCAATTCAACCATACGGCCTTGTGACCAACTAGGTTAATAGACGATCCAGGTACCTACATTTTAACCTTATTTCAAGCGAGTAAGGCTGATGTTATTCGGAGGGTATTCTGCTAGACAAGGAAGGTACTCTTACTGTTTTCGAACCTTCGCCTTTTATCGGGTTTCATTGCTTTCGCGGAAAATACAGGGGTCCAGGTGGCTAAGTTTTACGACGAGCTCGTGCCCAGATAATGTCTGGCCTCGCTAAGATATTTAATACCTATCCGCACGTATATTTCTATGACTAATAATGCTGTAAAGGTGTTACAGTCATACAGAATGTTCTAGAAAATTTTGTTCAATAGCTTTTGAGAATTTGGCTTTTTTCTAGAAATTTTAATAGCTCTTTTTATTGCAGATTGAAGGGAGCATGATTGATAATCTTGTATTGCACAAAATTGTGTCAGTTTTTACCTGTTTTTCAAAAGGGCAGTTGTTCTATGAGCTGAGTCCGTTGAATTGGCAAAAAGCATTTGCATTTTATGATTATACGAATTGATTATTTTTATGACGAAAATTTATCAAAAACTGAATCATATGAATAAAAAATAAATACCTATAAATAAATAAATAATGCTGGACATTTTCAGACAACATCAGCTAGACCCAAACTAAGCAGAGCTTGTGTTATGAGAACTACATGATTGATATACCTACTACTAATATTATTTGTTTTGTAAATACATACATATTATACAAAGAAAACACCCAGTTTCGAGACAAATATTTGCTGATCATACAATCATTTGTCCCGCGGCGGGAATCTCGAATCCGCAACCTTCTGCGTCTAAGGCGGCCTTTCGCCCATTGCACCGTGTGAGGTCGTCAGTTATTCAATTTCGCTTTATATTTTGGATATTCTATTTAATGGGTAAATAACCAAAGGGATTGGTGGTTATTGCGGCATACCCACCAATCCCGGAAGTTAAAGAGGAAAATATATTATGTTATGGGATGGGGCAATAGGTACGATTACCCTGTAGGTAGGTATGATTACTTTTTATGAAGTAGACGAGCTTGTGTCATAGTATAAGTAGAATAGCTCAGCAATATTCTATGATCCAAACATAATGTTTTTTCTGTGAAAAATATTTTAATAACGTGGCTACAGCCGCATCTTTTATCATGCTTGGAATTATGATAAATTGAGCAATTTCGGCGTCACTGAAAAAATCCACGCTGTTTAAAATCTAGGTAGAAAGCTTTTATAAGTTTATTGTTGTTAATTTATTACGTTGTTAACAAGATATATTCACGTTCTAAGAGGAGTTAGTTAAAGTAACATTATATTTAGGCATTAGCGATGCCATTCTACAAAACATCATTCTACATAACGTTAATTCTTAACGACTTCTTCGAACGTTAGTTCTTATTTCTACGTAATGTTAATTCTTAACGAGTTCTTCGTAGCATTAGTTCTTAATTCTACGTAACAATTATTTTTTCCAAAATTACAAAATCGATTGTAGCTCCCTCTTGTGACTTGTGGCGATAAAACATCTATCTAAAACCATCCCTGAAGACATTCAAATCTATTGCAATAAACTGATAAGCAATTTTATTCCAAAATTTTAATATTCATATTGTAAAAACTGGAATTTTCACGTACCGCACTATCGTTGAAGACACCGACTAAGTTTCGGCTCATTCCGAGTGTCTTAATCAGGATGAGTGATCGCGACGCTCTCCCTCCGCGTCACGTCGTGCATGTGAATTTTCACGTACCGATTGTGCGGTACGTGAAAATTCCCGTTTTTACAATATGAATAATTGTTGCAGTTTCGGAGAGAAATGGTGGCAGACAAACAAAAAAATAACACCTTATGACAAGCGCATATACGGGATCCTTACACGGCGGGCGGATACGAAGTAAAAAAATATATGCAAGAGATTCATATAAACTCTCGGAAATGTCACGTGATCAATTTTCGATTTCCTGTACATTTTTAGTTTTTATTAGCGTAAAAGATCGTAGTAAGTCAGAACAACATTATTTATCAGTTTAAAAATACATCAGGAAATTCTATACAGGTATATAACGTATTTGTTCGAATCTTTCCTTAGAGAGGGCTCTAATAATAGAAGCCACCTTGATAAAATGACACCAGCAGTTGGCTGGTCGCCAGACGCGTTTATCTTTGCTTGTTCCGATTTATCACTCCAGCACATCAGTGTTATCAGATCAATGTCTAGTTTCATTTGTGAAGGCTCAAGGATAAAATGAAATCTAACTTGAACACACTCTTTATGGGAAAACTCATTAACTTTTTTACATAATGTGGATTGTTGTTAATTGTAAGCATCTATAGATTTGTCTCTCTCAGAATTGGTTTATTCAAGTGGCAATAGGTAGGCTACATAATAAAGCCGTAATAATCTTCCAGATTAACCAGACGGTGGAATCTCGCCCACATATATTATGGACCAATATTAGTTTACGATAAAGATTACCTAAATCACTCTTTTTGTTTATTTTAAATTTGTTTCGTTAGTTAAAAACATAGTCACCCGTGTAGATCCGGTTCGGATCGGAGGAGGGCCAAATCCCAATATATGGTTTTGGTGCCATGTAAAGATTGCGGATATAGTCAGTGGTTAGAGGTATCCCAGGAGAGTCCATCATGACACTCTTTAGAGGAGGCCTAACATTAGACTTCTTAGGGTTGATAGTGTTGTTGAAAGCATAAACCTGTAACTTGGTATATAATAAGTAGTTTGCTAATCTTAGAAAAAATATCTTATGTTAAACAAATTTTTACGTATAAGGTATTTTCTTTTTAATACTGTACCAAACAACTATGTAAATAACATAAGTACATCATGGTCTTTGGAGAAAACAAACTGCACAAAATGTAAGTGGAAAACTCCTTTTAGAATTATAAGAGCAATCGTGAGGTCGCGCTGATTACATTTTTATTGAGGTGCACTCGGATGTGAGCATAAACATAGTAGCGTTTTATGCTTGAGCTGTGAGAAACTGCTCTACAATATTACAATATTATAATTTGAGAAAGGCGAATTCATATGGAATAAACAGCTTCTGATGGAAGAACCTAATGCTCATAACACCTGCCTAATGAAACAAAATCAAACACGGATCTATACTCAGTACGTGGATCCGAAAAGATAACAAGGAGGAGGTAGTCAGAGGCACATTCAAAAAAACATTAATAATAATAATTATGCTGGAAATTGTCACACACATTAATCTAGCCCCAAAGTAAGCAGAGCTTGTGTTATGGGTACTACATGACTGATATACTACTTATAGTCATTTTTTTTGTAGATACGTTCATGTTATATATATATACATAGAAAACACCCAGATCCTAGACAAATATTCGCATATCATAAAAACATTTTTCTTTTGTGTCTCAGACGGACCTGCGCCACAGAGGTCGTTAAAAATAATAATATAATGTCTCCAAAAGTAGCTATTGGAACGAGCGAGAGTACTCTCGTAAGTATTACTTTCGTCAAAAAATCCGTAAATAAACTGGTATTACAGACTGGAAGTTAATTCCTTGTCTCCATGGTGTAATACGGGAGATACGAGACAGTTTCTGTTTCTTTTGTCCTCGTTTTTCCTTGTAGACGCTCTGTTAGTTTTTATGCTCGACGGCACATTGTGATGCGATTAGATTAATTGAGGAAGGAGATATGTTTTACATAGAGTGTAATATAATAATGTTTGTTTGAGTGAAAATAAAACAGTTTGGTCGTATTAAATTATGTTCATAGTTCAGCAAGTCACTGCTGGAGGTCTACTCTACAAACCGATAAACGATATATCGCTTCAATTATCGTGCTAAACCTACTCTACGCTACATCGTTTCGACTATCATTTGAACGAAGAAACGACCGACATTACTTTTGACAATCGATGTCGTAACCCTACTCCGGCATCACTAAAAACGATACGATAATTTGAATTTGACAACGAAACAAATGTCAACCGACGAACTTATTAACGATGCCCTTGATGCTATCGTGCGCATTATCGTTTCGGGTTATATTGTTGTGTTTTCTGATAAAATCATCTCCATTACCGGAGATCTCGTTTACCGGACTCCGAATCTTTTATACCTTCGAGCCCTGCTGCCTACTGGACTCTCTGCATTCTTTTCATTCGGCCTCGGCCTGCTGCACTACGGACTCTTGATTTGCCTCTTGTTTTGGAATAATGGCGAGATTTATGCTTGCCATGGAAGCCATCCACGAGGAAAAGACTTTACAAAAACAACATTTTAAAGTGACGGTTGGATTTGAACAAAATTCCCGACTATAATTTCATCGGGAATTATAAACATAGTAAAAGTTTGTTTGAAGGTAAACTTGTATTTTTTTTTTAACTTCATGATTTTTTTTTTAATAATTAAAAATAAAATTGTTGTTAAAATAGTGCTTTAAACTTTAATGCTGTGTGTACTAGTATCTTTTTAATAAACGAATTTGAATATTCACCCCGACGAATTTTTGCTTCAACTTCAACTTCTTAATTATGGCTTCTGTGGCTAGTTGTCACAAGAATTTTACTTGTAAAGTTTTCAAATCACAGGCGTGTTTGTTGATTTGACATTTGACGTTGTCACTTCATTTACTTTCATAGATAATTGTTATCATTTTGCCTAAAAAGTGACATAAACAGTCAAGCAAAAAGATTTAGGCTTAATGTCTATTATCCAAGCCTTTAGATTTTCCTATCATTCGTTCCGAAGATTCGATACATATTGTCTATGCTTTCGACAGACGACAAAGATTGCGAACATTTTTGAGAGTAGGGTACGGCCGAATAATTCGGAGCACTATCGTATCGTAACGATAATGTCGTTATCGTTTTACGGAGTAGACCCCCTGGACATACTCCAAAGAAAAGCTTCCAGCAAAACATTTTCTACCCAGTGGGAACTGTCGGTCCCAGCGAAAGATATCATGTTACTATCCTCCGACACTGAGGATAACACTATACTTCCATCACTACTTTATGGCTGTCAAAGTTGGCCTCTGACCAGAGATATAATTCGGAAAATAATGTCATTCCAAAGAGCCAGAGAGAGATAATGCTTTGTTTAAAATTAAAAGATAGAGTCAAATGCGAAAAAATCAGACGTATTACGAAGGACGCAGTCAGCATGTTATGCAAGCTAAAACGGAATATGATTATAAAATGATCATATCGCTAGAACCAAAGATGGAGGATGGAGCGACCGGATCCTGCAACCACCACCTGGGTACCAACCCACGAGACGCGAGACGGACGAGAGGCAGACCGAGGAGAACGTGGTGTGACAACATGAGGTAGCGCAGAACACCTGGACTCGACTAGCACAAGACCGACTACAATGGAACCGTATGGAGGAGGCCTACGCCCAATTTTGGGTGCCAAAGTAAAATAACAATTTTGAACAAGAATGTATGTAGATTAGATCATAGATTATTTGGAAATAAAGGCTTTATTATTATTATTGTTATCCTCTGACACTCGAGTTGGTCATATACGATCGCACTTAAATAAACAAATACCCAACTGACATATGCATAGTCCTGACTAGGATTCCCTGTGTCGTGGGTAACAGGAACTACGAGTACCGTGGTACCACAACACCCAGACCCAACAGACAGACATATTTAACAGCATAGCGAACATATCTTTGCAAATTTAAATATTCCAGTGAAAAATATAAACATCCCAGTGAAAAAAAAAGTTTGGCTGACCTTCAGTCGAATTATGGCGTAAAAGTACATATAGCATATTTTATATGCAAATATCCAGAGACCACACTACCTCGACAATAATTCAATATTGGATTCTAGCTAAGGAATTATTTAGATTCCATTCAAATATTTACATTTGCAGGCTTCCAGTTTGGCAATGCTGTTTATAATAATTGCTTGGAATAATTTTAGAGGCAAATAAATTATCATAAATCTACTGTAATTATATTATACGTTATAGCATACAAGTACCTACTGTCATTTAATAATTAATCTTGTATTACAATTGATATACCTAAATTATTGACATTTGCACACCGTTAGAATATAAGGGTATATATAAATTGTATCATCATGTCTGAAAATTCATGATGAAAATTGTATAATTTGCATTATGTCTTACCTATAATGCAATAAATGTTCTGATTACTGATAAATGCAAAATTTTATTCCCAATTAGATACCTAATAAGGACTATCTTTTGACAACGATATATCCCGGTAACACGTGTGCAATGTCTTGCCAAAAAAAAACTTGGTATTAATTTAAAATGTAAACAGTCCATCATTTCTGACGACTTGCCGATGGTAGAGAGAAAAAATATACTTATAGTACAAATAAAATTTTATGTATCACAGCGGGATTAAAACTTGCTTTTATGTCTCAGTCGGCTACCCGCCCAGGGTCCTCAAAGTCATTTCGACTGCTTCAGATCCATGGAGACATTGCTCTGACTACACTCCTTATAATATTCTGAAGAGGGTGGTCAGAGGCAATGTATTATTATTCCTCTTTATTTATTTTTAATCTCAGGCTTATACCTGGAGCCTTTATAGGCATTAGTGGAGCCGAAGCTAACACTAAGAGGCCTTTTTGTACAATACAATATATAAAAAACGGTTTTTCGTGGATGGTGAATGATGAAACTATTGGATATATTGGGTGATAATCTGGACTATTGCAGGAGTAAATGCTTAAGGAATGGTTGCTGGGCTATGTAGGATGAAACGGCACCTGCCAATTCTGACTCAAATTCAAATCAAATCATAGGCAGGTGATGACTTGCCGCCCACTAAACGGGCACCATAAGTGCCGCCAACGATAGGCAGCGTAGAGGCAACGTTGGTGTGGACGGCTAAAGGGTTTCGAGAGGTGTGCTGCAGTTTCACTAAACGCTACTCCCGGCTTTATGCCTTTAACACTTCCACCATTGGAGCATAGGTTCCGCTCTTGCGCCTCCACCTCCGACCGGCCGGCTAAGGCAAGCCGAGGGTCAGGGGTCTCCGTCGACCCCAGGGAGTAATGGGGCTCCGCGGTGTCGCCACGCACCGAACGCTCGCCACAGTCGCACCCTGCGGGATTATTATTATTATTCTTCACAAGAAACATGTTGATCTGACTGCAAAGTTCCCCTTCAGGTGGAGCTTCGGCGCTTCGAACAGAAACATCCCAAAAAAATCGACCAGGCGGGTAACGATTTCTTGGCTTGGTATGGACACCGCGTAACAAACGGGAGGTTACGGGTTCGAGTGCCGCCGAGTTTGAATTTTGTCATTTAAAAAAAAACTTTTTAGTCCTACGTTTACTTTCTCACGTAAATATATCTCATTTTTCCGTTTCCCTACTCAAAGGCTTGATTTTATCACAAATCTCGTTCTGCAGTAAACCGGTATTGCTGTACACAAAGACCAACGCTGTAGCGGGTCTACCGTGATTGGCTGCTACTGAAGTTTTGTGCATAAATGTAGAATTATAAAATCAGAAACATGCCGCCGTTCATGCTACGCCGCCGTAGTGAGTCTACGGGGGTTGGTTGGTTGGTTGGTTTGTTTCCGTTTTGAAATGATTTAAACGATCGATCATGTTACTCTTTTCATTAAAACTTACACAAAAATTTGAGTTTTTATCTGTACAATGAACTTGTTGAACATTGAACAAAGCATTTTAAATTTTGGGGCTTTCCATTGATTACAAGATCGTCTCTTTTATCACGTACATAGATACGTTTGAATAAAAATAGCGTCTAGCTGAAGGTTATAAAAAAAACAATATACAATATAGTTTGTACAGTGCATAAAACATCAATAAACAGTCTTATTTTTACAGACAATTCAGCTAAAAATTTGTTCCATTTAAATGTGTGTATTATAAATTTGGTTCTAACTGCCTTGTAAGAGCCAGTTATTTATAAAATTAATAAAAGCTTCATAATTTCCCCGGTGAATTGAGGGCTATGGAAAGTGAACGGAATTGCTTCGCATCGCAATAGTATGCTAAATCACAAAAGCCAAGGGGTTAGATGGTGTCATGAGGCCAAATTAAACACAATTCAAGAGAAAATAACCGCTTGAGACAGGCAAACATTTTGTATAATCTATTTTTTGAATTATGGCATAGCTCTGCTTTTATTTCAAACTTCCTTCTGACTATATTGATCGGATCTTGATTTAACTGTGTTGAACCCACGTTTTTTATTGTACAAACACTAAAAAAGTCTTTCAATATTGTCAACAAGCTATAAAAAGCTCACAAGATAAAAAGGATTTGAGTACGAGATAAAATAGAAAGCCAAACGTCATCAACAGTCTTTTACGATCACGCATCCAAATAAGCGAGACGCTAAACCTAAATTTCGAGCACAAGGGTTTTCGAGCGATAAAATCGTAATCCAACCCCTAATTTAAAGTTGAACCAGTCCTATCATATTCATGTAACGACCGTAGTCTCGTAGTTTAAGTTCGGAAGGTTTCGTGAACAATGGTTTAAAGTGTCACAAAGGGCGCGAATACTAAACGAATGGAGGCTACACGGCGGCGCGCTGGGCGGGCGGGGAGCGGGGCCGGGCACGCGCCGGACGACTAGTGGGTTACCAGGTTATTGGGCTCCTTAGATCGTGGGAAATGTTTTGAGTTATTAGCCAAACGGTGACTTTCAAAAAAATAACATTGTATTAAAATATTGAGAACCGTGAAGGAAAACATCTTGAGGAAAATGGCATGCCCTAGAATTCATAGGTTTAAGCCATTGGTTCGATTGTTGGAACACTATTCCTTGCTACGGACAAGTACTAAATTTAATATTTGGACGTACTTCGAGTAATTTCTATTTAGTACCATCACATATCTACGTACTGAGTAATAATCTGATTTTTTTCCATCATGGGGCATACAGACGTGAGCGTACATGTTGTCTTTTTTTTGGATTTTAAAGTTCCTGTACGGTGAAAAAGTATTAAATGATTTTTATATTATCTTCAAGGAAATGGTTTAATAATGAAGTACTTTCAACTTATTTTTTTTCTCAAAAACAAAATAATATATTTTATACTAATTTCATTCACCAACTCAATTTGACATTAACTTTATATACATTATTTTATATGTTGGTAGGTACCTAGATTTTGTACGCTGCTGCTGCTCTAAGCACCTACCAAAATATGTACCTACCTATATTTACAAAATAAATACGATTTGATTTGTGTTGACTCCATTACTCTCGGGTAAAAAAACGAATTTATAGAAACAAAATAAACAATGTACCGGAAAAGCATAATGACAAATTGTTTCTGGCAACCCCAGAAAGGCGGACGGACTCAAGCGCGCGAGACCGGGGCGTGCGAACGCCGCAAACCTCCGCCAGACCCTCCATACAAAAGTAATCGTGCTCCGTGCTAACTGCTGTGTGAAACCCACCCGGGCATACCCCACTAACTGTGTGTGCCGCGAACTGAACGCGCCATCTACGCCTGTTGCGTCCAACTCACCCTGAAAACCCCGAAAACCCCCAAAAACCAAGGCCGCACCTTTTTGGACCCTAGTCGATAAACTCGTAAGTACTTTAACGTTTCTTTCGTTGTCGTAAGCGCGGTTTCTACACTTTAAGACGCTGGTTCTACTCGTACTAACATGGATTTTAAAATGCCAACAATTTTTTATGAAGTAGGTATTATTGGTCTAGATGTTTTGAAATATTAAGTAGGCTTGATTATGAACCATGGTAACCGGTATTACGCAATAAAGATTTCGTACCTACCTACCTACTACTACTGCCAGTGAAATATTATCCAATTTCGTAATGAAATTTTCGTTACGCACGCATGAGGAAATAAATAATGTTTATTCAAATTTAGCTTAATTTTTAAAACAAGACACCTTATGGTAATTAATTGAATTGTGTACTTGGAAGCTCAATACCTTTTAATTTAAAGCAAAAAAAAAATTTTGCTTTAGATTCTTGAATGTTCTTATAATTCTTACACAGAATATTAGGTGAGGCTTGTACAAAGTACATGGCTCAAGGCAAACACAAAGGCAAGTTCAACCCTAAAAAGAGTTTTCTTCCAGCGAACCATTGAGGAGAGATAGAGAAGAGATGAAGTTGGTAGAACAAGAAACGAAATATTATTATACTTAAAATACCACTATATTTTAATAAAGTTAATATTATACATACCTACTTGAACTACCTATAAATACACATAAACCGAAAATAAATACAATATAATCTTATTCATACATTAGGCATATAAAAACATCTTTATTCATTGTATCTTTTCAAAAAACCTACATTTGTGACAGTTTATTAAGACATGGTTCCTGGTTAGAAGATCAAAGAAACCAGTCATATAATTTTACTCTCCGAGTTTCGTCCTCGCAAGACGTTTAATTACCTAATTACCCACTAATTAAGTAATGTATTAGTAATTTAACTAATGCATATGATAAAAAAATCTTCTTTTTACCGAGTATTGTCCGAGTATGTCATTGCACATCAGCTTCCCCGTGGAAATATAAAATTCGATAACCTACGTGAACCCGAGTCCAAATAAAATTAAACATTAATTCGAAACTATCCAAAAGCGGATATTATGCAGATAGGCCATGAAGTTTATCCCCCTTGCTTTTTGAACCATCTCGCATAAATCTTCCTGCATAGGGTTTTACGACACAAACTGAATAAAGGATACGACATGGACCTCAGAAATGAAAATTAATAGTTAATTCCTCGTATGTCCGGGTATGTTTGACACATGGTTTCCTTCCGAGCGAGCTGCACGATGACACATGAGCTTCCTGTAGCTCGCTTTGTACGCTTGCCTCTCGACGAGAGTGCTCTCTACAGCATGCAACAGGACATTTCAGTATTGGAGTTGTGATTATGATTAGTTGACTCAGTAAGATAAATTGATTGGTTAAGTTACATGTACGATAGCCTCTGCTAACGGCATCACTCGCGTTAAACTCGGATTAAAAGTATACTATGAAAGGTCACGAACTATACATGTTTCAGATTTCATTTAAACTGGTTTAGCCGTTACGGAAATATTTAGCAATAAACATATAAATATACACACTTTTCACATGTGGCACAGTGGGCAAAGGCCCGCCTGAGATGCAGAAGGTTGCGGGTTAGATTCTGGCTGCGAAATGTTTGTATGATCTGCAAATATTTGTCTCGGGTCTGGGTGTTTCAATGTAAAATATGTATATATTTACAAAAAAAATGTTTATATGTAAGTAGTATATTTGTGATGAATTTCCCATAACACCAGCTCTGCTTACTTTGGAGCTAGATGATGCTGAGTGAAAATGTTTGGCATAATTATTTTATATATAACCATGATCTTCAAAGTAAAACTGGCATTATAGGATCATTTCCACAGTTTCCGTAACTTATTGTTGATGAGAAATTTTGCTAGCTTATTGGAACCAAAATCGGAATCTACGCATATCATATGCATTCTAAATTTGATACTTTTTTTCACTATAGCCATAAAAAAATCCTTGAAGTGATTTTGGAAATCATTACAACGTTATAACTGTATCCCGGTATTCCCCAAATTGTTTCATTTAGAAAAACAGGAACAGAAACATTTTCCTTTCGTTATAACTTCGTAACGCCCCACGTATAGAAATAAAATTGTCGGGAACAAAGAAACGGGATAATTTATTCCCGGGGGATGCCTGAGCTCACTCTGGATGGACAACACGGACATCCGTGGTTTTAGACAAGAGCTGATAATAATTTTCTTGACGACATAACTGTGGAGCACGTTTTTGGTGGATAGCACACTCTTTTGATTGCACACACAGGAAGAGTACAAAACATGGGAACTAAAAATTACATCCAAGGTGCGGAGGTTTAATCGCTAAACGCGATCTCTTTCAGGCAACCTTTGGATGGACAGAATTGAACAAAATTTAAAGACGGTGGTGTAGGAGTATAACATATATTTATACAGCGAGAGATTCATATGATCCTATATTGTATTCCTAATATGTATTGAGTGACATCTCGTTATAACTTCGACTAGATTGTTTCCACGGTTTTCCCCACGTATGATGAGGATAATAAGTGTTATTTCTAGGTCACCAACTGTTGCAAATTTCATCCAAATCCCGCCGTTGCGGAGATTAACTAGCAACAAACATTCAAACTATATTACTATATTGATAATAGTAATTTCATACCTATCCTAGGTATGAGATCGATTAGGATATATTTGCAGATTAGATTTTTTGAGCATTTGGCTCTAGGTTCAATGAAGGGTTTTTCAGAATAAGCTGGCAGTGATTTTATTGCACCATTTATCTGACTTGACTAAAAACAATTTCACCAGTAGAAATAATTACACGGAGAGAGTTGCCTGTCTCGAAGATGCGATTATCGAAAAAACATGAAAAATTTGTCTCATGTAAACTCAATGTATGATATCTGCTTGTAGAAGGGAGATTATTGCCTCGCCTTGAAAGTCTCCATGTAAACAAAATTTGAAGACAAGAATTACATGTCTTGTCGTGTAAACGATCACGCATGGTGAGTTTTATATGATATAATCATAGGCGAGTGTTTGTTTTTTGATTGAATGCAAAGACATGACAACGAAAATTGTCTGAAAATTATCGCCAGAAAGCGTGCGAGAAACTTTAACGTTGGAAATTTACCATCTGCTCCCGAGCTCTACAGTTGTGCCAGCGACAAGGGTTTTGTATTCTGGGATGGAATACACAAATGATCTATATACTCTCTGCTTGCCAATTACGCTATTTGATATTCAAAGCGGTTTGCTTCAATTGATAACAGGCAGTGTCGCAAATATGTTGAAGGATTTCAAATAGATTTCCCGAGTAAATCACTTAGCTTTTCTATTTCAATTGAACTGACCTTCTATTTTGGCAAATTGGGTTCTGTGGGTTTATTTGAAAAGTGGCAGTTTTACAATGTAACCGCGCAACGATCCATTCACTAAAAACGTTATTCATTCGTATTTTCATGATAATTTAGGACAACATGGATACAAAATTATGTAGCATAAAGGTGAAGTTATCCCTTATCCACCAATACCAATTGTCCTGAAAATACAAAACATTTTGACTCCTGTAACATATAAATAGGCAAGTAGGTACATAGTTACTTTAATTGTATTTATGTATCATAGACATTAAATTATCTAAAAATATAACTTAATAAAAAAAAAAATTGAGCAAAACCTACTGACCATATTCAGGCTTGGACGAACTAAGTTATATAGAATGCAGGTGTTGTATGTATAACTAGTTTGTAAAACTTGCCGTAAGAAAACCGCGTCGACTTGTTAAAGCAATATAAATGAAAGCCATTAACATCAAAATGGGATATTGGACGATTATTCAAATGAAGTAATCCGTGCTAACTTTCTTTCATTGTCCTACCCGAGCCCAGCCGCCATAAAGAGGCCTACCGTAATAGGGTGAACAAGAAAAATGAGAATTTACATAAAACAACGGCCTCAATCTAGGCTCGGTGAATGAAAAATTCTGGAACCATAAATATGAAATGCTCTCTTTGTGATTCTTTTCCTTTCCAAGATCGGTCAGACTTGGCGCATTTTCGATAATATTTTTTAATTCTCAGAATCTAATACTACATGTACCTATAATTATGTTATGTCCTAAAACTCGGACAGTCAAATTTAGAAGAAAAACAGTAAAACAGACGGTCCCTATCAAATACTACCTAACTTACCTTCTTACTTAACAAATGCAACCAGAATTTTGGGAACGATTCCATCTGTTAGTGATCTGAATCAATTGAGTGCCTATAGACTTTCTAGAGGTATAGATCGTTTGCAACGGTCCTTAGATAACTTGATGTTTTATCTGTATTTTTTAAACTAATTTTACGAATAAATGTTCGTTTAAGTTCAATGCATAAGGAAAATACTCTTTGGTGAGCCTTGTTTTATTGTTCTTTTTATTTGATCAGACTACTGAACCTGATGAGTCTCTGTTGTCTGATTCCATAATTGATAAAAAAAATCTTGTATTAAAAATCCCCGCAATAAAATATATATATTGCTACATCTGAAATTGACTCTGATAACATAATTCAAAAGGTATTTTCAGGGGAGTAGTTTCATGAAAGCACGAAAATGTAATTTAAACGGGACAGTTGGAACTACAGCCTGTAATTAATTGCGAGACGTATGGGGAGGCTACGCACGATGACGTTATACTACGCTTCACAAAACGCTGTAGAGATTTCTGTAAAAAATCAAGATAAAACGAAAGTAATATTTATTCGACGTTAATTATGTTCATTCTTCTAATTAGTGTCATTCGTGCGTAGCGTGTCCCGCGGTCTCGAACGATAAATTTTGTTACGCTACCCACTCAGCTAATGAACTTAGGTAACCTTATCTCAAAATTAAAGGTATCTTCATGCCTCTGTAGATTGAGAAAACTCATGACTCATGTAGCTGCTTGCATAAACTAGAAATGTACTTGCCTTTGTGACTCTTTCGCAACATTGCGGAACAGTTTTGTGCAATTTATTTCGTTCTAATAGGTAACGTATCTGTATTAAGATATGGGGTAAAATTATTATGAGTTATTTTGTAGATTTTGTTTCTTTTTAATGTATTACAAAAAAGCAATCAATGGAAAATTATTTCCTAAAAAAAAAATGTCTATTGATACGAAGTCTTACTTAGGTACTGTATATGTTTGTAATTTTTTTTCAGGATTAGGAACTGCACCATACGTGTCATATCACGTTAGGTCCCGAATTTGCCCCTAATATCCGATAGTTGTTATTGAAAATGTAATTATCGATGATAGAATCGAACGGCACAGTACGAAACTGTGCCACAAGGTCACAACAATCTAGAGAGGGCGACACAAGTTTGGATCATTCGAAGCTTTCTACTGCATAGATAGGAGCTTCAAATAAAAAATAAATCAAAAACTCTAAGCAGTTTCGTCAGGAATATACTTACCCGAAAATGGGGTCGTTGTGGGGTACAACCATTTTTTTCATTACAAACTACACTTTAAACTATACTTCGAAAAGTTATTAATGTTTTAAATTTCCTTATTTAATGTTTAAAAACACTTATGCATTCCTTTATGTTCAATTACACTTAAAAATCAGGAAGAACTTGGAATGTGTCACACGGAAAAACGGACCAGATGAAATTAAAAAGGCCCCGTTTTCACCCTTCGGCATCCGAAGTCTAAAAAAGGTACGTCCATTCAAAGTAACAATTTGTGCTAACGACCGAAATTGGTCCGGTAGATCGAATTTCAGTGCTTACATTCTCAGTATACCTTTTGAACTCCGTTATCTAAAATGTGGAATAGTCATAGCTAGAGCTGTCTTCCATTCTTACATTTTTGAGGACGGACCTTTTTAAAAGGTAAACATAAGCTTTTCCATTCCACGTTTAGAAGTCTATGAACCGAGAATGTGCATGAATGTTAATTATCAATGCATTTTTGTTCGATTGCAGTAAGTGGGACGGACTACTAGTATAATTTTATTATATCTGTGGTGGGTCAAACCCATTTAGACCACCATACTTGGGGTTAACGAAAACAAAAAATAACGTCACAAGAACGTAATTTGCTGTCGTAGCGCTCTGCTTGGTAGGATTTTTTTAACATCTTTATCGTACATTATACATAAGTACATTTAAGATATGTGTTTTTATAACTATTAAATATAGTTATGTCTTCTTTTAACATATGTTTTTTCATTCTGTACTCAATATGATGGCGTAGTCGGATCAGAAGCAAATTGGCACTATCGTAGATTTAATGTCTTAATACACCAGGATGAGATTAAGGTCATGTGATGAATGAGGATAAAACTAAGACAAAATTAGGTACCTACATTGAATTGCCCAGGCAGAACCGACTTAATTAGGTATTGACGTTATTTTGACTCAATTTGACGTTATTTTGGCTAACTAAGGTTGAAGACTGAGTAATCTAATAAACAACTAAAATCAATACTAATTGACAAATGCTACTCTTACATTATTTAGGCTAGGAAGCTAACCTGGTTTCATAAAAATAACAAAATAAATGAAAAGTGCCGTACCTATTTTGTTTATATTAAATTAATTAAATTTATTAAATCAGACAACATTTTAGGTCCATTTTTTGTTAGTGAGCTGCCTTAAGATCTATGTTAAAATATAAGGAAAGCACATTACATTAAAAAACTCGTGTCCAGATCAAGCTGTCTCAGGCGAGACTTTCTACTTGATGAGGACCCGAATAATTTCATTACTGGCAAATCATAGCTGGAATGACCTGCAGGATGCTGTTGGAACTGCCCCGCACTCTGCTGAACAATGAGGCAGTTTTCTTAAAGAAATACAGTAAATGTAAGTAAAAAGCAAATGACCAAACCTACTTTAATTATTTTAATATTTAAACCTACCACGAGAAAGCAATAGGTAAATATATTGAGTACCTATTGAGTATTGAATCTACGTCTAGTTGTCTCGTGATCATATCCAAGTGTCCATCTTTTCACAAAATTTGCCTTCAAAACCTTTGTTCATGTGAAGAACCCATTTGCAGGAGAAGGTGCCAGAACCATTGACTTTATTGACCCTCGAGTGACTCAAGTGACTTTTCGCCGTCTAAATTGCCAGTTCGTCACACATTATTTAAGTGTGAGTCCTAGTATTGTATTATAATATCTATGTAGCTCTTTGTATCTTTGGATTACTGAAGCGGAATGCTTGTTTTCATTCTAAGCATTCAAGGATAAAAACTTTGAGAGGTGACTTTGATAGTCGCAAGGATATAATAGATATTTTTTTAGGAAAAATACTAATCCATCCGATCTAAGTTGCTATTTTTTTAAGACTTAGATCGGATCGGTTCACGAGGATTATTGCTGCCACGGGAAATACAATTTCAGTAAAGTGACTATACGCAATCTTCCTGTCTCTACTTGATTAAGATAATAATCCAGTTGTGTAGTAAGTACTCCACGTTTTTTTTAAAGTTCTAATCCAGTCATTATATTTTTTATGAGACCACTTAAGGATCATCCCTATACACTAGGTAAATAATATTATTCCAATTGGACGAAACCTCACGGAGTAGGTACTTAAACTATGCAATGTATGTACATTCCTATGATATATGTACATAGATAAAAAAAACATCGAAATCCTCGAAACTCTTTTTTATAAGGAATAGCCTAAAAATCGAAGCAAGATATTCCAAGATGTCCAGATACTATAGAATCATTTTTTTTTATAATTGTAGTAAGTAGGTACAAAAAGAAATTTTCCTTTAGCAGCCGTGCTAGGTTACACCTGTGTTACTTACAGCTAAAAGTGTATATAATTATACAGGGTCTTTCATTAAGCGCTTCCTAACTTTAAATTTAAATAAAAGAAAGTGTGTGTGAGATATCATCAATTTTTTTTATTCGTTTGAAAGGCCTATCAATGCCATTATGTGTGGAATATAACATCGTTTAAATGTCCGCCGCGGCTTCTCTGGGTGGCGCGCATCCGAATTGTCCAATTTTCCATGACTCTAGCGCATAAATCAGGATTAATTTGGCCGATGGCATTGGTTATGTTGGCTTTGAGGGCCGCTGTGGTTTGTGGCTTATTCACATAGACCTGCGACTTAAGAAAACCCCACAAAAAAAAGTCTAATGGGGTCAAATCACACGATCTCGGTGGCCAGTTCACATCACCTCCACGTGAGATGACCATGCCCTCAAATCGCTCGTGCAGAATGTCCAATGTGGCATGAGCTGTGTGGCACGTAGCGCCGTCCTGTTGAAACCAGATGTCGTTGGTGTCCATATCATCCAATTCAGGACAAAAGAAGTTGGTAATCATCGACCTATAGCGCTCGCCGTTGACGGTGATGGCCTGGCCAACGTCGTTCTCAAAGAAATATGGACCGATGACGCCGCCAGCCCAAAATCCACACCAAACAGTGACTTTTTCGGAATGCATTGGACGCTCATGGATCTCATGTGGATTGGTATCGGCCCAAATTCGACAATTTTGTTTGTTCACGTACCCATTCATCCAGAAATGGGCCTCATCGCTGAAGATGATTTTTCGATGAAAATTAGGGTCAGTTGCCAACTGCTCCAGAGCCCATTCAGCGAACACACGTCGTTGTCTATGGTCGTTAACCTTCAGCTCCTGGGTCAGTTGAATTTTGTACGGGTGCAGGCCCAAATCAAGACGCAAAATTCGCCAAGTTGTTGTCTGCGAAAGGCCGAGTTCTTGTGAGCGACGCGAAATCGACTGCCTCGGAGTCTCCTGCACACTCTCACGGACAGCGGCGATGTTTTCGGCAGATCTTGCGTTTCGTCGACGTACTGGTGTTGGTTGATTGTTTACTGAACCAGTGGACTCAAATTTATCCACTACACTGCGAATAGACCTCTCGGTAGGACGATTATGGCGACCGTAAAATGGGCGAAGCGCGCGGAACGTTGCCCGAACAGAACACCCATTTTGATAAAACAATTTTATCATTTGCACGTGTTGTTGAACGCTATATCCGTCCATGGTGATTTGGCAAAACAGAATGAATAAATGACGGCCATTTTGACAGATGTAGCTTCAACAAGATGGCCGCTATCAACTATCAAAGTTCGGAAGTCCCTAGTGGAAGACCCTTTATATTATAAATTTTCTTTTTAAAACCCCGACGTGTAGTTTCATCATTTACAGCGCCTCCTTGTGAATGTGCCTCAGATAAAACCTATCTAAGAACCAGCCTTGAAGACATACAAACATATTGCAAAAAACCGCATTACGATAATCCATTTCGGAAAAAAAAATTCATAGACATACAACCAACCTCTTAAAAGCCAACACATACGGGCTGCAGAATTCGAGGGTACAAACATAGCGACTTTACTGACAAAAACATTAAGTACTGCTTCTCCTCTTAGCAAAATATGGACTGTGACATTTGTGTGTGTTTCGCGCGTAGTTTTTTGTTTTCATAGCATCTGTATGCTACGAATGAAAACGTGACTCAGAAATCCTTAAAATCCTTAGACACGAGCAATGATAATATCTCAGGCACCGAGCACATAATAGTCTCAGGCATGTCTCAGGTTTCTTTATAAATATTTGACAACAATAGCAGTCGATTGAATAGAACTAAAAACTGAAGCTTTCCATGTATACACCGCCTAATAAAGAAGGCGCCGGTATGCGTGAGTAATACACAACCATTCGACTGCGAAATAGGTAATTCCGCCGACCATTAACAGAAGGAATAGCGATGGAATAGGTTTCAGCAGGTATAACACGTTTGGACGTAAACCCCGGCTTTTAAATCAACTTTTTTATGCGCTTTGTTGCATAAGGGATATTTCGTATTCTCAATTGGATCACGTACCTAGAGGTACTTGCATTAAAGTGAACGAAAAAAAAAACAGAATTATTAAATATGCCTTAGAATACAAGCTGTTTTGCGAATGATGATTTAAACCTAAGTTAATCCTGAACTCTGTCGCCATCCCGAGTAATTCAAATTCAACGTTTTTACGTCAAAACATTAGTTGCGTTTTTTGAACGCTCTAACGGTCGGCCTTCTTGAGTTATATCTGTGGAAAAATAGTAATCAGATAAAAAAAAAAAACATTTAAACAACCTACGTAACCCAAAGCGGATTAATATAGCTTAACACATTACAGAACGAAAGTGCGTTGATCTTTCTTAGGGTAACACGATTCCATTGAAGTTACGGCTAAATAACCAAATGAAATTGTTGCTACAGTCGCGATCAGTGACTTAATCCCGCTTTCATATGACGATCTCTGTGGCGCAGTGGTCGAAGGCTTGCCTGAGACGCAGAAGGTTTCGGGTTCGCCGCGGGCAAATGTTTCTTCATGCAAATATTTGTCTCGGGTTTGGGTGTTTCCTATGTACAATAATATGTATGTATTTACAGAAAAAAAGTAATATATTAGTCATATAATGCCCAAGTTCTGCTTAGTTTGGGGCAAGCTGATACTGTGTCCAGGAAAATATCCAGCATTATTTATTTATTTATTAGGAAAACAGGTTAACACCACACTCAAAAATAGATACAGGGTAATTAGACATATAGTGTTCCCGCAATTAGAGAGCATCACAGCATGCGCAGTATATATGTACAATTAGAAAACAACTGTGTCGCATAAAATAGCTTGAAAATTAGCATAAAAAAGTATTAGGTTCTTAAAATATGAAATTGATGAATTAAATACATCACTTAATTTCATGATAATCCTTACATAATATCAAGGCAGCCGCATGTAAATAATAGGTTTTTGAAGTTCGTCTATACGCTACTGAGAATTAGGTCTTTACCTATAAAATTTCCGTTTTGTATAATATATCTGCGGGCCTATGGCACGGGCCATGAACATTGTCCTTCCACCGTTTTTATCCATTTGTCAGTAGAAATAATTGTCTTCTCGACCTGTCATAGCAGGGCAACAGGGGAGATGGATAAAATGTTTCCACTCGGAAAAACGTGGATAAAATACTCTCCGATGACATAAGACAGGGAATATCCATCATATGGTGGGTATAAAAATGTATCCTCATACAAACAAAGTGTCGCGGGCATTTAACAATTAAATTTCAACGCGAAAAATGGAAAGTAGGGAAAGAAAATTACACCGTAAATAATATTTCGGTTCAATAAAGTCATGTCGTTATATTTGTGTGAGAACAATGCTCTGCAGCTTTGAAAACCTCGGGAAAGTTTGCCGGTGCATATAACCGGTTATTATTGAAATTTTACTCAGGTAGGTACTATTTAGCTACATTCTGTGAAAACGTAAGCTAAATGACACCTATCTACCTTTGTATTACACATAACCTACATTTGTATTATAGGTCCTCGCATCCATACGTCTAATGGCAGATGGTAGTTTTTGAGCAGCTTTTGCTGATATATCTTCGTCATTCAGTGTTGGATCAAAAGCCTTTGTTTTAAGTTTGATTCTCTTTTTTTAGCACTGCATTGTTCTTTCGTTGTAAGTCGTTGAGATTTTTTTTATTATTAAAAACAGTTTATATATTCAGTTATTTTCATACACATACGCACCAATTTGTAAATCTCCGTGAATAACTTAAAATATAAAAAAATAGATATATATTAATAGAGTATAAAAACAATTTTATAGGTGACTCTGGATTGATCTAGATCCTGCACCTAACAGTGCAGTCGATAAATACACCCAGTGGCATTGTCAAGTCTGGAATCGCTTGGGAAGAGCCAACGGCTACACCAACATCCAGATTTTGAGACTTGTTGCTGTGCGATCTATAGAATAAAAATAAAGTTATTGATTCACTGAATATGTGAGCGTTTATACTGGTTTGTGGAGGATATGATCACTAAGAAACTACATATTATAAATCAATACTTTTATTGTAAGGCAACTTTTTATAATAATTTTGTTTTTTTCCTGTTAAGGGAACTTTCTACTTACTTTCTTCCACTCATTTTTGTTTACAATTTAGGCACACACTTTTTCATTGCAAATTTTAAAAAGGGTTTTTTGTCCTCTTTGAAATACATTTGCAAAATATGTAATTATTGTAGATTTATCCTATAATCTGCCATAGAATAAATAATCACTAAGTAATCCTTAACATTGATTATAATAAAAATAAAAAGAACGAATGTTTCGTGAAGGTTTGATGCCTTGAAAAAAATATTGAAGACTGATACGTCAGTTTTAATTTAATTAATTTGCTATAAATGACAAAGATGCTGTAGAGAACCGTGATAACGCTACACCCGCTGTATACCCACCGACCGACGTGGCCGTGCTTGGAGGGTGGACAAAAATGATAACGGGGAAAGGATTTTTTCCTCTCCCCGTGGAAAAATTGTTCACCACCCGTGCTAGGCTTGCTGATTTACCACCTTCTTTATTTTAGGCTATTTGCCACAAATGGTTAAATATTATTTTAACATTTAAATTAAAAGCCAATGCAAACTCAGCCATAGTTTGAGACGAATTTTCCGATTTCAATAAGTCATTATCAACCTTGTTCTTCGGACGTTCCATAATGAAAGTGGTTGAACTAATAACGCACGGTTTGTTCGTTGATAGGGATAGGTCCATAAACGTCGTTATAACTGTATCTGTTTTCGAAAATAACGTAATTTTTTTTGAGTCCATGGTTGAAAATATAATAAAAATGAAGGTAAATCGAAACCTAAAAATAAATAAAGAACTATTTTTGAGAATGATATTGTTTTAAGGCTTGTTTTTATTCATACTTTGAGAACAAAATTAATTTAAATTTAGAATTCCAAGTCCTACCGCAGTTATTTCAGTTCAAAGTGGCCTGCTCGACAAAACGGCAATTTCATAGGTAAATACCTAATATAATAATATTTCATCCTGAGGTCTGAATGAGCAGCTTCACTGTAATCAAATAGCTTGTTAGGCGCTGTATTTATAGTCAAGGAATATAACAACCCACTCAACGCAGATAATAAATTGCAGGATTTTACAACATGAATGCAAAATGTACCGAGACCACGAGTTCTCGTAGACATGCTTGACATAAATAATCAGATTTTGCCAGACGTACATAGATTTTAACGGTGTAAACGAATAAGCAATAACAAAAACACATCAATTCACGAAGTTTACCCCGGCCATTCTCAAAATTACATAGAATCCTCTCCATCTAACGGTTGTACGGGAGAGATCGCTTTCAAGCGATAAGACTGCTTATCGTTGTACCTTTAATTTTACTATACAATATGTTTTTTGTTTGTTTATTTATAAGAATTTCCATTAATTCATCAACCACATCATCATTGGTAAAATAGAGAAGCACGAAGGGGGACAACGGGGATTTGTTTTTCCCGTTGCCTAGTGCGGAGGGTATGTTAGCCACCACACAGATCTTTACCTAGTTTAGATACCTATGTTGTCCCGACCAGGAATATTATTACTAAAGTACCAAAACTGTTGTACAATGTTAATGTATTTGTGACGTCAGTTACTGAACAAACTTTATCTTATCATAAACTAGCCTCTGCCCACGGCTCCGCCCGCGTGATATCCGAATAAAAAGTAGCCTATGTGTTATTCTGATGTGTAATTTATATTAATGTAAAGTTTCATCAAAATCCGTTCAGTATTGTGAAAGAGTAACAAACATCCATCCTCCCAAACTTTCGCGTTTATAATAGTAGAAGAATTTGAAAGATTTCAAAGAGAAGCCAAGTAAAACTTTACAGACCACAAATGGATTGGGACGCACTAATGTAAAATAAACAGTATTTCGTATTCACGTTGAGAATTCGATTATGCAAATCATGGAAATGGCTCTTTCATCGGCATAAGCGGGCTTTATGCTTCATATGGGGACTAGCTGTAGGCAGTGTGTGTCTCTCTACTGGGAAATCAATTTAGTTCGTAATCACAGTTTCAAATATTTGGAGGTAAGCTGTTAAGGTGCAGTGTGTCAGAACGTTTGATTCAGGTGAATAAACCTCGGTTTTTCATCAGATTCACCATAATTATCCGCTTGTTTGTACTACGACTTATTTGTAAATAAAAAAATACTATTACTACTTTATAACAGGAGGTTTAGAAAAATGTTTGTTAAATGAGAAGCTGGATTTCAGTTTCTTGATACTGTCGGGAAAAATATGTATCTGACAGGATTTGGAGTGGGCGTTGTGTGGCCAGGATATTCATGCCAATTAATATTTATGTTTTTTTGTCATAATTTGTTGTTTTTATTGAGCCGTGTTGGCCTAGTGGGCGGTACTTCGACTTCCGATACGGTCGTGGGTGTACAAAAAGATTTTTCCCCTCGAAAAAAAAACGTGGGCAATTTACATAATTATAATCAAAACGATGAACGAAAACATCGCAAGGAAACCGTAATGCACAAGAACTAAAATTCGAAGGAATGTGCATTCGGTTAGTGTTCCAACAAAGCGGCGATGGGCTTGCAACCTGTCACGTGGAATGTGAACTACTTAAAAACGTGGGCATGTGCCAAATATAATATTTGGAATGCCTCTGACACTCTCTACTTGGTCTCCTTAAAGATCTACGCACTGAGGATATTATATCATAGGGAATAGTTTCGTGAGTGTGTGTGCGTTTTTTCAAAGTTTATAATTTAATAATAGTTCAGTAGGCTTTAGAGGTTTCATGTTGAAGATTAAGAATTCGAAGCATGCCTAAACAGAAAGATATGAATGCGTAATACAATTTGATTCAAATATTTATAGTAAATACATTCTGCAATTTGTACAAACAATATGAATGTATCATAAGAGAAAAGATAAGTAAATCCTCTTGGGAGGATTTAATGCTTGAGGTGGTTTGCGAAATTGTTTCAACTTTGATCCTTTTTCTGTCTGAGGGAAATAAACGCTCTACGCCATATTGTTGTTATTTTATGGGTTAATAACAGCTTTCTGCGTTTTGGTACTGCTTATGACAATCTTGTTGATTAGAGATCATTCTTAATTTTGTAGTGCTCAAAAGCGTATAGTGTGGTGTCATAAGAACTTAGGTTGATACTTTTTAGACTTTATTTAAGTCTCTGACTAGTACTTTTATCTATAAATGAGTCTCGTTCATTTAGGTTCGATTGGCACCACACTAAAGCTGAATGAAGGATCATCAAAAAAATAACCAAGCAGAGTTTGTTGCCTGATTCTTCTATGCTTGGTCGCGCGCGAGGAACCGGCGTAAATTCACTTTAACATTTTAGATTCACGTATAGTTTTTAAGTTGACGTTTCTATATGATCCTTGTGATTTCAATGAATAAAAACCTATTGACTTTGACTTTGACTCAATATTTTTTGTACCATATAAACATTTTTTTGTGTCTAATAAAAATATTATTATTATTATTATTATCAAGATTAAAAAAACATTTTTTTATTTTGGCTAGCATGAACTAATAATAATAATAATGCACCAACGTTGCCTCTACTCTGCCTATCGTTGGCGGCACTTATGGGGCCCGTTAAGTGGACGGCAAGTCATCACCTGCCTATGATTTAGTCTAAATTTCAGTAAGATTTGGCAGGTGCCGTTTCATCTACATAGCCCAGCAACCATTCCATAAGCATATACTATTGCAATAGCCTAGATTATCACTCATATTTCAATAGTGTTCATCAGTCGTCATCTACAAAATTCCGTTTTTTTATATGATAATGTACAAAGGACCTCTTAGTGTTAGCTTTGGCTCCACTAATGCCTGTAAAGGCTCCAGGCATAAGCCTGAGTTTTGAAATGAATAAAGAGAAACAATAATGCTGGACATAATATGCTGCTCATTTTGACACAGCATTATCTAGCCCCAAAGTAAGCAGAGCTTGTGTTATGGGAACTACATGGCTGATATACTACTTATATACTATATAACATTTGTTTCACAGCGACAAATGTTTGTATGTGTATAGCATTGAAACGAACCCGCAACCTTGTGTGTCTCAGGCGGGCCTTCGCTCACTGCGCCACAAAAGTCGTCTTAACTAAAAGAAAGACAAAAAATATGTGGTAGAGAAGGTCAGAGAGTAGTTTTATAAAAGCTCCCTCAGAAAATACAAGGGATCTACATAAACATCAGCTTGTCCTTTGCGTTTTTGCTCGGATATTTTTCCTTAACATCGTTCATAATAACACTTTCAGGCTAACCTTCTAGGCAGATTCAGAATCTGATAAAATAAAACATGCTAGTGCACAAACGAGATAAATGCGCTGATATCACCCCGTCAAAAATAAAATGGCTAGCAAAAAAACAACGTCGATGGGGCAGCCCCAGTAGTAAATTAATTATTAAAAAGATGTGTCTAGACCGTGCGTAAACATCGCCGAGCACTATTTGAGAAGTGGGTATCTTTACTCCAAAGTATTATGCCCTAAAGTAAAGGCGAATATTTGAAATTGTTCATTCGAGAGAGCATCCCTCTATCTGCTCAGTGAACAGACTAAAGTACAGGAACTAAGTAACGTTATCTATCTATTTAACGCGGCTTTTCAACACCATTTTCACGAGCAAACATAAGCATAAGAAAATAAATAAAATGAAATACCATTTATTTTGCACGACATACCTAGTAGTAATAATTATGGCCAAATACAATTAATATATGATATATGTGACGGTGGGACTGTTTAGTGAGATTAACAAATACATATATACGTAAAACTGAAACAGAATTGCTCCATGAATTCAATTTTAACGATTCATTAATTAATAATTAATAAAATTATTTATTTCTACAATGATCAGCAAGGGAGAAGGAATATGAAAAGTAACTTTTCAAACACGGCGGCAACTTGCAAGACAGCATGTCATAACCAGATAAGAACTTTGCGGAACATCCAGCCAATCTCGAGATCTGTGCACCTTATACCGTTATGCATAAGATTTGTCTCCGAGTGTAAGAGTCAGGATCCCAGAGGCCCGTCGGCAGCTTGAAAAGACGGACGTGTTTATTATTAAGTTGGATTTGCAATTTATGAGTTGGTGTAGCTTTGATTTATACAATGATTGTGGTTGAAGACCTAGTCGACCATAAAGATTAGGGTAATCGATTTTTATGAAGCACAGAATATTTTATACGGTGCTCAATACATTTCTACAATACAACGTTAGGTACATTTCAATTGAAAGAGAACAGCCTCGTTTAGCCGTAGTTTTTTAAACTACCTTAGAAAAGGAGGAGGTTCTAAATTTGGCTGTTTTATTATTTGTTTTATCTATGTTATACGAATCCCGCCAGAAGTTGAGCGATTTACACGATTAGTTTTTTATTCATTTGGGTTTACATCCAGGGTGTTCCATTAAATGTCAGAGAAAGTAGGTTTTCAATTCGCCTGTTTTTTTGTGTTATACGATCCCTCCGCCAGTTGACAGATTTACGTGTTTATTTTTTTAACTTTTGTTTACCTCCAAATTGTCCATATAAATTTGGTCAGGCTATGATGATGATGGGCGGGATAAAAAAGTCAAATTCGAGGGGTTTTTATTCATTGAAATCACAAGGATCCTAAATAAGCATCAGGTTAAAACTACGTGAATTTAAAATTTCACTTTCAGTGAATTAACGCCGTTTCCTCGAGCGCGACCAATCATGGAAGAATCAGGCGGAAAACTCTGTTTTTTTTTCTTCATTCTACTTTAGTGTGGTGCCAATCGAACTAGGTGAACTAATTTCTCATTAAAGGGTTCCTCCACGGATTACGATTAACTTAACGGCCACGTAGAAGTCCACTGCAGGACTCCTATTATTGAATCATCTTATCTTACTATTCTACTACCGACCGATGTGGCGCGGTGGGCGAAGGTCCGCCTGCTACACAGGAGGTTGCGGGTTCGATTCCCGCCCTGGGACAAATATTTGTACGATCTGCAAATATTTGTTCCGGGTGTTCTGGGTATTTTCTATGTATAATAAAAATATCTATCTATGTAATGTATTGTATTAAGTATATCAGTCATCTAGTACCCATAACACAAGCTATGCTTAGCTTGGGGCTAGATGATGCTGTGTGGATTGTCCAGCATTATTTATTTTATTTATTTCATTTATTTCATTTATTTCATTTATTTCATTTATTTCATTTATTTCATTTATTTCTTTTATTTCATTAATTTCATTTATTTCTTTTATTTCATTAATTTCATTTATTTCATTTATTTCATTTATTTCATCTATTTCATCTATTTCATCTATTTCATCTATTTCATCTATTTCATCTATTTCATCTATTTCATCTATTTCATCTATTTCATCTATTTCATCTATTTCATCTATTTCATCTATTTCATCTATTTCATCTATTTCATCTATTTCATCTATTTCATCTATTTCATCTATTTCATCTATTTCATCTATTTCATCTATTTCATCTATTTCATCTATTTCATCTATTTCATCTATTTCATCTATTTCATCTATTTCATCTATTTCATCTATTTCATCTATTTCATCTATTTCATCTATTTCATCTATTTCATCTATTTCATCTATTTCATCTATTTCATCTATTTCATCTATTTCATCTATTTCATCTATTTCATCTATTTCATCTATTTCATCTATTTCATCTATTTCATCTATTTCATCTATTTCATCTATTTCATCTATTTCATCTATTTCATCTATTTCATCTATTTCATCTATTTCATCTATTTCATCTATTTCATCTATTTCATCTATTTCATCTATTTCATCTATTTCATCTATTTCATCTATTTCATCTATTTCATCTATTTCATCTATTTCATCTATTTCATCTATTTCATCTATTTCATCTATTTCATCTATTTCATCTATTTCATCTATTTCATCTATTTCATCTATTTCATCTATTTCATCTATTTCATCTATTTCATCTATTTCATCTATTTCATCTATTTCATCTATTTCATCTATTTCATCTATTTCATCTATTTCATCTATTTCATCTATTTCATCTATTTCATCTATTTCATCTATTTCATCTATTTCATCTATTTCATCTATTTCATCTATTTCATCTATTTCATCTATTTCATCTATTTCATCTATTTCATCTATTTCATCTATTTCATCTATTTCATTTATTTCATTTATTTTATTTATTTATTTACTAATATTATAAATGCGAGAGTATGAATGTTTATTCCTAAGAATTTTCGTTACTGTTGAACAGATTTAGATGGATTTTGGAATAGATATAGTTCGTAACCTAGAATAACATAGGCCACTTTTAGCCGGTTACTAGATGAGTAAAGCCGTGGTCAGAAGCTAGTTTTTTAAAACGTCAAAGCCTTAATAAACTAAGCATGTTTAGTTTCAGGATAATTATTTCACAAAAGTTTTCTTGAAACTAAGATATTTTATCGAGAAGTACAATCTGGATAAAACACTTTTACTAAATAAAGTACTACATAAACATTGTAGATGTTTTTCATGCCACTACAAATAACTGAAGAAATCTAAAAGAACTTACACAAAAGATTTTCTTCCATAAGTCACTTTCAAAGGGTTTATTGTCTACGACAATGAAAGGGGAACAACATAAATGGGTTTACCATATCTCTCGTAATAAAACGACGATAGCACAGAGATGTATATGATAGCGCGAGATAGGACGTTCACATGATGTACTATGCAGAGGTTGGAAATAAAAATAATCCCAGCCTCGAAAACGGGAGAAGGCTCTGTTTATAGAACCTTTTCGATTTAATATGGAACAGCATTATTCTTGGCAAACGTACAACTTCTCAGGAAACTTGATAAACGTTGGTTATATAGACAGTTGGTTATATTAAGCTCGAATTAGAATTTTACTTCGTATTAGGTTTTTATGCGAAATAACAAGCAAATTAGGATTAGAAAATGATTAGAGTAAATGATTTTTCTCAAACATGGGCGGAAATATTGTCATTACTTTCGACAAAAAAACAAGCGAATTATCTCATTTACGTACAGAGTATTAGTTTTGAATTTAGAACAATGCAACCAGCACGCCGGTAATGACCGATAAAACGTTTAATTTGTTTGCCTCATTTGATTTTTGATCTCTTTCATCGAGCTTGTTACAAATAGGTTGCATTCAAGTGGTTAAAAGCAGACGTCTTTACCACAGATGCCTTAACCTTTCGGCATAGCAAAACTTTTTCTTGTTTAGCCTCATTTGAATTTGGATCTCTTTCACTGAGCTTGGTACAAATAGGTTGCGTTTAAGTAACTATATGCAGACGCCTTTATCACAGGTAAGCCTAATATGATATCTTTTGGCACATGCAGTACCTAAAATAAAATAAAAATTTGGTGCTAAAGCAAATGGTCATCTCGATTCCGTAGTTTTGATAATAAATACATAAATAAAAATGAGTTCCGAAGAAATGGCAGTTGTCTGCACTCCATCAGATCTAAGGTTGGAAGCTAAATTAGCGATGGAAAACCTGCTTCCAGTGAAGTCAAAGAAAAAAAAAATTAAGTATCTTGCATACGAAACTTTGTTATTCTCGTGCATTTTTTTGAGAAAAGCACTATATATTATGCCTCGGCGGAAGTGGCAATTGCCTGTCTCATATAATAGAAGTATTCGCCTATTTTTAGAGCTTTTCACTGAAAGGCTTATGAAAAATATACCAATAGCTCTGTATCGCTCTGTATCATATCTTTTGTACGAGTAGATAAGTAAAATGACAAAGATAAAACTATCTAAAACAATCTCTTGAGTTATCTATGTAAATTCACTAATAGCTATTACATCAAAGTATTCTACATCACATTATAAAAAATGTATTGGTACTAGTAAAAAAAAAATGCTCATGACTGTATACCTGCCCATTATGGAGATCCTTACTTAATTTGTGTAAACAACCTTAAATGATATCATGCATATAACATACTACAGCAAAATATAATAGATAATAACATATACCTATTTTATATATATCCAGATCTGTGAGGATACCAATTAAGGGGTAAGCACATTATATTTGGCGCATGCCCGCGTTTTGCAAAGATGTTAGCATACCACGTGACAGGTTACAAGCACATCGAAGAAATCTCGGCGAAAGAATTAGTATTTGCTACAATGAACTCTAATCCGTATTATCAAGGAAAATCCGAGCTTGGGCTAGTCAAGGCCAACGAGGATTAAGGAAAATTGCTTTAATAAGGGACAAAAGTAGTTTCTTCCTTGTAAATACATTCCATTGTTTTTCCAATTAAACGTAATGGTTGGGGATAGCAGACTAATCACGTTTTTTGTAATGAAACTTTTTTTTAATCCCCAACTCACACATACTTAGTCCTATATCTCATTGAATTATGTTGCGATTTACTTATAATAGGAATATGCAGTGCACAAATAAAATATATCAAAGGCACAGATATTATAATACAAGTTCTAAGTTATATAAGTCCAAGTTTTCTATGAAAAAATCTTAAAGCTCAGTTTTATAGAAAACTAGCTGCATCCCGCGGTTTCACCCGCATAAGTTTCGATTCCGTGGGAATATCGTGATAAAAAGTAACAGCTACCTATAGGTAACAGCTATGTACCTATAAAGTTTCATAGAAACATTTGTTTCTACCGGCGATCGAATTAAATTTTAGAACACAAAAGCTGCTAATAAATAAATAATGCTGGACAATCCACACAGCATCATCTAGCCCCAAGCTAAGCAGAGCTTGTGTTATGGGTACTAGATGACTGACATACTAAATACAATACATTACATAGATATATATTTTTTTATTATACATAGAAAATACCCAGAACTTGACTATACGTGACTTAACTATAGTAAATAGTTAGATATATTCCCTCGAGAACTTTTTTGTGGGTAATAATGAGAACTTTAATCATGTAGTGCATAATTTTTATGTATCATCAATAGTTTTCTCAGCGCATACCAACTCATGAATTTTATAAGCAAAATTTTGCTACTTTGGGTTACATTGTTGCAATTTTCTTAAGAATATCTATTTTTTTATGAAAATGAATTATTACCTATGTTACCTATGTTATTAAGCTTTCAACTGGTGAAAAAATTGTTAAAATCGGTCCAGAAGTTTCGGAGCCTATTCGGTACAAACAAACAAAAAAATATTTCCTCTTTATAATATTATTATATTAGTATATACGTATAGATAACGTGAAATAAAATAATATTAAAAAGCCACCAAACATATACGCAGTCCTAACCCTACACTAGGATTCCCTTTGTCGTGAGTATCAAGAGCTACGAGTATCGTGGTACCACTCCACCCAGACCCGGTACAATTATCTGCAGAACATCATTTGGCACACAGCGGGAACCCGCAACTCTTGCGTCTGAACCAGCTACTCGGCCGCCGCACAATGAAGAAGAAGAAGAAGAAGGATAAACACCTGAATCAAAGGAGCCAGCCTCGAGATCAGGGTGTTGTTAATAATAAAAAATAAAAATAAGGTCGTCATTAAATGAATAGAACATTCACATTCACTTATCATCCAAATGACTTTTCTACTCTCATTTATGACCAAGATTAAGTACGTATAAGCACATACCAGTTAAAGTACTTACTTTTACCACAGACCAGTTAAGTACTTACTTTAACTGGTCTTTAAAGTACTTAGTTTGACTGGTCTGTGGTATAAGCCTGATTTGCGTCAAATAAGACCCTGAGTTTTTTCAGTGGTTTTAACCCTGTCCATCATTTCATCCGTACGGAATTTTTCGTAGCTATATTGGCCTAGTGGGAGGACCAGAGGAGGCCAAGCGGCGATGGGCTTGCAACCTGTCACGTGGAATGCAAAAACGCGGGCTACTGAATCCCATAAAAATGTAAAAATTTAAGAAGTGTTTGGACATGCCCCTTACTAACCCTACATAATATCCTCAACGATCTACTCAGTGAGTATGTGTCTGAGAATGTCCATCATGGGAAATATAGTTACGAGCATGTTTGTTTGTTTTTTTTGCTTTTTTTAATGTTACTCAAAAAGTCTGGTAAAAATGTAGGCAGGAACGAAACAACGTTAACGGAAAATAACGTGATCCTACTCTACAGAGCCGACACAAAATAACGTGATCCTACTCTACAGAGTTGACACAAAACCGAAGCTTGCCCTCGCTACAAAGACAAAGTGGCCTTGCGTTGGTTTATTTATTAAATCCGACGCAGATTGCTGAGCATAGACTATGTTTATAGGATTCGACAGTCTCAAATCTCATTAGATTACATAGATATGTAATCTGGTAGGTATATACCAGATATGGGTATTTCAGTCACCTGGAAGTGGTATTTAGAACTGAGCGCTTCGTGCTTTGGGGGCACGTTAAGATGTCGATCCTAGCTATCAAGTCGCTAAGCCATGTCAGGCTTTCTGGCGGCGTAAAACTCCGACACCAGAGTTGGCCATTAGATCATAGCGACCGAATGAACAAGCAATGGGTATTTTGGAGGTTATGAGCAAAACTGTTGACATGTTTAGAGGCAAATCAGTCAATCAAACATTTCTATGTCATTAGCCGGTAACAATCACTGCTAAGGGGGTCTAGATAAATACCACTTTCTGTTGGCGTTAACGCCTGCGGAAAGATTGAATTGTGTGGGAATGACATTAGCTGTGGAAATATCACGTGACAGCTGCCAAGTTTTATCTTGGCAAAATTGCATTAGCGTGAAAGGAAAGTATTTGGCTAAACCCCCTGAGCATATATTTCTTAATCAAGTAATTTTTGGTAGTCTTTGCCATTTGAATCCACTCCCTTTGTTCATGCTTGTGGTTCTGTCGAGGCCGTCAAATAATTGCGCGGTAAACAATCTATAATTACGTTCATTTGCAATTGGATACGTTTTTTTCCGATAAGAAAATAGGAACAAAGGAATAGAGTATTTACCGTTTTAGGGAAAACCGTTAAAGATTATTAAACAGTTGATATACTAAGCCTTGATTTCACCAATAAAATGAAAATAAATGAATGACAGATTCCTAGGAAAACATGTGTCAAAATGCTTTGATTAGGACGGTGTTGGTGAACTCGGGCAAAAACACGGCTTTCTGATAAGGTGTCATCAAAAACAACACAAGAAAACAAAACACTGTTTAGCTAAACAACTGTTTAAATTTTTTACTAGTAAGCTTGTAAGAGTAAAAAGTTTGTTTGATAATTTGCAAGGAAATAATTCTGTCAACTGTCGTGCGAGTCCCGCCACCCCTGCTGTGCTCTGGTTGGACGAAACTGTAGTTTCAACCAATCAGAGCACAGCGGGTAACATGACGCAATGACAATGACAATGTCCGCGTTTGCCAACATCAGTCCTAAAAGACTGATGTGTTGACAGAACAGTGTGGTTCAATAAGACGCCTCTCGGGGTTAACTGCTCGATGGTTGTATATTATAGCTGTGTCATGGCCGCCCTCAGCCCCCACCGACCCAGCGCGTCGCACCGCTGCCCGCCCGTGCTATTACTTATTTTGCTCGGCTCTTAAGGGTCGTAGCGCGATGTTAAATAGCCTTTAACCTTCCTCATGAATTGACTATCAAATGCAAATTAATTTTATAGAATTTTTCAAATCCAACTGGTTGTACCAGAGATTAGCGTGTTCTAAGAAATAACAAAAAAAACGCAATATAGATTATAGTTATATTAAAGTTGGTAAAGTGGAACCGAATGCCATATTGCCTCATATATGAGGAATCGGCATAAATTCACGTAATGTGTTTGCATTTCAAGTAAAACCGCTGTCGATCAGGTGGACTGTATGCCTTTTTGCCACGATGTACTCGTGACATAAAAATTCAAATCAAAATTAAAATCTCAACAAATCCTTAGAGAACCTTTTTTTTAATGTGAAACTAACATTTTCAGGTACGGTAATTTTTTTTTTGATATAATGACTGAGCGGATCTCAGTCTCTTATCAAAGCAAAGCTTTCCGATATAATTTTTTCGAAGGAGCAAATAAATATTTTATTCTAATACGACATACCTGCTCTCAAATAGAGTATGCATAATTCTTGGAGTAGCAAATAATAAAACATCGCCATTAGCTTGATTCTCATCAGTTGGGGGTAAACGGTAACTACAATGTTGGATTAAAAAACTCTTCGCAATGGCCGAAGGCCCGCCTGAGACGCATAAGGTTGCGGGTTCGATTCCTATGTATGGGGCCAAGGAACCCATCGTGTCAATATTCTTATATCAATAAAAAAAAAACAGCAACCAACGAACAGTGGTTGCTAAGATTGTATGCACGCTATCGTACCCTTCATTGGCGGGTGATATATTACTGTCGGGGGGGGGGACAGTGTCGCTTCTTCACGTAGCATCATTTAATTTTCTTTGACACCGCTACAATGACAGCGAGCAAGCCTCTATTGTGCCACTGTCGGTCGTTCGGAAAACTAATTAGCATGGTCCCGATAATTGACCGCACGCTCAATGTGACATCCCTAGCTGAATGTACAGTCAAGCACGAAATCGAATTACGTGTTTATAAAAACATTTATTTGGCTTACAGAATCAGGCTGCAGTAGTAGAGGTAGGTACATAAAAACATCGATGTCTTGCTTCGGCTAAAAAAATACTTTGACGAAATGTTTTTAAATTACCCGAATAGGTTTTACAGATGAAGTTTCAAAGTCCAATAAATGAGTGTATAAAAATATTTAACTAGGTAATTTTAATGTCATCTTACCCATTCTTCCGTAGAATAGCTCTAATTTGATGTTATCTGCAACGTCATTTGTAACCGATGGTACTTTTAGAGCACAGTCCTGCTTGCAAATGTACCTGTCTCGTGAATTTAAATTACGCGGCAGAGCCTAATTGAGAAATATATGACTATACTCGTAAGCTGTGTTTGTGTGGTTGACTGTTTTGGTTTGTTTCACTTATCCAATGTCCGTTGGCTTAGTCAGTACTCGTACAGGTTAGGCACTGTTCTTGACTTTCCTTTGGTCTTCACACTACAATTGGCAGATCATTGCAGTAGTTAATAATATCTTACTAAAATCTGTTTTGTAAATTATAGGTGTCCTAAGTAATCTACGAAATTGTTGCAACGAGGATACTGCTTGCGAGAACTAGTGCTGAATGAAGCACTCCAAACATTAACTTATTCATAAAGCTTTTCCGAAATGAGAGATGTACACTTTCCCCTCATCGAGAATGCTTGTAGTCAGCTTGTGCGATAAATAATAGAAACTTTGTAACGGAACGAGCTTTAAAACCTTCCATCTCCGAGTCAAAATATATCTTAATATATATATATATATTTTAAGATATATTTTGCTATTTATCAAAGTTATTTTGTATTCATGTGTAAACTGTTCGCGAACCAAATCCTACTTCCTACTAATATTATAAACGCGAAAGTTTGTGAGGATGGATGTTTGTTGCTCTTTCACGCAACAACTACTGAACGTATTTTGATGAAACTTTACAGTAATATAGCTTATACATCAGAATAATATATGGGCTACTTTTTATCCAGGTACCACGCGGGCAAAGCCGTGGGCAGGGTTTAGTTTAGTATTTGAAAGCTGGTTGACGAAAATGATCGCCTCTGTGATATTATATCGTGATAACCTTTTAACTGAGCATTATTTTATAACCGTATGTAGGTAAATTACGATCGGGTTTGAGTGTTTTCTACGTATAAAGTACGTATTTACAAAAAAAAAAATATGAGTAGTATATCAGTCCTGTAGTAACTATAATGCTATATAATACAATAAACAAGCTCTCTAATAATACTATAAACAAGCTCTGTTTAGTTTTGGGCTAGATGATGCTGTGTAAAAATGTCCAGCATTATTATTATTATTTTCGGTAAATGTAGTAGATACATACGAAACTGTTTCTTACCAAGTCCAAGTGTCAGTTTTGACTAAACTTATTGATTAACTTATTTAGAAATAAGTAAAATAATAAATATTGTATCATAAGATCGTTATAACTTGTTGCATGATAAAATGTTCACTTTGCGAACTGCATTGGGACAATCGGTAAAATCCGAGAAAATATAATCATAGAACTTGTTTGAAATATTTCATGAATCACGAAGAAATACTCTACCGATAAAACAACCAACTTGTATTGAATAAGTTCGGAGTGCCGGCGACTATATCGTAACTGTATATCAGGAGCAGACAGGGCAACGGTAAAAGTTTGTGGCGAACAAGCGCCGAACGATTCAACAGAGGATAGGTACTTACTTTCTCGAAAAATATTGCGGTACAAGAGGTTCTCCCTAAAGTTTTAAACACTTTCAGAGTTTATACACAAAATGCTCCATTTTAGATTACCTATAGATCCAGGTACCTTACCTAAACTGGATGTGGCTCTTAATAGATGGCACCACATTTAGGTAATCATTAAAATAAATCAGTTGAAAACAAAACCATCAAAATCATGCAATTCTTAGATTAGGATTTGTGCAAAAAGTTAAATAACAAAGTCAAAGTCAAAGTCAAAGTCAAAATTCATTTATTCAATAAAATCACAAGGACCACTTTGAAACGTCGGTTTTTATCTAGGTGCCTGTTCCTCCGCGACCAAGCCAGGAAAGAAAGGCAAGAAAACAAGGCTGGTTATTCTTTTTAATGATCCTTTTACAAAACAATAGGTTCGAGTTGGAGCATTTTCAATCCCAAGAGTTTTTGTCATCTAAATAATCAGATATTTTATAGTATGCCTTTTTATAAAGCTTTTGTTTAATTACGTTTTTAAATTTGTTAATTGATAATTTTTGTATATATCTTGGGAGTTTGTTATAAAAGCGTACACCGTGCCCTTTAAACGATTTACCAACTTTATGGAGTCTACAAGTGGCAACAGCGAGTTTATCTTTATTTCTAGTATTAACATTGTGATTATCGCTTTTTTTCTTAAAAAAGGCCCATTGTCGTGACGTATGGTTAGCAATTCAAGGTTAAAATGCTAACCCTGCGATCCGATCTAACTCGTCTATCGCGCAGTACAAAATTACCTGCGTAGTAAAATAACTCACGAACTCTGGCAAGAGACTAAGCATACCAAGAAATATACATTTTATTTCGGCAATTGCAAAATATATCTTTCTGTTCTACTTTGCCCAAAACCTTTTGCCTAGAAACCACGCTTTGTATTTTAATCCTCCCAGGTCACCTGATAGCATGATTACTGTACACGAAAATTCATGCGTATTTTTTGTCGGAGAATTTGTGGTGTCGATTGATAAAGCTGAATCCTTTTACACAAGGGTCGGGGCTAATTGTGGATCATTTGATTTTATAGGGTCGAGAGCTGAGGGCAGGTCTACCTTTGTGTTGATATCTATATAGATAGCAGGCTCTGTATGTTTTGAATCTCGGAGGTGTGATTTGTGAATGTGTTGCGAATTTGACGAAGTCTTGATTTTAGTAGAAATATATGATAGGCATTTTTTAAAGAAGTGATCGTTTAATGTGTTTTTCCGAGAGAGTCCTGCCACTTTTTGTGAGGTTGGATGTTTGTTACTCTTTCGCGCAAAAACTACTGAACGGATTTTGATCAAACTTTACAGTAATATAGCTTTATACATCAGAATAACACATAGGCTACTTTTTATACGGGTACTACGTGGGCGAAGCCGTGGGCAGAAACGTGATATTTAATATGGAGCTGATAAATTAATGTGTCAATCGATAATCGCATATTTCAAAACAAAACTCAAAATTATACTGAGACTAAAGTACTTTTACATATTTTCTGCTATTCTTAACGTTCAACGTACAAAACGTCAAAAGGAGGATGGTAAAATACGTGGTAAAGTCGTAATAATATCTTAAAATGATACCAAACGTTAATTTCAATGCTATAAAAAATCTAAATACGTAATCTGGTATCTGCTTCACTGACTCCATACTGAATATTGAAAATAGGTTTATTTTCAATTTATTTCTATGGTTCTGTTTTTATGGTTATAGTCATAGTTACGTGTTGACAGACGTAATAAAAAATGTGAATGTGAAAATATTGGAGGAACCTAGTTTTTATGTTGATTTATACTGACTGGCTCCCTTAGTGAGTGTAACTAAGAATATACTTACCTACATTCTGTTAAAAAAAATCCGGAATTTAACCATCATTTTTCCAATTGTAGAAACTGTACCAATTTTGTTGTTCAATTTTCTACTTCATGCACTCAAAGTGTATTGGATGCCGTTGAGTGATAAGAGTGGTTGGTAATTTTTTTTGTTGGTATTTTTGTGGCTTTGGTATCAATGCGGCCGTCATAGGCCTATTGTGATCGCCACTAAGTGATTGGTCATAGTCTTTAGTCTAGCGCTCGACTAGTGCCGTCACCGGAAATATGTTAGTAGCTACTGCTTTCTGGACTTTAAGTCGTTACCGGAAACTTAACAATAACCTATTTTTTTCTAGATAACATAATTATAAGTTTTACGGGTCCTTTATCGCGTTTACCTTTTTTATTATTTTACCGACGTTTCGACTGTACTGCAACAGCCATGGTCACGGGATGGCAAAACTTATAATTATGTTATATAATTACCTATCACAAAAATCATTTAATGATCTGAAACAAAAATGGTAAGTTGTTGGTAAGTTTGAGGGTCGACATTATATAATTATGCAAAAACATTGCTGAATCAGATTAAGTCAAAAACCAACGTCAATTTATTGTTCCGAGTAAATCTACACTAGTAAGTTTGGATGTAATCTCAGAAACTAAATAAATTTTAAATACTTATCTTATCTAAAAAAATATTTCACGATTATTTAGAACTAGCTTCGGCCTAATACGGCTTCCATCCTCCTCCAGGAACAAACATCCATCCTCACAAACTTTCGCGTTAATAATATTAGTAGGATGGACCCTCAGGGTGGTCGTAGGTTGTATATTATCCCGTCAAAATAATAGGCCGAAAAAACAGAGCTACTTTTCATCGGCTACTTTTTATCTGGGTATACCACGCGGGCGAAGCTGGGGCAGTAGTTAGTAAAAATAAAAAGGTACAAAATAATCATCCACCACGGTAGGTAGGTATATACAAAGGTAGGTATTGACAAATTAAAAAAAAAACAAACAACACTGACAAGTTAAAAACATTTTTAGCCTAGGATTTTAATGAATTGTCTACATTTTTACCAGGAAAATATTATATCAACAAAAGGCCTAAAATAAGTAAAGTAAAATGTATGTGAGTCCATAAGAGCTTATTATCAACAGTATCTTCAACCACCAAAGGGTCTATTTTGTTGTGATTAATAGACTGCAATTATGTGCTCAAGGCGGTGGTTTCCGAGAGCCGGGTGTGGGTGATTACGTCATTTACTGGTCTGTGACGTCACTGTCTCGAGGTATGCCTGCGGCGTTTGCATAAAAAGTTAGAATTTAGCTGAAGATCTGGTTTCAGGGTTTTATTACCAACCTTTTTATTGAATTATGAGTTGACGCGGGCATGCGCCAAATTTAATCTTTGGTTATGAAAAGCTCTTATCTTCTTTGAAAGCTTACTTATAACATTTTATTCTTCTGTATATTTTCAAGTAATAAAATACGATGTGCTCCCTTCTCGCTTTGAATACTTAATTCTTAGTAATCACTGATTGTTTGTTCATGTGGTGGGAGGTTATGTACCACTTCACGCAACGCCACGCAAGCAGACAAATCTTTAACGTGGGGTTATAAACACATTCAAAGATAGCTAACTTCATATTAATTAAGCTTTTAATAAACTGTTTTGATTCTCTGTTACTACAAAAACATTGCAATAATTGATGAGATGAGACGGGACGAGACGAGACGAGACGAGACGAGACGAGACGAGACGAGACGAGATGAGATGAGATTTTATTTTCTGTGAAAAATAGGTTATTTAAGTTATTTAAAAAAAAAATAGGCGTCGAGTTACTGCGCTTGCGCGTAGGCTGTAACGTACTTGAACAAAGCTTCCGCTAAAGCCTTGTGTTCATTCACGTGCGCGCACAGAATCGCATCCGCTCGCTCGAAGCTTTCCGACAGAATCTTCCTTATTTCACCGTCCACCTGGAAACAGGTAGGTATTATGATCACTTTCCTGTTTAAGTCGATGCCTTCATCAATTACTTATGGTACGTAAAAATTTCCGGTTACAATATGAAAGGATATAATAAATACAATAAGCCACGTTGGCCTAGTGAGCGGTACGACTTCCGATCCGGAGGTCCTAGGTTCAATCCCGGCCGTGCACCAATGGATTTGACAACTAGATAAATGTATGTGCGCATTAACACGTGCTTAGTAGTTATTGTCCTAGACGCCATTATCCTTCTACTATTATAAACGCGAAAGTTTGTGAGGATGGATGTTTGCAACGGTCTTTAGATGGCTAGCTATTTCATCTATATTTTTGTATATACCTACTTGTAAATAGTTGTAACGGGTTAATTATCTATCTCTCTATTTGTTTGTTGTTCTGGGAGAACATTGATTTCAGCCTGTATAGCTACCCAGTTATTCTCATGCAGCTTCTCTCCACATGGTGACATAACGGTAATGATGTTCATAACCGCGTAATGTATTAGCCTTTTCACTTTATTACATCCCGTCGTCGTCATGAGAATGCTATTAGTTGGATGAAACTTTTGAGGGCTTTTACCGAGCTGTTTTGTATACATTATTGAACGCCTGTTATTTTTGGATATAAGATCCAGGAAAATGTTTGAAACAGCTAGGTATCATGTTTATATTGCAAAATAAATAATGAAAAATGCAGATTTATCTCCCAAAGTACCTACTTTGGGGTAATGCACTTATTCCCATCTCCTAAAGTACCTACTTTGACTACCTACAATGAAAATAAAACCTCGGTCTGCCGCCATACCCTAATACAAAGTTCATTTGAGAGACTTAACTTTATTTACTGTAGATATTAATAAATACCTCTAGTTTGTTTACGCAAAACCTCGGCCTGCCTACCTATCTGTTGCTTTACCCTTAGACAGGGTTCATGTGAGATACCTACCTATAAACACCATCTATGTACCTACCATGTGAAAGCAATAAATGTATTGAGTATTGAGCATGGGCAGTAAACTTAGATATTTTGCGTTAACCCTAATAACTACAATTAGGTGATATAAACTAGGCAAAGGAAAAATAGATAGATAGAAAATGTTTTATCGCACTAGACAAAACAAGTTCATAGGCGAGCTTTATGCTCATTAGCATTTTTTTCCAGCTAAAAAAAAAAAAAATGCTCATTCAAATTCACTACCGCCCCTTAAGAGAACACTTTATTAAGTTGAATAACCAGCTTGAATAACTTAAAATATAAGTAAACTACACACTTAAATAAATAATACGTACATCCAAATTAAAACATTAAAATAACATTTAAAAAATACGTATTAGTGGGCGAAATACTCATTCAAATAAACCCGTTTAAGTTCATATACAATTTTGTGTATAACCTTTAGTACTATGCGTTTCAGGCGTCTCTTTAGGGGTCGAGAAAATTGATTTAATATTACTAACAATGGCCTTTACCTTCGGCGTGGGATGTGCGACATAGTCACAATGAAATTGCTTCATATATGCCTATAGGGACCTTTATAGGGATTTCCGGAATAAGTAATCGATTATACTAGACCTCTGACAAACTATTCTGATACATACAAAGTTATTAATAAATGTTTTAAAATCGAGTACATCCACTGGAAATAACCATCTGGTAGTGATCTGGATCTATTGAGCTATCTACAGATCATTTGCAACGGTTTTTGTATTTACCTACTTGTACATAGATGTTTGAATAAATGTGTAGATCATCTTATCTTTTAGAATAAATCATCACAACTGACTAAACATTTCACATCGGTTTGTAGTTAAAACTTTCGCAACATAAATTGTGATGTCGCTATCGTCGACTCTCATTATGGGTACATACTAAATGGTAGTTAAAAAGAAGCTCAGCTGCTTCCAGACAAAAAGCTCAATTCCATTTTCCCCGTAGTAAAGAAGTAGCGCCAGTATCGTAAATATCCTACGAATATTATAACTGTCAAATTTTAGATGTTTAGATTCTGGGTGGTTCTTGCTAATAATCTCCGTAAAGGCTGTGCCGATTTGAATGAAATTTGGAACAGGTATAGTTTGTGACCTAAAATAACACATCACTATTTGGGTACCACGCAGGCGAAGCGATGAGCAGAGGCTGATGAATTGGCGCTGCAACAATTGCAACACGTAAAAGCAAATAACAGGAAAATACTAATGCAGGGCGAGTCAAAAGGAATCAAATCAAATATAGAATAAAACCGGATAATTGCGAGTCTGACTCGCCCACCGAGGCTTCCGTACCAGCTTGTATGTTCACCAAAACATTACTCGAGTTCAAACTATGAAAGCAACAAACATTGCTCTAACGAAAAGATAGTCGGATTGAAAGTCAAACTTAAGTTTGTAGTTGTTTTTTTTTCTTCCATACTTCGATATATGTCACGGCAAATTCTCCCATACGGACGGACGGACAACGAAGTGATCCTACAAGGGTTCCGTTTTTTCCTTTTGAGGTATGAAACCTAAAAAAAAGGATAATCACAACGCCGGCAATGGGGGTCCTAATTTCTGTGGGCTACTACGGTTAAAGTTTAAGTCACGATCTAAGTCGTACTTAGGTGTTTTTTATCGTGTGTCAATTCTTAAAGTTTTTGACTAAAGCAACAGTATGTGCAAGATTCGAGGCTCCGATCCGAAATCCGAGCTGAATGATTTATCAATCATTTTTCATTGAAAGGCTCAAAGAGACACAGGCTCTCCCCGTTAGAGTTGTGAATTTATTTTAGAACGAAAAAGTTGAATTCGGTAACGGCGGAACGTTTGGGCGGTAATCTTAAAAGTTTGTTCTATGTCTGCTACGGGCGGTAATGAGACAGGTTTACGGGTTATCTCATTGTTCTCCACATTATTATATACTCGTGAACTTAAAAACTTTAGAAGGCAAAATCTCTTTAAAAAGAACGTTGACAATAGTGATATTTGAGAAAAGGTTTCTGATCATCGAATGAGCCAAAGAAGACCTGAAATAAGAAATCGATTGATTGAAGTCAGTGGATGGGGCACATAAGACCATTTGCTCACATTCTCCAGGGTGTCCCGGAATGTATATATAATGCCGGAAGGAGGCCATTGACACCGTGGTGGGGAACATTGTTTGTTCTACGACTTTTTGGATTTCCATGTTTTTCATTCATGAAATGAAAAATGACTTGAGTGTGACGTCACAAGAGGTCATTGTCACGTCACACTCAAAAGTCAACTAAACAGCTGATTTGTTGATTTTAATGATGTGCTAAGAGTAGGTAGTATGAAACATATATAGAAACTTTGATGGTCATTTCATGAAAGAAAAATATGGAAATCCAAAAAGTCGTAGAACAAACAGTGTTCCCCACCACGGTCTCAATGACCTCCTTCCGGCATTATATACACATTCTGGGACACACTGTATATACCTTTTGGTGAATATGGATATGAATTATATACATATTCTGGGACATCCTGTATAATGTAATAATAACAATAACATAGTAATTATAGACATTTTTCACATAGCATCATCTAGCCCCAAACTAAGCAGAGCTTGTATTATGGGAACTACATGACTGATATATACTACTTTTATACTTTGTAAATACTATACATAAATGTATATTATACATAAAAAACACCCAGACTCGGGACAACAATATATGGCAAATCTATGACCAGCAGCGGATGTCTAACAGGAATAGTTTTTTTTTTTATAATAGCATAAAAACTTTCAAGAAAATGTTATTTTTAGCAACCTTGAGCTGCGCAAGCAAGAAGAGCTTTCTTGAAAGTGCTCATTATTTTTTTCTCATTATTATCGTTTAGTCGTCTTCTTCTAAAGTCAGGAAGCCAGCTTATATTATTCTAGCATGGATTGCTGCCAAATAGTTTATTACTTTAAAGTAAAGTAAGTAAATCCAACAAGTAAAGGCAGGCTTAAGCTGGGGAGTCCAAGTTTGTGTATTATGTAGTTTACACTATAATCTGCAATTAATATTTGTAATCCAAAACAGGAAATGCAAATAAGCTGCCTAAATACATAATAATATGTCTGAAGTATTTCACTACCATGCTAAAACAAAACGAATGAAGGAAACATGAAAGTTGACACAAAAAGCGATGTTAAAAATAACAATTTGGAATATAAAAATACATATTAGTAGTTTAGCAGTCATGTATTTCCCAAAAAAACACAAGCTCTGCTTACTTTGGGGTTAGATGATGTTGTGTAAAATTTCCAGCATTATTAGAATTATATTCCTTACTGTCAGCTAAAACTGAATTAAAGCACAACCAGTTAATCGTATTAAAACGAAAAAGACATTTCTCTGAGTGAGCCATTACTCGAGATAAATCGGGGAAGTGCAAACGAAGGAAATCTCATTTTCAGACTAAGCTCTCTGTTGTCCGTTAGTTATTGCTTAATTTGGCAGTTAGGTACAGCTTTTTGTCGTTTGTTAATGAAACACCCTGTTGTACCGTTTTAAGTTGACGTTTCTATATGATCCTTGTGATTTCAATGAATAAAAACCTATTGACTTTGACTTTGACTCCGGGAAAATAAAGTTATTATGCCTATCGTTTGCGATAGGCAAACTAACTTTATTATAACTTTATATAATATTTAACGATAAAATAATGCGAAGGTTTGGATGTAATGACATTGCTCCGTGTTCGTTACTCGCGGTTACGGCGTTGATTGAGCCGTTAAGATGAACCGATTTTGTGGACACCTACACCTACATGTGTTAACACACAATGTTAACACATGGAATAAATACATAAGCTACTTTTTATGTCAGTTACATGTAGATAGAATCATTTTATAGGTAGGTTAATAGGAGTGAGCCCGGGTGCGGTTGTTCGTGTTTAACCTCTAACGTTAGGGTAAATTCCCTGACGGCTTTTAGCCATCCATCATGCTGCATCCTGCGGACAGGTGCTGTTTCAAAGATTAAACCAAACGCGATTTTGACACGTAGATAATGCGATAAAACTCAAACAGATATTTTATTACTAGTCTCGTAGGAATATCAAAAAGTACCCCGAGAAACGGACAGTTCTTTTTTTTGGTGAAAGTTATGTTTTGTGATAAAATGCGAGTACGTATATTATTAGCTTTTAATAATATACGTACTCGCATTTTAGAATTAAAAATTCAGTAAAAAGAAAAAAAATGCATTGCAATCTTATTAAAAGGCTCTTTGAGCATATAATTCGATCAATGGATCGACGTCCAGAGGTGTCGGATTTATTGGCTGCTAATAAAATGCCCGGACGTTTCAAAAGGCCTTGCATACTTGCATGACTGTCCCACTTCGCGATGTTATGTACCTATTTGTGAATAATATGTAGAATGTGGGTAGTCGTAACTTCTCTTTGTCAAAATCGAGTTCAGTCAGTCGAGCGCCTGCTTCCGTGGGTAGTGGACGTGCTCCAAAGCATTCCAAGGTGTGTAGTGAAAAGTCATGATGTGTTTGTTATTAATTTTGCTTTGAGGTTTAATCAGACCACGTAGACCGTTATACAATTTTGTTGGTTTAAAGTATTGTTCGTAATCTTTTGAGGGTTTTGTTTCGCATGCAATTGCAAGTTTGGTTTGATAAGAATTTAAAACGTCAACTCTAAGGTAAGTATAGTTTGCCACGCTACGATTTTAATTGCAATAAAAATAAATTGTATTATTACAATATATTTTCTGCATAACTCACTTGGCTAGTTTTATAAGCCAGCATAATAAAAATGTTCTTGAACAGCACTAACAGACTATGGAGAGTAAGAATAAGACAATAAATTTGACTTTATCATAATTAGATAAAATACCTCACGAAGTTCTTACCGGATTCATTTAATCTCAGATTGTGTTTTTATGCCGTGTTTTTGTTTAAAAAGTGCCCTAGAGGATATTTTGGCATATTTTTATTTCGCTGAGATACGCTTCTCGAATAGGTAGGTAATCGTTTGAAATAAAAAAATAAACAAATTGATTACTGATAAAGAACATTTTAATCTGATAAGCCGTTTCGGTGATACATGGTAACAGACAAACAACCTCTTATAACAAACACATACGGGCTCCTTACGAAACTGTCAAATATAACTTATACTAGTTTGGATCTGAAAGAGTTATTCGTTTGAAAGAGAAAGAGAGAAAGAGTTGAAAGAGTTGTTCGTTTGAAAGAGAGAGTTGAGTCGTTTGTATATTTATGATTTCTGGCATAGATATGTGATTATCAGTCCATCTTAAATCGACCTTCAAACAAAAATGTCCAGCATTATTATTTAAAATTAGCTTCGAAGTTCAAAACAAAAGCAAAATATGTGAAACACATTTCTACTTCACCCCACAAATAAAACAAAACCGTTTTCTGCTCGTTGCGCAAAAGTAGGTTAAATATGTAATTGGGGTTACAGTTTCTATTTTTTGCAAAGTAAGAAAGACCATTGGTTTACTTGATTTTTAATGAAGATATCTCTGTGTAGCTTTAACCTTCTGATAATGCTTTCGCGGACCTCGATGGCGCGATGGGCTAGAAACCGGCTAGTTCTGCAGATATTTGTTTCGGCTCTGGGTTTTGTAGTACCACGGTACTCATAGTTTCTGATAACCACGATACTGGGAATATATCGATACGATGTCACCGTCTCCGATCGGTTTTTTCGTGATCACAGCGTTATGGCTGAATTTTGACTAGATTCAGGTTGGATTGTGTAACTACGCAGTTGCCAATAATTATTATGAAAACTTACTACTTACGCTTTGCTAAACTATCGTTCATATTATTGTAGTTTAAGAATTTCGAAACAAGTACTTTCAATAAAAGTTCTAAACTTGAGTTTTTTTTAAAGTTGACTTAAGAACAGATAATTTTAGAAAACATGGATCTAGCCAATCAAAATAGAGGATTTTATTTATATTCGTGCTGGGACTATTTCACTTGGTATGTTATGTTAACATACCAAGTGTGTACCAACATACCAAGTCTAATGTTTAAGAGATAAAAATCATTTGCCATTCGTTTTGGTAGACTTTATCCATCAAATAGTTACCCCGATAACTCGAAATTTTATCACCACAACACAACCTAGTTTATAAGATTGTATGTAAAATGTTTGTGTAATTTTGGCGAAAAAAAAAGTAAAGATCACATAACTAAATCTCAAATTCACAAATCAAAGTAACTTTTCAAAACTTCTTAATGAATTGGTGTAATCCATTCAAGTCACCTGTCAAGTTATTTAAATAAAAATAAGCAGAAAGTATCACCAATAAATCTACATTCAATTCTAAGGCGATTTACATACGAATCTATTGGGAATGAAAGTGATTGGGTAAATATCCAAAATATTTACCTTACCTCAAAAGGAAAAAAACGGAAACCTTATATAGTATCACGTCATTGTCCGTCTGTCTGTCTGTCAGCAAGATACTTTTTCTCAGGAATGCGTGGAAGTATCAAGTTGAAATTAATATCAATACTATTTGTATTTTGTCTGCGGTCTCTTCGAGCTGTAAAAAAATCATGCTTTTAAGTCAACGCAATAAAAAAATACAGCCATTTATCAATTTATTTAAAATTGTTCCGTTACTGATTGGCGGATCAATGCACAGCCTAAACCATAAGTTCTAGAAGCATGAAATTTGGAGGGTATATTCCTCTTATGCTGTAGGGGTGCATTAAAAAAGGAATTTAGAAAATTCTACTCCTAAGGGGGTGAAAATATCAATTTAAGGGCACCTATTAGTGCCTTATATTTGGACACCCGCAAAGTAAATCAAACCTATAGGATACTTTCCATTGACCTAGAATCACGAAATTCGGTAAGAAGCAAGGTCTCACAGCACAAGTAAAGGAAAAAGTTAATTTGTGGTTTGATCACATAAAAAAATATTTTTTTTGCGATTACAAACTTACATTGTTAAAGAATTGACAATGTAAGTTTGTACAAGCGATATTTTTAAACTTATTTTTATTTACATCTCAGTTTTATGTTTTATTTCAATCCAACTTATCTTTTCGTGAGAGCAATGTTTGGTGCTCTAATAGTTTTATGAACTTGAGTAATGTTAATTATTTTAGTAAACATAGTTACAAGCTTGTACGGAAACCTCGGTTGTTTATTTATATTTTCTGTAAATCTTTTATATCGATGCTTTTATTCAAAAGCTTTTATAATTGGATTCAGAAGCTCTTTGCTGGAACAATCGGTTATTATTCATTTTAATAAAAGTATGTAGGGTCCAAAATTTAGGATGTAAAATATAGTTTGAACGAATTCATGAGTATGCACTCATGAATTCGTCCAAACAATATTTTACACCGCATGCCTACATTATTTGTAGAATGTAATGCAATGCAAAAAGTGGATATGTGATAAAATTATGAGTTGACTAGCCGCTGACTACCTCCCACTTGATAATCTTATGGTTTTGCGTAGTGATGAGTGAACTGAAGATGTCTATCATGTGCACGTGAGTATGTTTGTCTCTTTCTGGGTAAATGTTACGCTCAAACCAATACAGCATAGCGAAACAGTCGATGCTCAGGTACTATCGATTGCTTCAAAATTGGCTCGTGACGTCATCCCAGAACGCTTATGTAAGAAAAGCAGAAGCAATCGTCCGAAGAATGTTCAGGTGGCGAGAACCCTAAAACGACGTACCTACCTATTTAACTGATTGGGAACTCAATGGAAAGTTAGAAAAAAATTTAGATTAGTAATAGATAAAGTCGTCCTAACTTTCAAAATTTGATTCAGATCTATTATATAATTTATTCAATTTGTACAGTGAATATAGAGGTATACATGATTAATTTTCTAAGAACTCGCGTAATTCCAATGATGTTGCGACAGGAGGAAGTTACAGAAAAATAAATAAATAAAAGACACACTGATAAAAAAAATATGATCATGATAAAAAAAAAATGTCTTACCTACGTATCTGCTGACCGTATCAATACGAAAGTGTGTCAGTTTATGCAAAGATTCTGTAAACAACTAAGAACATAGACCGGGGGAGTTCATTAATCGTCAACCTAATAATATCGTAATAGATCGAGTTCCGGGATACGGGTTGGAAGAGGACAAAAAATACGTAAAAAATACGTACGCTGCCAGGACTCAGCTTGGTAGGATTTGCTAAAGGCTGCGCCTAGGCAGAAAAGGTGTTTTTATCTTTTTTCTAACTTCATTTATGACTTCTTTCAACCTGTGTATGTTTCGCCCTTGTTCTCATTAAGTTGGGGTAGTTCTGAGAAATCGGATCGGAAGCACTATCTTTGATCAAACGCCTTCAAAAAACCAGCATTAGATATACCTATATGTGAGGTGAGAGAGGACACATATAAACGCAAAATTTCATTCCATTGCCCAGATGCAGTCGGCTAAATTAAGTACAAACGAGAAAAAAAAATCTTTAAAAAATCCTGGCTAGCTGCGCCAATACATTCTCTTTACGTTATGTTTTGACCTCTTTCAAACCATGTGTGATCCGTCCTGGTACTCGATTGACAGGGTTGACGACTATGAACATCCTGAGGCTCGATCAGTTCGCAGTGTGGCTAGCTATCAGGAAATCCAATCACGACGGCAAACATTGATCTGTACAGAATGGCCTGTTATCTTTAGAGTTTGAGTTACGAATTTGTGTTGCCGACCTTGTGAGCCTGTGGTTATAAGGTTGAAAATAAAAACTCTCATAATAATAAACCAAACAAATTAAAATAAAATAACGACCTCTGTGGCGCAATGGGCGAAGGCACGCCTGAGACGCAGAAGGTTGCGGGTTCGATTTTCGCCGCAGGACAAATGTTTGTATGATATTTGTCTCAGGTCTGGGTTTTTACTATGTCTATATAATATTTATGTATTTACCCAAAAAAGTAGTATGTCAGTCATGTACATAGTTCCCATAATACAAGCTCTGTTTAGTTTGGGGCTAGATGATGCTGAGTGAAAAATGTCCAGCATTATTTATTTATTATTTGAAATTTCACCAAACCGAATCAAAAGAGGTCCTGCCTTCTGAAAAAATTTAATACTAGCCAATATTATGGATATTACATTTATTCATATTAAGATTTCAAAGTGTCAACAAACGGTTGTTAGGACCATAATTTTATAGGAATAACGGTACTAAGGACTTTACTAAGAATATATAGCATGTTCACACATTCTACAAAATAGAACCAGCTACTCGCTATCGAGTAGTGTTGAATTAGTTTGCGCCCAAAGTCGTATGAGAGCTTCTCAATTCGATTGACAAGATATCAAAAGATTGATGTTAAAAAAAATCGATTACCTTTTTCTTATGTCTTACAGCCATTTCTACTCCAAAACCTATCGTGAAATTTATCACTCATATTTTGCTACCACGGGAATTTCCACGAACTTTCGGTGAAAATACTCTTTCTCTCTAAAATACTCTCTCTGGTTTCAACCTATCAAAGCATCAGTAAAATCTTTTACTAAACAAAATCTAAACAAAACGTTTACACAAATCATTATTTACTAGCCTGGCTAATAGGGTTATAGGTAATGGTCGGTTTTGTGTTTCTTTTGACTTCAAAGAGACACCGCTCTAGGTTGTTACTTAAAATAAAATGTCTATTATTTACGATAATGCTTACGAAACCTGAGATAAAATAATAATGATAAAATTTATTAACCAAATTAAAATATCTCTAACGAAAACGGTAATGTCCATAATTAAATTTAATAAAGCCTATTATGAAAAACACGTAGTGATTATGAAAAAGTTGTAAATATTAGTCGATGTCATCCCCACTGAAGTCTTCCTTAATTAGGCAATTAGAACTCAACAGGCGCACCCAAGCCCTACTAGCTTTATAATGACTTTTATAAAATTATAAAAAGGTTAAATTATGCGAAAATAAGTAGGGACGAACCTGTTCAAGTGAAACTCTTATATACGGACAGTAGAGGATAATTGAATGATGGAAGAAACCTTTTTGTATTCAAAATGTGAGCGCTTTTCAATTTTGATGAACCCAAATATCGGGTATCAGGTAGGGATCTGCAAGTAAAATATCACAATGAGAGTTCAGAACCCTTTTCGATGAGAAATAAAATGAATCAACGAAAATGCGAAATAAAAATATAACCTTCCACTAACAAGGATCCATAAGTTATCTGGGGGCTATGCAAACCCTTCACGCTTAGTTTTCCTTTCACGCTAATGCAAATTTGTCTAGGAAAACTTGTTAATTTTTTTAAACTTCTGCGGTTTATGACTGTTCTTTCAAGTTTTGTACTTTGTTTTTGACCCAAATATATATATTTGACAGTAGTCACGTGACATTTCAACAGATAATGTCATTTCCATACAATTTACCAAGCTTAGGATATTTTTTTGGTTATTTAAAGTGGTCTGTAGCATCGGTCCCGGAGCGGGACGTTTGAGGCTTGACGGTATAAACGAAAGTCGGTCCCGGAGCGGGATGAATTCAGCTCAAGAGGTTAACCTCTTGAGCTGATTTTGAAATACAAACGCGATGTATACGAGCTATGTTTAAAAGACAGATGACTGATCGTTGCGGCCCACTATTTTTAAAGCATAAAATTCTAACACTCTGAAGTATACAAATACATTTATTTATGAAAAAATATAGAATTACAATACAGTTGCTGTTGGTCCCCACCACGTTGAGTCTGAATCGCGGGAGGCCGATTACAGATAAATCGATTTCCATAAAACTTACACAAACAGGGTAAAACACAAAATAGTAATAAAATAAAAATATTCAAATCTGTGGGGGTCTTGAAACTAACAGACATTATGAGCCTTGCACATTTCGTAAGAAATATTAGTGTTTATGTGTTTTAATGTGTATCACTATTACTTAAAATGGTTACTTAGTCCTATTTGTAAGAAGTAATCCTGATCTGTTTTCATGTATGGCTGACGTTGTGAACTGAAATAGACGTGATAGTTATGGACTATGTAATTATGTATGCACAGTTGCTAAACAATATTGCTGCGGAAAAGTGTAGTCTGTATGCCATTAGCATTCTATGTATAACAAAATACCTGAGCAATAATGTATTTAAATCCAAATTTAATAAACTACTGACAGGGAAATATTATTACAATATTGATTATTGTAATAGGTAAGTAGATATTAATCGTTTTAATTAATTAATTATGGTAGAACATAATTAAACGTTATAATTTTATCTTAAGACCCATTTTATTATTAACATTATGTATGAGTAAATAATTAATCGGAATCTGAATCTAAGGTCAGACTAATATTCTAGTAAACTTTTAATTTCTCAGCAACACGGCACGGTTAAGGGAAAATTTGGGATTTCGAAATTCCCCGATCAGTTGCAATAATTATAAGTTTTATTTGGGTCCTTATCGCGTTTAGCACTCTTTTTCTATAAATTAATTCACCTCGTTCGATTGGCACCACACTAAAGCTGAATGAATGATCATCAAAAAAATAACCAAGCAGAGTTTGTTGCCTGATTCTTCTATGCTTGGTCGCGCGCGAGGAACCGGCGTAAATTCACTTTCAAATTTTAAATTCACGTAGTTTTTAAGTTGACGTTTCTATATGATCCTTGTGATTTCAATGAATAAAAACCTATTGACTTTGACTTTTAATTATCTAAAAGGGTTCTAAATCAGGTGTGATAAAAATAATAATTGAATAAATATATATTTAACAAGTATTTATAAAAGTTTCGAACAAGTTTAGAACAATACATATTTTAATCCTTTGGGATCAGACGCGTTAAAACATTTTCATCATTAACGTTACTGTAACAAAGACTCAATTTAATACTGTGGCTTCACACAAATCTAACATAATCTGTGAAACGCATTTTTAATGTTCAAGGCCTTTCTAACCTTGGACATTATTAATTTTGTTTCTCGTTTCTATGTCCAGATATTTAGAAGGGAAGTAGGTAGATACCATCTATTCCTTAGAAAAACTTTTCAGCAACTTGTAATAACTACATAATATTTTAAAAATAAGAGTGTGAAAGAAGAAAGTGAAAGACCATTTGTCGTGAATAGAATGAGATGATAATTCCTTTCATCCTACACATATCACTCCTTCACTGAAAGATATCAAAGTACTGCTTCCCTTAAAATTAATATTTCAGCTTTACGGTGCAATATGGTTTGACAAACAATCACTGAAATTAAACAGAGATAATGCCATGAGTTTATATCTGCTATGAGTATAGACCTGAGGAATCATTGTTCCTTTAGAAAAGCACTAAGTTTTTTTTTATAAATTCAACCCCTAATGGTGCTGCGGGAAGATGAAGCTTGTTTGGGAAAACCAAAAGCGGAAAAAGATTCACTGGAGAGTTATAAATCCATTTCCATGACGTGTTTCAACCAATTATTTTTAATGTATGAGAAATACGAGATTTTCCACAATAAAGTAGAAAGGAAAAAAGGAACCCGTTGTCTGTCTTTTCTGGTTTGTTCGTGTGTCACAACTCATTATCAAGATAAATAAATATTTTTTTTAAGTAAAAAATAAATTCATCTGTAAATAACGGAAAGTTCGTAACAAGTCGAACATGAAATTTCATCCCCTATTTTTTCACCGTTACCTAGCACTTTTTATAAAATTTATATGGGACTACCTTTGAACTTATACCCTACCCATTAAAAAAATAATCATTAAAGTCGGTTCACAATTGGCGAAAATAATTATCGCGTAACATACACACACAAAAAAAAAAATCTCCGAAACGGCTTATCCGATTTAGTTAAATATTTTATAATCCATTTATATGGTTTCAAGAATAGTTCTCATAACAGTATTGCAAGTAATCACTAGGGGGCACTGCATTATACGTTGGACTTTTTTCTGTATATAAATTTCACAAACAATGCTCTGTAGAGAATATTCTCAACTGACTAGGTATAACGGTCAATTTGGGATGTAGACAAAATAGATCAATAATACAGGGCAAACAATTCTTTAATCTCGAATTCTTTTGTGATGTCTTTTAAAATATGAATTAGACTCAAAATAAAAAGGTAACTAAACTTAGTTCTATATTTCAGGCGATACCTGTCCACCCATCAGCCAGATTGATTATTCATTGGTTAGGCTCAAATAATACTATGTACTCAGGAAAGTTGTGTTGTTTTATTTAAGTAAACCGATAAACCAACGACATCCCAGATGAAGTATCTGACCTCACTGCCTCATCTCAAAAATCCACTCTGTATAGGGGAGGCCTATATGCGGTAGCAGTGAACTTCTACCGCTGTTGATCGTGATGATGATGAAAATACTAATGTATTATGTATATTACTTATACTTTGTTACCTATAAATAATCTATATAAGGATGATAGCAGCGAGTGCAGAATGGATATATTATTTTGCTCAAGTTTCAGCTGCAAAATATCATAAGGAAAATTACTGAGCTATTTTTTCCTTTTTTACAGAACACGGAACAAGACGGCGGATAATTGTGCTATAACTACGGCAATTTTGAGGTGAGGTTTAGTGCAGAAATAGCTTTTACCTAGTGAAATTCGTATAAAAAGGAATAATGACGATGCCGTGTTGGCCTAGTGGGCCCCCGAGTTCTAACCCACAAGTTGGTCTTCGTGGGTTCATACGTGAAGATGACTTATTTAAAAAATATCACCCGTGGGCTTATTAGATTTGCAGTATTTCGTATGAACAGTTCCGATTGGAAATTAATGCAAATTTATATTTTTTTATTTCGCGTTATTACCAACGCAATATTAAAGTGACTGGAAATGTAAAATAGAAAGAAATAGCCAAAGTTACTAAACATTTTAAAAATGCTAGAAATATCATAGATTGCAATAAAAGTGGCTGCCATTTTCGAACTTTTTTTGCAAATATACCAATTGCTCGCGCTCGCGAAACGGTATCAGATAGTTTCCGCGTAGACTTTGAATCCTAGTCAAAATTAACAAGAATAAATCCTTTAGGTATTTGGAAGATTTTTTATGTTTTAGGGCATGGGAAAGTGAAGCCTCATAAAGTCCATAAAGGACTTATGAAATAGTAGGGCACGTCACCTCTTGTGGGCTTTCTCTTTCCATCTGAATTAGTGTTTCTTAAACTGTAAAAATAAGGATCCTAGGGACTCTCTTTAGAATATGCCGACATTCGACCTAGCAATCTATTCAATCTAGTATTCAAATACATCGTTTGGCTGTAGGAAACTACAGGCAAAGGGTAGTGCTAACTTTTATATCAACAGGGCACAACCCTTTTGTCGTTCGCTCTGCCGTGTCAAATTGTTAGGTAAAGCGAACAGCGGGCTTTGTTTGATATTCGAGATTAAGCGCCGAGCGAGTCAACCACGCGTCGAGATTTGCATACTAATTGATAAATAAAACCCTATTTGAGAATGTTGAACTCTCAGAATGTGGCAAAATGTTTGACCATACCGAATAAAAAAAAGTTGTTTGTTGTAATTTTTCAAATAAATATGAAATATTTTTTAGCATTACGTACTAAAACGTAAACGTAGAAAATAAAAACGAAATTAAATATTTTGTTGTTCTTATTCTCGTAGCTCAACCTTAATGAGTACTTCGCGTGAAATGGTTCTATTTTTAAGAAAAAAAAGCTGCGTTCCCAATATTATCCTTGTCCCATATGCGAAAAATATTTTCGTTGTTCTTTTAAAGATACATAACAGTGGCAAACGTTGTTGCATGTCCAGCAGTCATCATAAATTAATATTTAAGCACGTTAAGTTTGAACCCTTGTTCTTTTTATTAGTCCCATATACTGACCTACTAGCCCTGCATAAAATCAGCACATGTTAACACGCAAACTCATTTTTTGCAAGTAGTTCCACAAAGTCATACTTTTAATACTGTATACTCAAAAATATACTCAAAAGTAATATTTAATAGCAGCTCACCGGATGATATCCAACCTGTTGTCAGGATGTTTTATTCATCGTTACTGGAGCGTATTTCAATATTCGTCTTAATCTCGGCGATTCTGCAAAAAAGTCTTTGTGAAAAATCTCCATTCGTGTTTGCTCTTCCATTCCATGACTTGCAACTCTCGTTCGGGGCTTAGGGCACACACAAAGTGATAAAACGGACAAATTTGCGTCATTTACCCGTTTAAATGTATTGTGACTTTTTAAGTGAGATGTGCCTTTGAACTTCTTGGCAACTTGGAATTATTTAAAGTATATTCCAGCCTTTTATTCTACTCTGTAGATGCATGAGGTCGTGACTATTTATATGTTTATACTATTAATTGTATTATTTACTAGCCTCTGCCTACGGCTTCGCCCACGTGAGACTCGAATAAATAGGAGCCTATGTATTATTTTCGGTCACGAACTGACCTATTTACAATATTTATATTTTATAATATATGTTACTCTTAATAACATATTATTATAGCTACATATATTATAGCATACATATAATCTTAATAACATATATTATGTCGTGGCAGACTTTTTTCAGGACTTTTTCAGTTCTACGATATTTTTCTATAGAAGTTTAGGTAGCGCTCATAACAAACGCTTCACTTCAACGGGTGTTCGTCGACTTACGTTGCAAAAATGGCCTACACGAAAATCCCTTTTATTTTAATGGGATAATAAATAGCCTATGCCCACTCTGAAAGTTCATTCTAAATATTGGGGACAGATTTTAATACCGGACGAGTAGTTTTCGAGATTACCCCCAACATACAAACTTACAAACTTAACCTCTTGATATTAATATATTTGTATATATAAATGGTTACAAAAGGTTACTATAATGCATTAAACTTATAAACTCCCTCTTTTGCGTCAGGCGTTACAAATTGTTTGAGCCGAGGATGATCTGACAAGAGTGTGCACACCCCAGTTACATCTCGAGGTCGTTTAGCACAATGCGATCACAATGATGGCTGAAAAATGAGGGTGTCACCTGTTGCTCACGACGCAACTGAGGGTCTTGTTACACGAATGAGACGTTTCAGTGATAAATGAATATTGATGAGGTGCCGCGATTTCAAGATCAGCACGACTGGTGAATCGCTTTACATAGCTACCTGGATCAATGCCTTAAATTGGTTTAATTTCTACCCGAATAAAGCATTTTAGTAATTTATATAATGAGTTGGCTCAATTGATTGTTGATTACCATTAAAAACCCGCCAACTATATGGCGCATATAGTGACTTACGTACGTAGAAAAAAACCTCGGGTCAGCCATAGCTAAAAACGCTATTTAACGCTATTTAATATTGCAAAGTTACAAGAACGTCAAAGTTGTCTAAACTAGCTAGCTTTATAAAGTTAAGTAGTTTTATTAGACAATAACGAATACATGAAAAGGGCCACAAGAAGTCCAGATGGAAATAAGTAATACATGTAGATACCAACCTCGTAAGCAGACATAATGTGCTTAAAAGAAAAGTTATTCACGAAAGTAGGTAATTGGAAACTGTCTTGACGAACGTAATTTGGTGAATTGAAAACAATCTAAATAATTGAATAATGCTGGTAATTTTTCACATAGCATTATATAGCCCCAAATTAAGCAGAGCTTGTTATGGGAACTACATGACTGATACTTATATATATTTTTTATACATACATAGTATACGTACATAGAAAATATTCAGACCTCGGACAAATATTTGCAGATCATACAAATTTTTGTCCCGCGGCGGGATTCAAATCTGCAACCTTTTGTGTCTTTTGCGGGCTTTCGCTAACTGCGCCACAGAGGTCGTCACATGCGATATCAACAGTTGGTTAATATTAGAAAAGCCAAACCAAGGTTTATTCAAGAAATCTCCACTGCTACGCCGCTGCAGTTTGATTTATGTAGAAACTAACAATCTCTGCCAGTGGAGAAGACTATACTAGGGAACAAACAGAGGGCTACCTAAGTCTGGTCGGATGATTTACTTAATAAAATAACTTTTCATCACAGTCGTTACAATGACAACCTCTGTGGCGCAGTGGGCGAAGGTCCGCCTGGGATGCAGAAGGTTGCGGGTTCAATTCCCGCCACGGGACAAATGTTTGTATCTGCAAATATTTGTCTCAGGTCTGGGTGTTTTCTATGTATATTATGTATGTATTTTAAAAAAAAATGTATAAGTAGTATATCAGTCATGTAGTTCCCATAATACAAGCTCTACTTAGTTTGGGGCTAGATAATGCTGTGTGAAAATGTCCAGCATTATTTATAATTATTATATTATTTTATTAATGACGGAGGCACTTATTTTTTTGTAAATACATACATATTATACATAGAAAACACCCAGAGCTGAGACAAATATTTGCAGATCATACAAACATTTAAAACATCTAAAGAAAAAAAGGATGAACATCATCTATGCTAGAATCCGTTTTGTGTATTTCGAAAGAACTAATGATTCCCCGTGCTCGGGACATTCCCCGTGCTGTAAACCTAGCTTAATAATACCCCGAAGACTCTTGTCATGGCTTAGTAATACAACCTGCTACGGTAGTTTTTTAATTAGTGCAGTATTGTCCTGTAACGCCACAGGTGATAGTGGCTTAATCTCATTTCGTTGGACATAAAATGAGTATGTATTCTCTCCACGTTTACATAAGGTACAATGTTGATTCGATTTGGGTGTAGTAACGAATACTAAATAGATTGCTTGTGTTTTAACAAATAGAATTTGAGAATTTTAGTTTTTAATTTAAATACTTTGTGCGTTAAATTCAGTCGTCGAATTGATGAGGACTTTGTTATCTGAAAAGTTTATAGACTAATTAATTATAAGTTTAAGATTTTTATCGCTTTTACCTTTTTTATTATTTTCAACAATATTGTCAATTTTAGATTATCTATGCTATGCTCCTTCGGCTCGAGTTGTCGTTCTCACTTCTCTCTCGCTCGGTTCAGTCAGTTCTAGTCTAGTCATTATTATATAATTTACTAGCTTCTGCCTACGGCTTCGCCCGCGTGGTACCTACCCGGATAAATAATAGCCTATGTGTTATTCTGATGTATAAGCTATACTGTAAAGTTTCAAGAAAATCCGTTCAGTAGTTTTTGCGTGAAAGAGTAACAAACTTCCTCACAAATTTTCGCGTTTATAATATTAGTAGGATTATACAAGCGACATCGCTATTCTGTAGAGCAGTGGGCGAAGACCCGTCTGAGATGCAGAAGGTTGCGGGTTCGATTCCCGCTGCGGGGCCAATGTTTGTATGATTTGCAAATATTTATCTCGGGTCTGGGTGTTTTCTATGTATAATATGTTACTTTGTTTAGCCACTCTGGGTATTTTTATTTAGTATCAAATGAATCGCCCACGCTCTGTCGAGATATTATACATTTCAACTTGACATATGTACTCGTACTTGACTACAAGAGGTGGCAAATTATTACAAAGAGAGATCACAAGAAAGTAACAATACCTTTCCAAGTAATAGAGTCGGTAGATGAGAGTAAATGGCGTAGTTTTTCATCGTTTACGTCAGCTTGTTGGGCAATGAAAGAAATAATAGAGATAAGCTAACTGATGGTATGCTTAAAATTTTCTAAATTTGAAGCTTACTGATTGATTTATTTGATATTGTGCCCTTTTATGTATTTATTGGGGCTATACCCAACAGTTTATAGTTGAAATAAATTTATATCGTACACAATTTTTAATTGTTTTTAAGAATCCGTTTTCAACACGTGCTCAAAACGGTGACGGAAAACATGTTGAGGAAACCGGCATGCCTTAGAACCAAAAATTTAAAGGCATGCGCCATCTGATAGTGTTCCAATAAGCGGATATGGGCTTGTAACATGGAATACTAACTATTTCCAAAATTCGGTCATGTGCCAAATGTAGTGTTTGGACGTGTCTCTGACTACCCTCTCGGTACCCTCAGAGATCTACTCACTGAGAATGTATTTGAGGATGTCCATCATAAGGAATACAGTCATGAGCGTGTTTGTTTTGTTTTTTCATTGGGTTATTTCAAACCTATAAGAACAAGTTGCAAGTCTTACGAATTTTCAAAGAAAGTCGTTATGCCGTATTGTCAGAGGTTTCGGGCAGCGTATTAACTCTAAAACCAGGCAAACTAACATTCTCACACAATTTTCTCTGTTTTTCCAAGATTTCTTACCGTGTGCAGTCGTGACTTTCGCAAGAAATGCTTCGTCCGAGTTAATAAAGCTCAAACCATTTATCTGCTTTCCGTAATGCAGGTGCTGTGCTGCTATGTACCTACAGTCAGCAAAAGTAGGAGTAGGAAGTTATTTTCTAAGTTTTTTAAATGATATTTGGAAGCTCAACCATTTTTCTGCTTTCCGTAATGCAGGTGTTATGCTGCTATGTACCTACAGTCAGCAAAAGTAGCTATTGGAAAATCAATTCTACATTTTTTTAAATCATATTTGGAACCTAACAAGAAGGCTGTCCAACAGATGGTATTCTTTAATAACTCAAAGTGAATTATGACTAAAAAATCAAGGTTTCCAAAATATTTGCCTCGATAATTGTCTTTTGTCACAGACTGTACTGCCATTTCCACTTTGGCCACCTTGGAATACTATAAATTCTTTGTAGAAGTGTAGAATTAATTATTCGTAGGGTTCGTGTGATAAATTATGCGGTGAAATATTTATTCCTAAATATAAATTCCTGTTCGTTATGTGTTCGTACGGAATTTTAAATTAAAAAAAAAAATCCTTCAAGATTTGTCTACTATGACTGAGGTAAACTGACCTGTTGCACTTAACAATATTGTTTGAATTTCGCGGTGGAAAAATATTAGACTTTTTGTGGTAAATGGTTATAGTACCAAGAATAAAGAGCCTCCAACATGTCTAATTGACTGGGAAGACATATTAAAGTGTCCTCCAAAGCATGATAGGGTTCAGATCTAAATGCTACGACTGGTCACTCATCGTAATGGAAACTTTGCGTTTCTTTTTTTATTGAAAATAAACAAACGTTCACATTTTGTAAAATATCGGGACATTTCCCCGCTATTTTTCCTACTCCTTGCATCTGCACTCAAAGACTCAGTATTTCCTCGTCCATTTCCCGTCTATCTCAAAGCTAAAATATTCAAACACTCAATAACTCAGACTAGTACTAATGGAATTTCTAATATCACAAATGCGATTAGGTGTAGAGCTATCAGGAAATCCAACTATCGCGATTTCAATGTGCTATACTGAAGTAAGCTCTCTTTTATCGTAGGTAGGATTATGTTATAAGTTGTTTTGTTGTCTATGTTCATTCTCACAATTAAAATAAACATTTTAGTCATGTTACTGCAACCTACAAACTACGTTTTAAATGCTAAGTAATTTTCAGAGAGACCTAAAAAACTGCTCTGTTTTTTTGTATCTTTTTATTCCAGTAAAGGCTGACATTTTCCAAGTTGATAATTTCTTCGTCATTCTATGGATCTTAATACTCGTAGCATTATTAGTTTGCTTTCCAAAGAGTGAGCAATAAACAATGCGAATGCTTCGAAGTTACTGAATTGTGAAAGTTTCGCGGAATACCTGGTTGTGAAATGCTTTTTTATAGTTTAATACCAACTTCATCTTCCTGCTACATTCTCTATGTGTGTCACTAGCTCCGCCTCGCAGTTTCACCCGCGTAAGTTTCGATTCCTTTGGAATATCGGGATAAAAAGTAACAGTAAAGTATTTTACTGCTACATAAATACCCTTGATGATAAAACCATTTATTTGAATAAGAATTAATACTACGATACGAATGTAACGAACTTTTGTTTCTACCGGGCGATTTAATTAAATTTTAGAACACAAAAGCTGCTATTGTGACTTAACTATGATAGTTAGATAAATTTCCTCGAGGACTTTTTTGTAGGTAATAATGAGTACTTTAATCATGTAGTACATCATTTTTATGTATCATAAATAGTTTTCTCAATTTTTTTTTTTTTTATTTATTTAATATAGAATAATATTTTTTTAAAATACCTACCAAAAATCATCATTTCTAGTCTTCATTATCTTTTTTATTCTAGTTTTGTGTTATTTCAGACGGTACATACAGATTAGAGGGAAATACATGTAATACGAACTTTTTGTTGCTTTACAAAAATAAAAATAACCACCAATGCCAATAAAAATAACACTTTCGTAGATAAACGTAGCATACATAGCACAAACAAGCTTGCACTACATACCACCTAAAGAAGAATAATAAACGTGTACTCGTTATTCCTCTACAGTTTTAACTGGAGCTCCCACCGAACTTCGTCTTTACAGTGGGTAAACAAAAAACTTCCACACGTGAAGCAATATGTATACGGCCTTCACAGTAAAGTGACGCTTTTCACACAGGTACTTTTTATGGGTCGATTGTGGCGTACATTATTTAAAAGTGTAGCGACACAAGCTTAATAATTTGAATTTTAAGGTAACCCTAGAAACGTTAATTATTAATGAAGCGGACAGGCTATTTACATTGCTTATCGGTGCCATGGCACTTTTGTAAGACCCTGTTCATAGCATTTTGAATGTAGGGTACAAGTTAGAACTAGTTAGAATTATTGCAAAAAGTTTCAATTGAGTGATTAGGCTACTTAACATTCGATTTTTATATAAATTGTATAAAGGAATATACATTTAGCGGAATGGAAACTCTGCCTTTTATGCAGAAATATATTTCAGCCTTTAAAATCACCACTCAAATACAGCAGGGTTCTAAGCCACCTTTTCCTTAACTAACTCAGGTAGTTATTAGTTCATCACGTAACTATATTTTCTTTCCATATGGAATTGTACAATTTGTAAGGGGGTGCTATAAGCTTTATAAAGTTTAGTTTCTGGATGAGAATATAGAGGACAGAGCCAAGAAGTTAAAATTATGTAAAATCTTATTCAGTTCCTCCGTTCGAACGCGTATGAACAAAACGGATACATATTTAATATTTATTTTGTATCCCAATCAATGATTACCGTATTATAACAACTACCCAATAGAAAAACATACCAGAACAAAAAAATAACCTTTCTGAAGTGTTAAAGTCAGGGGTGCAGAAACACGGTACAGGTTGATAATGAGTAGGTATTGAATACTCCAATTCAAAACCTAAATGCCAACTATAGAATGGCCAATTATAAAATGTAATATACTGATGCGAAAAAAGTACCTACATTCGTTTTCATTGCAAGCCAAGACTAAATTGTCCGTACATTTGAGCCAGAGTTTTGACTCGTGTCATTGTGCGTGAATCCATTGTTCACGCACAAAGCGTTCCCCGGCAGCCTGCTCGATTATGAAGCAGTTTGTGCTTCGGGATTAAGCGTAAATAATAGCCAGATAAATACCTGCATGTTGAATAACTATGAAGTCACGTAGTATTTGCTATATGGCTATGCAAACAAATGGATAGATAAGAAACTATAACGTAAGGAGACATACTCGTATTATACTTAAATCTTTATTGTGGTGAGTGATGATCTCCAAACCGTAGGTCATATGTTTGTGCACCTCAGATTTTTAAACTCGAAAAATAATAATATACACAGTAGAAGCCGGAAAAGAAAGGAAGGAAAAGATAGTGAGGATATAAATGGACATAAAACAAAAAGTTAGGAGATACTTGAAACAAATCCTTCTCCTTTTATGGCATATTAATACCTTAAAAAAATAAAAAGCCTCAATACGTGAATACGTGAGAGTTTATTACATAAGTTTGATATTTAATTACATAAGTATTATGTTAACGAGATTTACATAAGAAATCTCGCAAAAGTACTTAGGTAGGTATAGTTTTACCAAATGTAACTAGATAGCTACAATAGATAATGAAATTTAATCGTTTTTTTAAGAATTACTTGAATTCTACAAGCTGGCAAAGACGAAAGAACCCAACCTCACACTACTGTATTAGTAACGTACGATAACTTAGCTTGGAATTAATAAAACGAACGAAACCGTGAAGTACACTCACAAAGGATCAGCTACTCGTAGCTCAAGCAAAAATGTTAAAGTGCTTTCAAAAACTCGCGATAAAAGAACAAATAAAACATGCAGCAGTCATCTCCACTTGCATATATTTTCCTGCGAAAACAAAGCGCGTATTTTTGTATTTTAGCTTTTTGTTTTCATTATATAATTTTCCCTGAAACCATCTGAGACTTTCACATTTTTATTCGATACTCATCCCTCTAAGCCTATACTTATCTCTCCATATTTGAATTCTTAATTAACGAAGGAAATAAAGCTTGGCGGAATACTCATTAGCTAAACATGAGATTCTTAGTAATTCTTGCTTTCGTATGTTTAGAGAAAAGTAATATCGGAGATATTTTAGTGGTGGGATGTATGTTTTGTTATTTCGAAATAGGTTTGTATGATAAATTATGTGTATTTCTCACAATAAAATCTATCTGTATTAATTATTAAAACACTTCCTGACTGATTGATTGACTGAGAGATAAACGCATAGAAAAATCCTAAAGACCTGAAGTTTAGAGGTTATGTTTTTTTTTATTTAGGATATAAAATGAATGCACCCCGCTTTAAGATTTTTCTAAAATTCTAATTCTGGAGTCCTGAACCCTCTAGGGGTGCATGATGAAGTTTAAATGAAAATCTTACTCAACGTGGACAAAGTTGTGGGATATTTCAATACGCGGGGTGGAATGCTTTTATCACTCTTTGCTACGGCTATTTTATATGAAGGTAAAATTATTGTATTTCTAGTTTCTACGGCGTAGAGGCTACGGGATTCAATTAATTTTAAATCGCAGTTTTGCAACTTCAAATTCAAGACCAATTAAATCGACCTCTAATTTATAATCTTGAGGGTCCACTTGAAAATTGCCAAACTGCGCGGAAGCGTGAAATCACTAAAGCGATGAAGTAGATGAAACTTGGATGTACTTGAAAACAATAAGAGGTCAAAAGCTCAGCAACCGTGCCGAAGTGTCGGTCGGAGTATCCTTGGAAGTTCAAGACTTTACAAAATAATTACTCTATCTACTTATTATACAGGTCGAGTAATATGGTTCAAACGCAATAAGGTAACAGACCTAGCCTATTTGAATCATTCCCATATACGAGCACGTCTCTATATTCTACGATTTAAGAAAGTAACTGGCCATTTCTCGAGTTGTAATGATGAAGCTTTCAGACTAGTGCTGTAAAAGAATGTTTTGGAATATGTTGAATTAATCAGTGTTATTTTTTGTTTGGAGTAATATGGCCGTTATATCTTATGTTACAGGACGAATATTTTTCTCGTATATTTTTGTTGAATTTAACAAAAATATACGAGAAAAATTATATTCTTGTCATCGCGGATCTAAATAAGGTTAGTTAAAAGTAAAATGTGAATATCTTTGCTTGTTATTACTGTTTTAACCGTTCTTCAAAGTTATTAAGTTATTCTTATTCTTATTCAATGTTTGTGGACGGATGAGATGGATGGGATCAAATAACTTTAGTAAGTTAAAAACAAAACTTACCGTTTCTGCGAAATTTACATTAAATTAATATTACGTTCCTTTTCGTAATAGCTGTGCTTATGAGTTAAATTGTACGTTATTAGTGAGGGTAATTTAGTGGGAGAGCTATTTAAGTTAATATCAAACTATATTAGCAAACAATTTTGACCCAAAGGAATTAAAGTTAATTGAACGTGCTCTCTTTATGTTATACTAGCTGCTGTCCACGGCTTAGCCCACGTGACACCTGGATGAAAAGTAGCCGATGAAAAGTAGCTCTTACCGTTAAGGTACCGTTTGTAAAAAACGCATTTGCTCCACCATTATTCCGTTAACTTACTTTTTAACTTACGTTTTAAAATTGTCTCCATGAAAATACCCTTTTTTTTAACGGGCTAATAAACAGCCTGTACTCACCCTGAAGGTACATTTTAAATATTGGTTAAATAATTTTTGAAATTGGATACAATTAGTATCGGAGATTAAATCCTACATCCATATTTAAAAACATACAATCTTTGCCTCTTTATTAGTTAGTGTAGACTACTCCAGTTCTATAAAATAAAGAGTAAGAGACATCCACATTTGCATTTGACCAGTCACGGACGGTGATCGTGTTCATGAACCTCCAAACGTACTATGAAACGTCAACTGAAGAATAGTACCAAATTCAATGAAATCTTTATTTACTTGAACATAAAACATTGGTTCGACTATTTATTAGGAATCACTTACTCGACTAATTCGTCGTGCAAATGTTCGGGTTAGGTTAGTACTAATACTAACTTATTTGAATGTAACGTGTTTAATTAATTTCATGCATTTTTATATTATACAGTAAAAAAACAAGATGAAAATTTAATGAAAATTTCAGGGTAAAAATTAAAATAAATATAAACATATTGATGGTAATTTAATAAAATTTAAAATATGAATTTAATTTTAATATATGTATGGTATATATGCGTCTGCAATATAACTCGTTTTTTATAGAGGCGATTGGTTCAAATATGGATGCAATGGAAAGCATTCATTTGGATGATGATATAAAGTATGGACAGTCCAAAGTTTTCCAACATGGCCTAGTGACGAATAGAAAAACATCATAAAAAATTGTTATATATCACAAATTCATTATTATTCACAAGAATTTCGAGGTTCTCTTTGAGCTTTCAGCTATTAACCAGGCTATGCGTAGGATCGTAGATTCAACGGGAATATCAACAGTCCAGGGTTTCGAGGTATTCATGATGACTTAATTACCTGCACGAGCGTGTAGACAGAGCTTACAATACAGCTCGTTAAGGGAGTGGAGCGTTTGGAGTGAAGCCACATTTTCGACAAATTCTCTACATTTTAGGAAAGAAACTAATATTGTATTTTGGTGGATCGATGTAAAATACTTTGCCAATTTTATAATTTCCGACGCGTTTTCCATCTGCCTGTTGTACCTGCCATGTGACTTGTGGCAATAAAACCTATCTAAAAATTCACCCACCATATTTTATTCCAGAGTAAACTTTCTAACCCAAGTGAGGTCAAGAATAAACAAAAGTTGTCCAGAAATAATTCAATCGGACATCTTTCCCCGAGGGGGACTTATTTAGATACAGGGGACACAATAATTGCTTTTGGCTGAAATAAATCGAGTTATTTCGACAACGTGCTCTGAATTTTTGTCCAAGCAGAAATAGTATTGTTTACGTGTAGCTCTGGTTTTACGGACGTACTTAATATACATATTTGATAGGATAGAATTCGGTGGTTCACTATACGCATGAAAATATTTTTCTGCAACTTTATAAAACACGTCATCATCGAAGAGTGAAGTAATATTTTCCAAAATACAGTATGCGACTACTTGAAGTAGCACCATTCTTCGACTTGTTGATTTCATCGGTCAATCCATTTTGCTTAACTAGGTTCCTTGTCTGGTTCATGATCACCATTCGGAACCTTTTCTCCCCAGCAGCGGTTGTTGGTTCTGCAGGCTTTGCAGAACCAAATTGCCACCCATCGCCAATTGAACTTGCTGATTCTAAGAGCTAATTAATCTTGCTAATTCTTAAAAAACAAATCAAGCTCACTACTGTATTCTCTATGATGGATATTTTCAGATACATACTCAAAGCTCTTTGAGGTTGCCATAGAAGCTCATAGAGTTGTCATCAGAAGCAAAATTATATTTGGCAGATGCCTGCGTTTTACAAGAATTATTACTTATTCACTGTCAGCCCGCGCGGGTGGCATGGCAATGAACTTACTTGAAAATATTGTCTAACTTCGCGACAGACGTGATCTCCTACATACAAACGCTCCTGATCACCGACACGACCGCTCCGCGCCAATTTGCGCAAGCGTTTACTTGCAAATAAGATTTGAATTTCACATCAAAATGCCGGACTCGATCGATGGTAAACGTGAAGTTTCATCAGAGACGTTACTGTTACCTACACCTCGTTGAGGCTCACATGACAGATATAATGCTCTGATCATAATACTGTAGAGCACACAACTCTGGTGTTACCGCTGACTCAACTCAGGTGTGAAGATGTTCGGAAATCTAATCAAAACGGATATCAGCATAAGACATCAATTCATGGAGTAAACGTTAAATAAAGTAACCAAAAATAACTTCTATCTGTTATCGCTTCGAACTCTATTGTCATAGGTTACATCACGTACTTATCGTAAGTCTGAGATAGGAAACGCCACATTATAGGGAATTCATTAAATTCAAAAAACAGAAACATTTAGTAGCTAGGTACACATAAAAAATTGAGTTGAAACTCGTGCTGCTTGCTCTTAATAGGTCATGGTTGAAAATCAGTGTTTTTGCTTTTTAAGCAAAATATCACGCTGAGCCAAGGCCTTTTTGACGTACTGCAGCACACATAGACATTGTACCTAGATTTTAATTATATTATTGATAATAGTTAATTGTACTTTATTATTGTTTGTTTTTACTGGTGTACTGTATAATTGTTGTAATTTGTATGTGTGTGTCTGAAGTTGCAAATAAAGTCTTTTATATATTTATCTATAAGTAAAAATTAATTCGGTAGCCAGTTCAGCAGATTTATAAAAAGCGTTTACTGATTTAAAAAATCTGCTAGACTGCATTTATTTAGAACCCTTAAAAATGCGTCTCCACATGTGGTTTATCAGTTGCTTAATTCTGTGGTATAACGGGTGAGACTGAGACTCAATAGGTGCGTATTAAATTGCCGCTGTGTGATAATTGTTCACCGGATCTAGGTGTTAGGATACTAGGAATCTAGGACATCTAGATCCAAGATATTGATACCCAAAATACTGGGAATCAAAGTGTGGGATTAGCGGGGCGATCACACTAATTTCCCGTGGCTGGTATCATCGGATGGGACGAATCGTATCACGCTAATTTGTAAGCTGGATGAGCCATAGATGGACAATGCTAATGAACAAAATTAGTTTCATATTGGATGTTCCGTTTTTTGGATGGATGGGCCATTAAAATAAGGAACTAGTGTCAAAATTTATTTCCATCTCGATAGCCATGAGTTAGTGTGATCGCACCGCAGGACTAATGCGACTGTTGGATGTTATTCGTTTATGAGTTACTCTATGCGTAGGTGAGCACCACCTTACCTGAGCACTGCAGATACGAGTACTTTTCAGGGAAACTTCGTAATGAACTGGAAAGGCTTCACAGTAGTTTCGCATTATACTTCCTGGATGAGTTGCGCGTAATGGATACCACTGCTAAGTGGGAGTTTATTATCATTTTGAATAATGTACACCATTTACGGTTTAGTTTGTTACAATTCTGAAATGAATTGTAGCGTTTTGTATGATAATTTAGAATTTACGCTGAACCGTTTATTTAATATTTTATTTTTCTTCTTTTACATAACTGAAAAGTACAAGGTACTAGCCGTGCATTCACCAAACAGGGTTTAGTTTTCCAACCTGTTTAAAACATGTAGCTAAGCACGACCCAAACCGCAGAACAAAAGCTGCGAAATCTTTAGGCAACTACACCTAAAACCACATCTCAGTCAGCAGCTTTCAGGTAACATCTCGCTTAAGCTATTTCAGCTTATGCCTTATAGATAATGACAGATATATCGATATGTATGTAGTTGACTAATTATTGCAGAAGTACACTGAACCACCGAGCTTGTATGAAGAATTTGATGAGGATGAATGAAGCGAAAGAGTTATGCCAGGATCGGAGCAAGTGGAAAACCTTGGTCTCTGCCTACTCCGAGAAACAGGCGTGACTATATGTATGTATGCATTACTGCATATATTTAAAAAATAAATAGTTTTCAATGTCACAATTCTCATTATTAGCGATAAAAAATAACAAATGTAATCGTTTGTTTGGTTCACGTGGTTATATTGTACGCTGTCCCACGATTGGACATTATTCTCAATTTGTATCCTGTGGGCATTTCTCTCAATAGTGCTACGTGCTTCCAATCCGATTTGCCAATCTGACAACAAACGGGTCATTGCTGTATACTTTTGGAAACAGATAGTGGTTAAAACAAAATACGTAGATACGTTTTTTGTTTATATTAAACCTTTTTTTCTACTTTATAACAACGGTAACGATTTCGTGGCTTAGTTGGTTTATTCTTCGTGTGCTAAATGGGAGGTCGCTGGTTTGAGCCCCACTGAGGTAGATATTATAAATCTGGAAAATACTGTTGATTACAGATACATTTCTGAAACAATAGCATGAGCATGTATAAAGTGAATGAATTATTCCATTCAACAATAATAAAATGTTAAGGAAGGTGTGCATGAAATCTGGCCGATATAATAATAAAACATTGACAATCCACATCATTTCAGATTTGAACCACCCAAGTAGGTACTTGTGGAAGTAACCCTCAAATCAAACTTTAATAATGGGACGCGTTCATTTCATCGACAACAATGCCGTAGATACGATTAACCAATCTGAATCAATAGTATGTTGTTTGATTTTTATTGCGAGTGTACACGTACGATTTGATCCTTTATTTTTTTCTTATATCCCATGTCAATATTGCTTCAATACTGAAAAACAGTTATATATAAAAACAAAATAATCAAAGTAAACTGGATCAGTCGATCGTTGTAGATAGCGAATACAATGGTCTTTAGATACCTAGTATGTACAAATAGGTATGTAGTAACTATGTAGTTGTGTATATAAGGGTGGAGTGGTTCACCACGTCTATGACTGTAGCGGAATTAAGAAAGAGGACAGTATTGTTTCCATATAGATGTAATAAGCATCTGCCGAAATAGGTGATGGCTTTCTGCTACTCTGGGAAGACCAGAGATGCTGATGATAGTCCTTGGATTTTTTGAAAATGGCGATTTACGATTTTGAAAACGAACTTTCAAGACAGTTCTTCGTAGCATTTTATGATAGTGATGATGGTTCGTTCATAGTACATTCAGCCACTTAAGAAAAAAGTGAAAAAAGCTGTAGGATGGCGAAGAAGAGGACGCCAACTGAATATTTAAGGAGATTGAAATATGTAACGAAGCTTTAATTAAAAGTTGAGCGTTAATGTTGAATGAAATAACCGACCCTAGGAGTAATAAAATAAGTTTTGTGCATGATAGTAACGGGATATTAAAATTTAAGATAGGTAAGCAATGTGGTGTTGCTTTTAAAAAATTAAACTAAGGACAGCTCTTATAATATTGCCATCCCTCTTTTTTAGTCAGTCTGTATGATAACGGAGTGAAAATATGTTTATGTTGTCAAAAGTTGAGTTTAACTTTAGAAAATGAAAAACAGAATCGGTACCAATACCAGTTGTAACTCGTAATCAAGGTCTGTTCAGCCATCTAGATCAAAAACAAAGATGTGAGGATAGCCTGAGGATACTGAGTTATCTACTCAGGTGGGTTACTACTCAGAGGCACATTCAAACATTATTGGTACAACCCATTAAGCCAACACGGCTGTTGGTTTCTTAATAAGAACCTTACTTTAACCTTTGACTGAAATAATTACTAACTGGCATTTTCAATTCACGAGTGTGTGAATAAACACCTATTACTGAATATTTACGAAAGGCATTTTCATGCCATTTCGTAAATTTTTACCCCATTCATGTATCGTATTACACAAGCCCTGCGCGGTGCTATATCCCGGACTTGATGGCACTGGCATGATTTATGATGCCACTCATATATTTTGTTACGCTATTTTATGACAGCTGTCACCATAAAAAGTAGCTGAGCAACTTCTATCGTATAATACACAGAATGACCGTAGTGATCTTCATAATCAAAGTGGAAAAGCTTCAAAAAATTATTATACTTTATGTTTTAGAGTCCATAATATTTTGGCAGGACTTTTTGTGGGATATAATAAACTACACCACTCATTTCAAAGCGCAAAGAGGGTGGCTACAAAATCAGGCAACGTTCCCCACGTTGTGTTGCGTAGGTACTCGCAAGGACTGATCGCATATTCCAATAATAGTTTATTTAATGTAGCATTGTTAAATTTTGTGTGCTACAAAGTGGAAAATAAGTTATTTTAATATTTTCTTTGTACTCAACAACATTTGTTAATCTAAAATACTTTTTGCTGTAAAACATAACTACAGAGGTTTTGCTAAACATATTGGGTAAATTTAATATTAAGGCATCCAAATATCTAAAAATGGAAGCATTAATTTTTGCCACAATATATCCATGGATAGAGGAGAATAAATATTAGTAGATGTAGATGGTATTTCAAAGTAAATAATTCCCTTTGTTTACACTCCATCTGCGGGTGTCGAGTTTGAGGGTCGGTTAACATAATGCCGAAGGCACTGAAGGGTGATATAAGCCTCCCACATTATGTCTGTCAATTTTACAGGTTTACGACACAACCGCATCTAGTGGATGTGAAATAAAACTCATGGGACTTTACAGCTTTTTTCATCATGTTGACGAAAGCGATGTTATTTATACCCATGATGAGCCGTATAAGAGCCGTGTTGACCTAGCGGGCTGTACCCTGACTTCATTTTCTTTTTGAATTTATGTGCACATGCCGTATAACCAAAACTTCGTAGGCATGTGCCATCAGTTAGTTTTCCAATAAGGATGGGCTAGCAATCTATCACGTGGAATGCTTACTACATGGAATGGAGATGGAATGGAAATGTATCAATAATGACAATGTAAATATGTTAGTAAATAAATAAACTTAAGATAATATACTATATTAGATATGTAAGATACTTGGCATCTATATCCTACTACTATTATAAACACGAAAGTTTGAGAGGATGGATGTTTGTTACTCATTCACGCAAAAAATATTGAACAGATCTTGATGAAATTTTACAGTAATATAGCTTATAGGTACATCAGAATAGCACATAGGCTACTTTTTATCGGGTACCACATGGGCAGAAGCTAGTAATAATATAATATAAAGATACCAAGTATCTTCACAGATCTGAGGATCTCTATCATGAGAATTACAGTCGTGTTTTGTACGACAAGTAATTTACCAATTATTGCTGATGTGCTTGCAATTAGTTTATATATTATTCTGGTATGTAAGATTTTCTTTATCGTACTGTCAGCGGCTTAGTCTTGGTCGCCCTAATTAAGATCATGGATCTGACCAGGGTGAGGTACGGAGGTATGGTGACCCTGAAAAGAGCCTGTTTACCCCGATGATATAAGGATTCAGTTATTTTTTTGTAGGTGAATTAAATGTAGACAAAAAAAAACAATTATGTGAGCGACTGTCTCATTGTGAAGTGATGTCACTTTTGATGAGTAATCTAAAAACACCAAGTAAATAAAAAATATACATATTATCTTCTTTCATTTATGATAAAATGAGTTTACCTTAAATTATTAATAATAGTCTACAAGTCTATACAATTCCACTACATTTTTAAATGTAAAAGTAATATAAAAATCAAGTCAAATAAACACCCACGAGTAAAAATACAATATTTAAACCATCATTGGTGACACTGTAGTCAGTGTCTTTTTTCCAAAGTTTTGGCTGTAATTCAAGCGTTGCGATGATATGATTATGCACTTTTGAAATATTTTCCTGCAGCAATAACAATAGAAACCGCTTTTCGTATAGTTAGGTAATTGTTTGAAAGCAAATTTCGCGTTGGCATCATTTAATTAATTCCACGTTGTTTGATTACTTGACAACGACACTGTTCATGGTTCAGAGTTTGTGGTAAGCGAAACCAAAATGTAGCCTTATTGTGAAACCAGCTAATCTAAATAAGGTATTTTTGCGCTGTTGAGTTTTGGTTACACAAACTAACAACTAATTGCAGCTGCTTTTTGTGAACTTTGAAATGGAACGATGCAGAGAAAAAATACTTACCAAATATACACTCACCGGCACGGAATCTTGGCCACCGACAAATTTTGCGATAACAAACACTTAAGAACCAAAACAAATATTTGCAGAACACGCAAACATTTGTACCGAAGCGTCAATTTTACTTCCTGTTACTCCGCGACCAAGACTAGAAAAGAAAGGCAAGAAATAAAGCTATTTATTATTTAGGATAGACTGTTTTTATTGAATGTCGTTGATAGAGGTACGTCCAAAATGATTCAAGGCAATTTTCTTGGAGGTTGTATGTATATTAATTTTGTTGAAGGTAGTATGTATATTAATTAAACAAGTGATTAATAATAAATAAATAATGCTGGTAATTTTTTCACACAGTTTTATTTAGCCCCAAAGTAAGCATTGTCTTATGGGAACTACATGACTGATATACCTAATACTTATATACATTTTTTTAAATACATACATATTATACATAGAAAACACCCAAACCCGAGACAAATATTTGCAAATCATACAAACATTTGTCCCTTGGTGGGAATCGAACCCGCAACCTTCTGCGTCTCAGGCGGGCCTTGGCTCACTGTACCACATAGGTTGTAGATTTGTAAAGTGCGTTGGTAATTTTTGTTTTTAAAGATGTAATTGCGTTGACCGCTCTAATAGATAACCACAAAGATGTTTGGTGAGCTTTGTATGCATTATCTATTGATATTAATAGTTCTATGTATATTAATAGTTCGTTGGCTTCGCTCTGCGTTGATGCGATGTAACTTATCTCGATCATGTGGCGTGAGATGCATACTAACGACGCCGCTCTTTGTTTTTTTTTTTAATAAACCTAATTTTTTTTTTTATTCTCAGTTTCGCTTAGCATTGCGTAGCATTCTCCCTCACAATAAGACAGCACTAGTTCCAGTGATCAAAGCGGTAGTGACCGCAGGCTTGCATACTGCTTGAATCCACCAAGCGAACTACATAACTAGGTTTAAACTAATATTAGCTCCCAGCTTTTGTGTTTCAGCAACGTCTGTGTGAGCATTTAGGGTAAGAAGTTTATTTGATTGTCTGTTAACATTTCATCCAAAATGCTGTAACCGTTTGTAACACATATTTGCATATGTTTTTTTTCTAGGATGGTCAAATAAAACGGTAGGTTTAAAGTTAGGTAAAGTTGCTGTGATGTAATAGACGATGGAACGTGAAACGGCGTAACCAATATCATGCAGGTTCTTTATCAACGTTTTGTATGACTTCACGAAAGATTTAAATAAGTTTAACACCACTGGTCACTAGAGGGCGCTGCAATACGTTCCTGAATACATGTCAAGGTTTTAAATTTTCCAAAAACTAATATGTGGTAAGATTATATAATACATTTATTCATAAAACTATGTACACGTAGGTATATAAAAGAAATACAGATGAAACAGCTAGCTATCTAAAGACCGTTGCAAACGATCTATAGATAGCTCAACTGATCCAGATCACTACCAGACGGAAGCGTTCCTAAAATACTGACCGCATTGCCACGCTCAATGACAATGCTAATGCGTTGACCCAGGTAAGAGCCAGCTCTGGTCACGCGTCGCTTCGATCAGTCGCCCTGAAAGAATTTTGAAAACGCGAAGGTTTCCGGTTCCCCACGGGTCCAGAGTGTCAATCCCAAAAGGCTAAAATAAGTAAGCTATGTCGAGACTTTTATATTTGCGCCTCTTGATATCCTCGGCCGAATCAGCCGCCGCACCGGCTCTAACTGATCAAACTGAGCTTCTGCCACGGCTTCACCCGCGCGGCACCCCAGATAAAAAGTAGCCTAGGTGTTATAAGCTATATTACTGTAAAGTTTCATCAAAATTCGTTCAGTAGTTTTTGCGTGAAAGAGTAACAAACATCCATCCTCACAAATTTTCGCGTTTATAATATTAGTAGGATATAAAAAATACACTACAAAATATAAATAAAATATTAGTTCAGCCTTCGTTTGTTGTGCCACTAGTTATCATTTTATCAAGCTAATAAAATACCGGTTCTACTGATTATGGTACTATATTTATTTAAGGTCTGAATTGATTACAGTATCAAGGCAGGATGCAAATCGGTGGTGCATTTACAACTTTTTATCATCTACTGACTCATTTTGCAGAAAATAAAATTAAATTGCGCAAGTTCTTTGTTAGTTTCTACATAAATCTAAAAGCAAAACCATGCAATTTACAGATTTTCTTGAACAAATTATGTCTATTTTTAGTAGAGCCCTCGGCATATTGTGTAGTAATAAAAACGAAAAATACGTTTTTACGGCTGATTCCCTACATAACAGACATCCACAGAGCCAATACTCGGTGTGCTGTACTGTGACAGTGCAAATTAAGGGTTAGTCAGAAAAAGTCTATACATTACAATCGGCACATGCCAACGTTTTATAGCAAATGACAGTTTGTAAGTCCATCTTATTATTCGCTTATCCGATCGTTTATTGGAACGCTTAATAATTGTTCATATAGAGGTATATATGAATCTCAAACTATAATATATGAATAAAACCCTTCCAAATTTTCTACATAGAAATAAACAATGAATGGAAAATAGCAGCTAAAACCTGTCTGATGTTACCTGCAATAGTTTTCTCCATAAATTAAGTTTATTCATATTCTCTCATTTGAATACAAAGTTGCGGGCTAGAAAACTTTAAAGGTGGGGTGTTCGCCTGCATTGTTGCGGAAAATTACGTTTGTACATTTGCCAGAACTATTTATAATTTTCTTTGAGATTTGCAATTCGACATACTTTTTTACAATACCACTCTGATGAATCCTTAACTCAGGCGAGTTTGTTTTATATTCATTAAAGATATGATCACTTATTTGATTTAAAATATACACCCATTACAGATAACAAATTGTACCTACGTCTGATAACATATTTACTTATTATTATAGGTCCATTTTGATAATATTTCAATACTGTAATAATGTTTTAGGTTTTCGCAATCAAAAACCTCAAATACCGGTAAATAATTTGTAGGCAGGACGTTATCCCTTATGTTTGAAAAAAATTGCGACTGTTAAATTTATAACCTACCTTTCAGTAATCGAGTAAAAATGGCACATTGCGAGATTTAATTTCGTGGCGATCCGTTAATGTTATTCAAATAATTTATATGAGTATCATTTTACGATTACGAAAATGGCTTCCATTTTTTAATGGCGGACACGAATATTGTAAAATAATTGTGTGGGTGTAACGTGTATTCCCCTGGACGAATATCCGTAATCCCTTGCCTGAATATCCTCAGATCCATAGGTACGCAGATCAGTGAGGATACTCGATTAGTCAGATTTTGAACAAAATTAGACCGCTAAATCAGTCAAAACCAAACAAGACTCTAAAATTTGAAAAACAAGAACTGTATGCAAATATGGAATTCAAAATCGATAGCAATTATTAATCTTAAAAATACCGAATGGAACCCTGAATTAATTAATAATTTACTTAAAAAGAAAATTGAGTTTTATGAATAGTTTTATGTTGATAAAATTCTACTACACCCGGCCCGACGATATAAGGTGCGGCAGACTGAACACCTTATTTGCTAACAATAAAATAAAACTACTTTTTTTACGTTTGACAGGTTGTGCCCAAATGGGTTGTTCGACGCTTACGAGTTTCCCAAAACTTGGCCCATTGGGTCGATCGACGCTTCACCTACCATCCTTTTTTATTACCCCATTACTCCACTGGTACGTGGTTAAGAGTTAAGTATTAGGTCTGCTTTCAGTCATCATAACTTGAGTTGTCTTTTTAGGATATTATTACGACTATACGACGTACTTTACTATTCTCCTGCTAACGGTCAACAAAACGTTAGTAGGAGAATATTAAAGTACGTGGTATATTAGTCCTAATATGATACCAAACCGCGATAATTTCAATGCCGTTGTCTTGTCTGAAATCAAAAAAATATATGTAAACTCAAAAGTCGTAAAGATTTTCATCAAAACCGTTGCAACACAGACATCAAGCACTGATAGTACTAAAACAGACGTTAAACCATAGCACTTAAAAGCCCAGCTGGTTGTTTCATTATTAAATATGTAGGCAGGTAGTAGGTATCTCGGTTCAAGGATAAGACGAAATTCCCCCGCCAGGCCCATGTCACGTATGTCGATCGATACGGAGCGCTTCTACCGTGGAAATTATCCGATATATTTTGAGCGCACGGTGAGTAACAGATAATAATAAATACCTCATTAGGAGAAAATGTTGTTTGGCTTATTTTCTGCTTGAGTGCATGTTGTTATCATGGATATAAAGAAATATATAAAGAACTTTTTTACTCAACTATTCTTGGGATTTGTATTAAGCAGTATTGTAGGTATCTTTAATTTAGCATTTTTCTGCGAGCATAGTAAGAAATAAGAAAATACCCGTGTTCAGGTAAATGGCCAATATAATACATCCTACTAATATTATAAACGCGGAAGTTTTGTGAGGATGGATGTTTGTTACTCTTTCACGCAAAAACAACTGAACGTATTTTGATGAAACTTTACAGTAATATACATAGCTTATACATCAGAATAACACATAGGCTACTTTTTATCCGGGAACCATGCGGGTGAAGCCGTGAGCAGAAGCTAGTGAAGTATATATCGAATAATGTTAAATGTTGTTCTTACTTACGTCATAAGACGTAACAATATAACCTACTTTTGAATCCATTTCGCCATCCAAGAACTGTCCCACGTAGTTTTGGCTACACGAATCGCCCAGTACCTTTATCTTGGCAATGACAACTGACGTGCAACGTCACGTTACGTCACGTACCTATACAAATAGCGGGGACAAGGTACCCAACATGCGAACCCCGAATTTGCGTCAAGGTTGCGGACGTAATGACTCGAGGACTCACTAGGTCATTTAATGGGTACCTATGTCTGTTACGACTTTGCTGAAGATAAAATGAAAAGTTTTAATTTTCATTAGGATAATGCAAGAAACTATTGCTTTTCAAACAGAGCCTTAGGCACCCTGCCTGCGGGCGGTCGGTGACTTGAACTTGGTTGTGATTTGACTACGGGTAGAAAATAGATTTTATCTTTATTGTACTGTATAATACTTACTTGTTACTAAGATTTGTATTTAATTTAATGTAATTTGTTTATTGACATTGAAATAGGAAAATCAGAACTCAAATTTTAGTTTAGTCATGCCTCTTATAATAAGCTGTATCTTCAAGATTGATCAAGTGTTCATTAAAATTAAGTGGCAGAGCTCTTTTACTACTACTGTTGTGGAGGTAGGTAATTTTTTTCAAAGAATTGCTACAGCCAAATATATCCCACCATGCATTATTGCAGTTAAAATTAGTTGAGGATACATTTCAAAAGAATAAAAAATAAATAAAAGGGTTTTTTTTAACAAACATACCTAGTAAGTATAATATAATAATAATTAGGTAATTAAAATAGTAGGTATATTGATAAGGTATGTCTGTAAGTATGTAAAAAAGTCAAGGACTCAGCCACGCTGTTTTTCAGCCTCGCCTACTGATGTAGCTGCAATTATATGTATTTGTATCTGTGCTAATATTTTTTATATTAACCCTATAATATAACCCTCCGTATATACATCAAAAATGATTCAAGGGCAGTATGGAGTTCACCGACCAATAGTCCGTCAGCGATATGTTACGGAATGATACTGCTCGCACAATGACTCGGACCCGAACGGAGATGGCCCATCAAAGTATAATAGACGACACGAAGGGGCCTGGACGGAGACACGATCTGCGCACCGACGTACTTATTTCAACCCAACCAATAAAACAGTCCACATTACAAAAAAGGATACTGTTCAAAGTAAAGCAGTGCTTTACGCTGAGTGCATTCGTCCATGAAATATAATGGTTGATTTATCCACCGTTTCAGTTGAAAGTGCTCTTACGGAAGTGTTACGCAATCTTCTTTTTATTTGACAGTGTTTATTATATTTAGGCGTGGTGTTTAGGTGCGAAAACTCGGAAAATAAGTGTGGAAATAAACCCCTTGACAAGGATTATTTAAGGGGTGGAAGTTAACATGAAATACTGAAACGTGATTTAAACGTGATTTCGTTTTTCCGGCATCACTGTGGTAAAGCAGTTATAAGTATATCGTTAATACTGAGTAATATTGTCAGAATCATACAAATTACTTCAACGTCATACAATAAACTTACGTAAGTTTTAAAATGCTCATAGGGCCCATATCCATAACTATCCATTACGCAAAGTTTTGCTAGAGCTAAGTCTATAACATCTTTTGCATAATCAATTGTGTTTTTATATAAATAATAAAATTAAAATACCCAACAGATACATACATAGTCCTGACCGTGGGAGAGAATCCAATCACAGGGAATCCTAGTATAGACTTGTATTCCCTGTGTCTATGGTATCAGGAACTACGGGTACTGTGGTACTACAATACCCAAACCCGGAACAAATATATGTAGAACATGCAAACACACATTTGTCCCACATTGGGAATCGAACCAGCACCTCTTGCATCTCATCCGGTTATTCACCCGCCACACCGCTAAAATTGTCATGTATCTAAACTCTGCTGAATGCTTTATGCATCTTAAGTAGGTATAAAAACTATATACATGCCTACTTCATTAAATTTCTCCCAACAATTCAAATTCAGCTATCAGTTACTGTATCAATAATCGGCGATAGGCTTGCAATCTGTCACATGGAATGCTAACTTTTAGCAAAAATGCGGGCACATGTCAAATATAATTTTTGGACGTGCCTCTGTCTACTGAGTTTACATGTGAGGATGTCCATCATGGGAAATTCAGTGGTGGTCTTGTTTGTTTCAATGGTACCATCTAAAACCCTCCCGTAATGGCATAAAATGAAATATTACCAATGTGGGTTTAGAAGTGTATGTTATATTTCTACTTATTTTATCCATGGTCTCGACGGAGGCTAAATTGAAAATGTGATTGATAGCAGTTCTCCACAAAATACCAGGAATACCTTTTAACTGTGTTTTTTTAATGAAGACTACTTGGTTCAAAATCACATATAATAATCTCTATTTATAGGTTGCCTAGAAGAGATCGTTTTAAGCGATAATATTGTACCTACTGCATGAGAAAAAATAGTTTGACGTGAAATATCATTATGTTTCTAATAACACAATTAATTTGGTACTCGGTTTTATTGATAAAGAGACGAAGGAATCGGTCCGATGACTAACTATCACTTGGCGATCCGAACCGTGCACTGGGGATGACCCAAAACCTCTCAAGGGTAATAGAATCACGGTATTTTAAATTTCCCGAAGGCCAAATGAAAATACCCTAGCTTAGTACAAATGGATTTCATAGTTCAGTTCAAATTTAATATAATTCCATTCAAGACCAAGTAACTGAACAAGATTCTCATCATTCTTATCTTCAATTTCAAGTTATTCCATTCATGAAGTTCAATATAATCATTGATCGCACGGATAAGTTATAACCGACTTAGATCTCGAAATATAGCAAATCGTAGCTCTATCATAAACGGATGGATGACATGGGAATGGTTATAAAAAGTTGGAGAGTGGAAGAGACTGTTCGTCATGGCACTATTTAGGCTTCTCCAATGATTGCTTTGACTTGCCTATGTTCGTCAGTTAACTTGTTCAGGTTTAAGTTGATAATGATTAACTTATGAGATCAGTCACACAGGCGAATTTGCAATTATTACAAATGATTTGTTGCATCTTAATGTATTGTAGTCAAGAGGCATTTTTTCTGTTAATTGAAATGTTCATCTTGACTCACATTTTTATTTTACTAGGAGATTTTTTAAAAATTGTATTGTCTATAAATGCCTTTGTTTTTTTAATTAGGGTGGTCAGCAGTGTTCTCGTGATCATGACCTAGTGCCCCATGACAGCGGCGCACCCCTCGCCTTGTATCCTACCGGCCTGACGCACAACACGTAAGTTACCCTTTAATCAATAAAAAAACCTCAGCACCTGCATCTAAGAATAGTTACTGTTTGCATTGATTAAGTCTCATGGTGAATGAAACATGCGCATGACTGGAATCCCCATGATAGGACGTCCTTCTTTGTATACTTAATTCGTAGATTCGTGTGCCAAGTAGTGGGACTCAGAGAAGAAAAGATTTGAAATAACCTACCAAATTGAACATTAAAACATAGCGAGGAATATGCAATTATAGAGAATAGTTAGTTATGTAACACTAAATGGGTTATGGGTCAGTGTTCGTATATTTTTTTATAAATTTTGAATGCCAATAATAAACATACGTCAAAATTGAACGTAAGAAATTAAACAGGAAACAACACGTTTCCCGATATTTCGGCACGATCGCATGTACCATGATTGCGAGAAGAACTGTCTTTGCGAGAATGTTAGTGGCAGATAAATCGATTGGTCCTCTTTCTCACACTTTTTTTTTGATATTTTTTATTTGTTTTTTATTAGGATATTTATTATCGTTTGTGAGTTCAAATCATGGTAAATACCCCGATGAAAACATTCAAGTATCAAAACTTATTTGAGCTACTGAACAGGTAATTATTAGTTAGCAAACTCATTAACACTGTTATAATAATAACTTTAGTAACATACGTCACACGATATCAGCTGCAGAAATAGTAATGTTTTAAAATTATTTACTGCATTTTAGAATCAATGTTGTTGCTCGGGCTATGAGTCGGGCGCAGAAAGACTTTATGCCAAATGCCCAGATATCAAAACGACTGGATCGCACTAGGACTAGATCGCAGAATGACGTTGTCAAGCATAATCAAGGAGTTCTAAGATGCGTCATACACGAATTAAAGAGGACACAAACTTTTGTCGGAGGCGATATTATTTAACACTTTATCTGACATATTATTTATTTATTACACCACATGATCTCTTTTGACTCATGACTCCTGTGTTAATCTTTGAAGATTTAACACACGGTTTATACCTTATAAATACTATGTTATGGAGGTAGCATTACGTAAAGTTACAAATGTAAGTACAAAGTCCTCAAGTATCCTGGCCTTCTAACAGACAGCATCTTAGCATTCCCACTTGTCTGGGGCTTTATTTGGTATTCAACGCACGCCCGCTGGAATATTAAAGTCAATGTGGTCTGTCAACCAACACCCGAATGTGTCGGTAGAGTCAGGACTTTTATTTATTGAGCGCATTTAAGAGCAGTCACTTTTTGGAGGTACACGCTCAGCTCAGCATTTAGTTTAGAAGTAGCTTTGCAAAGTGTCTGCAAAGTTATGATCAAGTTCTAGATTTTGCTCTACGAGTATTTTACTTGATTTTTCTTTATCCTTTCAAGTAACGAACCGCTTGATATCGACCGACCGTTATAGAAATAACTTAGTGCTAAGTTAGAGATAAAACTCGAAACTAGATAACAAGATCTTACGTAGCTACTTACTAATTTATTAAAGGAGAAGCAGTGTTCAGAACATATATTTCAATGACAAAGTGTTAGGAATGAACTATGGTCGGTACTGTCGATGTATGGAGTAGACAGCAACCTGATTCGAGCACTGAAATCTTTCCATGAGGATTTCAGTGCTTGCGTAAGGATACACGAGTCATACACTAAATAGTTTAGTGCTATAAATTCCTGTCTAACAGCCTTTTGGATGCTAAACACACAGGATGAAAAACAGACAGGGATGTGTAGCGTCTACGTAGCTATCATATCTATTCATGGACAGTAGTTTGAAAGATTTGAAAGATGGTGAATGTGGGTTAAGAATTAATTAGTTACTCGTCAAGTGTCTTATCTACGCCGATGATCAGGCTGTACTTGCGTCATTGGTATATAAGTTATAGGAGCTGGTAACGATTATACATGAAACGTTTGAGAGAAAAGAGATGAAAGTTAATGTAAGTAAGATTAAAGTAATATTTTTTGATAAAGATGAATGCATGATCGCATGTGATGTGGCGGAGAAAGAGAGGAATAAGTAAAAACGTTTGTATATTTGGGGACTTTGTTAACTAGAGATGAGAAGCACGAGAAAGATATTGAAAGGAGAATGATTGCTGGAAATCAAGTGCATAGGATACTTCTTCACTTCTTTTATGAGCAACCGGAAATTGACTAAAATGGCATGACTAGCCTTGCATAAAAGAGTGTTAGTATCGACACTAATGTATGGTAGTGAAAGTTTAGTAAGGCGGAAGAAACATCAAAGTCAATTGGATTTGGAAAATGGAGCTGTCTGGAGAAAGGCCAAATCGGGAGTACCTTTAACTGACAAGCTTGTATGAAGAATGTGATGAGGATGAATAAAGTGGTATGCTACGATCGAAGCAAGTGGTCTCTGCCTACGCTTCCAGGAAACCGGCTTGACTTTATGTATTTTTTCTTATCTTCATCCAGGCTATAAATCATGCTGACGCGCTGGCTACTGCTATGCTGCGTGGTTCTGCTCGCACGGCCAGTGCATCCGCAAGGCGCGCAGCAATGCCCAGCATCCAACACAATCACACCTTGCAGCTGTACCGTGAAGAAGAATGGCCTGGATATCCTCTGCGAGTTTACTGAGCAACAGCATATTCAAAAGGTATGTTCTGAGCACAAAATATCATAAAGCGAGCCATGCTTGGTAAAGATCACATACTAGAATTCCGGTGTCGTCTGAAAGTCTAGTGCTTTTCTGTACTAAAGACCTAGGTGATTAGACAAATGACAACCTCTGTGGCGCAGTGGGCGAAGGCCCGCCTGAGACGCAGAAGGTTGCGGGTTCAATTCCCGCCGCGGGACAAATGTTTGTATCAGCAAATATTTGTCTCGGGTCTGGGTGTTTCCTATGTATAATATGTATGTATTTACAAAAAAAAAATGTATATAAGTAGTATATCAATCATATAGTTCCCATAACACAAGCTCTGCTTACTTTGGGGCTAGATGATGCTGTGTGAATATGTCCAGCATTATTATTTATTATTTATTATTATTATTTGTCTAATCACCTAGGTCTTTAGCTTTCCTTTCACTCTAATGCAAATTTGTCAAGGAAAAACTTGGCAGTAGTCACGTGACATTTCCACAGCTAATATAATTTCCATACAATTCAATCTTTTCACAGGCGTTAACGCCAACAGAAAGTGGTATTTGTCTAGAAATCTAGGCTTAAATGCAGCTTTGGTAAAGACCTTGATGATAGATTTCTGTAAAATATAGTGCAAAAGGGTAGAAGACATTGAGGAAAGACGCGATGATTGCCGTTGGGACAAAGTCTTGAATCGGATAGGCTGAAAAAAATATCTATAGTGACAGTATAGAGCCGAAATTGATATCTAGAAGCTAAACATGCGAAACCTGGATTAGAGACACAAGACCGAGGAGGGAGGATGGAAAGAAAGATTGGCGGTTTATATACAGCAGTACGTGATTCCAGGCTGTATGTGCCTTGCTTAAAAGTAGTTTTTTTTATGATGTACTGACTACAATTCTGCTACATGGTGATGTTTGATTGGCTGTTTATAACGCCAGAATAATAAAGAGATAAATAATAATGCTGGATATTTTTCACACAACATCATCCAGCCCCAAACTAAGCAGATCTTGTATAAGGGGAACATGACTGACATGCTACTCATATTACTTTTTTTATTAATACATAAATATTTTACATAGAAAACAGCCAGACCCGACACAAATATTTGCAGATCATACAAACATTTGTCTTGCGGCGGGAACTAGCAACCTTTTGCATCTGTATCTCTTATCATCTTTTGCTTTCGCATTTTTAGAAGAAATAATAATTAAAAAGTTTTCAAGGAACGGAGGAGAGAAAACAGTTATATAAGCGCATTATCTTTTTTCTACTTATTCTCGTTCTCGGAAATGGCAAATCGATAGATACCGCTTCGAAATTATTTTCATAGTGAGATACTTGAGTGTTTCAAAGCAACGTGAGGTGAATACACCAAGTTGCTTTAAAATACTCAAGTAAAAGGATAGCTAACTCGAAGCTATGTTTATCAGGTAAACTAATTTAAAATGAATAGAATTTGCAATCCATATTGCACATTTGACGGCCTCTGTGGCGCAGTGGGCGAATGTCCTTCTGAGACGCAGAAGGTTGCGGGTTCGACTCCTGTCACGGGACAAATGTTTGTAAGATCTGCAAATATTTGTCTCGGGTTTGTGTGTTTTTCTATTTATAATAACTATGTATTTACAAAAAAAGTTGGTATACAAGTAGTATATTAATCATGTAGTTCCCATAATACAAGCTCTGCTGAATTTGGGGCCAGATGATGCTGTATGAAAAATGTCCAGCATTATTTATTTATTATTTCTTTATTCTTTATTGTACACAAATAAACACTTACAAAAAGGCAGCATTAAATGACATGTACAAAGGCGAACTTCACCATAAAAAGAGTTATTATTATTATTAGTATTTATTTATTATATTTATTTTTTATTCGGAAGAAAATATGCAAGCTTCTTTAATGTGGAAATTATGAAAGACGTTAAGGCATATATCTGTTTTGTTTATTTTGTTACCGTGTACCAGGAACCGTCTACGTGCACCAGGAACGTTCTTGGTGCGAGTTCGTGGACATTCCACTTAGGTTTTTAACCAACTGCAGCACTCACCAGAGGCCACGTGGTATATGTAGTTATAAAGTTAGAGATGATTGTTTTGTATCAAAATGAAGGAAATCACCCACAGTGGCATACGCAAAGGCTACGGATTTAAAAGGTGCCACTGCAATAACAGCTAGTTATATTCTACAGTAAATATTCTAGCTATAATGCATAAGATATGATGCATTTTGTGAGAACACTTAGTTAAAAGACCCTTTAATGTCAAAGTATAATTTTGTATCAGCTACAACTTGTACAGCTTTTCCACAAATACCTACTTGAAAAGTTCCTAATAGAATATCAAATTATTGCTTCAACCTCTAAACTTAGACTAACCCAGTATTAATTATGTACTTTGTGTCAACACTGTAACTTGTGTGACAAATTTACATATATTTGAGTTATACCGCTAATCTTCACACCTCCGCTTGCCCATTTTTTGCACATTTTAGTTTATAGTTATTTCACGTAGCAGGTTGCAACCCCATCGTTGATTATCGTAAAAATGAATAGCACCTTAAAATTTTGCACCCTAAAATTTTGCGTTATAAGGTCAGCTCTTGATGGTGTTTAACTTAACCATTCAGAGCGTGATACGTACATAAAAAAATCAAGTCAAAAAACCTTCAGATTGGAAGTCAGGGTTCCAACCAGGCCAAATACTAATTTGTAGAGGAAAGTAGATCAGGCATATAATAACATAATGTGATTTGATGCAATGCGTCGCAATTATTAGCGTCGGTAAACCGCAAAGTAAAGGTTATACCAGTTAAATATCCGATTTTTATGAAGACAATACCCACATACTGAACTTTATATAAATGAACGGTTGAAATGAAATATACAATAAAATTCTGAACATTCAATAACATTCTTTTTTCTTGTTTGTATTCCATAAGGATTGAATTGAACATACAACATTATTCGTTTACTGCCAATAAACACTCACCTTTTATATAATCCACATTCAGTTTTCCCCTGAAAATGTAGATACCACTGGAAATATGCTCAAGTTCGTAAAACGTAGAATTTCGACGAAGAGTCAAAAATAGTTAAAAACAATAATTCAGACAGAATTTCGCTGGATTTGGACGTATTTGGCAAAGGTCACCTGTTTTTTAAGTCTAAATTCGTGCTTGACTCTTGAAACATCAATAATGTTTTTTCCAGTAGAAGTACCAGCCACTTCGTTAGTCTGGATTGTTTCAATACGATGAAATACTGTTAGATAGTTAAGGGCACAATTCATCTCTAATAAATAAATAAATAAATAATAAATAATGCTGGCCAATCCACACAGCATCATCTAGCCCCAAGCTAAGCAGAGCTTGTGTTATGGGTACTAGATGACTGATATACTTAATACAATACATTACATAGATAGATATTTTTTTATTATACATAGAAAATACCCAGAACACCCGGCACAAATATTTGCAGATCGTACAAACATTTGTCCCAGGGCGGGAATCGAACCCGCAACCTCCTGTGTCGCAGGCGGACCTTCGCCCACCGCGCCACATCGGTCGTAATGTTTTAATATTTCGATTTTGTTTGTACAGGCAATGAACACACTACGATCGAAGCCCATGATAATATTCTACCTGAAGCTACGTCATAATAACTTGGCCAAGCTCCCGTCGTACATCTTCCTCGGGCTGGACATACGTCACTTGACTGTGCACAACAGCAGTCTGGCTGTGATTGAGGACTCTTCACTTAGTTCAATAGGTGAGCATTTTCAATAACTTTTGTTTTCATAAAGTACGTGAGCTTGTCACTAACATCACGAAAACATCAGATAAATAATTTGTATTTGTTTATATATAGCTTCCTCTGCTAACAATATATAGTTGGCTTTTAATCCATTCATTCAACTGTCTCTGTTCTACTTGCGAGTACTTTACTGAGACTGTAATTTTATTGAAATAATACCAATACCTAAGAAAATTCCCTGGGTGGGACATTGATCCTCGGTTCAAACCTGACCTTTGCATGAGTGAATTTCATTCTAACTGTGCTATTTATGTAGGTCAATTGTATTGTTAAATAATGTCATTTAACGGTCCTCTGCACTATTATTTGGCAAGTTGCCGCAATTTGAAAGCTCAAAGCTATCGTTCTCATTTTTTTGTGTTGTAATTAGGGTCACACAAAATCTAATATTTTGTGTGACCCTTGACTTTAATTTACCCTATTTTAATACTTATTGTTTGTTTGCCACTCTTGGCAAACAAGCATTATGGCCCACCTGTTGGTAAGCGGTTATCGTAACGCTCGCTACATTAGAGGTTATAACTCGAGCGTTACCAACCCTGAGACATAACAGACAATGTTCTAAGACTGTAATAAAAACGAGGCTGTATCGAAGCTTCGTTATAACCTCAGACAAGTGTTTTCTTGTTCTGTCAGACGACAGAGTTTGAGAAACATAAGGGAGATAAAATTATGTACGCCGAGTAGGTATATCCTAAAACGTCGTCGCTTTTTAGGCGAGTTATTTAGCATTAATAGTAATACAGACTCGAGTCAAAATAAATACAACTCTACCTATATTTACCATATTTTATCGACCTTCTCATTTTACTGTGATCACTCAAAGTAAGGTAGATGATTCGTCAATCAACGGAGTAGCCGATAATAGGTAGCTGGTACGTGTAATTTACGCCGGTAGAAATTAATGATAGTTTTTAAGCAATGGCGTTTCTAGATGTTTATTTGAGAGGCGTTCACTTCGTGAAGTGAGTGGCGTATACTTAATGTAATGAATGTTATCTATTATGGTGTAACACACCCTAATAAATATGGTATTTACAACGTTCAAAAAGATACAATCATTATTAATTCACAGGAAACAAGCTAACCCAACTCGACGTGTCTCAAAACAGCTTGGCGACTATCCCGACTTCGTCGTTTGCACATCTTAATCACCTGCTTATTCTGAACATGAACCATAACAAGGTAATTTTGACGCTGTAAATTAATTAAATTTATATGAAGCATGTATATAAGCAATATTGAAAACCGTATCAAATGGCAACACTGAACTTACCTGAAATTCTATCGATATTTTCGAGTTTGATTACCGTCGTCGTCACTACGTGATAGATAATCATTTTATGCTAGTATAATTATATTTTAATTAATATAATTATACTAGCTTCTGCCCACGGCTTCGCCCTCGTGGCACCCGGATAAAAAGTAGCTTATATGTTATTCTGATGTATAAGCCATATTACCGTAAAGTTTCATCAAAATCCGTTCAGTTGTTTTTGGGTGAAAGAGTAACAAACATCCATCCTCACAAACTTTCGCGTTTATAATATTAGTAGGAAGGATAGGATTTTAGTTATAAAGTATTTATAATCCTATGAGCTTTGTATTTGCACGTGTACTTTACTGTGTTGCTTTAAATAAATAAATTATAATATAAATAATAAAGCAGACTTTGAATAAAAATGTCCTTTCACAGGTAACAGCGGTGCACAACCGCGCATTTGTGGGCCTCGATACGCTGGAGATACTAACGCTTTACGAGAATAGGATATCTGTGGTTGATGGCGAGGCTTTCAAAGGACTTGAGAAGTATGTTTCTCCTATAGTAACTACTATCTTCATCCTTCATCATCACCTACAGTCTGGCTTTGCCCACTGTTAAGTTAGGTTCATCCAACGACGCTTGTAATGTCGGCTGCCCATCTCGTCTCTGAACGATTGATGTATCTGTTCTCAATTCTTAGGCGCCGTACAGTTAGAGCTTTACTCCAACCTGACATGAAGTTGTCGAGCCAGGTGATTTGCCTAACTTTTAGTTCCGTTAAGATTCCCAATGACCTTGGCCGATGTAGTGAGCTAAGCAAATTCAAATATAGCGAGAATTTTTAGAAATGTCGGCAAAGCTCATGATGCGATGGATAGACAAGACAAAATGCATATCAAAGATGAAAAAAAAACATTGGAAAAAAGTCAGAAAACTCAAAAAGCTTTGTACTATAAGTGGATTCTTTTTTTGCGGTTAGTGAACTCTGTATAGATTGGTCAATCAACATTTTGAACCTATTCAATTATTATAACGATAAGCTATATAGCGCAAATAACCAAGGGTGCGCACCTAATAGCCCCATATTTACGAAAAGTGTTTCCCATTACAAGTTTTCATACACTACGGTAAAGGAAATTTCAAATAAATTACACACTGCCATCAACATGATTGCTGGTTAGTACGCTGTTTCCCGTCGAGTTTTGCATTGGAGATGAGCGCTATTTTGAATAAAAGCTTCCGTAATAGTCAAAATAGTACAATGGGTTGTGCTTTTAAAAGTGCCAGGTGGTTTGAATTCTAGATCCAAATCTTTTATTACTGGAAAATGTAGGGAAGAATTCAATAAAGGGATATTATTTGAAAATACAGGTCAAAGAGTCCGATCTCAGAATTTCAGAATTTTATGTTGAATTTATATGTACATTTCAGGTGTGGCCCCAGTAATGGCCACAAAAACTTAAAGTGCCTACATACAATCTTTAACAAAGGTTTTCTTTTTTTAGAACGAACAAAAAACAATTCGAAACAATTTCTCGACAAAATGTTTTTTTTACCTTATGAATTTAACACTAAACAAAAAGTTAAAGTTTTAAGAAAACTTGACTTACTCTTTGGCTCGTCATATATTAAGTACTCTACCCTTTTTCTTTTGAAATGAGTTATAGAAACCTTTCATAAGCTAAACTATACCGTTTATATACGTTGAATATGTAATTTAAACTTTCTACAGAAAGCTCAAGAGGCTGAATCTTGGTGGGAACGATTTGACTGCGGTTCCGCAGAAGGCGCTCGCTCTTTTGGAGAATTTGAAAAAGCTCGAGATGCAAGAGAATCGCATCGCGTCCATTTCGGAAGGAGATTTTGCAGGTACAAAGCTATTTTTTTGTCTGAACTCTTTCTAAAATTTTCCAATAATCCATCAAATATTGATGAATAATAGGGGTAGTGTTTGAATAATAATTCAAGCACCACCCCTGTTCAGGCAACTCTATTAGTGTCGGTGAGTTGTTAAGGTACACTTTGCCCTATTGGAATGTTTTGGCCCGCTAAATGTCTGGAATTAGATGTTTTTCTCATGAAAAGACAAAAATCAAGATAATTCACGAATTACACTGCCAGAAATACATGTGTTCAACAAAATCTTTCCAATTAGGTACTGTCCTACATATTTTTTCCGTGGCACTTGTTGTTTATTTTAATTTGATGAATATTTATATACGAACACAGTAACAATAAAATTATGCTGATAGGTTTACAAACCTGACATCTGTTATTTTATCCGTGTTCCCTGCAAAATAATAATCAGAATCTGAATCATATGCTTATTTTTTTTAACTCTATTTAAGTAAATAGGTACATGTTAATTGCTTGGTAGGTTAATTTGCCTAACCTATTCACATAATTATATCATAGCTTCAACTTTTTTATTTAAAGTATTATAAAATATCAAACCAAATAAATAACAGAACATAATCGCATCATGATTTACTTCTTTAACAAAGAATTTTAAGAAATCCTATGTACACTAGTTCCTACATGCTAAATTTCTCAAACTATTCCCAGGTCTACGGAACCTAGATTCCCTAGGACTAGCCCACAACCAGCTGCGGGAGGTACCCGCTCAGGTATTCTCGCACCTGACGTTCTTAAACTCTCTGGAGCTGGAAGGTAATCAGATCCAACGGATCGATGAGAAAGCCTTCGCTGGACTTGAAGGTACGATTTCGATTGAAAGCTTCATGTCAAAAGTATCATGAAGTAACCAGTATGTTTTTTAAGACTATATTCAACTAGCTTCTGCCCACGGCTTCGCCCGCGTAGTACCCAGATAAAAAGTAGCCTATGTGTTATTCTGACGTATAAGTTATATTACTGTAAAGTTTCATCAAAATACGTTCAGTAGATTTTGTGTGAAAGAGTAACAAACATCCATCTTCACAAACTTTCACGTTTATAGTAGTAGGATTTCAAATATCATGAAATAAATTTAACGGCCATTCTGTTATTTAGAAGATTATTTTTGTCGAAGAGAACATAAAATGGACGGTGGTAGACGGAAACGTCGTGTCCGCAGCATATTGTCTCATAGAATTTTATATGCCTGGCTGTTATTGCGTGTCAACCGTGTGACAGCTCACAGGCATCCGTAAAATTTTAATTGCCAATAAATTTATAAAAATATACGGCTTAACTTTCGTGACTTTAAAGGTTTTAAAGACTTTACGTGTAAAGTTTTACTTTTATGTATACAACAGAGGGCCTATGCTGAATTACAAATACGTTAAAAACTTGTCGAAACGATACCCATCCCGTCAATTTTTGTATGGAAATCTTGTCGATACGGTCAACGTTTTGACATATTATAAACTCAGCATAGACCTTCAGTACCTATGGTTACTGTAACCTATGGACGCTAACAACACCAGAGGTATATAACTCGCGTCATGTTGTCGACCCTGAGACATAACGGATGAAAAGTCTCATGCCCCTGTAATTTTATCGGCACAACAAACCGGAACTCAGCAATGTAAGCATTACTGCTTGACGGCTGAAATAGGTACTACTTACTGACTAATTACTTTTGTAACTATGTATTTTGTATTTATTTAGAAAACCTGCAATACCTGAGACTTGGTGACAACCGCCTGCACGAGATACCCTCCGATGCCTTGCGCCCGTTGCATCGCCTTCGTCACTTGGACTTGCGATCTAATAACATCACCTACATCAGTGAAGATGCCTTCACTGGCTACGGAGACTCCATCACATTCCTCAATATGCAGAAAAATATGTGAGTTGATATCTTTCACAATATATGTCGGCCCGCCTGAGACGCAGAAGGTTACGGGTTCGATTCCCGCCGCGGGACAAATGTTTGTATGATCATTGACAAATGTAATATTTTAATTTTTTTAATAATTTTAAAGCCACATTTTCGATTTACTCGTTTGCATTGAACGATCTAGCAAAGTACTAAGGTCACAATAGAGTCCAATTTATCTCTCTGAATCTCTCTGAATGATCTCCGTATTTTTTTAATTACACATTATTTTAATGATTACTTAAAACTTTATGCCCTGTACCTGTAATGGTTTGTCGTGCAAGCAGAATCGAGCCGTAAAATAAACGAACACATTTAACGAAATCAAATTTTTTTTACCTGTCTCAAATATTATCCGACTATTAGAAATTATTTCAAATTGAAAAGTCAGGAAAACTCTTTTTTTATTTCGTTTGTACTAGCAACACGTTTCTCTTTGATTGAGTTTGATGTATTTTTTTTTTATTTAACCAGATTGAAGTTTATTCTTTATCCAAGAGAAAAAGTAGTTGGGCTACTATTACATAAAAAGAGTTAATTACGTATTTTCTCATTTAATTTTGATCTTTTTTATTCTTCAAAAGTTAAAAAATACTGTAAAATATTAAAAAGAAATACTGCCCGCAAATATTCTTCTCTATAGTTAATTGGTTTTGAGGTGGCTGATTGGAGTAAATGTCATCATTTTTATTAAATTTCCTACATTAGTCAGGTACATATTTGGTTTCTTTGTAAAACAGTTGAACGACTCAAGTAAAACTCACAATAAAATTAAACATTCTTGTCACGATACTACTTAAAATATTGATTTCATAATAGCTCTTGATGAAGGGTTGCGTGCTCTAGTCGTATTAATGTTTCTATTAAATTTAACTAAGAATTTTCAAATTCGTTGAAGACCTTTAAAACAATCTATGGTCATACAAAACGTAAATAGATAGATAAGTTCTTTTTTGTGTATAAAACCAAAAAGTATGGTGTACAGTAGGTACACCATACAAAAACATAAGTCAAACAACAAAAGAATAAAGGAATGCGCAATCTTATTGCCTTATTGAAATAAATAGACACCACCGTATTCTTAGGTATCACCCTAGATAATAAGCTTCAATGGGGTCCTCATATTGATGGGTTATCGAAGAGACTTAGTTCTGCGGCATATGCAGTCAAAAAGATCCGTCTTTATACAGACGTTGACACAGCTAGACTAGTTTACTTCAGCTACTTCCACAGCATTATGTCGTACGGTATACTGCTGTGGGGGAGTGCTGCTGATATCAATACCATTTTTGTGCTGCAGAAGAGGGCTGTTCGAGCAATTTATAATATGGGCCCCAGAGAATCACTTCGCGAAAAGTTTAAAGAAATAAATATAATGACATTCCCTTGTCAATACATTTATGAAAATCTGATGTATGTTCACAAAAATATTAATTTGTTTAAGAAAAAAAGCGATAATCACAATGTTAATACTAGAAATAAAGATAAACTCGCTGTTGCCACTTGTAGACTCCATAAAGTTAGTAAATCGTTTAAAGGGCACGGTGTACGCTTTTATAACAAACTCCCAAGAGATATACAAAAATTATCAATTAACAAATTTAAAAACGTAATTAAACAAAAGCTTTATAAAAAGGCATACTATAAAATATCTGATTATTTAGATGACAAAAACTCTTGGGATTGAAAATGCTCCAACTCGAACCTATTGTTTTGTAAAAGGATCATTAAAAAGAATAACCAGTCTTGTTTTCTTGCCTTTCTTTCCTGGCTTGGTCGCGGAGGAACAGGCACCTAGATAAAAACCGACGTTTCAAAGTGGTCCTTGTGATTTTATTGAATAAATGAATTTTGACTTTGACTTTGACTTTGACTTATAAAGATGTATGGAAAATAAACATAAAATATATATGTATTACATATACATACCTAAATATTTACCCCGGCTAGGTGGAGAATGACTTAAGAAAGACGGCGGGCAGAAAGTGGGTGACCTATGTCCAGCAGTGGACTGATGTGGGCCCATGATGATGACCTAAAAATTTTATAATAAAATAAATAAAACTGAATTGTAGATACCGGAAACACACAGATACAGGATACCACAGACTTGTGGTCCCTGCGAATAAATCTTCGCTGGTACTCTCTTCTCACATTCTTATATGGTAGAGACAGCCACTCCAACGTAAAAAGCCAGAGCGTTTTTATTTGTATTTGTGTGGGTCCTAGGATTGAATTACATCTACCACGCAAGTTCCACAAAAAATATTTCACCTCCGAGACCACCACCAAAATCCACCAAATTAATCGATGCTTTGTTTGAAGGATCCACCAACTGCCAACAATGGGCTTCGACAACCTCAACTCCCTGGAGACCCTGAACCTACAGAATAATAAACTGCAGCATATTCCCGAAGAAATCATGGAGCCTATTCTGGATACACTTCGAGTCGTCGATATTATGGGTAAGTACCTTCGCATTTTACATCCAAGATACGCAAAATATTGTTAATGGGATAAGTCATTTAGATTTTCGTCATTTTGACGACCTCTGTGGCGCAGTGAGCCCGCCTGAGTTTGCGGGTTTAATTGTGAAATGTTTGTATGATCTGATAATATTTTTCGGGTTTGGGTGTTTTTTATGTATAGTATGCATTTTAACGACCTTTGTGACGCCTGAGACGCAGGAGGTTGCTGGTTCGATTCCCGTTGCGAGACAAATGTTTGTATGATTTGCAAATTTTTGTCTCGGGTCTGGGTGTTTTCTATGTAAAATATGTATGTATTTACAAAAAAAAAGTATAAAAGTAGTATCAATCATGTAGTTCCCATAACACAAGCTCTGCTTTGGGGCTAAATTATGCTGTGTGAAAAATGACAAGCATTATTATTATTATTCCTCTATATTTATTTTTAATCTCAGGCTTTTACCTGGAGCCTTTATAGGCATTGGTGGAGCCGAAGCTAACACTAAGAGGCCTTTTTGTACAATACAATATATAAAGAACGGTTTTCGTGGATGGTGAATGATGAAACTATTGGATATGGTGATAATCTGGACTATTGCAGGAGTAAATGCTTAAGGAATGATTGCTGGGCTATGTAGGATGAAACGGCACCTGCCAATTCTGACTCAAATTCAAATCAAATCATAGGCAGGTGATGACTTGCCGCCCACTAAAACGGGCCCCATAAGTGCCGCCAACGATAGGCAGCGTAGAGGCAACGTTGGTGTGGACGGCTAAAGGGTGTCGAGAGGTGTGCTGCAGTTTCACTAAACGCTACTCCCGGCTTTATGCCTTTAACACTTCCACCCTTGGAGCATAGGTTCCGCTCTTGCGCCTCCACCTCCGACCGGCCGGCTAAGGCAAACCGAGGGTCAGGGGTCTCTGTCGACCCCAGGGAGTAATGAGGCTCCGCGGTGCCGCCACGCACCGAACGCTCGCCACAAGCGCGCCCTGCGGAATTATTATTATTATTTATTTTAACCAGTGATGTCAGGAGCAATACGTTGACACAAATTGTCCATATGAATTGAGTTGATTTTGTGTCCGTGTTTATTAAGTATTTTCTATTCAGCCAAATAAGTACCAAAGCTAATTAAAATTTTAACAAGTTTGCTGTCCAATAGTAATTGCCATACGATTATGCGTAGTCATTTAGCTATCGAAATTAGATTAAACATTATATTGAAATGATTTTGTGCCTTGTGATTATTTTGATTATATTTTAACTAGCAGAATTAAAACACAATCAATAAAAAGGTGTTTTTTTAACAGTCACATACTAAGTTCTAACCCCACACAAGGATTCCCTGTCAGGAACTACGAGTACCATGAGTACGACAACTCCCAGACCGGAACAATATTTGTACGCAGCGGAGTTCATCCTAGGTTGTTTTAACGTGCGTGTCATGAAACATTTACCTACTTTCTCTCTACTGTAACTAGTGTTTTATGATAGTTGAGTTAATATCACCGAAGTTCTATAAATTTCTGCTTATCCACGCAGATAACCCTCTGATTTGCGACTGCGAGCTGGGTTGGTATGAGGCGTGGCTGGCTGGTCTCCGAGATCGCGATGACGAGATGATGCAGAAGAAGCGCACCGTCTGCACCATGGTCAACGAGCACCGCGAGTACAGTGTCGCTAAAATGCCCCTCGAAAAGATGAACTGCAAGAGAAAACCCCCTTACGGACGCACCGGGGCTGCCCACATCAGCTCTTGTAACCTACTGGCCAACACCTTGATTTACATCATCATCAAGTGGCTCTAGATTTATTTCGAAATGTATTCTTACGTTGTCCCCCTTTTGTTGTGAAGTGTCAGCTTCGAGCCAGCTGTGGCCGGCTGGCTCGATGACTCACCTTTCGCCGTTCGTATTTTCAGTTCGATGTAAAATTGTGCAATAAACTACGATACATATCAATTTGGGGCTAAACATATTAGTTATAAAGGAGCGGTAGCTTTTTAAATAAGGTGGTTATAAGGAGTGTAAGTTTGTGTGATACAGTATTTTTAGAACTCTCGGTATGCCTTATAAAGTACCAGTAGCTGCAATAACACCAAGCGTAGCATGTAAGTATCACTGAGGACGTGGTTAAATCAAGACAAGCTCCAATAGGAGAAAATGAAATGTGGTTCTTCACTACATAGAATTTAAAGCAATCTTTTAGCGGAACATTTTAAATTTGTATCGACTTTGGAATTTTCAAAACCTTATATTTTATATCGTTTACCCCCTGCCTTACGATGACAAACATATTTAATAAGCTTATACGTATTTACGATGTTGACTATTACTATAATATTCTATATGATATTATACTCTGTATTATAGGACTTGCTCGATAAACTTGAGATTGAAATATGCGCAAATTGAACTCTATAAAATTAATTTAGTAAAGCATGTTTAGTTTTCTTTCCATAAAGTGTAGTATATACGGTTGCAATAGCTTGTTCTTTCAAAAGCCTACGAGTAGATAATGATATATACTGTTATGCCCGTACATAACCTATTCCATTTGAAGTAGATAATATAAGTAATTAAACGTTAGTTGAGGTTACATCGTTACATACATTTATTGTTTTATGTATTTGCATTTTATAGATAGTATTTAGTGTTATGTTTTGAACGTTATTTGTTACGTAGGTACAGCTTTTTAGTTAATTAGTTTTTGTAGTATTTTTTTATTATTTATGCTACAATTAATAAGTAAGTTAGCAAGTAATAAATGTGACTTTGAAATAAGCTTTATTATAGTTTTTTATGGTTCAAATGCTTACCCTTTCGTTCGTAATAGATATTGAACACCGTGTTCTCACTCTACATCTTTGAAGTTACTCACAAATATCGTTATATCAAGTGCTACATAATGTAATCAAAAACATATCCCTTAGTCTGAATAAGTAAGTTTAAGAATATATATACAACCTTGACATTGTAGATGATAGAAAATACAAAGATGGGGTGTGATAATAATCAAAAACACTTCTAAAATTATAACAGGGGCTTACTCAGGACTAACGTTGAATTGTATAACCGTTTTGGTCCTACTTTTTGAAATTATCAAAGTATATTATATATTGCAATATATATAATATATATTGTTGATCAATGTATGAATGTGATTTCACAACAGTTTGAAATTAAGAAATATAATATCATAATATAGGAACAAAAGGTGCATGTTTGTATGACGCGAGGTGGAATATTCTAGTATTCCACTACATACATTGCCAATTCATTGAAAATGTTATTTATATATATTTACAATTTAATGCACATATTGAAAGTAGGTACTACGTGATGCACCAAGTAATTAGGAACGTATATTTAATTGTTTATGTAGTCAGAGTCAGAGGAACCTGAGTAATTAAGGGAATTATCTTATAAAGTAGCATGTTTATCACTTTTAATATTTCATCTAATCTTGAATGTTCTATGTCGTGTTTACTAATAATTAACTTATGCATTTTATTATATCAAAGAATATTAATATTTGATGTTTCTTCTAAGATCTGACGCAAGGTAATATATATTATATATACTATATCAATGGTCTTAAAATAATATCAGCTTTTTATATCATTAATTCTCAAACAATTTTACTATTAGTAAATTTTTAACCCTTTTCTGATTTTTAAGCTTTTGAACAATTATTTGTTTAGAATATCATTCTTAGTATTGTATCTACTAATTGTCTTATATATTTATATTTATGGCTACAATTGCGTAACATTTACAGTAGTACCTATGTATTTTATTTTATAATAATCGGTTATAAAATATGTTTTTTTCAGTAAGTATGTTTCTTAATATAATTGCTAAAATATAATAAAATATATATTGATGGATCGAGTTAAAAATATCTTTGTAATGAAGCTATGATAAAATTAGATAACCTTATATCAAATCCCCAGACCATGATGTTGCATATCAATATTAATAAGTATGTCTTATAAAAAATGTTTGTATCCATTTTTGTCGTGTTGTTATAATAATTAGACGATTTATATTGTTGTTGATCACTGTTTTGTATCTATTAATGAATATTGCTTGAATATGATTGTTAGATACGGATCTCTATCGCGTTTACTTTTAATTATTTTTCTGATGTTTCGCCTGTGTTGCTACAGCCATGGTCACGGGTTAATTGGAGTTCGTGGAGAAACAAATACAGTAGCCGTGATGACCCTTATTTCAGCTGATTCAGAAAATTCATGTTCATATTACGACATGCAACACTAACCATATCACCGCACTACTAATAAGGTAAACGCGAAAGAGACCCGTAAACTTTACTGCGAAAGTTCTAAGAAGAACTAAATCACGTAAGTTTGAAAAATAATATCGCGAATATAGTGTGTAATAACAAAAAGCAAAGAAAACTCATTTGTAAGCTGTAATGTGTGAAAGATCAGCGCAGTAGTATTGTTGGTGTAGATAGGTACTTTGCATTTGATAGTGACTGCCATTTAAATTCCAGCAGGACAAAATCTAAATGATTTTACCAGATAATTTATTAAACCAGACCTTGTGGGGTAAAAACATTTGAAGGACGGGAATGGGAAAAATAATGCAAAACCCAGTTATGATCATGTCCTGATGAAAACTCATAGAAATATAATGTTGTATGGCGATTTTATAGTCACATTTATTATTGTAAAATTTTAACTGTAGGTTATATAAATCTAAAAATAATATTTAAAATTGCTGTAAAATGTGTATTTATTTAATTTGGTTTAAATAAAATATAACAACGGTAACAGATATTGTCTGATTTTTACAATAAGGATAGGATCCTTCAAATTTAAAAAGCAGAATCACTGAAACTCGAATACCGTGCATATCACAATTTTTATACTAAAATGAATGCCTATTGAAGCTGAAAATTTTCATCGGAATAGTGTTATAATAATAAAACAATGTACATGTGTGTAAGAGACGAGCAATAAATGGATCGGTCGACACGATTAATCTCTACTCTAGGCAGTGCGTGTGCTGCGGTGGATACCCATCAGCCTTATGCTAGTAAACGAAAATTACTACTCACATGCTAAGAAACTTATGTTATTCACAGTTATTTAACTAAACAATATTTTATTTTTTGTGGAATTTTAAATGACACTTATCAGAAAAGTTGACTTAGTGAGAAAACTAAGTGATAACTAAGTTCGTATCTCTTAATGCTATGCACGCGGTAGCAGGTTGTCCATTATCGAAGAAAACAAGAATCAAGAAAAGGACTCAACTTAATTGCATGACAATTTAGAGTGGCAATGCAGAAGGTATTTTGGGAGACTTCCAAATGGCAGTAACATGGATCAGTTAAACCATCTAAAGACCGTTGCAAATGCTCTATAGATAGCTAAACTGTTATGTTTCATGTGTATATGTATCCTTACCTAAGTGGTAAGTCCGTCTGGTAGTGATTAGGATTATTTGAGCTATCTATAGATCATTTGAAACGGTCTTTAGATAGATAAATAGTTCTGTTTCATTTTTATTTTTTTAAATACCTACTTGTACTTAGTTTTATGAATAAATGTACCTAAGTGGTTGTATTATTCTTTATACTAGAAACGTAAACTTTTTATGTTCTGTTTTTGTATGTTTATTTTTGTGGTTATGTTAGATGGTTCTGCTAATATGTTTTTTATTTCATCTTTATACTATCAAGGTGGCCCACAAAAATACGACCCAACCCATAAAATTTTTCAAAACGGCCTTTTTGGAGAATCTCATACTACAGTCACTTGGGAAAACCAATGAAATTTTTAAGAGTCTAATTAATTACAGTTAGTTGACTTTACCCCAGATCTGGGATTCCAGATCAAAACGCTGTTTTGTCTTTAATATTTTCTAAAGCTCTGATTCTTCCCGATTATCCGCCATGAGTTTTCAGACATAAATTCACTTTCTGTTTCACCAATTTATTTTAAAGACGCAGTAAAGTCGTGAAGTACCTGTACAAGTGCGTAATTTCAGAACTGGAAATAAGTACTTAGTTACCTATAACCATTTGTAGAGCTACTAAAATAATAATATTAATCTTGAACCAAATCTGATTAGCAGATTTCACATGAAGAGTTCTCATTTACAAAGCTGCGTTCAATTATACTGATAAATTGAGTTAAATGGGAAAATTTGTTACTGTGGGCTTCTTTTTAATTGCTTTGTCATGCCAAAATGATAAATCAAAGTGGTGGATTTATTTGTTGTTAGTACTTGAAGGGATCATAAAGGAAAACGAATAAAAAACGTATCAAAACGTGGTACCCAATTAAAAATCCATGCTCTGGCACGTCTGGTTGCATCAGACATCAAAAAATGTGAATGTGTGTTTTTCGTTTTGGTAGAAATAGAAATAGGTGGTAGGCATTGGTTACTATACTATATATTGATAATGGTATTTTACCTCGCGACGCGGTTTCGAGTAGCCAGCTGAGACATAAGAGATGCGAGTTTGATTCCCGCTGCGGGACAAATGTTTGCACGTTCTGCAGATATATTTGTTTCGGGCCTAAGTGATGTCGAATCAGGGTACTTCTGTTCCTGATACCTCCTGATACCCACGGTACAGGGAACCCTACTATGATTTCAGAACTATGTATGTAACCGTTGGGTGTTATCTATACTTATAAAATCGTTTTTCCTGACTGACTGATCTATTAACGTACAACAAAACTATATTAAGTCTATAAAGCTGAAATTTGGAACATACGTTTATTTTATAACGTAAACATGTAACAAGAAAGGATTTTTGGAAAATTCTTCTTTAAGAAATGGGGGCGTGAACTTTGTCTGTGTTTCTTGAAGTTAGAAATTTGAATAACAGCTACTGAGCATAAATAAATAATGACGTTTTTCAGGGTTTTTGGATTTTGACATTTAAAGGGGAGAAAATGGGGACTGAAAGTTTGAATGGGAGTATTGGTTTTTATAAGGGTAGGGGTTTTTTAAACGACTCCACGCGTGCTAGGCCTCAAATATTTATATTTTTATATACCTAGACGAGAGCAATGGAGTACCTAAGTTCAAACGCGTACAAGCACCAGGTTATAGGTATACGTATTCATTACGTCATGAAAAACTGAATAAAATAGCTGAAAAATAAAAGACAGTCGACATTAAATTAACAGAGCAAAGAAAACATTTAAAATTCCGTAGTAGAAACGAAAGCGCGCTCATTTTTGTAGTTGCCGTAAAACCATCCGAGCTAGATCTTTGTTTAGAATTGCCGCGCAGTTTTTAGTAGGTGCATCTGTAGATTGGTGGAGTACTCTACCTAATTATGCTTTTATGAGAGCATTTAGAATGTCTTGCCTGATCCTGCGGTCTAGTGATTTTAAAACAGGTTATGCAGATTGTCGCTTTCTTGGCTAATCTTTGGGCAGTGTAAATAGAATTTTAATATCTTATTAGATCAATTTCTGGGATGAAAGGTTCTCGAATGGTGGCCACTAACTGGACGACTCAGTGTAGGAGGACCACCCATCCGTTGGACCGATCTTCTTCGACATCTTAAAGGATGCAAGAAGACGGTGCATAGAGATGGTCCAAGATGGCACTTTTTGGGAAAGGCCTACGCCCAGCTATAATTAAATAATAATAATACCTTAACATAGGGTGATTAAGTGAAGTATCAAAATTATATTTGTAAGAAGCTATAGTTAGGATAGTTTTTTCCAATTAAGTGGCAAACCAGCCATTTATTTATTTTATTATTATTATTACTTGTTGGTAAGCGGTTACCGTAACTTATGGACGCTTGCGAGAACAAAGGTATCAGTCGCCGTTTTTTTTCAAATAATAAAAATAATACGTATAGTACCAACGCGACGGCTATAAACTAATGTTACTAGCAAAGCCATATCTCTCGTCGACAGCTGATTTATGGGATTTCCGTCCTAGCCGTGAGCAGGACACATCGGTCTCTGAGCCCAGATCTATGAGGCTTAGATAATAAGGTATAGGATTCAAATAAATCATTATGAACGGTATTTACGACTTTGTATTATTTACTAAACATAGGCATGTACCAAATATAATGTTAGATCTTCTTGATAATCTTACTAATCTATGTACCTATACTGAGTATAGATCTGGGTAAGTAGGGCCTAATAATGTACGGCTTATTTTTAGAATCAAATAGTAGGTATTTATTAAAAATCATAATTTGAAAGTATTTTTGGTCTAGTAAGAAAAAATAAACATTCAATGTTTCGTTTCCGGTGAGAGTTAAAGGTTATGATTCGAGATCGATTATAGACTTCGATTCTCTCGATTGATGCGAAAAATGGCCATATTGATTGTAAATAAATTCAACACTAGCCTTTGTAATCAAAGCCTACTTCTTTTTTCAAAGCCTTTTTTATTTAAATTTTCAATTTTAATAGTAAAAATAATAGCTACCTCTGCAACGCTCTGACAGGGCCGATGTACCAACCTACTTGGAGCTACACTAGATCTAAGCTTAACCATTGTATGTAGGACATATAGCATGAATAAATGAAATATAAAATACTTTTAGCTGAAACCAAAGTTTTTAAAGACACGTCGAACACAAAGTTACCTAGTTTTTTTAACCTTGACACTATCAATTATTTTTAGGAAGTCCACGAGTAAATTAATTTATCCATTACAATAGAAGGGTCACGCGGTAGTACGGGAGAACAGCCAACAAATAATCTTTAATATTTTTTTATCTCATAAACAAATTACAAGCATTTCAAAAGGATAGTTGGTAAAATTCCAACAAAACTTTAGTTATGTTTCCATCGCAAGACATAAACAACTGTAGAACATACTAGCATTCTAGCATGCTGATATACGACATAATAAACATCAATTCGAAAAAACAAATAAATGAAGCCACGACCTTCTCTTTGATGAATAACTTTCAGAGTTAATTTCTATTACACACTGTTAGGTATACAAAATGTATCGCTTAAATTATATTTTAAATTACAGTGAAATTGTGCTGACACGTACCAAGCCTGAAATCTGCTTATAAAATCTCAGTAGCAAGCCAAACTTTTGTCAGTAGTAAAAAAAAACAGTTACTTTCCAAAGAATTTGGAGAGAACAATAACACAAAACAGGCTCCATTCTGACTTCCCATTAGTCCATGGCAATTTGTAGAGCGTGGGAAACGCCAACGCATAACCAGACGTCCCGAGCTCGACCCGTGATTGCAACCCTCTGACACCCCTTTTCACCCCTCGCTTGATGAAAAATATGTTTCTCATTTTTTTCCAATTGCACCACCCGGGGCGATGAGGCCAAAATAACTGTTAGTCAACTATGGTTATTGTGCAACTAGTTTTTCTGTAGCTCTTTTTAACGTAACATTGACTTTTCGCTACCTACGTATTTAGATGTCTCAAAGTTGGCTAAGCTACTATACTACGAAGCATACTTAGATATTTCAAAGTTGGCTAAACTATTTTACTACGAAACACTAATAGATATTTTAAAGTTGGCTAACTTCTGTACTACAATGCACTCGTAGCTATTTCAAAGTTGGTTAAACTACTGAACTACAAAACACTCGTAGATATTTCAAAGTTGGCCATATTACTGTACAACGAAGCACTCATAGTTCACGTCTTAGTATTAAATTTCATCGATGTTTGTCATTACGAAGTGATTCACAAATTTAAACCAAGATTGAAGGATACGACCCTAAGGTAGCCACAGATGACGCAGTAGGCGAAGGCCTGCCTGAGACGCAGAAGGTTGCGGGTACGATTCCCGCCTCGGGACAGATGTTTATATGATCTGCAAATATTTGTCTCGAGTCTGGGTGTTTTCTATGTATAAATTAAAAGTATATTAATATTATATCAGTCATTTAGTTCCCATAATACAAGCTCTGCTTAGTTTGGGGCTAGAATGATGCTGTGTGAAAAAAAACTTGCTCAAAACGGTGAAGGAAAACAAAGCCAGGAAACTGGCATTCCCAAGAACTAAAAATTTGTAGACATGTGCCATCGGCTAATCTATCAAACTGATAATAAAGCAGCTGAATTGGTTTGTTTTTTGTTTGAACACACTAATCATTTAACAAGTCGTGTTTATTTTACAAGTCAAATACGTAGGTTTTGATAGTAGGTAGGTACATAATACAAGATAGTATAAATCTGAAATTATGTTAGTTGAATGCTCGTAAAAATACATTTTATTGTTTGAACTTTAGTCTTGGCATCAAATAGTACCCAAAGGGTTTCAGATGGATATTAAAATGCACCGCTACATTCAACAGCTAAGTATACTTTGAATCAATGAATACCTCACATTAGTTGAAGTATCTATTTGAGATATGTCGCCCTGGGAATGCCAAATTAAATTTACCGAAGGAGCGGCTCCCGAAATTAGATCTTCGATAGAACTCCAGCTTCGTTAGCATTCGATCAAAATCCAATGAAGCAAAGTTTTCCAACTCCACGTCGTATTTTGAGAGTTTTCCCTTATTTCGCGTGCATTAATTTGTACATTGGTTGATATGGTTATACCATACAAACTTACCTGTTAGTTGTTGGGAATGAAACTTTGTACAAGAGATTATGCTTTAAGGCAAGTTGGTTACAAAACAATGGGTAAATGGTTAGCACTTAATTCTTCCTTTGGTATTTTAAATTTTGTAGAATTTAAAATACCAAAGGAAGAATTAAGTGCAGTAGGTACCAAAAATATTCCATAAAGGCACATTATAAGTAAGATAATTATTGACGAGTGTATTTTTTAGAATACCTAAAACAACTGTGATGCCTTTAAGCGATTTTTAGGTAGTGACAAAAGATTTAAAAGTGTGAACACATTTGTGAATAGGTGTTAATAAACTGGTCCTATATTCAAGTTTAGTTCACGTACTTTCACACACCATATAAAACTGACCTTTTTTAGGCCTTGCGTATTCTCACTGCATTTTAGCGGTTATAAAACAGAATGTTCTGATTTTGTTTACTGTTGAAAATAGATATCGTTAAAAATAGGCTGCCAATTTTATGAGTTATTTTCCTACGGTGTTTGACCTTTATGAATATGCTTTTCATGTTTTATAATCTAGTTGTACATACATGCTCTGTAAGATACGTGAATGTCAATTATATCGTACTAGCCTCTGCCACGGCTCCGTGGTTGCAGGAAGAGTAGCCTGTGTGTTAAGACACGAGAAATACCTCTTCCAAATTTCTTCCACATTGATTCAGCCATTACGGAGATTATTAACAACAAATATCTACTGTTACATCCCAATTCATAGCTCTGTATGTATTCGTCGATTCAAAAATAAAATATCGTAACTTGTTCGAGCACTTTTTCTTAGATTTTTTTGTAGCAAACGTTATATTTCTAGTACTCTAGTACTAGAAGTATAAAACAAAGTTTAACGTTTTTTATTTTATTTTACGGGAAGTTACCAACGAAAATCAGTTAGGTTTCCAATGATAACTTTACGAGTTATGAGGCAGCTTCGGGACTCTAACAAAACGCGTCTGGACGTCTTGGGCACTTTATTATTACGAGTCACGTCGCCCTAAAGTCTATCCAAGTTCCTAAAACAGGTCTCTAGAGAGTACTAAACGTGGTATGTGCGGTCCATTGTTTACGAACAAGAAGTAAATTGGAGTGGGCCTGCATCACTCAAAGGTTATAAACCATCTGTTAGATCGTGCTTTCAGTAATGTTTTTGGGTATAATGATATTTGCTTAGTATTGCAACAAAAAAGATGCCGTAATTAATTCATTGTCTTTTTGGATAAAGTTTTGATGTCTAAGATCATTATGGTCGTGGTAATATATTTTCTTCTTTGATGTTTCTCTTTCAGCATTTAATTACAATGCCATTCAGCGTGGCAATACGGCCAGTATTTTGGGAACGCTTCCGTCTGGTAGTGATCTGGATCAGTTGAGCTATCTATAGATCGTTTGCAACGGTCTTTGGATGGCTAGCTGTTTCGCCTGTATTTTTTGTATATACCTACTTGTAAATAGTTGTATGAATAAATTACAATACAATAAAACTACCAGCTCAGGAAACAGTCCGAAGATATAATTGAATTGTGTTAGAATTAATGAAATGTGAATGACGTTGTAAAGAAGTACCTATCACTACCCAAATATCTTCTTTATGTGTGTTTATCCAACATTTAATTTAAGTGCTTCTGTGAAAGGGATCGTCCGGGGAAGTGTTATTCATATTTCTACCGTCAAGCAGTAATGTTATCATTGCTGTGTTCCGGTTTGAAGGGTATTGTTGCCGGTAACATTACAGGCACATGAAATCTTTCATCTTGATATCTCAGGGAGGAAACGCTGGAGTGATATTACTGGTATTGCAAGCGTCCATAGCAAGTACCGCTGACCACAAGGTGGGCCGTTAGTTTGTTTTCCTCTTTAGTTGTATATAAAAAACATATTCATCTTCTGTTTCCTGACCTGACTGTTTTATTAACATACTTAATTACGACGGTATTCTCATCGATGGACATCTTCAGATATTCATATTGTAAAAACGGGAATTTTCCATTATCGGTGAAGGCACCGACTAAGTTTCGACTTATTCCGAGAGTCTTCATCAGGGTGAGTGGTCGGTCTTTCTCCTTCCGCGTCACGCTGTGCACTACAGAATATATGCCCAGTGCGTAGATCTTTGAAGATACCACGTAAGGAGCACGTCCAAACATTATATTTGGCACATGCTCTCGTTAGAGTTAATCACGGGGAATACAGTCGTGAATGTATTTTTTTTTGTTTTTAGTGCTTGTTAGGTGTGATACTTCCTTTCATGCTACGAGTATGATATCTTCTGTGGTCGAAGTCTCGGACGTAAGTTGAGATCTGCGATACAAAGTTAGTTGGAACTAGTTTCCAATTAGATAAGGCGCGTCAGTATAACCGACTTGGCTTGGATATATTACAGTTTGGTAAGCTAAACGGGTGATAAATGTGGCAGCTTTGGTTGTACGTAAAAGTATCAACTATCTTACTATCCACATACATATTATACATCGAAAATATCCAGACCCGAGATAAATATTTGCAGATATATTTGTCACGTGGCGGGAATCAAATAATGCGGGAAACGCAGAAGCGCTACGTCTCAGGCGAGTTCGCTCATTTAGTTTTGGAGTTAATAAATTAGTTTTTATTTTGAGCTCATGTGTTTTTTTGTAAATTAGAAATTCTTGTGGTTAGTAAAAAGTTGCTTGTTCTGGATCGCGATGACGCAAAGTTACCTTATGTTTGACAAAATTGCGGCTGTTAAACTCATAGCCCTCCTTTCTGTATTCAGATAAAAACTGTACATCGCGAGATCTCAGTTTATAGCGAACTACTAGTATGCTATTCTAACATAACATAACACAAGCTCTGCTTAGTTTGGGCTAGATGATACTGTGTGAAAAAGTCCAGCACTATTTATTAATTTATTTTGTGGCAAAGGCCTATGCTTTGTAGCCATTCTCATTTCGTATAGACTATAGACGATAAAAATACTTTAGTAATTTCCACAGATAATAAATAATAATAAATAAATAAATAAAGCTGGACATTTTTCACACAGCATCATCTAGCCCCAAACTAAGCAGAGCTTGTATTATGGGAACTACATGACTGATATATTAATTATATTCTTTATTTTTTTTGTAAATACATACATATTATACTAGAAAACACCCAGACCCGAGACAAATATTTGTAGATCATACAAACATTTGTCCCGCGGTCCCTCCGCAACCTTCTGCGTCTCAGGCGGGCCTTCGCCCACTGCGCCACAGAGGTCGTCAAATATATGCTTTTAGTGACGAAATAAGCATAAAAAGGTAAATTCACAGTATTTTGGTACAACTTACGATGTCAAAGCTTAGAATAATGGTGCAATAAATCAGAGATTACTACGCGCCTCGGCGATATATCCGTAATCGGCTTTATTGCAAGCCAAGCTTAAGCCGATTCCAGTTATACATACATATCGTAAAATTGAAGATTGTAATACTGCATTATGAAATCGTTTTCGTGAAAAGACCTGAAAACGCCATTATTATAGTATGGGTTTCGTAGAGTTATACCATACTAGCTTCTGCCCACGGCTTCGCCCGCGTGGTACCCGAATAAAAAGTAGTCTATGTGTTATTCTTATGTATAAGCTGTATTACTTAAAGTTTTAGCAAAATCCGTTTAGTAGTTTTTGCGTGAAAGAGTAACAAACATCCATCCTCATAAACTTTCGCGTTTATAATATTTGTAGCATGCTCGGGGTTTCTCTGAAGGATAAAATCCGTAAGATTATCCGACAGAGAACGAAAGTCATCGTTATAGTTCACAGAATTAGCAAGCTGAAGTGCCAATGGACGGTTATATATATACGAAAGAACCAACAACAATTGAAGTAAACAAGTTGTTGAGCGGAGACCGCGTCTTGGCAAACGTAGTGTGAAGCGCGTAGAAGAAGGAGTTGGAAACGCACTTAATGCTTCTATCTGCTGATTTCCCTACTTCCGTTACAATAACGTTCGATGCGTCAGGTAGAGAACCGTCTCAAACTGCATGATTGTCAACAAAACAAGCTGAACTATATTTGGTATTGTATGGTTTGGGATATGGATGAATTCAACCAAAAAAATAAGCTACGAGCTACAGAGAACCTTGTTGAAATCATTTCATCGCGAATCCACTAAGCCATACCACTGATTATTTTGACGTATTGTTTTTTAATCTGCCACATCCGCGCCCTTGTCCATGAAATTAAGCGTTCGATCACTGCGTGTGTGTACTTAGTTTATCTCCTAATGGGCTGATGCCTACCATTATTGTCAATCTTATCGGTGTCATAAAATAGCCTAGAAGTGACACTCAAATTACGAGTTGAAACCATTTAGAATTACGTAACTGTTGTAGATTGTTATGGCACGACCCTCACCAGTCATGCGATAGTCTCACGTTTCTTATTGCTAGTAGGTGTATATTATTAGTACTGAATTAATTAATTACGTCCACAAGCGAGCGCCCATTTTCACTAGAAAGGTTTCCTTACCGACCCATAAAGAGGTAAGTCAAGTCAAAATGTTTTCTATCATCAATTCTATCATCCACCAAAAAATGCCATCATTAACGATCACTTTCATCCACCCTAACCAATGTCGATCGATCCTACTCATCTTCTGAATCTTGGTTTCAGCTCTATACGCTAGTATTATTACCCTATCTATATAAATTATGATACGTATACCTTACTATTACTCGATCTACTATCAGTCAGAAAAACTTTGTGATTGAACTTGTCTGTAGCTTTCAGTGAATATGAACTTCGGTCGATCATGCAAGTGGCCAGGGCGAATTTTGTGAAGACTGCTGCACTGTCTTCTGTAACAAAGTAAGTATATTTTAGAAAAAATAGAGAGGAATTGTCTAAAAAAATGTTAAAATCTTTTAAACATGTTAAGGTTAACATGAAACTTTCGAGTTGAAATGCCTTGCTAGCTACTGTCTGTGTTTGAGAAAACAGTATTTTGTTTCAAAATCTAAGTTCTTGAAAAATCAACAGATTTTCCAAAGTCTCTGCCGTCGTCGGTAGCGAAGCAAGCGTTCAATTATTAAAAGTTCTAGAAAAATCAACAAGAGAGAACGAGTTGGTTTATCTTGTGGACATGAAAATATTTCGAACCAAGAAATGCTTTCACGAGTATATGTTTCTGTTGGATACTTTGTAACAATCACTCCTCTTTACAGAATACAGAGTAGCGTGTATGTTATGAATGAAACCATAACTAAGTATGTAAATGATTAGAATAGAGAAATTTTATTTAAAAAAAATTGTATATTACAAAAAAATTATGCTTCTATTATTATAGTTTACTTCCTAGAGATACCTATTTAAATGATAGACAATACAAAATCAGTGTCTGTAAAAAAAAAGTCTTGTGAAACAAAGCAATGGCTGGTTTTTTTTTATAATTTCATGGACTCTATGTCACTTTCAGTACCTCGACGCGTTTAACGATAATTAGTGTAAATACATAGAAAATTTCACTTACACATAGTATAGATAATAGACGCATAAACATACATTGATACGCGTAAAAACATAATCTTCCGCAGTGGGGCAAAAATATATATCAAAAACTTGGTAAACAATCAACCCAAAAACTGATCAAATAACAAAATTTAACTCGAAGTCTCAACTTTAGTGTTGAAAATGGACTAGCGTTCTATTATGATTACATTGGTGACCGCAGCTGACATGATGTCACCCGTTTTGCCGAAAAATATATTTTATTTCGGGACCACCGCGCCCTTTACTTATTATTATTTTCCATTACGGTTTTATAATAAAGTTACCTCGAGGTTTCAGAATAGAGAAAACAACTGAAGTGATGTCAATTTCATTACGTTGGCAAGCTCGTGTCACATTAATTGAAGTGCCCGGTGTGCCTCAAAAAATATCTATTGTTTTATTATACTCTACGTAAAATATCAATAGATTTTTATTGAATATTGAATTTAACTTGAATCCCATGGCATCTTATTTTAGTTTATTCTACTCAAGTAGCTTTTACAATAGATATTGACAGTATTGACGTTTTCTAAAAATATTAAAATACGATTTTTTCTGTAGGATATCAAGTAAGTATTGTTAACGAACTCCAGAAATGTCTATTTACTTTACAGTATTTACAGTATATTAACTTTTTAGCACAAGTACTTCCTAACTTATATTTTGGTTATTAAAAAAATAAGAGATTTTACCAATTCACATATTAACCTTTTGTGTTTCAAAACAAATTATAAGTATGTTAGTTATTTCACTGGTGGCACCTAGCAACCCACAAACTTTCCTAGTAAGTTCAGTATGACTCAGTTACCCTTATAAACCAGAACAAAGCAACGCAAGCATTTTTGTTTGTCGAATATTTTATAACTTGACATTTTTTATTTAATTATGAAACTTTCAGGAATTCATCATGTAGTCGCGGCTGGTTCCGTCTGATGATGCAAACCATCTTCGCAGTGATCACTACTATCAGCTTCATCCTTATAGTGTTAATGGCTGTCAAGAATCCAACGCCCTCTCCGTCTAGGCACGAGTCTATTAAACCTTCGAGGTGTGTTACCCAGAGCTGCAGAGTTGTGTGCAAGGAGGCGCCGTACTATGATCAATACGAAGAAGATATTTTAGTTGGTGTCGCGGTAAGAATGATTTTATATCACAAGTTGGAACGCCCGCGACTTGATCTGCGTTAAATATACCGTACCAACGTTTTTCCTGCTGCACTTGATATGTAGTTTAACATCTAATAGAACACATCCTAGGCTTATTATACTCTCCACACAAGTCTTAAAGACATATAGTTTTTTAATAAAATAAATAATGGACATTTCCACACATCATCAATTAGATCCAAACTAAGCAGAGCTTGTGTTATGGGAACTACATGACTGATATATTACTTATACATTTTTGGTTATGTTTGTTCGTTGATTGTTAGACATTCAACGATTTCATACATTATCTAATGTGTTATACTTTAGTTTACATCATACCAATTGACAAAGAAAAAGAAGAAAGACAGAGAAAAAAAAACATTTATTTTATCTCAAAAAAGAGCAAATGTTATACAAAGAGTTTTAGTTGAAACATGAGTTTAGGTCAAAATACGTCCCAGTGTCATTTTAAAGTACCATCGAACGTACAAGAACGATGTGGGCCTGGTTTTTTCACAGAACCACTTGTAAGCACACGAACAATGACGAGGGAAAACAAAATATATAGTAGAGAAAATCCTATCCTTTTAAATGTCCGAGTTTATTAGATGTTTGTTGATATAAATCACCGTAACGGTGACCGATTTAGATGAAATTTAGAACTAATATAGTTTGTGGCCTTGATAACACATAGGATAATAGGCTAATAATATATAAAAAGATAAAGTATATCTATATATACTTTATTCTATAATAAACTAGTAAAAAACAAAGCAAAGCAAACTTACTATTCAGTAAGTGTAATTATAATTCCTATAATATTTTATATTATATAAGTCAAAGTTTTGATGTTTAGATGTTTGGATATTTGTTGCTAATAATATCCGTAACGGAAGCAACATTTTGGATGAAATTTTTAACCGGTATATTTTGTGGCCTAGAATAATACATAGGCTATTTTAATGGGAATATCACGCCGGTGAAGTTGTGGTCAGATTCTTGTACTTACATAAATCGAACTAGAACAAATTCTTGGCAATATTATACCCTGACCATTTAGTTCGCACGGATAGCTATTTATACATCTCACGGGAATATGCGAACTTTCCACTTTGATAGTAATAATTTACGGGTCGGTTATAAAAGGTTTCCACCTTTAGTAGCTGTATTAGACGTGTTTTTATTTACTTTTTGTTCGATTTGATTATTTTAGTAGTAACTTTATTTTTATATGCTTTTATCTAAATGAATACACTCTGGTCAATGTTAATCAATAATGTAAATTATAAAAAAAAATTGAAATCCTAGGTAAGGTTGTTTTTTTTTCAGGATGCTGAGGCAAAATGCAGCAGGGTGATTTTAGAACTAAACGACCCTTCATTTATAAACAACACTTTACCAAACAACTGGATGTCCAAAATGCGGTCTAGAGTCCACGAACTCTCTATTATAGAAGGAAATCTCAACCATTTACCTGCCGAAGCTTTCATGAGCCAATTTACTGGATTCACAAAGATATTGTCGCTTCAAGGCCTTAATTTAAAGACATGGAATGCAAATAGTCTGGTCGGACTGTCCAGTCTAGAAACGCTTAATATTTTTAACTGTGAAATAGACTGTTTCGAAAAAAAAACTCTACGAGCGGTTGATAGCACGCTGAAAACATTATCCATTACCAAAAGTGGTGATTGGGACCCTGCAAATATAACTGGCTCGAGAGGTTTCGAAAAACTAGCTACTGTTGATTTCTCAAACAATGAGTTCAGTCATATTTTGGGAAGATATAGCTTTGTGGGACTCGAGTACTGCAAATTCCTATATCTTAATTCTTGCGGTATAGTTTATATTGGAGCAGGGGCATTTGATCATTTATTAAACATCGAAGTAATCTATCTAAATAATAATCTACTTGTGACTGTCCCTCCTGGCATATTTAACAGCATTTTATTACTTGAGAGCCCTCGTCCAAGAATAAGCTTGCAAGACAACTTTTGGGATTGCGACTGTGGCGTTGACGATCTGAGACAGCTAGTCAGAAAAGACATATTACTCGTCGATGGTATCTGCACATATCCAAGTCCAATGAATGGAAAAACTTTTACCGAATTTGAAAACCTTTGTGCAAATAAATCCGAAACTTTGTTTGATCAAAAAATGCAAAGTAATGCATATCAAATGGTAAATCAACATCCTAGTAATGATGATAATAAGATTTACGTGAATGGTATTTGTCGAAATAATAACAGGACCAAATCGTCTGGTAACAAAATGAAATTCATGTTGATTTCTCCTCAACACAATAAAAAATGTTCACTTAATAATACAAAAGACTTCAATGTCAATTTGATTACTTCAAATATTGATAATGTTAAAAATACCAATAACAGCTATTGGTTGAAATTTTCTTTCTTTATAAAGACATATCAGCATAATGCTATTAACTTAGGAGCTGCTGCAACGAAAGATCATGGACTTTTGTGGTTTCAGTCGGATTGCCCCGATGAGCTGTACTGTATCGATTCCATGCCGTCGTTTCTTCGCATTTACAATGTTGACCAAAATTCTCAGTACACTTTCTGTCCAATGCGATTAAGTACTGGAGATATTGATAACGACAGTTGTTTTGCCTATGCTATCAAAGATGATGATAAAAGTTCTACTGAATATGATATTGTAAATTGGTTTATCTACACCATAACAGTATTATTTTGCATTTGCTTTGGGGCTATTATCGTCTACGGATTGATCCGAAAGAACCCCACTTTATTAAAAGGAAGCAAAAGAATACTGTTTGTGAAACACAAAACGGTCGATGCCCTAGTTTTACCGCCCAAAGTACCATTACGAAATGAATTGATCAACAGCACTGAAGTTAAGGATAAAGAGATTTTTACTTTGTGCGTTAATGACAAATTGAAGCTGCCAAAAATGATCAGAATAAAATCTGTGCGAAGCAATAAAAGTAGCTCCCCGAGTTATATTTTCCCACTGCAACCTTCCGAAGATCAGCTAGCTGAATGGCGGATCAGTCACCATTTCAATAATGATTTAACTGTCAGCTCCAAATCAGAATTGTCTACGCTGTCGTGGATTGGCGGCGACACTTCGTACTATTCTCTTGATGAAAGCTTAACTTATGAGAGCATAAAGTAGTTGGAGAGAATGCTAGGGAGACATCTTTTTTCAGGAAATTTCGGCAATTCATCACAATGGGCCATTTTCACTTGTGGATTCGATTAGTCCATTAGTGTTGGGGTGACATATATCGGTGTCGTGTAGCGCTGACTCGCTCGTCCGTCTGTCTTTGTCACCGGGTTTGCTTATAATTCTATCCGTACAGCTGTTTGAGTAGTGCTCAGTCGCCAGCATACTACACGACATTCATTGTTTCATTCATTGGACGATTCTATTTTCGCGTGTATTTAAAATCGACTGTAGGCTTGTAAGTACACCAATTACTACCAATTAGTTTCTGAGATCGGAATTTAATGTTACTCTAATCTCTAGCATTGTACATTTTAGTAGTTATGTTAGTGTCGGAATGGGTATCAGGAAATGTGGTTTGGTATTTGCAGTATTCATTGTAATAAAATTAATTTGCTAGAATACTTAGAACGTTGGTTTAAAGCTTTTAACCTTGTGATCTTTTTTAAGGAATAGTAAAATTAATTTATAATGTTAGTAACATATCCCATGCAAAATATATATTTGTAAATATTTAACTCTTGTTTTGTTATTACAAGTATTACAACTGCGCATTAAACACGTGGTAAATATTTATTTTCGGCATTGATTTCTAATATATTAATATAAACACACATCCTCTGCCAAATTTAAACTCGGAAATGCCAAACTGTCATAATTGGAAAGCTCGAAGCAACACCCTATATTTAGTGAGGTAGCCTTTCTCGCTGTTGATAACAATAGTTTGTAATGGGCTACAATTGTTTTGGCAGCCTTAACTTTTCCGGTGATGAGTTGGTAGCAATGCACTTGGCAGTGACATTTAAGTATCTCAGTACATTTAGCGGACCAACTGGGGTCTAAACACTGTGTTTACCACACTCGAGAACACAAGTTGAATCGTGGAGTTTGCATAATAGACACTCAGTTGGTGGTTTGATTAGGGTTCAAGAATTTTCTCTAGATAGATAGATAGATTAATCATTTATTTGCAACTATTTATTTATTAATTACATCACTATGGTTATGCTTTCTAACTACTAATTAATGCATAACTATGCAAGTAAATCGTTCCAAAATAAATCCTTTTAGTCCTAGGTTAAATCCATCGAAGTTTTGTGGATATAAACTCATCCTGAGACTTGATTCCTTAATTAAAACCTTTGGTAGTGCTACCAATCTGCGCGGTGGGCAAGTGACCAGTTGAGATACGTGAGATGCCAGTTCAATTCCCGCTGCCAGACAAATGTTTGCATGCTCTGTAGATATTTATCCCGGGTTTGACTGTTCTGGAACTATAGTGCTCGTAGTTTCTGATACTCACGTCACAGGGAATCCTAGTGTAGGGTCAGGACAGTGTGCTGTGTGTCTTTGATGGAACAAGCGAAGCGAGCTTTGATCTCTGAGTTTACTAGGACATTCCGGCGTTTGTATGTATGTTTATCTTTATGTTAGTTGTTCGACGATAATTTATTTCAATCTTAATAAAAAATATACGTAGTATAAGTAATACTAATTTTATTTTGAAGATCGGATGTTAGCTTAGTCAGGGTTTTTTTTTAAATTATTGTAGTCCCGAGATCTATGCTCGTGAAAAACTACTGGTAATTGAAACAGTGTCCGCTAAGAGCGGATAATCCGCTTAATGTGCAGGAAGATTCAGGGTTGACGGTTGGTAATGGTTTTGTCACTGATAAATCAGTTGCAATAATTAATTGTTCCTGTGTTCGATGACAACAATTACATTGCTACTTTGATGATGTTTATAATTTTATCATTGAATATTATTGACCATTTTATTTTAAAAGCTACGTAAATGAGATTAATGAAATAAAATTGGATGTTTGTAAAATTATAGAAATATATTTTATTGTCTGACTTTCAAATAAGGATTTGTTTTCTCTTGTATCTATGAGATCTATGTGGTATCTTAAGACCCAAACTAAATGGATGTTTTATACATGTCAGCCAAAATCCAAAAGTCATATACAGTCGCAAGCGATGATATCCTATCCTACTACATTATAAACGTGAAAGTTTGTGAGGATGTTTGTTACTCTTTCACGCAAAAATTACTGAACGGATTTTAATGAAACTTTACAGTAATATAGCTTATACATCAAAATAACACATAGGCTACTTTTTATCCGGGTACTACGTGGGCGAAGCCGTGGGCTGAAGCTAGTATATACATATATACATCATATTACATACATCGTGATTTTAACACTAGTTGATGGTTACATTATTTTAGAGTTTTCGCTGTTTTATAATATTCAATACTGTGACATCAGTATGGAAAATAAAATATGTATACTTTCTATCGCTTGCGTCTGTACCTATATATATATGTAATGATAAACACCGATAGTGTAGGCACAATACAATGTATCAAAGGAAAGAGACGATTTTAAATTGGTGCTAGTGTTCGCCGCTAACTAAAATATCTCAATCGCATGGTACCATCTGATCTTTACGAATAAGTTTTTAACTTTTAATAAGAGGGGAAAGGTAGGTAGGTAGGTAAATATAACAAGTTTATCAAGAAGCATTATGACATGAACTACCAACGAAAATTTGTTTGTCCAATGTTATCTTTAGAAGTTATGAGGCAACTTCAGGACACGTCTTGAGAACATTATTTTGATAACGAGACAGACATAAATTCATGCTCGGTAGGTGCCACAAATGCGGTATTAAAAAAATATACAAGGATATTTTAAAAAAGCCGTATGTGGCATGATTGAGCTCTGTTGCCAGCTGCAAACGCTCCGGACATCTGCAAGCACCTGCGAGTGACTTGACTTAGACTATTCACCTTTAGAATATCCAGTTGGACCAACTATACTATTTCAGACTTGGCAGTCATTTATATTTGAATTGACAATAACATAACCCACTATAAAAGTAAGTCTTCGAAATATTTTATTATCTAGTGGTGGTCGACAGGCAACACTTGCTTACCGAATACCCCATTTACGTAAACTTTTTCAACTGCCTACTAAAGGCGCCGACAGATTGGCCATTTTCACCAGTTCCGATAAGAAAATAATAGGCGAGACGTTAATATTATAACGTACGTAACATACACTCCGCTCCAGTCTGATTCGTTGAGCGGGCCGTTAAGAAAGTTACCGGAGTAAGAACGCGCCGTTCCGTCCATTCGAGCACCTGCTCGAACCTCCAGCTCGAGGTGAGCACATGCTCACCTGAGCATGAGAGAATAGATAGAGAATACCAACTGTACGTACGGTACGTTGTATCTGTCACAATCCACTCGCTTTCCATTCTGTTCTAACAGACAAATCGGACCGGGTGAAACCGGTGCGTCTGCCGACGCCTGCCGGCTTAGCATGGCAAAGTCTTCTCTTCTGGAAGAAGAAGACGCTAATAAACACGAAATGAATAAAATTTAGCAAATTACAATCACTAAGCGGACAAAAAGTAAATTGACGAAAATCTTGTATTGAAGCGACGCCTCTAGTAACGCGTGGTGATAATATATAATAAAAGAAGCATTCTAAATAATCCAGCATAAAAAAACGGATTAAAATCGTTCTATGATGCCACAAATAGACAAGGCTCATCTTGTTGCGTCCATCGAGGGTTAAAATGTACCTACCTACTACCCTTTACTGCAACACAAAGAAAAACTAGGTACGTCTCTCGATATGTAGGTAGACCTAGTTCCTAGTTACCACGTGACCTTATACATTGATAAGGTACTTTATGTAATTGTACAATATGAATTTACTTTTATCAGAACAGAGATATTTTGATTATCTTGGCACAAATACAGTACCTGACTTTTTCTTACTGACTTTAAAACTTTGACCTATTACCGAGTTACAAAACACATAAAAACTCTTCTCTACGTCTGATGATGATCTATTTGAGAAGAAATGTATCTAGACCTAAATGTCAAATATAGACAAAACATGGTCACCATGCTCGACGATGTAAACTTTTGTCTTGGGATGTGTAGAAACTTTTCTATCCATTCATTCTCGGGATCGCCTTGCTCGGGGCAGTAGAAATATCGCAACAGTACACCAAATGCCACTTTTGTCTTCTCTGTCATAGATGAAACCGTTGTATTGGGTGATCATGCTAAGCCAGCTGGTCGCTAAAATACGCTACCTAGGTACCTACTTTTTTACATCAATACAAAACACTGAAGAGCACATGGTAATATTTTATATTCTGTGCGCTACCACAATTCTTAGCACAGTTCCGTAGCGCGAATCAAATTCCTGTCCCATAAATCTGACGAGTGTAATAGACACAGCGGTTGTGTCCTAAAACTCGCCGAAAATAAAACAAATCGATACAAACAATAGTAATCGCGTCAGCTGCCAGAAATATATCGGGTTCGATTCCCGTTTTGTAATGTGAGAGGCTAATTTTGTATGCGGACATGACAAATGTTGTTCGTTTGTTTCGTGTCATGTACCTATTGCTATTTATTTTTCACCACACGGTTTGTCTAGGCAAAATCTATCTATTCCTGCCAAGGACCCTAGTTCTGCTATACACTTACAATATTATTTTAGTCGAAAGCGATCTGTGTTATGATAACTGACATATCCCATTATTGGTTTTCTTATCCAAACATTCCAACAAAAAATTCGAAACCCATCGAAGTTAGTGTTCCAGCGATAGGGTTGCAACCGGTCACGTATGGAATGCAAAATATTTGCAAAACGCAGGTATGTGCCAAATGTAATGTTTGGGCGTGCCTCTGGTCCTGACCTGGTCCTGACCTTCTAATTGGAACTTCAAAGATCTATGAATTGAGAATCTATTTGAGGATGTCTATCATGGGTTAAGAGGTAAGAGGTATCATGGAGGCTGAAATTAATATCAAATACAATCGTAGATTTACGATTCTTGAAGCTCTTAAAAAATCAAGCTTCTAAGTCAACGCAATTAAAAAATATGGCCATCTATGCGACATACTTTGATATTCGCAAATAAATCTAAACCTATAGGGTACTTTCCGTTGACATAGAATCTAGAAATTTGGCAAGAAGCAATGTCTCACAGCACAAGTAAAGGAATAAGTCCGAAAATTTACAATTTTGTAGTTTTATCAATTTTTTTTTGCGCTTGCAAATTTATATTAAATTTAGCTATTGAAGAACTGACCGTGACATAACGATGTATGAACGAAATTTTTTTCAACTAAGAACAAAGTTAAGTTTGTCGTTCAATCCGACTTAACTTTTCGTGAGAGCAATGCACCAAACATTGCTTTCATGGTTCATGCTTTCATGGCTTAATAATGTGAATTATTAAGCTTGTACGGAAGTCTCGGTGTAAGCGTCAGACTCGCACTTGTCTGGTTTTATTATGTTTTGTTTTCCAATTTTTAAGGGACAATTCTATCTCATCGTCTTCAATGATAACAATGTTTATGGACATTGTTTTTAAATAACGTTAACGCTATTTTGATTTCGATTTGTTCCCGATGTGTTTTATAAATCGAAGCTGTTATAGCTGAATTCTTCTATCACATCGAGTTCACTTGCAATTTCTAATGAGAACAGGTAACGCTCGCCGTAGCGTGTCGTCGCAGAATGGCCACATAATTAATTATAGTAGCATCGAAGCGAACGCTACAACAGGTGTCGGGCGATTAATAGCACGGAGTTTGTATTGATCATTAAATAGATGATGAAAATATGCTTAGGAAATAGACTGCTTAACAATGTATACGACATGCAGTATAGGACAGGGCAGGAATTAAACCTACCGAACTTTCAATCACTCGCAATTGTATGCAACTTATTTTTTTGTTAATTCGATTTAAAGGGTTTTTTTCGTTGTGATTTTGTTATGTTTGTCCGTGTGTTTAGTTACTTCTAAGCATATTGAAACCTTTTGCATCACAGGTGCGTTTTAGCCTTAAAAAAATACTGTGCAAATAAAAAAAACATCTACTTGTGCAGGTAGTCACTTGAAGAAAATTATTTTTATTTCTGATTCTGAAAAAATAAAACTTCCTACAGTCACATTCAATCCTGACCTATTTGTTCAAATACAGTTGTTTGACTGGTGCCGTCGTAGCTCATTAACCTTTAGCGTTGGCCCCGGTTAGCACTGTGAAAGCAAACGACAACAATTATGTCAGTGTAGACAGGGTGCACCTGACGCCTCTGTTACCTCGACCCTCAGCTCTATCAAAGAGTAGATAATGCACTTCACTGACAGATGTTGCACTTACCTACTCGTTACAACATATTGTAAAAATGGGAATTTTCATGTACTGCACTATCGGTGAAGGTACCGACTAAGTTTCGACTCATTCCGAGAGTCTTCATCAGGGTGAGTGGTCGCGACGCAGAAGGAGAATAGTGCAGTACGTGAAAGTTCCCGTTTTTACAATATGAATCGTTACAACATCTGCATTTTTCATGTCCGTTTGCGCTAAGCTTCAGCCTTTCGTCTAAAGAGGATTAAACACTAGTGGAATGCCCTGCGACTTCGTTCAGGTCGATTTTTTTCCATTCAAACTTTATCGTCCCGCTGCTTTATCGAGGAACGGAGATTCGGGCGGATTTTTTTTAGTACACCGCTGTCTATGTGTATAGATAGCAGTGCACTAAAAAAATCTCCGAAAGAATAAACCTCAGTTGGTGAGTCAGTCAGTGTGTCACGGTACGATTTTATGTACATATATTGATTTCATTCAATAAACACTATTATCTCTTTCTAATAATATGTCATTTCAAATTTAAGAGAAAAAAATAAAACACTGTTTAGTTCAACAACTGTTTAAAATCTCTACAAGTAAGCACGTTCGGTGCTGGCTATCATTTTTCAAAGTAATCTAAAAATAAATAAAACTTAGGGCCCGGATAAACTTATGCGGGCGATGGCACTGGTGATCAATATGTTCACTCGAACTTTAACAGCCACTTGATAAAAATTTCCCGTTGATCGCCAAAGCCAGCGCCACCGCGTCAGTTTGACCAGGCCCTTAGTCATGCCTATGAGTGAGCTTTTTGAAGCAATAAAAAAGAAAATCTTTGGTTACCTACTCGATGACAAATAGCAGTAATTGCCTACATAAGTAAACCTGAATGAAAATATCCGTGCTCCTTCTTGATCCATATCCGTTCTTCCCTTTACCGTCAGCTGTAGCACAGAACAATTTCGATAGATGTTACATTAAAAACAATACGGAACTCGTACCAGCAGTGATTTAAACTCCTTTCTTTTCTAACTCACATCTGACAGGTAAAAAATGAACTTATTTTTTACGGTTAGGTGCTAGGTTTTATTTAGGTAGATCAAGTATTTAATTTTATGTAATCATTGAAAATTGCCAACGAATTATGTCAGTGAAAACATGTTGGGATTTTTAATTCACTGCTAAAAAGGTATTGAAGATAAATCTCTAATCGGTTTTCATAAACGATATTTTTCTTCAGATATCGTTTTACAAAATGTAGCACATCTGTTTGATCTTACAATCTATGGTCTACATTGAAACCAATTTATATTTATGGAATATTTCAATTCACACTATCTCTGTACAAATATATAATACGAAAAATTGACAAATCGAATGGCAAGCATCCAGACAATTTGAATGTCTGGGTAATTAATATTTGTAATTATTGCTGTGATGCAGTTGGCCAGTGCATTTTTGTGGGCATCCGGTATTAAGTATGGTCTGGCCTTAAGGAGGAGAGTTAAAACGGCTTTGCTGGGCTGCGGCTGGGTTTGTGGTTACAGGCATCTTCAACCGGTGCCAACCCACGCCAACCTGGGTGACACCGTCGCGCGTTTACGCTTAGTCGCTCATTCCATCCAGTTAAAAGGACTTGTGTTCCTACTGCTTTGGTTCTCAATAGCGTACTCACTGATACAGTTTCTTGAGCCGTAGTTTGTTTTAGTTTCGACATATACTAGTGAAAATGGTGAGGATTTTATATTAATTTGTGATTTTGTGATAAATATTTTGTGAGAATAGGTTGTGAATTTACAAAACTTGTGATGGTTTCAGGAGGAACTTCCCAAGGAACAAGTCGACAGTAAGTAAAATTAGTTACGAGCGGAATAGTTTCACTAAAATTTTCACTTGAATGTGTCGTAATAGCTTTTCATTTATTTGTTGCTTTTTGTAAAAGCTCATATTTTCATACTAAAAGGATATAAAAATGTGAGTTTTATGTGAAACTAAGTTGAACATAAAACAATTACAATAAATTGCATAAGCACACAAAATAAGGTTCGTTACACATTTAATAAATTAATGTAGGTAATTCAATGTTCCTAAAAATAATAACTCATTACACCTTTGGTTTATAAATAATTGAATGCTACCTTGATATAGGTATTTAATTTGAAAACTCTACATTTCCTTATTAATTAAATAGTTTATTTATATAATGATTAAGTAAATAGTATTAGTTATAACCAGGAATACCGTTGCGTGTGGGCGCAGATCTAGTCTCATTAATTAGTTCTCTAGCAGTATTTCAGCCCATCTGCTTATTTGCATCATTATTCACGGAGACTCTTGGATTTACATGAGAGGCTGATTTAAACGGAAAATTGATGAACATCGATGAATAACACAATGGAGCAAAATAAGTCAAACCAATATTTTGTAACGTGATACAAGATTGAAGAGGTTCTCAATTCCTCTGTTATTTTGTGTGTATTTTACGCGATATCTTAGCCAATTGTAAATCAATTTTAATTATTATTTTTTATGGGTAGAGTATATTCCAAGGGAGTTCCACATAAATTTTATCAAAAATAGCACCCCTATGGGTGAACAACTATGAGATTAAATATCATATTGGCCTTTTTATCAACTTCCTGTTATTTTAAATCGGTTTTATTTTTTAGTGAAATATAAATTATAGTTGTTTTTGTTTTTTTTAATTAGACTTGACTTTATAGTGTATTACAGAAAAAAAATGTGCAAACTCAAAATAACAAAATCTTGTGATATGTAGGTGAATAACTTACTCTACGCTAAGCTAAGGGACTCTTAAGATATAAGTTTATTTTCTAGTCTTGAAGAAAGCTTTCGAAGCCTTCGACCAGGAGAAGAAAGGATGTATCGGTACTGTTATGGTTGGAACTATCCTAGGAATGCTGGGGCATCAGGTCTCAGACGCCACGCTCAAGGAAATCATCGATGAAGTGGATGCTGATGGTAAGCGACGACTACGGATATAAATAATGTCAAAATTCAAAGTTAAATAACTTTAACTTCTTTTATTTAACTTTAACAAAGAAGGGAAATAACTTTGATTTTCGTCAAGAAAACTCAGACAAGAACACATCACAGGGAAAATCATGCACTGCCAGACTAGGTTACAAAGTTTTAATTGCCTCTAGGCTGTGTAGGGCATTGTAAGGAGAAAGTAAAATATCGTATTTTGTTCTTGTTTGTGCCCAAAGATTCGCCCACGTTATTGTACCTGGGTAAAAATTATCTAATAGTGTGTTATTTTAGGTCGCAAACTATACCTCATTATATGATTCATCCACATCAGTTCAGCCGTTACGAAAACTATTAGCAAACAAACTACCATACATCCATTTAAAAATAATTATTTCACTGCTAATTTATAATTATAATTTATATAGGTGAAATTTAAAGCAAAATATTTATTCACAATCGCTATGTAGGTACATTAAAAAACATTTATTAAATTATACAAAACTCGGCAATTTATTCTTCAGCTATCTCTTATTTAAATAGGCGTTTGTGTTGTGACATTTCGGCTGAATTTCGTAGTGATAAAAATGATTAATTACGGTTGTTTTCATTATTTTAAATAATTTATTAGCTACTATTATATTTGCAAAACGAATAAACAATTTATCCGATAGCAAAGTAACGTCCAACCTAAACAGACAGCTTACGGAAAACGAAGTAGGGATTCTAAAACCGCAGTGTGCGTAAAGGCTGTGCACGTGTGAGCTTGGTTTCTTGTGAAAATAATAAAAATGTAAGCCATACCTAGTGACACAAGCTGAAGCAAACTCACAAAATCATGGCGCGTCTTGATTTTATGACTTCACTAGCTTCTGCTCACGGCTTCGCCCACATGGTACCCGGATAAAAAGTAGCATATGTGTTATACTGATGTATAAGCTATATTACTGTAAAGCTTCATCAAAATCCGTTCAGTAGTTTTTGCTTGAAAGAGTAACAAACATCCATCCTCACAAATTTTCTCGTTTAAAATATTAGTAGGATAGGATAGTACGATTTGAAGAAATTGAGCTTACTAAGTAAAAAAAATAAATAAAGCAATTTTAGGTTTAAAAAGCTAGTTGAATTTTTACTATACATGCCTTTTTGTTTATGGGTTATTAAACATGTCTCAATACCAAAGATTACATCAATACCGGTCTTCAATTTAAACTGAAAGAGGAAAAGGGGTGTAATACACTGACGGACAGACTGTCATGACGAATTTGTGGGTTCCATTTTCACCTTTAACTTCAGAACCCTATAAACGCTCGGCTATGTTTGATTAAAAAATGGCTCCGATCGCAGCCTTCTTTAATTTTACCTTAAAAGGATTCAGGTATAGTAAAACTCTATACTGAATATGGCTAAGACGAACAGCGTTTTCACTATATTTCTCATAACTTTTGTAGGTTCTGGTGAATTGGAGTTCGAAGAATTCGTGACTCTGGCCTCGAGGTTTATGGTAGAAGAAGATGCAGAAGCCATGCAGCAAGAACTCAAAGAAGCATTCCGGTTATACGACAAAGAAGGTACGTTACTTACGGGTCTGGGTGTTTCCTATGTATGATATGTTTTTATTTTGACGACCTCTGTGACGCAGTGGGCGAAGGTCCGCCTAAGATGCACAAGGTTGTGGGTTTGATTCATGTCACGGGACAAATGTTTGTAAGATTTGCAAATATTTGTCTCGGGTCTGGGTATTTTTCTATGTAGGTATAATATACACCGATATTTTTTGGTCAGTTTAAAGCCGGCGCCCACTTAATCTGTATCTGTAACATTTTTTTGTAATTAATAATAACACGAAACATAGTCGATATTTTGAGCACCGATAGTAGTGGCTATTCGCTTGGCGGCTCAGCTGTTTGGTCGCGGGGTCAATGTCCGCCTGCTCCACCGCGCCGTCAGTCTACAAGGTCGTTGCGCTCTGCGGCCCTACCAAGAGTTCAGCTCACTTTTGATAATTATTTTCGATATTCAGTTACGTATGAAATACTAATTAAATCTTATAACAAAACCAACGATACCAACACGTCTAAGTAATAAAAAACGTGGTCACCGCCTATAAACTGACCAAAAAATATCGGTGTATATGTATTTACAAAAATAAGTATATAAGTAGTATATCAGTCATGTAGTTCCCATAATACAAGCTACAAGCTAGATGATGCTGCGTGAAAAATGTCCAGCATTATTTATTGATTTTATAAATAAATAATAAGTCTCTTGTTTTTTCGGGTTGGCCTATTGGGCTCTATCCCGACATCCGTGGGTTCGAACCCGGTCGTCCACTAATTAATTTTTCAATTTATGTGTGCTTAACACGTACTCAAAATGGTAAAAGACAACATCGTGAGTTAACTAGCATGCCGACTGGCAGAACCAAAAATGGGAAGGAATGTACCTTTGGATTGTGTTTTAATAAGTGGCGATAGGCTAACGTTTTTTTTATTACAACTTTGGTATTTTGTATTATAACTTATTTTTAAAACAATAGCGAACACATAGAGCGTTCATTGCTGAATGCTGTATAATTTGGCAGAACATTACAGTTCAAATACAAATTGTCTGTACAATTTTATAAATCTATTCGTTGACAGTCTAATCGTGTCAGCTGTTTATCGATGAATCACTATTGAAACAATTAATTAGGTTGGGCGTTCATGTCTATCACTCCGGCCTTGGATCGGGTTCAATGTAATTTAGTGATTTAAATTAGGTGGATTATGGTTGGTATAATTTTGATGTGAGAATTTAAGCACTTAAATTATCAGTGAGCTTTGCATCACGTGAATGAGATATAGACTAATATGCCAGGTACTGCTAATGGGATGTTGACTTTTTGGCTCACGAATTTATATGTACGTTATATGTACCTACTGACAATTTGCTCAACATTATAGTAAAATTATGACGTGCTTTACAGCTGACACAGAGAGTATTATGAGTTATTAGTAAAATGGAAATAGCCAATAAAATAATTCAAAAATATTTTCAACATACTATCAAAAATCATTAGCAGGTGTTTTGGTATTAGAAATCGATTAAATCTATATAGGTTAATGTTCATAACGAGCAGGAACCTATTATTTTTCATGCTAAGGTTACCTTCGATTCTAATATCTACATATATTATGTAAAAAACATGGCTGATGATGATAATAAATTGGTTATTAAATATATACGAGACAATTTAAAAAAGATACAGATGGAACTATGTAAATACTATGTTATTGTAAACGATCTATAGATAGGTCAACTGATCCAGATCACTACCAGACGGAAGTGTTCCGGAAATGTTGGCTGCATTGAAACGCTAAGCTTTGACCCAGATAGACAGATGGTTTTATTTTATTTACAACAAGTTCATTCTGATTTTCCGACTTCATCAATAACGTACTCGTACAAAGATAAATCGAAATGCTGCCGTATTTTACACGCCATTTTAGCTCAGTCCCGCGGGACACGAGTTATATAATAGTTTTCATTTGTAACTCCATTTATAATTTAAATTATTGTAGCCTGGGGCTTTAATTGTAGTTTATTATTTCAGGATTAGCTGAAAGGCAATATTTTTATTTGTGTAATAATATGATAACTTATACCTCTATGTTTAATGGCCACAATTTTCACTTGCACTTGCAATTGCTATCTATTTCCGAAACGGCTTACAATCCGTTGCGATTGCGAATAACCGGATTGTGCTGATTACAATCCGGTTATCGTTATTAATCGTTGTGAATGGCTTCAAGGCATTTTTTTGTGTTTATACCCAGAAGGAATTATTATGTTATTAACAGGTATTTCCCATATAATATTCATACAAAAACAAATCATTCAGATTTTTCAATTCGTGCTGATTTTTAAAATATTTCTTCTATTTTTTCCAGGCAACGGCTACATCACGACCGATGTGCTACGAGAGATCCTCAGAGAGCTTGACGACAGGATCAGCGCAGAAGAACTCGACATGATGATTGAGGAGATCGACTCCGACGGCTCAGGAACCGTTGATTTTGATGGTAGGTATGAAAATATCTAAGCCAGTCAAAACTTCAAGTTTCACAAAAAGGTTGTTTTACTTTTGACGAAAGAGCCTCTTAGTATCTAGAAGTTTGATGTTCGCCTATTATTTATTAGTATTTTAGTACAACAGTTACGTATATTTAAACGTATATTTTTTATTATAAAATTAAAGTCGTTTTTGCATTTTGCAAGGTAATCTTCAACCTTTATTATTGGGAAAAAATATGTTGCCATCTTAAAAATCAAAATAATTCAAGTATTTCACAAAGAACACTTTCGTATCTGCAAAAATATCGGTAAAAATGGATTTCTAAACTGACCACATTTTTACCGGTATCCGTCAACTATTTAAAAACGATAACTATTTCAAATGAATGGGAAAAAATTAAGTTAGTGTAGAAACTTCAGATTTTTTATTTTATTTCAGAATTCATGGAAGTCATGACCGGCGGAGACGACTAAGCTACAGAACAACAAAAACCATCCGGTTTCAATAACATGCCAGGATAGGAAATCATGATTTGGAAATTAAAAATACTTTAATCTCTGATTCAGAGTTTTCAAAGATTGCAGCATGGTTAGACGGACGTAAAATAGCGGAGATCGTGATTTTTAACCCTACGACAAAATAGTGCGTAGTTCACGTCCGCTACGCCCTCGAAAATCTTTGAAAAATCTGGCCAATTACTTTTTGTGACGCCATCATGATATTTTACCTATCACCTTACATTTTAATTTTATTCCTAAGTTACTTAATTAATTTAAAACATACATTTTTATGTAAATGATATAATATTAATCATAAATCAATCCAAAGCAGTAAAACAGTTATTTGCAAAAATGGTGTCCTCTTTTATTATGATTTATATTCCCATCCCATCATTTTATATTGATAAAAAGGCATTATGAAGTTTAAACACTTATATATTTTTAAATGTAAATCTTAGAGAAGTTCACGAGTGACAGTAAACTGACTGGAAATTAACTGATAGTCAAAAAAATACCTAACAACAAATACCTTAATGATAAACATTGCATAACATCGTTGACCGATATCATCGAATTCTTCTTTTTTGTTATACCACTATGAATGCTAATCTTGAGATTTTCACTATTTACCCAATCGGTTACTCATACCTACTTCGTACTAATCTATTAATAATTGGTTTTACATTAGTTTAATGAAAAAGAAACAATGTTGGGAAGGATGTGGTTTCCATGGATTTTCAAAATTGGAAAACATTTGATCCTCAAATAATAGGGAGAACGTAATATTATTTCAGAAGAACATTTGCGGCACTTACATCACAGGCTAGCTAGACTGCCACTATATAGTTGTCACAAATTGTAGCAAAATTTTACATATTTCTCAATAATGCTATTCAAATAAGTCGTAAACTAAATAATTTTTCAACTCGTGGTGCCCCTCCAGATAAAATAAATAAAATAAAATAAATAATTCTGGACACTTTTCACACAGCATCATCTAGCCCCAAACTGATGAGCTTGTATTATGGGAACTACATGACTAATATACTACTTATAAACTTTTTTTTGTAAATACATACATATTATACATAGAAAACACCCAGACTCGAGACAAATATTGCAGGTCATACAAACATTTGTCCCGCGGCGGGAATCGAACCCGCAACCTTTTGGGTCTCAGGCGGGTCTTCGCCCACCTTCGCCGTCACAGAGGTCGTAGATAGAAAATGGAGTAAGAAAAGAAAAATACCACGGATGGAAATAGATGCAGAATCACATCCGACGGTGACTACGGTTTAAGGTTCTTAAAAAAAGCATTTGAAGGTATCTATAGGCTACGGTAACCGCTAACCAACAGGTGGGCGGCATGCTTATTTGCCACCTTGGTGGTATAAAGAACACATATTTCAAAGGATTCTCGTTCGAGCATGAACGGTGGCAAATGTTTCATTTTCACGAGAGCATGAGTTAAAGCAATTAGAAGCATTTGCAAATGGACTATAAATATTGCAAATGTCATTCTGCACTCCACGCTTCTACAATGTTATTAATGGGTTACGACGTATTTAGATGTTTACTGTTGGCCGCTGTTTCGACGGTGAAACTGAAAATATTTTTGGCGCTGTAGTACCAAAATCAGCCCTCGCAAAAGCTACCGAAAGATGAATAGCATCACGCTAGTGAAAATATAATTATGAACATATTAAATGAGTTACCTTCGATAAAAAAAGAAAAAAACATAATGAGCATTTTTAATCAATCTACCTAATGAACGATTTTAAAGAAATACAGATTTGATGATTGTTCTTCGTCAAACTTAAAGCTCAATTCACATTATTATAAGGCCTATGCATATTTAACTTTAATCAAATCTTTCATTATCAATCTCAAAATAATAACAATATATCTGTTTAGGTATACGTAGTTATTAATTAGTTATGTACCCACTCGTTCGTACTGAATTATGTAAACGACAAAAGTAGTTTAACTGTTAAAATTTTTATATATCACTTATTTCACGAATACGTAGACTTTTATGCAAAGTATTGGGCTACATTTGTTCCGTTTTAGTCCTCAGCTATTAGATATAGTAACGCATTTCCTTACCAAATCCTAAAACAAACGAGCATTTAAAAATGGAAACTATTAATCTACTTTTGTTGCAGCGCAGACTGCAAAGCTTGTGACTTATAACGACCTTATAAAGATGAGAAATAGTTGTTCAGCTAAACAGTGCTTTATTTTCTTCTGTTGAATTTCGAATGACACATATTAGACAGAGACAAAGCAGTGTTTATCTGATAATTAACTGTTACATAAACTCTATAAGTAAGGCCACTTGTCTTTTGCTGCTCCTACACTCAACCAGTACATAAACAAAACCTTAATGAAAACAAACGATATGGAACGAAAAAGTTGCCTTTCTGGATTTCACTGGCTGATTAGCTAAAAGGAAAGGAAATTAATTCCACATCCTAGACTAAAATTATACGAAAATTACACTACACTCCTCACTTAAACTAGTGATATCAAGCTCAAAATGATTTGCGGCGGATGGTCTCCCCCACTGCTCACCTACACGACCGACCGACGGTTCCTCGTGGCTGTGGCTATGAACTCAACTACACATGTGCCGAGCAGCTTGCTTTACTTTTTTGGAAGAACAGCCTATGACGTTATGTGATACAAACATTTTTCAAGTTTGTATCATATAGCGGCGGCGCTATTCTGGTCAAGCTCACAATTTTAACTATACCTATCTATTTTCTCAGCAAAGATTTGAGAGCTCAAGCTACACTAATTTAAAACTCGCTCTACTAGGGTTGAAGTGAGTTTGTATGGAAATATCGTCGAGATAATTTAATAGAACTCGCGAACAGATTCCGATTTAAACTTTATTTCTGTCTGTGAGCATAGAAATCCCTCATAAATTATTGAGACATTGGGGCAGACTCCAAACTATCTTTTATGCAGGTTATTTGTAAGGTAAAACGCCTCCGATTTACTGGAAATATTTTCCTTCCTTTATGTTTTTTAAGTTAGAAGGTGCTCAATTTACCTGCTTATTATTTGAGGGTAGGCCTTTGGGCTTAACCCTTTGAGTGTTCGTAATGATAGGGCTGGTCTTGTCAATTTTGGTCTCTTGAATGTGGTTCTGAGAAATGTGATTCCAGTGCCCTCAATGTGATGCTATAGTACAGTATCAAACTTTATGACTGCTAAATACTAGGACTCAATTAATTGAAAATTTAGGGAAGTATGAATATGTACAAAATTTTAGGGAAGTTTCAGTTATGATTTGATTTCTAACTGTAATCTATAGGGCGGTGGAAGGCACCTTCCATACTGTTCCCGTCTCCATTCAGTTTCATTAAAGGAGCGGAAATTTCATTGGTTCCACGAGCATTCCGGAAACCGCTTGATTGTTCCATGTGGGACCTAATGGATGGAACTCACAGTGTAAGTAAATTAATTTGTAGGTCGTCTAGGGGTGAGATTATTACGGCTCTAGGGATTTTGGTTAAAAGCAACCCATTAGTCTGTGGATCTACAATTTTATTGTTACAACAGTTATTTTGTATTTGAGCAAACCTACGTTTTCTATTTCGATGGTTATGAAAAACAAAGTGAAGAAACCTATAATTTCATGGTATCGAAAAATCTAAATCATACTGGATACACCTACACCTACCGTCTCTTAAAGAAGTGCACAATAAACTTTTAACGCGTTAATTCTTCTCGCAATCAAAGGAAGCACTGTGGCGTTGCCTAGTCTTAACAAATTACCTACGTAGGTCTTAACAATTTCCTCCTGGTCTTCATTTCAGCTCATACAAATCAATTACTTATTTACTTACAATTACGGGCTCCTTTTAAAACCACTGAGGTACATTGGAGGTTCCAAATACACCAAAATAGGTACTATCCAGTTGTTGGTTCTTAGTATTGACCAGCACTGACAAGAGACTAAGCCACACTTCCTACTGCTTCTAACAGTATCTTGCCTACAAAGAAGCCAGTATGTGAAACACGCGACAGGAAACGCTCATCATCAATTAGAACACTATCGATTGCCACTGAAACGAAACCAATTACATTAGTTACAACTGTAACATTCACGTATGATTTATTAATAGCAGTATATTTGACCGTGTCGATATCATTGGACGTCGTAGTCTTGGGATTCCAAGTAGTGTGCCGAATGATGAGCAGGTGTTCGTAACATTTTGACTTTTCTTCTTTAAAGATGATTCCGAATGTTGATTAGTTCGCTTGACTTGTTGAATGTCATATTTGTGTAAACTACGTTCGCAAGGCAACATTGTGACAGTTAAACAATCTTTGGATTGAGTTCTGTCAAAAAAGGTGTCTTCATTAAATAACTAAAATTAGATAATACAGGAGAAGAAAGATAAATAGCATTATAATTACCAACGGGTGCACAAGTCCTTGGTCCTTTGCAGTACTCTAGCGGTTCCAGAGAGAGAATGGTTCTATCCCCCAAGGTCTGCCAAAATTTACCCGAACACAAAAATAAAAGTTGCTAGCGACGAATGAGAGCTATGAGTATAATGGCGAAGGCTGATAAAATTTATACAAAAATAAATATATTATCACGAAAACGAGACTAATATTCCTTGTGAAATGAAGGATGCATATGCATGCTCCTATCTTCGATTCAAACACAAAATCTATGGAAATACCTATACTCTAGGTATTTCCATAGATTTTCTATCGGGATGAGTGTTTTCTATGTATAATATGTATGTATTTACAAAAAAAATGTATATAAGTAGTATATCAATCATGTTATTCCCATAACACAAGCTCTGCATACTTTGGGGCTAGATGATGTTGTGTGAATATGTCCTGCATTATTTATTTATTATTCCAGCATTATTTACTTAGTAGTAGACAGCTGCTGTATAAAATTTACAAGAGGTATATTCCAATGTGCTATGTCAAGTTTGTACTTGCAAAATTAATATTTATGCCATCTCTACCTACTAAAATGTTATCAGCCTCTAAGTATTCCATCTAGGCGGAACCCAGATGCACCCCAGTATAAAACGGTCTACATCCAGAAAACCTGGATCCATTCCCAAAAGTGCATTGACGGATTGTTTTCAGTGTGATAAAGTGATTTTGCTGTAATACATCAAAAATGGTGCGTGTTTTTGTCCAAACCCAAAATTCCTTCACAATATCTACTAAATTCAGTGCTCAGAATGTTTGGTAAAATTTTGGTGTTTCAAATTACTTTGTCAGTTTCACTCATTTCGTTTTCTTTTTACATGTGCGGTGCACAGGACGAGCTTGACAAAGATCAACTTCTACGTGAGTATTTTGCCAAAAATCTAATGTTGTTTTCTGGATACAAGCTTTTTTTTAACCGTTGATTGATCCACCCTTGACCTGTGATAAAATTAAAGGGCCAAATTGCAGAATTATAAGTTCTACGGTTCTTTATCGCGTTTATCTTTTTTTATTTTCCCGACGTTTCGACTATATTGCAACAAGAGACTAAGCAACACTTTCTAATGCTTATTTAACCGTTATCTTGCCGTTGAAAAAATATAAAATAAGGTAAAGACCCGTAAAACTTATAATTATAATATCTATCGCGAAAGTTTGAAAAATACAAGTTGCAATACTGCACTACTGCAACTTGGCCCTTTAATTATGCCTCGTTAGAAAGATGGTAGTTGGTGTTACTGAGCACGTTGACAGAAATGAACCGCAATCGCAACAACGTTTCTTTTATTAGAAAGTTACTTCACCCATGCGCGCACTTCTTGCAATCCACCCAGGATTGCAAGAAGTTTTAGAGAAAGTTCCCGACATCTCTCTTTGAGTTGAGTTTTTTAGATGTCGATGCAATAATATGGTAACATCGAGGTGATCTGATGATGAACGCGAAAAGTGGATGACGTAATTCCTCGATGGATTAAATCTGTTTTAGATATTTACCTACATACAACTTAGGTACACCTACTTATTTCACAAAAACTTTTATAAGATTACTAATTTATGATAGGTATTAAACGAATTGGCAGCTTGCCCGTCTAATGGTAGGTACTAAATTAACTGCTCGATTTAGCTACACAAACTTTCAATTAGATATGGTTTGTGTTTGTGCATTTTAATAATCTTCGTTATTGCATTGGATTTCAGTAGTTGTGGAATACTAAGTTGTTTTAATTCTGAAGTGCCTGTGTAGGTATATTTCACAAATTACTGACCAACAAAAAATCCAAAAAATGTGTATTATTTCGTGACAGCAAATTTACTTTATTTGTTTCAGTTCTTAAAAACGCGTTCGATGCTTTTGACCATGAAAAGAAAGGAGTAATTGCGACAGAAATGATTGGCACAATCTTAGAGATGTTAGGGCAAGATATTGATGAGGCGACCCTCAAAGAAATTATCGCAGAAGTCGATCAAGACGGTAAGACAGAAATAATATCGCTATCATTTATTTTAATTTAAAATGTAGTAAGGTAGCGCCATCTGTGGACATCTCTAGTCCACAGTTTGGCTACTATGGAGTACGAGCTAGTGATGGCGTCATTCAACAGATGACATTATTTTAAATATCAACAAAAAATGCTGATTAATTTCGATTACGAAAAAAATTACCTTACTAATTCCAAATGATAATAAAAATATGCCTCACCGTGACAATGTTTGTACATTGCCGTGACCAGGATTCGAACCTGGGTTACTACGGCCACAACGTAGGGTCCTAACCACTAGACGATCACGGCTATCGAGACTTATTTTACCTTGGCGAACTTAGTCAACAACTGCGCCGAGGCGTGGAGATGTTTGGAGTAAAATCAATAACGTTTTTTCGCAGGTACGGGACAATTGGAGTTCAAAGATTTTTGTAATCTAGCTGGTAGATTCCTGACGGAGGAGGAGGAGGATAATGATGCGTTGGTGGCTGAACTAAGAGAAGCCTTCAGAATGTACGACAGAGAAGGTTGGTTTGATTCACAACTGCTCAAAGCACTTACAATTTATTTTAACAAAGCTACATTTGATTGATTTCCAGAATTTAATCACATTTTCAATTACTGAATACTATTGTATAATATTGTATAATATACTGAATACTATTGTACAAGAGAAATTCAGTCGATTCTCGTAATGACGAGTAGAGCTGAATGATTATGTCAAGCTAATATATCCAGGTTTTTTTCAGGAAACGGCTACATAACGACGGACGTGCTTAAGGAGATTTTCAGAGAGTTGGATAACACGATCACCGCAGATGACCTCGACAGCATGATCCAAGAGATAGATACAGACGGCTCTGGGACCGTGGACTTTGATGGTGAGTTTAATAATAACTTAATGTTACGAAAGGATGATACTAATGTATTATCCTACCTAACTACCTACCTTAGTAGGTACTTTACTGAGGGCGCACCGATAGTTACAGTCAGGATGTAGATCATAATATTTTTACCGGATTTGTCATATTTATTTTTATAATAGGTTGTAACTAACTAACTACATAGTCTCATGTTCGATACAAATTGTTATCAGTATCAGTACCTACCTTGTTATCAACGATATCTTTTACCTATCATGGTGGCAGACTTTTTACAACTTTTTTATTTTTTCAGAGTTCATTGAAGTCATGGCTGGAGAATAGACAAACAACAACTTAGGTATCTATTTTATATATTGAGGAATTAGTTACATAATAATTATTAAAGCTAAGTATTATAATATCTGTGGTGATACCTAGTTAATAAAACATTATAAAATTAGCAAACATCAAGGGCTCGAATAATGTACAAACCACTTTTGTAATTAAAAGCCATTAAATAAGTTAATTTAAGCATTAATTAAAAATATTTCTTAGCGCGCGCTATTTTTAATAAGTCTAATAATAAAGTATATATCTACGTACTTTGATAATACACATCGGTTTGATTTATTGAAAACACTGCCATCTACCTTCTATCAACTGTAATCAACGGAATCTAACTACATAGTTCTTACTCAATGATAAGTAAGTTCCTAATACCTACCTCATTCAGCAAAGTGCGGTAGAGTAAGGGAGAAACATGGATTTGCTTTGACATGATATCACTAGGTGGCGCTACTGGCTTACATATTACCAAGTGTCAACGTAGAGCTGTATTGAGAAAGCATTTTATTATGAGTATAATCGTAACATGGCGCTTAAGAATTTAGCCCCTCATTATGTATCTGAAAGTCACTCGGTGAGAAACAATTGAAAAGTGAAATGACTATTTTGAATATAGTTTCTATCAATATGGCCCCAGAATATGGTCTTGTGATAATCACTTCCACCTCATTGGTACCACAAGTCTCATAAATCGATGAATATAATATCTTTGAATGCCCATGCAAAATGCCACATTCAATAAGTATATTAAATATTATACGTAAAAAAACATAAATATTTGTGAGGCAGTAAATTTCAATCCCAATAATTTTGATTACTAAGGATAACATTAGGTGATAACACCTTATCAGTTTATACTGCAAGCCTGGCTTGCTGACTCCCTACCTTCCTGTATAGGTATGATATAAACTTGATGGATGCTGGGTGGTTAGGTAGACCACGGTAGACTTACCTATTTCCAGTTTTTTAAAGAGCCTAAGTACTAGATAGGTCAACAGACACAGACATGGTCCTGAAGGTATCTGGAACTGCGAGTACAGCGATAAACGAATAAAAAAGATTTGACTCAACTAGGCATAGTATGCCTAGTAGTATTTTTTTTACAAATACCTTCGTATTATAAAATGAGATTCAACATAATTATTATTGGTTTTCTTCTCATAGAGAGGTAGAGTTTTGTTGCTGACTGTACGCATGATTTTGCCTGTCAAATTATTATATAGGTAGCGATTTATGTCATACAACTTCTAACATTATAGAAATAGCTAAAGATCTATGACAGACATAATATTTAAAAAGTAATGGAAAAACATTTCTGGTGCTGATTATACTTTGTGGTTTTTGGTGTTGAAATTTGAACCATAAAAGCAGTAGGCATGGACAGTCCCTTCTAGGAATAAAGATAAAATTAATTATGAATGTGTCTTTATGGACCCGCAGTCCATTTTGTTCGGAGTCCCGAACGGTAATGACCCAAAGATCTTAGATCTAAAAGCTTCTGCTGCACTATTTTTTTTTTACAAAAAAATAGTCAATAACAAGGCGAACTCTAGTTTATACCATTACATTCTGAATTAGTTAACTATAGTTTTTTTTCCCAGATGATGCTGAAAAAATGAGAAACTCATTGTTTACGTAACATAGCTTTACTATAATTGTATAACAATGTTGCGTTAATGCTTTTACTGGTGCAGTTTTACGATATTGCAATAATTTGTACCTATAGTTGTCTTAGTACCTAAGTATTTTGTAGGAGGTAGCCGAAATCGAAGTATTTCCTTAGGAGCTTATTAACTAACGAACTTCGTAGCTTCAGAAGTGGGCTTCCTAGGGCTGGTAGTTATCTGAATTATATACACATTTAAAATTTCATGAAGATCAGATTAGATACATAATTTACGTAAAGTGCCGATTATTCCAACTTGACCAGTAAATCTCACTCTATTCGCTCGCTCGATCAAAAACTAATCCGTACCTTGCGAAGAAATGCATCACATCATGCAACCACCAATTTTAATGCCAGTTCATTAGCGCAGCAGGTGATTTTGTGGTCAGTTATTTAGATTTCTTCCTGCGTTAGTACCGGAGGCGAGCGTGATTGAATCTGACTAGCAGGAAATTATGTAGCCCAGATTTGCAAAACTTGAGGACCGAGTTACGAGTAGGACTTGGCCAGATTAATGCTCGCCTGCACTACGTTTTGGCAGAGGCATGGTCGTAGCGATACATTTCTTCGAAATCAAAGTAAGACACGCTTTAGTCCTTGCTTAAGCTTAGTGCAGACGAATATTAGGTCTCTTGTAATGTAGGTAAATCAATCACCTTTTTTTTGGCCTAGTGAGCTACACCCAGAGTTCCGGTCCAAAGATCGTAGGTTCGGATCTGAACGTGCAACAATGGATTTTTCTACTCGAAAAAAATATTTAAAACGTTGAAGCATTTGTGTGCACACACTATCTTGTGTAGTGTGTCGTGTGCGTCGCCTGACACTCTCTGAGCCATTTATTCAAAAAGATTTTACTACCTTCTAAACATTCCTTAGCTGTTCCCTGTTCTCGGTATGTAAGAATGTGTTGATTTATGTACAGAAATGTTAAAGTTTTTGGACAAGTACTTATGGCATACTTATAGGAAATAAATGCATATCTTGCATGCTTGTTAATTAATTCATACGTGCCGTACGTATAATTATTCCAACTAAAACGTTCAGTCCAATTTTTTGTGTAGCAAAAAACGTGGAATTTGTAGAGTAGGGTGGCGGCCAGAATGTAACTTCATATATCGGTGTCCTTTAATTAATTTATTCGAATATTCTAATCAGTAATTTTCTGCACACAATTATATTTGACTTTTAAGAAATGTTGCCAGGTTTTTGCGTTCCCTGCATGGAAATGGTCGGGACCTGTATTCCTATACCAATACCAGCAGCAGACGGACTACTTTTCCCAGTTTAATATTATTATGAAAATTTCATTGTTTTTTTTCTGTTTTAAATTAGTGTTATTACATATTCGACTGTAAATGAAACTAATATTTACAAGTACAAAGTTCTGGGCTGAAACTATAAAACATACACAGGATATAAAAAATACTCTACGCAGACTGTAAACCAATTTTTAAATCTATGACTGTTTTTGTACTTATAGGTAACTCATGATAATTCTTGAGGTAAAAACTACCGAAATATCTTAACTTACATTCAGTAGGTAATCGGAATTTGAAGATGATAAAATGTATAAGTTGGATTATCTGGTCATCTATAAGTTTTTAGCCGACTGCGGAGGGTTATCGAGAGACGTCTATCTTGTTACACTCTGTTACAGATATTATAATACTATATTAAGTGTACACATTATGCTAATTAGCAAATTAGAAAGTAGTTCTTGCGTGTGGCACCCGCATGAGAGCACGTGTGCTCTCTTGCTTGAAAAGGTTCAGAAGGCTTTTCTGAGGTTTTTATATAAACGTCGCCACGTTAGTACCTCTATCCCACGAAATTTCTTCTGGGCTGCCTGGAGTACAACTCGCTGGAGGTGCGACGTGCCTACGACCAACTAACAACAGTCTGAAAAATCTTCCGGGGCAAGATAGACGCTTCGAACTTGAGCGATGAGCTGTGTCGATTCTTTGTTCCAAACAATTACCTTCGCATTCGGAAGCACAGATTGTTTGCCACACCACTGTCCAATACGGTGGCTAGAGCATCGTCCCCCATCCCCCATCAACGCTCTTCTGAATGCTAGTCCTGACTGTGATTTGTTTGCGGATGGATGGACGAATATTTTGACAGAATGTTTGAAGTTCTGTGAGCGTGATGTATGAATTGTGTCTAGCTAATTTCTGTTATTTTTATTGTATATTTGACATCTTTTTCCAATTGTTTTATTGTAATTTCATGAATTATTTTAACTTATATTATTATTATTTTCATATTTTAATGTGAAATTCTTTAATTTATGTAATTGGTGTGTAACCGTTTTAATTAAAGTAAATAAATAAATAAATACAAATGCCGGCACGACCGTTAGTTGGTCGGTCGGTTTGTATTCAATATTCATATATATGTTTCCTCATGCATAGAGGTATAGTGCTGAACTTTTATATGTTTTTTTGCATCTAATTTCACGCATAGTAGAAAGTGCGTTAATTTTAGGCAAAAGTTATAGCCTTTTAGAACCAATTAATGAAATATGTAATTAATGTACGTCGTGTATCGTCGTGTGTTATGTAATATTTATATAGCTTGTTTTAATGATCTTTTTTGTAGAAAAAACACAAAAAAACAGCTCACATACCAATTCCCCAGGATTTACATACGCAGTGCATAGATCTTTGAGAATACCAAGTAAGGGGTACTTAGAGGCACGTCCAAAATTTACATTTGGACCATGTCCACGGGTTGCAAGAATTTAGCATTCCACATGACAGGTTCCAATTTATCCGATTGCTCATGCCTTCGTTTTTGGTTCTCGTGCGTGTCTTTTCTTTACGATGTTTTCCTTCACCTTCACCATGCCACTTAAGCACGTGTTAATGCGCATAGTATATGTCAGTGGTAAAATGCATTGGTGCACGACCGTTTTCGAACCCATGACCTCCGGATAAGAAGTTGGGGTACCGCCCACAAGGTCACCTCGGCTCTTGTTTTTTTACAAAAGGAATATGAAAACTCCTGACATATTTTCCAACATGTACAGCGTTCTCAGGTAACATACTTTTCCAGACAGACAGTTCCGAGCAATAGGTAAAACAAAAATATCATCCACACAAATGACCTTTCGACAATTGTAGAGCGCCAGCCACAAATATGTACATTAAACTACGTATGCGTAGTTAATGTACATATTTGTGGCTGGCGCTTTTAAACGATTACTTTCTTACACTTAACGTCTGTGCTCAGCAATCAGCAATCTCTCGTCTACATACCCTGGATTTCAAAAGGTACTTACGTTCCAGTTCGCTGGGTCAAATGGCCGCCTTGATTAAGACATTTCAGAGTGATGATAGAACGTGCGGTGTCCGGTCACGCCAGCACGACACCATGCCACTTAAGAATTCAGGCAAATTCCTTCGCACAAAGACCGCCGCGGCTACCAAGACAACCTACGGTTTTCCATCTAATTGGTACCACAAGTCGATGCATAAAATACCTTCGAAAGCCCATACAAAACGGCGCAATTGAGTAGCCTATTAAGGCAAATATTCAATATTATCAGTAAATAACATATTGCGGTTTGTGGGGCAGTAAATTATAGTCCTAATAATTAGAACGGTATAGTTATTAAACTTACTAAGGATAACATTGAAAATCAAAGTGCTTCATTAATTTTTCTGTGCAAAATTCCCTAGATGGAACTTTCGCGTAAATGTGAGTACCTAAGTAGATATTAAAAAGGTATATTACCTCTATTTAATTAGTTTTTAAGTGCCTACGATTAGCTCAGTTAATTTAGTTTTTTTTAAGTAATTTAAATTTTCTCATAAAAGTGTAGGTATTTATAAATTCTTATTGAGAAGTAAATATATCGCTTTAACTAAATAAAGCGTCGTTAAAAGAATCTAAATTGTGGTGCTGCAAAGTAAATAGGTACCTACTACCTTCTAGTTCACAAAAGTAGCCACAGTTCAGGTTGTAGACTCAAGGCCACGTCATAGAGGTCACGAGATAAGTCAACAACATGACATGAACATTGAACACACTCTGGCAAGGCCACGGTAAAGCATTCTAAGTTATCTTTAGACCAATTAGGTACAAGAAGATTGGCTGCCTGTGGCTTTATACCCAATAAGAACTCTTTCCAGCGTCGGGGCGAAATAGACAGTCTAGACAAATGCCACTTTTGGTTGGCGTTTGAAAGATTGAATTGTATGGAAATGACATTTATTGATGAAATGTCACGTTTACAACGCCCAAGTTTTACCTCGATAAATGTGCGTTAGCGTGAAAGGAAAACAAAGCGTGAGGTATTTGTCTAGCACCCTGGTATGTTTAAATAGATAGATAAATTATTTATCTGACACTTATACATATAGTTAGTTATAGCACAGATAAGAATAAATGGCACGAAAAAAATTTAAAGAACAATAAACAGATAAAAGTTGGTACCTTTACTTAGTTACCTACCACCTTTTATCTTATTATTGTTACCTTATATCCTTCCTTCCGGGTGTTCTGGGTATTTCCTATGAATAATAAAAAAATATCTATCTATGTATTGTATTGTATTAAGTATATCAGTCATCTAGTATCCATAACACAAGCTCTGCTTAGCTTGGGGCTAGATGATGCTGTGTGGATTGTCCAGCATTATTTATTATTTATTTATTTATAACCAGTGCTAAAGACAATAGTCGCAGTGGTAAGGGTCAAAATAGTCCTATCTCAGCTTATTGTTGCTCGGCTATAGAATAATCCAGAAACACTGATTCGTGAAGATGACTGTAATGATGTGAGCCGTAGAACCAAGTGTGCTTATCATACATAAAGATCAATCGAAGAATAATGTTTTGAACAGTAGAATCCAGAATCGGAGCTTGGCCTGGATTTTAATACAAACTTTTTAAATTTTATTATTTTTTTCTGTTAATATTGAATGGCAAATAGAAAAAGGTTAATTTTGTGAGGATAGGCTATACATTCGTTTATAGAATAGTTTATAAGCAAAAGACTGAAGCCATTGCCATAGGTTGGGTCGGTAAAGTTCAAGTCATTTGACTTGAACTTTACCGACCCAACGTTACGTTACGGCACGTTTTACCTGTGCCTGACACAGATTATGAACATTTGACTTTTATCCAGATGGCCCAGTGTGACTCAAGAGTATACCTATCTTTTATTATGAATCTTGAACCAAATGCAGTTGACAGCCTCTGTGGCGCAGTGGGCGAAAGCTTGCCTGAGACGCAGAAGGTTGCGGGTTCGATTCCCACCGTGGGACAAATGCTTGTATTATCTGCAAATATTTGTCTCGAGTCTGCGTGTTTTGATATATATAATACTATCTTCTGACCACAGTTTCGCCCGCATGGTACCCGGATAAAAAGTGGCCTATATGTTATTCTGATGTATAAGCTATTTTATTGTAAAGTTTCATCAACATCCGTTTAGTAGTTTTTGCCTGAAAGAGTAACAAATATCCATCCTCACAAACTTTCGCGTTTATCATATTAGTAGGATAGAATGTGTGTATTTACAAAAATGAATATAAGACAAGTAGTAATCAGTCATGTAGTTCCCATAACACAAGCTCTGCTTAGTTTGAGGCTAGATGATGCTGTGTAAAATAATTATGTCCAACATTATTTATTTATTTAAAAAACTTTCTTAAAATTTTATTAATGAAAACGTATGGATGTTTGGATGTTGTAAATTAATCTATTAATAAATAAATTGCTCAACTTGGTGGGGACACTAGCGTGACTCCAGATACTTTATTGATATAATTTTCGTTAGAAACTGAACCGATTTAGATATTTGGAATATACTTAAAATCGCCTTAGATTGACACATTTACTACTCATCCAAATACGACCGAAGCCATAGGTAGAAGCTAGTTTACTATAAAATCGATTACTCTCATTTACGAGTAGGAGTTCTCACTACTGATTAATGCTAAGCCATAATAGTTAGCATCCTAACGATGCTTTCCTTCACCGTTTTCAGCACGTTTTCGAGCGCACATATTTTTTTGAATAGATAAATCCATTAATGTGGGTCTGAATTCAGGACCTTCGGATTGGAAGTCGGTGTACAGTCCACCAGGCTAAAAAGGCTCTTACAAATAATAAAGCTAATTATTATGTAGAAATACTAAATTGTAATCGTGAGAAAGACAAGTTCTGTAGTCACGAAGCAAAGAAAGCTGCACTGTTATAGAGGCAGATGATTGTGTGACTTGCTGTATATAAATCCCCTTGCGGCACCTCTCAATTCGACTGCCTAAATCCTTCACGACAAGTCGAAAATCTGAAATAAATGTAGGTACCTATTCTATGTTTGCTTTAAGGACGGTTTTTTTTCTTTTTCTATTCTGCTTCTTGGCAATCTGTTTACACAACAATAGTCCAATTTGATGGATGGTCATTTTCACACGCAACAAGCAAATTACTTACTTTTTCATAACACATGTTTTTATAGCACGATTATTTAAAAATAACCTTATTTTGGCCTTATTTGTGTCATAAAATAACTGCCAATTACCATACATAACAAAATAAAAAATACTAAAACTATTGGGCATGTTTACTTAGTCTGTTTCGGTTCTGGGAGTCGTCAGCTGCTACCGCGGCTTACTTGGGTCGGCTTGTGTTTATTTCATGGTAGGCTGAATAGTGTAAGTGTCAAATAAGGCTCCACAATGTCGCCTAGAGATAATAAATTATCGCTGATTTTACAATATCTCTGCGACACCGACGCCTGTGTACGCACTCACCGCGATTTTTTACATTATATACCCATAAACCATTGACCACCGCGTGTTTTTAATGACACTTAATAATCAAATTAAGCACATAATTTCGTTCTCTAGAGCTGCAGCGACAACTTTCGTCCCATGCTCTATTCGTATTCGTAGCATATGTGTATTTAGAGCAATACGATATCAATTGATCGTATCAATGTGTAGACACGACAGCTTGCTTGGATGACTGACTGCAATCGATATGTATGATTGGCTCATTAGTTAGGCGTGTCATGATTTCTGACCGAATTTACTATGCGCTATTTTTCTATTTCACGACACTATATTAGGTAGTTAGTAAGTAATACCTACTTGGATATTTTTTTTTGTTTTGCTAACAAATAGGAAGGTTTTTTGTGTCTGTTTGTTACGTGACAAGTACCAATATGTATTATGCACCTGAGAAATAAAACAAGTAAACAGAATTACCTAAAGAAATACATTTATTCATACAAAAAATACAAATGAAACGGCAAACTACCTAGACCGTTTCAAACGATTTATAGATAGGTCAGCTGATCCAGATCACTACCAGACGGAAGCTTTCCCATAATGTTGGCTGCATTGTCACGCTGAATGGAAATGATAATGCGTTGACCCTGACCCAGCTTTTTGGTCACGCGTCGCTTCGACCAGTCGCTCTAAAAGCATTTTGAATGTGCGAATGCCCCGGTTCCCCACGGACCCAGAGTCTGAACTCCAAAAGGCTCAAATAAGTAAGCTCTATCGAGATTTTTATTTTGGTGCCTCGTGAGTAATTTGCCCAAATCAGCCGCTGCACTGGCTTTCACTGATGCCCCTGACAGATGAAATGGCGCTAGGGAATCTACGCATGTGGCGTAAACTTGGTTCTTTTATCGCTACGCCTACCTAATTTTACATAATTTAAGTGTCATTATTTCATAACCAGATTATAATCAACTTACTATACTCATAGCTCCAAATAATTAGTACGAGTTTATTTACAATACAAATGCACGATTTAATGTAACGATCCGTGAAACACAATGCTATTATAACAATGAATGTTACCTAGCGCCCTCTATTGTCTAAGAACAAGGTGAGTTGTTGTGAAACTTCACGATTCAAAGAATTGATGGTGATAATAAATTGGTTATGCTTTGAAGGGACGGAAAATAAGGTCGTAGGTACTTGTTTTAAATTATTAATTACCATCAGATAATATGAAATAATAGCCAAATTAATGTTTATTCATGATTAAAAGGGGGTATTTTTTTTATAAATAGCCTTTTAGCTGTACCGACCACTAGTATATTTTTCCACTTAAAATGTTTGTGCTTAACAATAATACTCGTTCAAAACAGTTAAGTAACTCGCCATGATGAAACCGGCAGGATGTTTTATAACCAAAAGTTCGGCATTTGTCATCGGTTTGTGTTCAAAACCTAGGTATGTGCCACATATAATGTTTGGACGTGCCTCTGACTACTCTTTAATTGGTATCTTAATAAATTTGTGTACTGAGTATGAATCTGTACATAGTTTAGATATGTTTATTGCCAGAAGTCAGTTAAGGGAGTGCTGACGAAGACGTGGGCCTACTAATTAAACAAAATTACGATTAAATTTAAGAGAATAGTTCGTACCTTACTTTTTCCTGCTGTCATTTCGTTGACTTTTTGGAGGTCCTTTCCCACGAGCACTGTCTGCGACTACGCCCCATGGACGTCAGATGGAAAAGCAGGAAAAAAGCAGGAATGTGCATACTATCATACTTATAGCTAGTGACACATTGGATGGTGCAATATTAGTTGCTACTAGGTTCTGCCCACGGCTTCGCCTGCGTGGTACCCGAATAGAAAGTAGCCTATGTGTTATTCTGACGTATAAGCTATATAACGTACTGTAAAGTTTATTTAAAATCCGTTCAGTAGTTTTTTCGTGAAAGAGTAACAAACACCCATCCTCTCAAACTTTCGCTTTTATAATATTAGTAGGATGATCTCCGTAACGACAAGACCGATTTGGATAAAATTTTAAAAATTACATTTCCTGTCTACAAACAATTTCATTTAGTGATTCGAGTGTTATGCTATAATACATAGGCTACTTTGTATTCGGATAACACGCAGGCAAAGCCATGGGTAAAGGCTAGTTCGTTTTAAAACCTTTAATTTCTCGACTTAAACTTAAAAGCGAATCAACATTATCTCAGCACTCACACAACAAATAAACAGGAAGTAATGTCGAGGAAATGGTTTTTAATTCCATATCTAATCAGCACTTTCCTAATGGCATGCTGCTGGACACGGATTTTTACTTTCTTTGATCAGTACTTATATTAAGGCAGGTTGCACACTGAAATCATAAAAAAATAATCATTGATCTCACTTTGAAATCAATATATTATAATCTGTTTATAATAATAATTTTCATCCCACTGCTCCGGAACTCAGATAGCTGACGTCGGTCGGTCAGAAAACCGCCAAATTAAAGAGGGACTGATTTTGGGTCCGATCCGAAGTTTGTCGCATGTAAAAAGAATTATGAGCGAAAGCCTCCATTGAATGTTTTTCGTATTGGCGGCAGCCGCGTGGAAGATAGTGATTTCGTTGACCGTTTCTAGGTTATTCCTCATGCACTGCCAACCAATAGACCGATTATGAAGTACAGGTTGCGGGTCAGTGGATGGAGGAAGGACAATATAGAGCATATGTCCATAGGCCCGCAGGTGGACGGAGTGAGGACTCTGACTATCCTCTCCAGCAGTTGGCACTGCGAGGGCGCTGGAGGTGGCTTCCAGCTGCTCCCGGGACGTGCAATGGGTGTTATGTGAGATGGGCACCGGTGCATTACTTTGGATCTCCAAAGATTCCGTGGATCTCCGGGCTCCGGGATCTTCCGAATCCCCTTGACATGCATCGGCCACCAGCCCGGATTTTAGTGAGTCCACGAGTCCGTAATCCTCCCATAATCAGGATTATGGGAGATTTCCCCGTCGTCAATAAAAATGTGGACTTCTTTAGGTTTCTGGTGATGATGATTCGTCGGTAGCTTGCAGTTTGATTGGGCAAATGATCTGCAGTTTGGTTGAGCTATCCGGTTAATTCACAATAGTCCGGCTCAGTCAGACCATCGCATATTAGTGGACATGTAGTGAGCTAAGTTACATGATTGTCCATCTGTTCTTCACGTGTCAGAGATATTAATAGGTGAAAACTTTATAGGATTATAAATTAACTTTTGTGCTTTTATTTAAAAGTTCCATGGTTCTGTTCGTTTTCCAAATAAATATAAATAAATAAAATGTTCATTCCCGTTAAAAGTTCGAAACAAAATGTCAGCAGTGAGCCCACACCCTAACTTTTCATAAAAGGCATGCATAATGTTCTGATGGAAGTGAAAGTTAATGCAATAAGCGTAAAGATCAGCGCACTGATACTCGATATGGTGTTATTGTTTAGCCGCCATGGTAGGTGACATCAGTTTGACCTGATTTTTACGAAATGGTCATAATTTTGAGAATGGTCACTTCCTATTACAGTTGGGATTTCTCACTTTTACATGTTGGTAGAGTCCGTGTCCGTAGTCCGCGTGGTAAAAAGTTACCACGCGATGCCAGCTGTCTGTAATTGCTTTAAATTGTGAGATTGTTCATTTGTTCGTCTTTCATTAAACAAACCATTTTTTTTGCACTAGTGGTTTATAGATGTTCTTTATCGCCACAAGTCACTATGGAATGATAGACGATGAAATGTTAAACGGCGAAACCGATTGTCATACAGTGTTATTGTAATTGTTTTGTATAACTGCAAGAAAGGTTCTTATATGGCTTTTAACGCCACACGTGAAGGAGTATAGGTCTAGGGGTTCTTAAATTTTGTAAACATTTTGAACACTGATAAAGTTATTTTTTTCAAACAGCATCATCTAGTCCCAAATGAAGCAGAGCTTGTATTATGAGAACTAAATGACTGTTAAACTACTTAAATGCTTTTTTAAATACATACATCTATACTAATATTATAAAGAGGAAAGATTTTTTTGTTTTTTGTATCGAATAGGCTCCGAAAATACTGTACCGATTTTAACTATTTCTTCACTAATAGAAAGCTAAATTATCAGAAAGTAATATAGGCTATAATTTATTTTCAAAAAAATAGAGATCCTTAAGAAAATTGCAAAAATGTAACCCAAAGTAGCAAAATTTTGCCTATAAAATTCATTATTTGGCGTGCATTGAGAAAACTATTGATGATACATAAAAATGATGTACTACATGATTAAAGTACTCATTATTACCTATAAAAAAGGCCTGGAAGGAATATGTCTAACTATCATAGTTAAGTCACAATAGCAGCTTTTGTGTTCTAAAATTTAATTAGATCGCCGGTAGAAACAAAAGTTGGTTACATTCGTATCGTAGTATTAACTCTTATTCAAATAAATAGTTTTATCATCAAGGGTTTTTGTGAAGCAGTCAAATACTTTTTAATTCATTCGAATCAGACATTTAATTTCGAAGTCATCACGAGTATAAAATCGAAACTTACGCGGGTGAAACCGCGTGGCGCAGCTAGTAATATATATAGAAAACACCCAGACCCGAAAAAAATATTTGGATGTCAAACACTTGTGCCGCGGTGGGAATCGAACCTGCAACCTTCTGCGTCTCAGGCAGGCCTTCGCCCACTGCGCCACAGAGGTTGTCAAAACATTGACAATGTAGTCCAAACAAGCTAGCTCTAATTGGTCCTTACATCAAAAAGTGACCAATGAATTCTACAAATCTACATAGAGTAACTGAATCAAAATACTATTGTGCTGTCTCTATAGACAACATGATACTATCTTAGAACACGTTCTGTACACTAATATATATTTATAAGGTAAACTGGCTCCTAACCGTGGCTTTGCTTCATGAAAAGGCAGGTAATATCTGTCAGGACATTCTTATCATCGGCACATAAAAGTCCACTGCTGCCCCATGGAATTCCATGACGATCAGTTCGGAGCCACTTTCATTCACCAACTTCCTAATATGTAAATACACCTCGTCAGTTCGTGGTCGTCATTCGAGAACCTTAAATCCCCAGCGATTGTAGAATCTAAAAGCTAAAAACATTCGAATAAGATATACAACTATTTCAAAAAACCGCATTACAATCGGTCAGCCATATTGGAGAAAACATTAACAGATAAACCCATTAAGGCACATGGTGTGGATAATTGGTCATCTCTAAGTAGACTAAATATACCTGAATGTAAAAAAATACATTAACATACATTTTATTTATTCTACCTATTTATCTAATACTATGTTAAAAAATAAAATAATCTGTAATCTGTTGTTGCCAAGAAATTGGGGTCAACCCCTCAACAACAACGGAATGTTTATAGTACATAAATTGTAGGGAAAAATATTGCTTACCTGTTTATAGTTTTTTTGAGTAAGTGGTTTTGAGTTTTTCGGATGTCGTCGCTGTCATCGTGAGGGCCACGGTCTTGGCATTACAAAAAAAATAGTTCTATGACTGATCGTACAGGCATAACTCCAAAGTTTATGTTGTTAGGAGATAGCTTCGACAGATTTACTATGCAGGTTTAAGCTTTGCCAATTATAAGGATTAGGTTCACTGGATCAGATTACAAAGACGATATTGCAGAAATCTTACTTAGGAATTCACAGCACTGCAAAGTTAGCTTATTTATTAACAGCTAGAATTGTGTCATTTGGACATAAATCTGTTTGTGGAAAAGCAATAAAAATAAATTGTTCGTGAACGTTACTTTTGGTAAAGTGGTTCCGTATATTTTTAATGCTTAAAATATTTTTAGCTATTTAGGAGAACTAGCAGTTAGATGATTTCCTTTTTCTAAAGATGTAAGCGCTAAGATTTTCTTAATAGCCTCCCTATAAGGCTTTTGTATCAGCTTTGGATAGCCAAAGTTGCACATAGTAAAAAAACGCTGTATCTTCACTGTTATAATATGTATATTTTAGTAGGTAAATATACTACATTAGCCTCTGTTCACTGCTTCGCCCGCATGGTACCTACTCGAATAAAAAGTATTTTTTGTGTTATATTAGATTACGATCTATACCTGTTCCGCATTTAATTCAAATGCGTTACTTATGGAAATTATAATATAATATAATGTCGCCTGAAACACAGGATTACCTAGTTCAGGCAAAAAATATTAAACTAAGCTATATTTATTTATTTAGTGCACTCATGTTTTTTGTATAAAAACGAGTTTCTTTTGAATAAAGTTGTATTATTATTATTTATTATAATATTCTCTCCTATACGAATAGTACCTAGACAGGAATAACCCCTTTTGCAACTACGTTACCGACTTTACTTTTTTAGGTTAAGTTTCTATTGGTTCAGACCCTAGACCCTATCTCGACCCTCAAAACGAAAGACCGCAGCCGTGTAAATGCGTTTGAGATGTGGTGTTGGCGATAATTCTACGTTTATCGGGTATGTTTGACTCACCACCACCAACATATTATTTGTAAAGTAATAATTTTATGCATTTATACCGCTAACCACTAAGGAGAACCGGTAGAAAATGCATTATAGCATTAAGTCGCCCTTTGTACATTGTTTTTGCAATAAAGCATTAAATAAATAAATTTAGTTAGCTTTTTTCTCTTATAAAATAATCTGATTAACTGTTCTAGCGTTCTTATTCCGTTCTGGCAGCAGACCCCTAATTTACTTTATTTATATTGTTTTCAGTGTGACAAAAAGTATGACTAGCACAAGCGCCCAAGCGTGTAATGTTATATCTTATTAGATTTGGATGCAATTTCTTAATTCATCATCACTGAGTTCTTTTTGCAATAATAATTAAGGTTACGTAAAAATTACAAGTTTAATAAAATATTTTCATGTACTAAGTACTTTCAGTTGCAAGTCATATGACTTGATAAAATTTTGTGTTTTCAAAATAATAAAAATAATATTTTTTTTAATAAGTAGGTATTAAATTTTATATTACATACAAATACAAGTAGTGATCTAGGCACAAAATTGAAAAGTGAGAGCTGTGCTGGCATAGCGGGTTGTAATCAAGTCTTCCAATCCGAAGGTTAGGGTTCGAACCATTTTAAATTTATTTAAGTCGGGGAATAATTTTGAAAAAGAAATCAGGAGAACTCTTAAAAGATAAATCATGGGCATTATTTATCAGTTTCATGAGCAGGATCACCCCTTTGGGATTAGTTATGATACTTGTTCCGGGACATCCTATACATATTATTGCGACTACACATGACATTCAACATGGAACATTAATTCGGTTTAAGACCTCTGAAAACAAGAACGCGTAGTAAGTAAGTACACGGTATCATTGCAGATAATAGTTTTTATTTTATTCCAAAAACTATTGTGAACTTGACTATTCATATTGTAAAAACGGGAATTTTCACGTACTGCACTATCGGTGAAGGCACCGACTAAGTTTCGACTCATTCCGAGAGTCTTCATTCACTCATTGGTGAGTGGTCGCGACTTCCTCCTTCCGCGTCGCACATAGTGCACGTTAAGTAATGTAGTGCACGGCGCGCGTTAGCTTTTTATACTTGCCATTTCCGAAAACGTTCGTTCTATAGTACAATTACTTAATTATTGCACTGTTTTTGCTCCCACATTTGGTATTCAAACATTTTTATATAAACCACTTATCAAATAGCTCGGTTTTACCATTCATTTACCAAATCATGGGCATTATCCGTCATTAGTATTCAAAGATTTCTACAATTTACAAATTCAACAATACCATTCCCAACATAAAGCCATTGTAAACTTTAACTTGAAAAACGAAACCGTGTAATCATGTCAAGAACTCCTAAATTGAGCTAATCTGTACCATGCACAATAGAGCCACAATGGTGTACAAAAACAATTCGCTTGCTCAACTTGGATGACAATTATTTTTAGCCATTACGAAACTTTAACCCCGGTGTTTACTAAGGCGGTTCAGTCAACCAGTTTTTCTTTTATCACAGAAAAACACCAAACAGAAGCTACTTATCGAACTTTTATAAGTCAAAGTCAAAAGGTTTTTATCCATTGAAATCACAAAGATCATATAGAAATGTCAGCTTAAAAACTACGTAAAACGCTGATTCCTCGCGCGCGACCAAGCCTGGAAGAATCAGGCAACAAACTCTGCTCAATAGTTTGGTGCCAATCACGTGTGTGATTGACGCCCGCCCGCGTTTTTACATATTTTACTCAGATCCTAAGGAAACTAGCATGATGTTAAACATAACCTTCCCTAAGAATTGGGCTACCAAATGCAAAAATATTTTTTCAAATCCGACTGGTCCAGGGCACTAACTGACTCTCTATTTCCTTTAAAAAAAAAAGAAGGTATGCCTTATGGCTCAAATGGTCGACGAAAGATGGACTAAGGAAGAGAAGGATTGGTAGCCGAGTTAGTTAAAACGACGACCGAGAGGTAGACCACCAGGTCAGACGACATCTCAGATTGGCCGGACAATAAGGGTGATTGTAGTATGGCACCTTAGAGTGACCGTTTTGGGAGGTCTTTCCAAGCAATGGGTGCTAACAGGCAAGATGTATAGATATACTATGTATGCCCACTAAAACCTCTCCCATGCCCCTGTAACTCCTATCAACTCAAGTTTATACGTACCTACGTATTTATACATACATAAGTGAAGCTTGCTGAAAAGAACATAAATTCTGATACAAATTTTGATGCATCAATTCTGTATTTTTATATATTAGTAGGTTATATTAGTACTGTCATAAGAATTTATATATTTGAGTTTTTTTTGCTGATGTCCGTTTGTCGACACTATTCATCAGCTTGACCTATTTTCACAGGTTTACTGAAACAATCTAGTTAGGATTAAGCTCGCCTTTGTACATACCCTATATGTAAGTTTTTTGTATGTTCTCTGAGTACCATAAAGAAGAAATATATTTTTACTGTAAATTCACCAATTATTGCATACCTCAAATTCAGAGTGTTGGAACTAAGTTTCCCACTTGACATGATTTACGATCCATAATCATGAATGCTTATGCAAGCCACATTCCTCGCTACATTGAAAGTTGTGCTCCAATTGAAAGCGATGACATAAAGGGCCAGCAGGACTCTGGCTGTGTTGCAAACGCGGCCCGATTCGTGACCAAACGAATGCCCGGAAGCCAAAATACCACTCACAACTCATTTTTCGTGGCCACAATGACCACAATAAACAACATTTATTCTGTATTTACCTACCATTATACCCGCTACAAGTTTGTCAATGCATGAGTTGAGGCCTTTTGTGAAATGAATGGAACAGACTGTCCTATTTCTTGGTCAAAAGCCATTATTCAAAACGCTTTTTATTGAAATAGGTTAAATTCCACAGGGCCTATAAAAATTATTCTTATTCATAAAAAAATCTTATTCATAATTAAGTCAATGTATAATGTTTGGGTTTGAGACTCTGGGTCCGTGGGGAACCGGAGCCCTTCGCGTTTTTTAAAATTATTTCAGGGCGACCGGTCCAGAGAGCTGGCTCTTATCTTGGTCAACGCATTATCATTGCCATTCAGCGTGGCAATGCGGTCAGTATTTTGGGAACGCTTCCGACTGGTAGTGATCTGGATCAGTTGAGCTATCTATAGATCGTTTGCAATGGTCTTTAGGTGGCTAGCTGTTTCATCTGTATTTTTTGTATATAACTACTTGTAAATAGATCTATAAGTATCAAATGTATAATTTTCATTTTCATTTTTGAATGAGAAAGCTTTACTAAAGCTTTAGCACTAAAGGCGTAAATACAATTTACAAAATAATAAATAAATTTAAGCAAATTAAAGTTTAGTTTTCTTAATGGTATAGCAAACAAACAAATATTAAATAAAAATGACTTGCTTGGTATTTTATCCATCAAGAACGAGTTGAAACTAGTCGGTAGTAAACTTAGGGTCTCAAACGACGTTTTTGATACGTTAAATAAACGCGTTAAACGGGTTGACTAGAACGCGTTGACTTGAACGAGTTGACTTTAACGCGTCGCCCGATTTCGACGGTTCATATATCAAAAGATAACGCGAATGTCAGTCGATTAATTAACTTGACTTCCAAGCGGTTCCGAATTATCGCATTCCAGGTTTCCCACAAATAAGGTGCTGACAACGCACCTACATAACGTAGTTAATATTCATCACGGTCTAAACTAATTCAGTATTTGTAGCAGCAGAATTATGTTCATATTGATTTATAGCCTATCCAGAGTGGACAGAGACCGAAATTTACGTTTACCTATAAATCCTACTAATATTAAAACGCGAAAATTTGTGAGGATGGATGTGTGTTACTCTTTCACGCAAAAACTGCTGAACGGATTTTGATAAACTTTACAGTAATAAAGCTTATATATCAGGATACCACATAGGCTACTTTTTATCCGGGTACCACGCGGGCGAAGCCGTGGGCAGAAGCTAGTATGCATATATATGAGCAATGTTGCTTTTTGTCTATTTACCCACGACGCAAAGAGTCCGTATATGCGCTGCGCTGCAGAAGTCATCGAATTCTATGTATTTTATGTATGCAGTATATGTATATCAGTCATGTAGTTCCCGTAACACAAAGCTCTGCTTAGTATTCGGGTTAATGATGCTGTGTGAAAATATCCAGCATTATTTATTTATTTTATATAAAAAAATACATATTCAGTGAGTTAATTTTTGCGGATACCTACCAAGAAGGGGGTAGTCAGATGCAAGTACAAACATTACATTTGGCACATGCCCGTGTTTTGTAAGTCGTTAGCATTCCACATGACAGGTTGCAAGCCTATCGCCGCTTATTGCAACGCTAACTGATAGCATATGCCTTCGAATTTCGGTTTTAGGGCATGCCGATTTCCTTGCGATGTTTTCCTTTACCGTTTTAATCACATGTTAATTGCACACATACGAGTAATTTTTGAGAGGAAAAATCTATTGGTGCACGACCGGGTTCTAACCGCCCACTAAGCCAACACGGCCATTTGAACAGTTCATTATATTAGAGTTAAATAGGCCTGTCCAGTCCACACAGTCACTGTAGCCGAAATTGGCCTCGATTCTGTAGTTCACTAACTAAACTAGATTTAAACTGTCACTTTCTTTTACTGATAGTGAAAGCAAGAAAGAGATAGCTACAATTTTAGTGCTGTCAAATTAGTCAGATTTAAGTTTTCCATACGAACTTAGTCGTAATTTCAAAAAATGCTGACTATAAACACAAAGAAAAGCGGCACGTAAACTGATTTGACAGCACTAAAATAATCATTAAAATCGGTTCACAATTGGTAAAGATATTGCGTAAAATACACACCAAAAAAAATAGATGAATTGATAACCTCCTCCTTTTTTTAAAGTTGGTTGAAAAGAAGAAAAAAATATCATTAATCGCACGAATTCCTCTACTTGACAAACATCTCCCACCTCTAAAGTATACCAAGCTAATACCTCCTCTACCCACCGACTTCCTGCGGCTATTACAATTAGCCCTGACTATTATCCAAATTTTTATGCATTCTTCATTACCCCACAATATTCAAAATAAAACTAAACCCAATTATTGAAGGCACAGGCTACACTAATGGTACATTACGTAGGTAATGTTTCCTGTGTGTGTTCGATATAAGATTACCGTTGTACGCCATAATTGCTATCCTACTAATACTATAAACATGAAACTTTGTGAGGATGGATGTTTGTTACTCTTTCACGCAAAAACTACTGAACGGATTTTAATGAAACTTTGCAGTAATATAGCTTATACATCAGAATACCACATAGGCTATTTTTTATCCGAGTACCACGCGGGCGAAGCCGTAGGCAATTGTATAAATGGAATCACTCAGTCAAATTATCTGTAACTTTGTTGTACCTTGTAGGTACTTCATGTTTGAATGTCCTGCAAATATGTTTGACCTTAGTATCGCGGCGCGGGAGAAGCCGGCTCAGGTGCAAGAGGTGCGGGTTTTATTCCCTGTGCGGGACAATTGTTTGCATGCTCTGCTGATATTTGTTGTGCATCTGGGTGGTGTGGTACCATGTGCCAGATCAGACGACATTATGAGTAGATTATCTATTAGCAGTAGATTCGGCTGGCACAAGTTTGCCAGGAGTTGCGTGATAGAGAAGAGGTCTTTATCTTAGTTGGAAAGGTAATTACTTGAAATTACTTAAAATTTAATGTATCTACTCAGCAGAGTGCGTACTCGTAGATACTGTGGCTGATGTGATTCCTAGGTACCTATAGTTCCAGATACCTACGTAACAGTGAGTCCTGGGGCAGGCAAGACTATCATTGTGGCTGTTGGGTGATTGCAAGTAGATATATATATGATAAGCTCACGCAGTAAGCCTATTTACTTGTAGTTCTGAGCTGTAGTACTTACGTATCTCAATCAAATAGCCTATGTGTTTTCTATGACATAATAAAAAAATGCATTATTAAAAACAATAATAATTAAGCAGTAAGAAGAAAAAAATATTTAAATAAATATAACTCAATTGGCAATCGTAATATTACATAATTGGCAAGATAATACATTAGCTGAGATTCATTAAAAATTCTCATACTTAAAAAAACTATGTCGCATACTCAAATTCAACCATGACCAACTATGACAAAACAAGTTTTCGACATGAATTTGCTTTTGAAAGTCAAAATAAGTAAGGTCACGCGTGCCGCCTGACAAGGAAGTATGTTAGGAGTTAAGAACTATCATTTTGAATCAATTCACTCTCATGTTGAAATTAGACACCACTGTCCATCAAAGCGTGTGCAACATCGTGCGGAATCCGACGTATCCATGTGTCATCAGTTATTGTTCCAGTATGTGGCGATAGGCTTGCATCTGTTACATGGAATGCTAAGTACTTGCAAAAACGTGGATAGATTTGATCCCATGTAGCCAAGTTCTTTTCCACGCTGCATCTTTCGACTACAAATTTTGCTACCTTTTGAAGCCTAAGTCGCTTGACGATGTACTGTTCGAAGTCAAAGATATAGTCAATAGGTTTTTATTCATATTGTAAAAACGGGAATTTTCACGTACCGCACTATCGGTAAAGGCACCGACTAAGTTTCGACTCATTTCGAGAGTCTTCACCAGGGTGAGTGATCGCGACTTTCTCCCTCCGCGTCGCGTCGTGCACTACCCAGGATAGGTTTTTATCCATTGAAATAACAAGGATCATATAGAAACGTCAACTTAAAAACTACGTGAATTTAAACTTTTAAAGTGAATTTACGCCGATTCCTCGCGCGACTTTATTCACTTTGTTCGTCTAATAAGATGGGATACGTTTTAAAGTTTCATTAATTTACTTTCCTTGGTATTTCTTTTAGGGATACGATCTGCAACGAAATTATTCAGCAGAGAACCAAAGTCATCCACATAGCCTTGTGGATTAGCAAGCTGAAGTGGCAATGGGCCGGTTATATCTGCCTTACTGAAACCGTTGAAGTACGGGTTTTGGAGTGGAGACCGCGCCTAGGCAGACGTAGTGTAGGACGCCCCCCGGTTAGATGGTGCGATGACTTGTGCAGGGTGGCTAGCAGCAACTGGGGAAAGCCGAAGATTGGGCAAAGTGGTGCGCCATGAGAGAGGTATATCTGTCCTTGGCAGTAATAGACTGCGATAGGTTATATATTTATATATATATATATATAATGATGACGACAATTTTATTGTTTAGTTGTCGTCGGCGTAGCTGTAAATACTGCAAATACACACATCAAAAAAAGTTTGCGGTCAGTTAGAAAAAAATACATATTTTTTCAAATGTAAAACGAGTTGTTTTCTTCTAAGAATACAACTTAAGATTAAAATAAAACATTTTACATGTATTTTTTTATATCCTACTACCATTATAAAAGTGAAAGTTTGTGAAGATGTACGTTTGTTACTCTTGCATGCAAAAATTACTGAACGGATTTTGATGAAACTTTACAGTAATATAGCTTACATCAGAACAACACATAGTCTACTTTTTATCCGGGTACCACGCGGGCGAAGCCGTGGGCAGAGACTAGTATTATATAAAATGAATTTAAAGCAATTTCTTTTAAAATTAAAAAGCAAAAGGAAAATATTACAACGCATCAAAATGATCGCAAACTCCTTCCGGTGTGAGTAGGAAACTACAAAAGCAATGCTTTAGTAGGACATTGGATTGAAGTTTAAATCTAACGTTTATTATCATTCTCATTTATGTTGAAATAGAACCAAACTTACAGAGAGAATGATCATACTCACATAAGTGGTACAGTTATATAAATAGGTAATCGTTTTTCCACAAGCTAGCCACCCACATTGAAGTTATTATACTTAGGTAATTGTTGCGGGACACATTTTACAAGACTAGTAATTGAGATATGTGATGTTCTCACATTAAGGCGGGGTAAGACCCATTTCATGAACTTCTCAGCCTACTTCTTCGCGTTTTAGTTTTTACCCGCTACGGAATTAAGGAGGCCATACAATAATAATATTATAAATGCCAAAGTTTGGACTTTTGTTGTCAATAATCTCCATAACAGCTAAAGAGATTTGGATGAAATTTTGAAACGTTAAAGTTCGTTATCTAGAATAATCTTACCTTAATACCACACGGATCCAGAGGCTAGTCCTACTAATATTATAAATGCGAAAGTTTGTGAGGATAGATGTTTGTTACTCTTTCACGCAATAACTACAGAACGAATTTTGAGGAAACTTCACAGTAATATAGCTTACACATCAGAATAACACAGAGGCTACTTTTTATCCGGGTACCACGTGAGCGAAGCCGTGGGCAGAAGCTAGTTATCAATAAGATTGACAGGGGAAAATTCATATGATTTCAAAAGTCTTATAATACTTACGTAGAATGAAATTCGTCTGCGATAAAAACCTGATTACTTACATCGTGTTCTTCACCTGTAAGAGCGAGTGCCATGGTGACAACTGGGTAGCTTTTCTCTAATTTTTATGCAACAACGTTTAATAAAAATGGTTGTAAGTTGCCAAATAATGAGTGGCATAGTTCTTTATAAATTTTTATTGCATGGACATAATTATAATGGCCCACATCCGTTGAGTAATAAAAATATGCATAAGTACGTAGATTAAAAATATTGTGCCTACAGTTTGTCGTTTTGCAACTTACCTAGTTAATATCAGCGTAATTATTTGCAATGAAACGGTAAGAGAAATAAACGGTTACTGCACTATCTACCTACAGTTGCTTTAAAAAACAAAAAATGTAGTTTTGGTTTCTGTGAAAATCCAACTAAAGTAGCAAAGGTTAAATTAATGTAGTTTATAAATAGTAGGTACCTGAATACCTGAGTAGTCCTCATATTTTAACAACGCTCTCAAAATCACATTAAATCATCTTTACCCAATTGTTGTCTGTAAGATCTTCGCTTTTAAGTCATAGGAGTCCCCATTATTTGAATATAATTATTATTTATTTTGTTGATTTCATAAGGTGTACAATAAAGAAAGAAAAAAATAGAAAGAAAAAATAATCTTTGCTAACGTTACACAATTTAAAACATTTTCATTTACTCATTCATAGCTACGTCATAGTATATTTCGATGCGGAAGAAAGGTTTAATATGCATTGGGACGCCACGAACAGGTCGATGTAGTTTCTGGTAGTAGTAGAGTTTCTTGTGAAAGAGCTCGTCTGGAAATGTACTGCCACCATATGAGTATCTATTTCTTCCGCCAAGCAGAAGCTCGCATTGCTGTGTTCCGGTGTAAAGGGTATGGGTGCCGGTGAAATTAAAGGCACATAAGACTTTTCACCCGTTATGTCTCGAGAGTTGAGTTGAGTGGTTGCGCACGTGCAATACCTTTGCTCTTGCAAGCGTCCATAGGTTACCAATTTATCAACAGGGGTCGTATGTTTGTTCGCCATTTTAGTTGCCAAAAGTATAGGAATGTTGCGTGAAATCAGTGGATAGAGATTGTTTCGAAAAAGGGGAGACCCACGTCCAGTATTGGATTTTTACTGTGTCGATGGTGATGATTGAAACAGAGCTACATAAGATTTATCTCTTCTCATTATCCTGCAGTTCAACAAAAAAAGTAAGGAACACTTCCTTAAAAAAATTTTAAGGAAGTGTTCCTTACTTTTTTTGTTTAGACACCATGCTAATTTTTAAATTAAATCAAAAGGTTTTATTTCAGACAATAATACAATCCATTTTGTTAGTAAATACTTAAGACTATTTGTTAATAAATTCTGCGTACATAAGAATGTAGGTCTCCATATAGGAGAGGTACACCTCTCCACAACTGTTTTGAGGATACTGCTGTGACTGCCCTGAACTCTACTCATCAGAGATGCCTTCTTTTTGCGGATAATGGCATGTTACCCACCTGTTCTTATCTGCGCGAACATCACTAAGGCACTACAAAAACGCAGCCTCATTTTACATCTTTAATTCGCCCATAAATACCAAACGAAGCTATTAAGCTGATCCGTAGGTCAACTTAGATCAAAATGCCTCCGACAAATATTGCTGCATGCTTGATATTTGCACGATTTGCTACTGCCATGCTTAAGTGAATCTCGATGACCTCGATTGCGCTGCGGGCGAGTAACCGGCAGAGACAGGAGAAGCGGGTTCGATGCCCGCTGCGGGACAAAAGTTTGCATGTTCTGCAGATTTTGTTCCGGGTCTCGTTGTTGTGGTGTGGTACCAAGGTACTAGTAGTTCTTAATACCCACGATGTAGGGAATCCTAGTGTGGGTCAGGACTATATGTGTGACTGTCGGGTGTTTATTTATTTATTATCAATCAGGATCTAGACATGGACAAGTAGTCTAATTGATCATTCTGTACCACAGCTAGCCGGATTATTTCTGTTTTCCAAACATTATGAGTTCAGCATCTATTTTTATTTATTTATTTCTAATGCTGATTATTTTACACTCAGCATCTTCTAGCCTCAAACTAAGCAGAGCTTGTGTTATGGGCACTACATGACTGATACACTAAATATATACTTTTTTGTAAAAACATACTTATTATACAAAGAAAATACCCAGACCTGAAACGAATATTTGCAGATCATACAAACATTTGTCCCACGGCAGTAATCCAACCCGTAACCTTCTGCATTCTCATTGCGCTACGGAGGTTGCCGAGTTTAGATACGTAGAAGACCAACTTTAATTATATGTAGTTTCGCCCTCAATAGGACATCGTATCTAATATGTACGAGGATTTAAAAAAAAAATACAGGTACATATAACAATTAAAAATAAAACAATAAGTATAAGATTACATGATTATTATGAGAGTAAGAGGAAGTATAAACATAAAAAAGTGTTGTGAAGAAATTAAATTATGTCGGAGTTACGAATAAAATCCAAGCACCTATGCTTCGTCGAGACTACTCCAATTAACTCGTTATGTACACATTATGTAATTATAACTTATAACGAGACAGATCAATTACAAAGTATTCGACCAAGAATGTTGTAGATTTTAGTTCAGTCTAGTAAAACAGAGTCACGATGTTTGGGTTTAATTGGATCGTTTAATTACATCAGTATATTTAATACGGACATAAACGATGGGTTCACTACTGATACTGTAATAGACAAAATTTTATCGAGATAAGTAGTCTACTAAAATTAACCTTACCTACCTAATGCTAAAAATGCTGTCTCAAAACAGTAATGCTGACATTGCTGTGTTCCAGTTAGAATAAAGCTTGTGAAATTACAGGCACATGGGACTTCTTTATAACCTTTGTGATTTCAATGAATAAAAATCTATTAAAAGACTTTAACTTGACTTGTTCCAAGCGTCCATATGTTACAATAACTGCTTACCAAACAGGTGTGCCGTGTTATGTTACTTTAGTTTAAAAAATAGATTCATGAAACTAGTGTAAGGCTAGTTTTTATAGGCACATCAATTAGTAGGACGTGAGTGTACGACCTTATTTGCCTTCGACTTCGTACACAGAGGCTTCGAATCCCCTGAGCGAAATTAAAAAAAAAAGCGCCTCGAAAATAGCCTTTCAATAGGCACATAACTTCGTAGGACGTGAGTGTACGGCCTTATCTGTTTTCGACTTCGTACGCAGAGGTACTCCCCTGAGCGAAATTTGAACTGAAAATGGTAAGTGGCTTTAGAGAAACAGTAGCCAAGAAGTGGTAGGCCTTTTCTCGGCACTAGGGCACGCCACGGAAGCGTCAGTATCTGAACGACGCGGCCGAATTCGAACTCTCGTTACGAATAAATTACGAACAATAAAACCTTTGTAAGAAATACCCTTGAATACATATCGATGTTCAAAAACTGTATTTCAGCCGCTTTGGATTTAAATGGTATCAGAAAAACATACAAAAAACACCTCGTACTGCATACACATATACGTCGCTAACCTAACGTCGCTGGTAAAATAACATTTTCTACAATCGACTGTGGGGAAACTCGAACGCATTTATTGCACGAAAATAATTTAAAAAGAGTTTTTGAGTTTTCCTAATATATATTTTTATTTATTTATTTATTCATTTTTAGAAAAACCAACAGCATATATTACAGAAAGACATAATATATAACACAGAAGGCCAATAAAAGATTTTCACGTGTAGATATAGCACTAATAAAATATAAATAATATAAGTTTTCCTGAAATCTTATGATTTTATTAGATAATTTACTTTAGGACAAAAGTTCCGGATAGAACAAGTTTGATATTGCACTTATCATTATGACCGTTGCATTCATTAGTCATTAAAATTAGCTATTTTGGCGAAACCTAACCAAAGGTAGACTAGGCTAAAACCAGATTTACTCTTAATTAATGACATTTAAAGAAACACGACCCAGTTTTATGTATAAGTGTTGTATACGTGATTAAATTAGATCATTAACACTTAACGTAGATAATATCTTTGCTTTGTAGCTACTGACATTTTTTTCTGAGTAATGAAACTAATTATACTAACACATATTTTAAAAACGTAGCTTCAAAATAATCGTAGCTTCAGCAGGATATTTTAGCTCTGGACCAAGTGCGAATTGGTTGATTTTGACCAAATGCAAAATGAACAAAACGCAACTAAAGGTATAACTAAAGGATTGATTGTATTAGAGTAAATGTTGTTACTTTAAAAAAAAGGAAAAGTTATGGAGAATTCTAAAATTTAATCAAAAAGTACTTTGTAAAAGTACTTTGAAATATTTTTCAGGGATTCTTATTCAAGTAGGAATACACCTTCATTCGGTCGGGGTTTTTTATTAACTGTATAATGGAGAGGCAAAATATAAAAATTAACAGGGGTGTCTCGGAAAATGTTAACTGACCAAAAGTATGATGCTGTCCTTGAAAGTGGAAAAACTCTCCCCTTTGGAGTTAAAACGTTTTCTGGGACAGCATGTATAAAGTGAACCAACTGCGCAGAAGCTGTCTTCTACGATAATCGCTTGTTCAGTAAACTAAATACAATTAACCACATAATTTATTGTCCTAGGTAATTATTTTTTGCGAAACTCTTATCCAACCAGCCAGTAAAAAAACGAACTCAGAAGCAAAATTCTCGTAATTGAAAAACTATCTAGTAGAATACCGATATATAATCGGTATTCTACTCAAAACCAATTGACAATCAGGACGAACAAATTGACTTTCAGGACTGAAAGAAAGATAGAAAGTAGACTGAATGGATAATTTAACACCCAATAGTTCCCTGTATCGTGGGTTTTAATTACTAGTAGCAGTTTACTATGGTAACCACTTCACCCAAATAAGAATTAAAATATCTACAAAACATGCAAACATTTGTCTTTCAGCGGGAATCGACCCAGCGCTTCTCGCGTCTCAGCCGGCTACTCTCCCGCTGTGCCATCGAAGTCGTAATGATTTAGTTTTTAACAATTTCATACAATACTAGCTGTGCCCCGCGGTTTCACCCGCGTAAGATTCGATTCCGTGGGAATATCGGGATAAAAAGCAACAGTAAAGTATTTTTCTGCTACATAAATACCGTTGATGATAAATCTATTTGTTTGAATAAGAATTAATACTACGATACGAATGTAACCAACTTTTGTATCTACCGGCGATCTAATTAAATTTTAGAACACAAAAACTGTTTTTGTGACTTAACTATGATAGTTAGATATACTATGAGTACTTTAATCATGTCGTACATACTTTTTATGTATCATCAATAGTTTCCTCAGCGCACGCCAAATAATGAATAAATTATGAATTTGATAGGCAACATTTTGGTAATTTGGGTTACATTATTGAAATTTTCATAAGGATCTCTATGTTTTTTGAATAAATTATAGCCTAATTTTATTCCTGATAATTTAGCTTTCTATTGATGGAAAATGGTTAAACTCTAGTAGTTTCGGAGCCTATTCGGTACAAACAAACAAAAAAATCTTTCCTCTATATAATAAAGTATAGATGTACTCACCGTCATTTATTTGCTTCGACCTAGCCATGGCATAGACATGGCACACATTGTTACTTCAGATTCATTTGTATTAAGAGTTAAGGCTCGGCCAAACAGACGCGGTAGTTATGGCGGTAGCGGTGGAGATCAATATATTCACGCGAACTTTGCGAACCGTTTCAGTTTGACCGGGCATTGAGGTTTTTATCCATATTTGCCGTAATTGTCCACTAGATTGGCAGTTGCAAAGATATTCTATTGGCATGTAGCCCCGATTAATCATCGCTCGTATTAGGACCATAAAGGGTTCTATACCAGTTTAGTAAACAAAAACTAAAAACGCTTTTGATGGATCTTGATCTCGATATTACGGTACCTACCTAATTTAGTTCCTACTGTGATAAGAGAAAAGATCCCACTAAACTTCATCTTTGAACATTGATATGTATTGAATCGGTAAAATTTGGTTAACGGGTCACACGGTAAAATAATTTAAAAGACGAGGTCGAGAAAAAAATACGAGGTAAAAAAATCGCTTGGAGGTGATAGGTAACTCTCGTTAGAAATATCGACAGCTCGAGGAGACGGAAAGAGGCCTTGACAACGTGGAGTAAAGTTGAATGGAACCTTTTTGTATGCACATTCTTGCGTTTTTGTGGGGTTCAATGTTAATCAATTTTAGCTATCACAATCTTATACATATTCGCTCTGAAGAATTATTATTTTCAGAAATAAGGCTCAATCTTTTTTCATCTACATCGGGGCATTTGAATGGCTAGGGTACGAGGAGTCACAGAAATACTCGTAGTTAATGCCTTTTCCAGAGTTTCGACATTAAGTTCCTACGCTACGATTATCTGACTCAATGCTAAATTGTGGTATAGGCAAACTCATTATATAATAATACAGTATAATAATAATAACGCTGGACATTTTTACACAGCATCATCTAGCCCCAAAGTAAGCAGAGCTTGTGTTATGGGAACTCTGACTGATCTGAGGTACTAAAATACATTTTTTTTTGTAAATACCTACATAATATACGTTGAAAACACCTAGACCCGAGACATTTTCAGATCACACAAACACTTGTCCCGCGATGGAAATTGAACCCGCAACCTTTTGCTTCTCAGGCGAGCCTTCGCCCACTGCGCCACAGAGGTCGTCAATTATAATATCACTTGCAACAAGCCTAATTTACTACAAAATGAGCATTAGTTTAATAAGTAATGAGCGACTGACAGCATTTCATCAACATTAAAGCTTTATAGATTTCTCTCGCTAACGATCTTCATTTACATAAAAATGACGTAATAGCTTAGAAAAGACTTTTAATTAATAGCAGATTAAGAATTAAATTAAAGATGTTTTAATTCATTTATGATTTATCTTTGCAATGGCAGGGTTGCATTGTAGGCCGTCGTTATAAAGTCATAAAGTTTTACTTTGGTACTTTTCCGTTTTATTCGCGTTTAGTTGAGATAGGCTTGCAACCTGTCACGTGGAATTCTAATTTCAATACGTGGACACGTACCAAACATAATGTTTACACGTTACTTAACATTATGTTTGGCCTCCTACATGGTTATTCGTTGTTTTTCTTTACCTTTAATACTCAACTGCTCGACAAGTACATGCTAACTCTCGAGTCCAGACCTAAGTCCTTAAAGCATCCACGCTGCATAAAATAATGAATAACTACTTTGATTGCATTGAACTGGTATTGGGAGTGGGTTATCTCGATCTGTTCATAGGCGGGCGGTCCGTGCTGGTTCCTTGTTCGCTATGCAACTGTCGCACGCACACAGGTCAGCATCTTTGCAACGGTAAGATAGACAAGTACAAATGAAAAAAAAGACAAACAATTAAAGAAACACAGTAAATACAGAAGAGTAGGTACAATAAGTGGGTGCTAACCAGTGCTAACGAGGGCAGTCTATGCTGCAATGGTAATGGTAATGGTAAGGTTCTTTAAATTTGCTATACTAAGATGTGGATAACACTGTGGGCTGCATTATTACCGAATCTAAATTGTATTACTATTACTCTACTTATTATTTATATAATGTAGTAGTTTATTGTTCGAATAAAATATAATAAAACTAATTATATCGGTAACATGACACTTTTTCACATCACAGTACATATACTTAATTCGTTAAGTGTCCACTATCCATCCATTATATAGGTGTTATTCATACCTAAGTTTTTAAAAAACATATGGCAACAGAATACTATAGTAAAATGTTCAAACGTTGAGGTACGAGTACGTGTAAGGATAAGCTTAGGGTTCACATTTTAAGATCCTAGTCCGATGCTAATAATAATAATAATAATCCGGTGCTAATAATCCCGCAGGGCACGCTTGTGGCGAGCGCTCGGTGCGTGGCGACACCGCGGAGCCCCATTACTCCCTGGGGTCGACGGAGACCCCTGACCCTCGGCTTGCCTTAGCCGGCCGGTCGGAGGTGGAGGCGCAAGAGCGGAACCTATGCTCCAATGGTGGAAGTGTTAAAGGCATAAAGCCGGGAGTAGCGTTTAGTAAAACTGCAGCACACCTCTCGACACCCTTTAGCCGTCCACACCAACGTTGCCTCTACGCTGCCTATCGTTGGCGGCACTTATGGGGCCCGTTTAGTGGACGGCAAGTCATCACCTGCCTATAATTTGATTTGAATTTGAGTCAGAATTGGCAGGTGCCGTTTCATCCTACATAGCCCAGCAACCATTCCTTAAACATTTACTCCTGCAATAGTCCAGATTATCACCATATCCAATAGTTTCATCATTCACCATCCACGAAAAACCGTTTTTTATATATTGTATTGTACAAAAAGGCCTCTTAGTGTTAGCTTCGGCTCCACTAATGCCTATAAAGGCTCCAGGTATTAGCCTGAGATTAAAAATAAATAAAGAGGAATAATAATCATAAAATATATTTATTTGACTCCATTAACTAGTAGAAACTGTATTTCAGGAGCCATTGACTTCCATTGTGCTATCAGTGAAGACCTATTATTGGCTACCTGTATCTATTTAAGTATTGTTATGGACATGTTGGTTTTCCAAATATAAATAAATATATAAAAAAAACACTTTAAGTTCCCTCTATGATCTACGGTTAGGCTGTGCTGTGCGTTGATTGTAGGTCAGTGAATCGGTCAGTCAGTATGTTACGCAACGATTTTTTTATATTTAGATAGATAGTATATTTATCATTTTTTTGGGTGTGCTTCTGACAAACTCGTAGTTATGAATCACTGATCTACATACTGAGTAGGTATAGATTTAATGATGTCCATCGTAGGGGATTACAATCGTCTCCTTAGTTTAAGAAATCAAATGCGAAAAATTAGACTTCTTCAGAGGAGGAAATTGTGAATTTATAATTATGATTAAAAATCACTGTACTTAATTAAATATCTTTAATTATCAAAAATACCTATTTCTAGTTTTTATTTTGTTTTCCCCTTTACATTATAAGACTTCTGATAGGTGTTTGCTACGAATGTGGTAGTGTGCACTTGACCTTAAATACAACATGTTGTAAATCAGAGCTTAAGTATTATTCGGTCCAAAACAAAATTCAAAGCCACAGTGGAATAAATCAGTTAGAATATAAAAGTTTATTTCTTGCTCATTATCTGAAAGTACTTGGGCGTTGTCACAGACCTTGGTAGGCCTAACACAAATCAAATATTATGGTCACTACCAGTGTCAATGAGTTGGTGCAGACATGTTGTAATAATGACCCGATTACAACATGCCCAAAAATTCCCACGTTGTTGTGCTTTAAATACTTTTATAATAATAAAAATGAAAGAAACTTGTGACAAAAACCAAGGTTTTGTGCTCGTTAGTCGCTACCGATCCATTTTTTTTTTAAAACCTCTTTTGTTTCATTCATCCTCATCATATACAAGCTTATCGGTTTAGGGTACTCTTGACTTGGTAGGTATTTTCCGGGACATCTCCAACAGTTATTTTATTATTCAGTACCTATATTATTTATTATCTTTGATGTTTTATTATGATGATAATTCTTTGATATCTTATAGCTCATCAAAGCCAAAGTAATCTATTAACGAATAAATTGATTAACTACATAGCTTTTATTACTAAACACTCGTTAGCAAACATTATTAACCTATTAATGCGTAATTGATATTAATCCAACCGAGGCCAAAGAATGCTTGAGTTTGGGTGGGCGTGCTACCAAAGCTTTCGTAATTTTTGTTTACTCTGGGTCGTAGTAAGTGATAACTGGCTTCGAAGACTTGTTACGGTACCTTCAACGTTAACTCATTAACTATTTATTGCTGGTACAAGTATTGTGAAATGGTTCACATTTTATTGCATAGCTTTTGATTGATCGAAATGGAGCTAAAAACGTTTTGAATGCAGTCTCCGATAAGTAAATCTGTTTTCCAACTAAGACCTTAAAGCAGGGAGTATTTTAGCCACATAGATCACTGATGATGAGCTCGGTGGCTTGGCGGGCGAGTTACCATCTACAACAGAGCGGGTTCAATTCGCGGCACATGTTCGATTGTTCGCAGATATTTGTTTTGGGTCTGGATGTCTACGTGTAACAAGCTACTCGTGATTCCTGGTGCGGGGCGAGGAATATGTGTCTGTTGGGTGTTAACAAAAGATGGCTATATGCTATGTTAGCAAGCAAATTCGTCCATGGCAAGCAACTGGTGTTAAAATGAATTATATCCACGGAAGGTGTATTTGCGTTGAATGTTAGCATAACTTCAGCTACAAGTTCTAGATACCTGACTTATTCATGTACTTATAAATCGAATTACGACCGATTGGGCGTGTCTTAACCAATGTCAATTGCTTTGAAAGTCTAACTAAGCACACGCTTTTGTTTTATGCGTGTGGGTGGGACAACACGGCATTATAAAGCCTTTTAACGTAGGTTCACTTTGGCTAGCCCTTTCAAATGAAAATGCCTTCAAAAAATGTAGTCATAGACATAACATTTATTTCCTACCACAACACACACAATATAAATTAGCGATTTTAGAAATGGAAAATTTAGTTAATTTCCATAAAAATAGGGATTAACAGCACTTAAAAATAAATAAGAAGGTGAGTAATGTGTACTGCAGTAGCAAATTGGTCTAGGCTCAGCATAATGCCGACTGTTCTGAACAGAAGGCGCTGTTATTCTGCCTAGACCAGGACAAGAACAATCACAGGACCCTGCGATTACAAGCGATTAAATAGAAAATATATATATATATATATATACTCGCTCAGTTATAATTGTAATATATGTGCATAAATAATAACATAAAGGACATAAATAAATAAGTATTTAAATAATATTATGTGCGTGTGTAATACATACTATAAGAAAATCACGATAATATAAGTACCTAACAAAAACAAAAAATTATAATTAAATCTAACATTTAAAAGGGGCATCGGAATCAGACAATCCAGACTTTTATTGATCTAAAATAATACATTTTAGCCGTTTACAAAAAGTGAATTTGGATTTTAACAACCTAAGGGGTGGTGGAATGTTATTCCAGCACTTGATTGCTTGTCTTGCTTGTTAAATGTCTATCTTTATTATCTGTATGTATTATACAGATAATTATTATATTATATATTATATCTAAAGTGTTCATTATCTTTTTTTTTTAATTTTACTTATGACTACGAGAAGCATTGAAGCTAGGCGCAGCGTCAGGGACGCAACTTCACTATTTGATGTTTTGGTATTTTGTATCGGTCGGTTAGGTGCTCTGGTTAAAGTGGTATTAATTATTTAAAAAATAAAGTGGCTTAATTACAAATAGCCTTGAATTATTTCAACAATCGTTCGTCGCGTGAACCGGACCACTACCGCCGTTCCACGATTGTAATTCGAAAAACAATACAATTGCAGATTAGGTACTTATCATTGTTCTTATCGATCGTGCCCTTAATGAGACCTGCGAAAGCTTCTTCCCAAGAATACCAAAAAAATCTAACTACACCTGTGCCTTTTTTACGGGTACTACGGTGAGATTTCTTCGGATTAAACAAAGGTAGAGTGATGTGCGGTGCATGAAACAATATATAATGATAACAATATTTGAATCTGATAGAAGTTTGTTCCCAGTGACCAATAATCTTTTCATCTCTTTTAATAAAATTAACCAATACATCGCTGAGCTAACTGTATATGGATCATGATTTCAAAGAGGTATTTTATATTGTGTGTATGGACAAATAAGCAAAGTATTAAGTATTTGGTTGGCCAATATAAGTAGTATTTTCGAAAAACTTGTTAAATAAATATCAAAAACGCGCTTTTTGAATATAAGTAATCTAAGAAACAGTGTATTAATTTATCAAACTATATTTTTACATTTTACATGTCATAAACACAGATAAGTCATTTGAGCAAATAAAATATATATGGATGTTTCAAAGTCACAATCAATCAAAGTCATAAAGAAACTTCAACTAATGAACAAACTTTTAAAATTTTTAAATGGATTAACTTGGTTAGATTAAGTGGTTTACTACTGAAAAAAATAAGTGTTGGATGTGGTAAAGGACTTATAGATATTGTTCCATCCTAAATTATTTTTTTAAAACTCGTCATATACGTACTTGTCCTGACCCCACTAGAGTTTCCTATATCGTGAGTATCAGGAACTACGAGTACCGTGGTACCACAACACCCAGACCCGGATATACAGAACTTACAAACATTTGTCCCGCAGCGGTAATCGAACCCAATATTGACATAACTATCTTCTGCCCACGGCTTCGCCCGCGTGGTACCCGGATAAAAAGTAGCCTGTGTTATTCTGATGTATGCTCTAGTACTGTAAAGTTTCATTAAAATCCGTTCAGTAGTTTTTGCGTGAAAGAGTAACAAACACCATCCTCACAAACTTTCACGTTTATAATATTAGTAGGATTAATATCTTGTAATACGTTTGGAGCAAACTTATTTTGTATGAAAGCAGTTTTTTGGTGTCATTAGGAACTAACTCCTACAAACCGCCACTGGCGATAGTTGCACAATTGTAGATAAAACGTGCTCGGACATTAGATATCGGTTTCAGCTATTTACGTGACTAAATACCTAGATCATTATGAAACAGTAGCCGGCCATCTTAGTCCTACAATCTACAACCATATTTACAATGTGACCAATTTTATTACAAACACAAAATTTTACCTTTGCCCAATACATACAGAAGAGTCTAGAGTCTACTAAATTGTAAAAAATCAGTCTTATTTGAAATGCAACGAAAAAATGTAATACTATTGAAATTCACAGTGAACTGGTCTTCTATGCTTGGTTGTGGGACTATAGATGGGGCTCTATCTTTAATCTCTAGTAAGATTTATAGGCTAAATTTTGTCTCCCTATTTTTTTACATCCTCTAAAAAACGAGTGTAGGTTATGCTGGAAGAGAGTGCTTTTTAGCATTAAGTTCGTTTATAAACTACTTTTACGTGCAATAAAGAAAAAAAAATTGGTTGCGCAAGAGTCACTGCTCTACTTTAAAATCAAGACTGTCTACGCCAACTCATTCTGCAAATGGTTTATTTCATTGGCAACACTGCAACCACGCATCCGGGAAGACTGGACTGCGGCCATTTTACATCAAGAATAAGAAATCTAACTTAAACGCATACGTGGACACGTAAAACCCTAAAAATTTTATTTTAAAGCCAAATTAAATAATATAACTTCTTTGAACAAGACTTTATTTGAAGTTGTTCTCTAGACTGAACAAAGACTTATCTGTATTATCAAACAGGTGCCACTGGTTAGCTAGTATAATTGCCTACGGCTTTGACCTCAGGGTCCAAATACTCCCTTACTTTTTTGGCTTCAATTACCATCTCTAATCATCATTGTAAAAAAATGTTCTCGATGCGATTAATCTGAGGCAGAACTAGATAAGCACACATAATTATTTTATTGCAAAATTATACCACTGAAGTTTTGCAACGCAAAGTTTGATCTAGTAATTTTGTCATATTGCTACAAATTGTATAAAAACCTCTGCCCACGGCTTCGCCCGCGTGGTACTCGGATAATCGGATAAATAGTAGCATATATGTTATTCTGATGTATAAGCTATATTACTGTAATGTTTCATCAAAATCCGTTCGGTAGTTTTTGCGTAAAAGAGTAACAAACATCCATCCTCACAAACTTTCGCGTTTATAATAGTAGTATGATAGGATTGCAAGTGCGTTAGAAGTATGTACGCTATCAAATAATTGCCAGATGTCAGAATTAGCGTTCAACTATGATTAATTATTTTAAAAAGGGGCTGTGTAGAAGTTAACCTTCGTTAGGTATATCTATTTATTTTGGAGGTTTGCTTAAAAAAAACCTTGCCCTCGACATTTTTTCAAACAAAAAAAATGATAGCTTTGTTGCGTAGCAGGAAATTATTATTTTTCTTATCAAATAAAAAATGTAGAGGTAAGTTGCAATTAAATTGTCGATTATGAAGTAAAGTTGCTCATTAAACTAAGTAAATAATTATGTGTTGTGGTGATAATGAGAGTGCTTGGCGGCCACTTTGTTGATGCAGTCATCAAATTTGCGACCTTAAAGGCATGGCGGATGAGTAGCCAACTGCGAGCCTTACCTCTCTTGAAATGCAGGTTCGATTCCCGCTGAGGGACAAATTTTTGCATGTTCTGCAGATGTTTGTTGCCGGTTTGGGTGTTGTGGTACCACGGTACTCGTAGTTCTTGATATCCACGAAACCGATAATCCTAGTGTAGGTAGGAATGATGTAAATATTAGTTACTTAAAAAACTGAAAATATGGTTTAAAAAGTAATAGACTTAGCGTTTTAGTAGTCCACTTTGTTACTTTAAATTAATTTATTTAATCATGGATTCGTAGCCTTGTGAAGTTGAATGTTTGATATTTATAATAGGTACTTGTAAAACTGTGATATCCTATCCTATCCTACTAATATTATAAACGCGAAAGTTTGGGAGGATGGATGTTTGTTACTCTTTCACGCAAAAACTACTAAATTTTGATGAAACTTTACAGTAATATAGCCTTAACATCAGAATAACACATAGGCTTCTTTTTATCCGGGTACCACGCGGGCGAAGCCGTGAGCAGAAGCTAGTAAAACAATATTGGAAGCAAGAGCAATAATAAGGTCTCCCGAGATTAAGATAGGGCCTAGAAATAAATGTCGCGGTAGTAACAGCAATGGTCCAGCTGCTTATTTGCAAAATACAGCCTGAGTTCTAAATGTTTTTCTCAAACATGCGCAGAAGTATTGTAATTGCTTTCGAAAAACGAACACGCGAATGTTCGGCAATCTATTGTCGGCGTGCTGAGTTGTACGGTAAATAATAACTACGACAAAAAAACATTATTTGCCTCATTTTAATTTAGATCTCTTTCATCGAGCCTGGTACAAAATAGAATGCGTTGAAGTGGCTGTATGCAGACGCCTTTACCACAGATATATTTCGGCACATGTTTAAAAATATTAATTATAATTGGTGGTAAAGCAAAAGGTCGTCTTGATTATGTTATTTTAATAAATAATTACATAAATAGAGTTTAAAGGTTCCGAAAGTGAAATGTATATTAACTGCACTCCATCAGATCTAGGTTCGAAGCCAAATTAGCGATGGAAAACCTGCTTTCAGCAAAAGAAAAGTACGAAACTAAAATCATCTTACATAAGAAACCTTTTTTTATTTCCTCGCATTTTTTTTTGAAAGGCACTATGTCCAGCAGTGGACTAATATAGGCTGATGATGATGATGATGATATTTGTCTCGGTGGGAATGGCAATTGCCAGCCCAGTTTATGAGATATTGAATGCGGTATATTGCATAATGTAGAAGCATTTACTTGAGAAATGTAAGTGCGTATTAACACGTTCTTAAACGGTGAAAGAAAGAGTAAACCGACATGCCCTAAAAAAAAATTAAGGCGTTTTTTTTTAACCGAAGGCCATCGGTCATTGGTCATTCCCACTAGCGACGATAGGCTTTCAACCTGTCACGCGGAATGCTAACTATATGCAAAAACAGTCATGTGTCAAACGTAATGTATAGACATGCCTCTGACTAACCTTTCCTTGGTATCCATAAAGATTAATGCACTGAGTATGAATCTGAGGATGTCCATCATGAGAAATACAGTCATAAGCGTGCCATAAAATCTGGCTAATATTATTTAAAAAAAATACTTTGAAATCTTATATCTTATTATTATACTCTAAAGCTTGCGGAATTCAATCCCATTTTGCAAATACGCTGCATGAATAGGAACAATACAAACAAAACTAAATCGTATTTTATTATCATTCCGTAATAATACTCAATCGATAACAGCTAAGCTTTCATTTTCCGTACAATTAGTTCAAGGACCACAGATTACAATCGTAAGCCTTTGGATTGTATTAATTGCCTCCCATTTTTATTGTTAGCTTTACATTGTTTATTTAAATCATAAAGGTGTCTATCAACCGCGACGCACGCCAATGCTGCGGACGTAAACTTGGCATGGGTTTGTATCAAAATAGTGGCATACGCAGTCGGTACGCACGTATGCATAGCGCGTCTGCAATTTTTTTTAACGATTCTAATGGTTAAACTCAGACACACTTCATGCATTCTAAGTAAAAAATATGTACCCTTTATCAGCCCGGCGCGGCTGCACAGACTCGTTTTCCGAATTCGGTATTTATATTTTTTGCAGAAGATCTTCTGACGAAAAAGTTTCTACGTCGGCGGCGTGGCAGCAAGCAGGGTTCGGCTCCCGCTACAGGAAAAATGTTTGCAAATCATTCTGCATATTCTAATACTATAATCCTCGTATATTAGATATCCACGTCAGATTCAAGTGTGGAATTAGGGATATGTATGTGACTGTTAGGTTATTATTTATATATATATATATATATATATATGTATATTATTTTTAATATAGTAAGTGTTAGTACCTTTTAAATAGGCAATGAAACTAGGTATACCAAATAAACCTACCTAGTTAATTATGGGCGGCCTGAAAATTCCTTCCAAGCATATACTACAATACAGAGCGCAGGCGACTTGGCAAACAGTATCTTTGACAATAAAATCTAAACTTGTGTCTCAACGAGGTACAACGATTCGTCTTATTACCTCTAAATTGACATCAAATAAGAGTAATCAAACGGAATAATCATTTCTGAAAGATCTTTGTAAGAAATTACAGTAATTTCATCTTTCTCAATGCATCGTGACTCTATTGGCCAATGTTTTTATAATGCCCGAAGCTAGATTGTTGAGTGGTTTTATCGAGTTTTGGAAACTTTAGGCAAAGATCAATTAAACTGCCAAATTCAGTTTATTATGTACGTGAGCGTACCTACATATTAGAATTATAAATTGTATAATCTTATGTTTTACGCAAATCCGCTTGGCTAATTTAATTAGCATTTATGTAAAGTGGCGATTATAGATCAGCTGCAATCATGAATTTGATCAAAGATATCTCCCACACTTATCTATATAAAATGATGATTTTCGCAAAGTGTCCAAGAAAAAATCGATACATTTGTCTTCCGGTTTGTGGTCGTTACTCAAGAGACATTAGTTCCTTAATCCTTCCGTTTCAATATTTTCTTTGTATGCAATGTAGCTTGTTGGTTTTATTGATAACTATCCTCTATCCATGGCTTCGCTTGTCTGGTACTCAGATAAAAAGTAGCCTATGTAAGTTTTTTTCTAGGTCAAAAACTATACTTGTTTCAAATTTAATCTAATCGTTTTAGATTATTAGCAACAATTATCTGGGTTAACGCATTAGCATTGCCATTCAGCGTGGCAATGCGGCCAGTATTTTGGGAAAGCTTCCGTCTGGTAGTGATCTGGATCAGTTGAGCTATCTATAGATCGTTTGCAACGGTATTTAGATGGCTAGCTGTTTGATCTGTTTTTTTGTATATACCTACTTGTAAATAGTTGTACAATCATCTTAACATCCAAACTTTGACATTATAATATTAATTTGATTTAGTATGATTATTTGATATTAAATATTCAGGTTAAAATATTTACTAATTTAACTTCTACAATTTTTTACCTGACCTCCGTGCTAAAAAAATGTGTGTTAAAATGTATCTGAATTAACTTTCTTTATAGGATTCTTTGTAGTTATTATATTATTTATTGTACACACAAATAACCACTTACAAAAACGTAAATTATATGAAATGTACAAAAGCAAGTTTAACCCTAAAAAAGATTTTTCTTCCAGCAAACATTGAGTTAGAGAGAGGTAACTGTAGAGGTAGGATCGTGTACAGAAGAAAATAATGAACCAGAAAAATACTTATTATAAAACACCGAAAACATCATAAATGCAAGGTAAACAAAATAATAAGTATGAACCGTAATTTCACATGTGTTCATACACACACACCACAGCAATATTATGCTCTACCTTACTTACTCGTAACTCTTTGTACTCGTATGTAACTATTCTCAGTATTTTCGCCCACTTACCATAGCATTTGTATAAAACTCATGATATCTAGATCCGTTAGAACTTTCGTTTGTATACGAAGAAAGTATCCTTTTCAATTTCAACCTTATAATAATGTATCAAGGCTGATGTAAGTTTTGCTTTTTGTGGGTAATCTGAATGTCGAGCACGACGGTTGATTAGAAATTGCCACTGATGTCACACTGGTATCGTGTCTGTAGATGGATGAGTCTGGCCAATTATGGTTCAGCATTTAAGCCTGTTTATTTTGCTCACTAACAAAATAAACGGACGATCAAATCTAAGTATTGATTATGACGACGGATTCCTATGAAAACATAGGTAAAAGTTTTGATTAGAACCTAACCACCTGTTATTATGTTGGTGAACTCGGGCCTTTTTAAACGGTTTAAAGATACTCTTAACAATTAATTTGAAAATTAGAAACAATAATTAGTACGTAATTCTTGAGCTATCCTACTAGTGTTATAAACGTGAAAGTTTGTGAGGATGGATGTAAGTTACTCTTTCACGCAAAAACTACTGAAAGTATTTTGATGAAACTTTACAGTAATATAGCTTAAACATAATAATAACGCATAGGCTATTTTTTATCTGGGTACTACGCGGACGAAACCGTGGACCGTCAATGTAAACAATGTTAGTAATTTTGACTGTACAAACAAACACGCTCACGGCTGTGTTCTCCAGGATGAAGTCCCTCAGATACATACTCTGACCGTAGATCTTTGAAGATACCGAGTAGGGAATAGTCAGAAGCACGGCCAAACATTATATTTGGCATACCGAGTCCGTCACCGGTTATTGGGACACTAACCAATGGCACATGCCTTCGAATATTTGGATCTAGAGCATGCCGATTTCCTCATAATGTTTTTCTTCACCGTTTAGAGCACATATATTTTTCGAGTGGAAAAATCCATTGGTGTACGACCGGGTTCAAACCCACCACCTCCATAATGGAAGAAGAGTACCGCCCACAAGGCCAATACGGCGAACAGAGCCGTAACAGCCATAACGTGTTATTAGCTGTAACAGAGAATATATAAAAAATAAATTAAGCTGTCACCTTATCTAAAAATGTTTCATAATCTATCAATGCCTTAAAGCATTTAGGCATGAATGGGGCCTTGTTTATAGTGGTAGTTATTTGGTTATCTTTGAAATCGGTCTGAGGGCAGCCACAGAGAAAAATATATAATACTAGTTGTTGCCCGCGGCTTCGCACGCGTGGTATGTTAATAAAAGTAGCATATGACCGTCTCCAGGCTTCAAACTATGCCCATCAACTTTTGAATGAATCGAACCAAGGATTACAATTTATACAAAGTTTAGAACTCAATTGCACACCCCCAAAGAGTAGTTTTGAAAAAATAAAAAATACGTGTTTCATTATATATTTTATAGTTAATACAGAGTTTTGAGCGAATCAAACATATTTTGTAAAATATTTTGACTAAGCAACAATAAGCTAAAAGATCTGACATTATTTATGTATGTTATATTATTATTCTATTTAATCACTTTTTTTGACAATGCTCCTATCCAGCAGAAACATTCCATAATAATTACTGACATGTAACCCAATAAATTTAACATTATGTACTTGACAATGGCCTTTACACCAGCAAATGTTATTTATTATTACTTGTTAATTTTTTTGTTTAACTTATTAAACAAAAAAATTAACAAGGCCTACCTACATTTTTTTTTGACAATGCTCCTTTGCAGCAGTAATTTAATATAATTATGTAAACATTCATAGGTATGTAAGTAAAATACTTGCCTGTTTCTAGCACCATTCTAAGTAGTAAGTTTTCGACGTAACCAAGTGTACTCTATATTCCCATGGTTAAAAATAAATGAGTATGAGTATGAGTATACTGTAATAGTTGCATTTTAGGGGCAGCCTAAAATGCAAAGCGAAGCTAGTCTCTGAAAGAGAACTCTGTAATCCATCATCCATTGAGCTCGTTAAGTAAATCTGTCCACTAGATGCTACCAGTAATGTCAGCCTAGTGGGCTGTATTCGACTTTCGATCTGGAGATTGTGGGTTAACTGATTGTGCACCAATAGATGCACACGCGCTCAAAACGGTGGAAAAAAAACATCGTTTCGAAACATCTTAGACCTAAAAGTTCGAAATCATATTATATTATGTCATCGGTAAGTGTTCTATTAACGGCAGCAATGAGCTTGCAACCTGCCACGCAGAATGATAACCTCTATTCAAAAATGTAGACATTGGCCTCGATTCTGTAGTACACTAACTAAACTAAATTTAAACTGTCGCACTCTTTTACTGATAGTGCAAGAAAGAAAGAGATAGCTACAATTTTAGCTGTCAAATTAGTCAGATTTAAGTTTTCCATTCAAATTTAGTCATAATATCAAAACATGCTGACTATAAACACGAAGAAAAGCGGCACGTAAACTGATTTGACAGCACTAAAATTTTAGCTATCTCTTTCTTTCTTTCACTATCAGTAAAAGAGAGCGACAGTTTAAATTAAGTTTAGTTAGTGTACTACAGAATCGAGGCCATTGCCTCCATAATGGGGTGTGTCCATCATAGAGTAAAATGGACGTGTTTATTTTTTACTGCAGTCAAGCTCTTACGAATTCCTTTGCGACATGAAGTTATTTCCTTGAATCTACATAATTCGAGAATTTATACGCTTAACATGAAAATACTCTTATAATTTATTTTATTAAATCACGAAGAAAGACCATAATTATCGTGTCTATCTCAAACCGCACCAATTTACGTAACTTATCATTGTCATAAAGTAAGTTGCACTTTCTTTATTACAGACAAAGTTTGTTTCTTTCTGTTGACAAAGTTTGTTCATTTCAAATTCAACAGAGAAAACAAAACACTGTTAAGCTAAAATACTGTTCAAAATCTTTATAAAAAAGGCCCTAAATTCGTAGGTATGTCTTGTTAGAGGTACAGTATTATACAGTTATAGTCGGTTTTGTAGAGGGAATACCTGTCGCCGAAACATACAAATCAAACAAATAACGCAAAGAGTTTCAATATCTATTTAAGTCAGTGTGTCTGAAGTCATCGTGCGTTGCTTTTGCGTGGTCTAGTCTTACGCAGCGGTCTACCCTGGACGAAAATCTTCGAAATTAGAGCCCGGTCAAACTGATGCAGTGGCAAATAGGTGTCATGTAGTTGTCGAAGTTTACGAGAATGTCTTGGTTGCCACCACCACCGCCACCGCCATTGCTGCCACCGCGTCACTTTGCCCGGGACACGACTTGTCTCCTTCATGCTCCGGTAGATGTCCTTAACGAACGCATATGAATAATTATCTACGTGTATTAGAACCCGATTATAAGATTGAGTTGTATTCAACTAGGAAAATTATGAGGACCTTTGATATTTAATTTTGTACAAACACTGTTTGAATTTTGATACGGCACCTTTTTCAACGGCACCTTTTCTTTACGTTACTTGAGTATACCCAGATAACGTAAAGAAGCGGGTACATTATGGACCTTTTCACTAGGTACTAATAACTAAAGAATAAAAAATTGACAAGTAATAAAGTCTCTCTATCCAAAAGTTATGTGGAAGAGATCGCTTCTAAGCGATAAAACCCCTTATTGTATATTCTTTATAATAACATTTTGATATTATGTTATTTGTTTAAGGTGTACAATAAAGTATTTTCATTCAATCATTCATTCAAAGTCCGTTTTCGGTTGGCAACTTTGAAGAGAGAAAAAATAAGCGAATAAGGAAGTTCTGTGAAGTTTTGTTAAGTAATTTTAAAATATCTAGACCAGAATTTACTTCGCACCTTATTACGATCGTGATCTCAAACGGAACATTATCAACAACAATAAAACATTCTAATAGAATTTCCCAAATGTCAGATACAAATTAAACGATACGACTACAAAGACCTTCGATACTGTTTTACAAACAAATTTACCTTGTACTTACATAATTGTGCCAATCACTCACAAAGTATGTCGAACTGTGACGTTATTGGGTATTTTATAAAGTACTTTCATTTAATATTTGCAATTTAATCGATTGGCAACCAATATCGCAATTCTATTGACAATACTTTGTCGAAACTACTAGAATATTCCCATCTACAAATTTTATGAATTGCAAAATCCTACTTCCTACTAATATTATAAATGCGAAAGTTTGTGAGCATGGATGATGACTCTTTCGCGCAAAAACTACTGAACGGATTTAAATGAAACTTTACAGAAATATAGTTTACATATCAGAATAACACATAGGCTACTTTTTGTCGGGTTACCACGCGGGCGAAGCCGTGGGCAGAAGCTGGTAAATTAATAAATTTGTACCTTAGCAAATTTCAATAAATAAATTCACTTCCACCATTCATTGAACTTTCTTGGTCACCTTTCGTCAATTCATTAACCAAATCAATTATGATTGAGCGAGTTTGTATAAGATTTACTATTAAATGCTAGTATTAGTTTAAATTAGGATTTACTATTTAGATTTACTATTTAATGTATATGCTAGCGCATTGATAGTGGTTGCCATTTTCCAGACGAATTCCTTCATAGGGGCCTTGCTATTTAGCAACAATAATTTATGATCAAGCGTTCCGCCACTAAAAAATTTTTAGGCGCATACACTGTTGTCATATATTTGAATACAATGATGTACCTGCGAGCATACCTGCTTGTTTCGATGTTGATAGCATCAACATTTCTATTAACAAACAATACACGAGGATAATGTGCAAATAAAGAGAGTAATGTGTTTTGTCATTCCGTGGGAAGTTTATGAGCAATAGTATGGTACTGCGATATCCATTAGGGCTGCCAAAAACATTTAATTTGTCAATGATCATTACAATTGCCGGGTCGATCTGCACCCTTTATATCAGATAGATAGATTGAAAATGTTTTAATGCTTAAGATAAAACAAATACATAAGAGATATTAATTAACATAAAAATATCTAACTAAAATAAATAAAGTAAACTACGAGTACATACTAATTAAACACATATATAAAAAAATATTTAAATATATTTTTATTAACAATTTATAATATGCATTTCATCGCATGCAATCTAAACACGTATGCGACTTATTACAAAATGTACAGGTTTTGTAAATTGACATGTGGAGCATTTGCCCGCCTTCACTATAAATTGATTGTTTGCATAATGTAAAAAGGCTCGAAGGATGGAGATTGTTGTAGAAAAAGAAACCACCTTGAAATTGTCTTATGTACAAAATGGTATCTTTTTTATTTTATTATAGATTAATATTAGGCAAGAATTTGACCACAATCTCACCTGATGAAAAGACGTTTTGATATGGTCGAGGATGTTGCATGCTGCAATTGATGACGCTAAGATTACATTTATTGGGGAAGACAGCCGCCAGCAACGAGCTTCATTCTTTTAGGTACTGCACTGAAAATGAAAGTAGACTTCAACCGCATTGTACGAAAACGTGGGAATTCTACTATAAAAGGGTGACACATTCCTACATTGCCGAGCGTCTGGTAGCACAATTATGAAATATAGGGATGCCGGAATTTGGTTGTGAAGTTCGAAATAAATTCGGAAAAATATAGTTAGCCGAACCATTCCCTACGTACCAACGACACAACATCTAAATCGAGTAATTATATACAAATGTGTTGAATTAAAAACGTCCTTATTATTTTGAAGGCTGTAAAAAGCGCTAAGTACCTTAAATTACCTCGATTTACCCCAAATTTTGCTGCGAGCAACCCTAGTTTACGGTCCAAATCTCACAAATGCAGGGTAATATCACGCGCACGAGTTTACATTCTTGAGTGTTGTAATCGAAAAAGGTAGGTTCAGGTCACCACGTTGACACTGATCTTAGATAGTACTGATACTGCTCTGCTTAGATAAATATTTGGTTGTGTATGAAAATAATTATTATTGAAAAATATTGCGAAAAACTTTATCTCTAGAAAATTATTCATGTCTATCCAAAAACTGTGTTCTGTCTATTTGTATATTTCAGCCAAATCAGATGCACTCGATGAAATGATATGAGCAAGTAAATACTTAATTATATTAATTCACACCTAGCCAGTTTGTAGTACAATCAAATTTGAATACTTAACTATTTTTTAAAGTATTCATTTTTAACATGCTTGCTGGCATCGGACCTGTTGGCTCAGTCGAAGTGCTCCTACACGTACGAAGGGAAGGTTGTAGATTCAATCTTCACCTGGGTTAGTATTTTTAAGATATCATAAACTTTAAGATTATACAAAATATAGAAGGGATATAGGGCTCTGTATCCGAGCCCAACCTCTAGCCCAAGCTGACTATCGAATTTACTAGGTGTTCGATTGAAAAAGTTCCAACTTGATAAGAAATGTACGTAGCTTTCTTGCCTTCCTTTCCTGGCTTGATCGCGGAAGAACAGGCAGTAAATAAAATCGACGATTTTAATGATTAAATGAATTTTGACATTGACTTTGATTTTAATGAATCTGGAAAGGTAGCGGTGCGGGCCCTCTCAAACCCTGGTTTTTATTACCACAGGATGGAAGGCCCTTCACAGTACTATTTAAATCACACACTAAAGATGACTTTTATTTGCGACATAAGGATACTATGCGTTTTCCATTATAGATTCTATGTCCGCTTGTTTTTTCATCTGTTAATATTTCTATCCGAATCGACTTATATGGTTTTTCGTAATCACTTGTATTTCATCACAGTTCTTTGTTCACGCCACTTATATTGGATCTTCTTTATTTCCCATTTTCACATTTATTCCAAATTTCTCGCAAATATCTTTGTCTTACTTCTAACGTTCACACTAGCATCTACGCATCGCATCGGCAGTCTACGGTCGACCTACATATATTGATAGGGGATGGTCGCGAACGAATTTTCCACTCATCTGAAAACCGTGTTAACTAAACTACCTACCTACCTAATCAATATGATCAGCGATGTTTTCCCCCCTTTACGACACCTATCTATATTATAAACAACCCATAGCATCGCGTCTCCTCCTGACGCGACCGCCCCACGTCTCCTGTCGTGAACAGACAGCTATAAGGCCGCTCCTACAATCTAGAAGAAAGATTAGAAGAAATGCCGTGAAGAAAAGCTACCAGGCTTTCGATGACCTTGACCACAACCACCAAGGCGAAGGAAACGGACCTTTAGGAGGACGGCCACGGTCCTGCTTCGAGATGATCGTAGCTTGCTAAATGCAGTGCTTTAGGAGACGAAGGTCAGTCTTTTGCCCATTCAATCTCTTCCCATATTTTGTTTTCCGCAAGTAGAGTCGCGCTTGGCAACAATGCCGAAACATTATTAGATACGTTTTATTGCTAAGTTACTAAGGGGCGCTTAAATCAAAGCAATACGGGTTTTTTTATTTGTTAAAATTAGCTTGAACTTGAAATACATTATAGTATCATACCACATGTTCACTTCTCAAAATGTTCAAGGAGTAAACAATCATGCTCTGATTTAATACTTATAAAATAATTCAAAGCCATTCATCATATAAAATCATGACAAATTAAGTTACCAAAATGGTAACAAGATAAATAATACAATACATTACACGTCAAAACATGGAATGCTCGATTTTTTTCTCAAATGTAACCGGACATGACGTTGACATGACCTAGGCCGTGCCCCAGTTAAGCCTCTTATTCACCAGGCGGCAAAATGTCCCACGACACGTGTCACTAGAAATGTCTGGCGACTTCACCCGACATCGTACGACAAGTCTGGCAACATTACGAAAAAGGCCGTTAGACAAGATGTCGGGTGAAGTCGACCGATGTCACCCATCATTTCTAGCGATATGTGTCGCGAGACATTTGTCCCCTAGTGAATACGAGGCTTTAAACAATACTTTGTTTCTGTATAGGAACATATAATAGCATATAGATACTGAGATAATGGGTAAATGTGTAAACACGCTGTCTTAAACCTCCGGTTCTGTGATTAATTACATAAATTATTATAAAATTATTGACGTGTTTAAAATGGATTTCCTTTGTGGCTGTGGGAAGTGTTACCTATTGGTACAATTTTACGTAGGAGTTGTAATTGGATACCCTGGATCCCTACTCTTTATCCGGTATGGATCCGTATATGTGTTTGTTACCAAAATATGTACTTATATCTCCAAATCGGCTAAACTAACAATGCGGTAGTTTGCAACAGATTTTTAATCTTCAAAGATGGTTCATAAATAGATTTTATTGTCACAAGCCACTAGAAGGTGCTACAATCGATGATAATATTAAAAACGTTAATGTGGGATTGGGTGTTTTATATGTATAATATTTATGTATTTACAAAAAAGTATAATAGTATCAGTCATGTAGTTTCCATAATACTTACAAGTTCTCCTTAGTTTGGGACTAGATGATTTTACACACTAGCTGTGTGTAAAACGACCAGCATAATTATGATCGTAACAAAAAAATCGTCGTCATCATTTTGTATCGACTTCAAAAAGGTTTTTAAATGGCATGTAAATCATCACATGTTTATCTTCAAGCATGGATCTTCTGATCCATCCTTGAAGATAAACAAAACGATTTAATTACAATGCAATAAGCTGTTTCGGAGGTAAATGGTAACTGATAGACAAGCAAACAATATTTTAATGGTACTAGAGCCAAATTTTAGTTATGTAAATATTTACATAACTAAAATTTGGCTCTAGTGAGCCTGGTGAAATAAAGATTTACGATTTATGATTCCTGTCATTGCGGGTAAAAGTTCACGCGTGAAAGCAAAATCCTACTACTATTATAACCGCGAAAGTTTGTGAGGATGGATGTTTGTTACTTTTTTCACCCAAAAACTACTAAACGGATTAAGATGAATATTTACAGTAATATAGTTTATACATCAGAATAACATATAGACTTTTAACACATAGATCCGGGTACCAAGGGGCGAAGCCGTGAGCAGAGGCTAATTAATTTATGATCTCAATTAGTCAGTAAAAGTTGGCCTATACATTCCAACAGATTTTGATAACATGCATAATATATATTGCTTTATAATTCAATTCTGATCGGTTTAGTTGGTGCGTCAAGCAACGCAAGATAAAGTATTTTATAATAACCGCAGCTAAATGAATGCTAGTCAGCAACTTAACGCATGTCTGAGCACGCCCTTCTTTTCAACTAATTACTACGTCACGCCCTTTGATTGTGGCCCTCATCTATGTTGCATGTAGTACACGGCATATGAATACACATGAGTTGACGACTAGGACACAATTTGTTTGCGTTATGGGAACATTAGTTAACAGATTCAGATAAAAGTTACACAGAATACTGGTAAAAGTTACAGAATAAAATTATAGGTTAGTAAATGTATATCTACTAGCAGCGCCCCGCGATTTCACCCGCGTAAGTTTAGATTCCGTGGGAATATTGGGATAAAGAGTAAAAAAGTAATTAAGTGTTCAAAAGTAACAGCTATAGGTAACAGCTATATACATATCAAGCTTCATCGCAACTTTTGTTTACACCGGCGATCTAATTAATTTTAGAACAGCTGCTATTGTGACTTAACTATGATAGTTAGATATATTATTTTGATGATTTTTATGTCGGTATTAATAAATACTTTAATCGTGTAGTGCATAATTTTTATGTATATCAATAGTTTTCTGAGGCGCATGCCAAATATTAAATTTTATAGACAAAATTTTGCTACTTTGGGTTACATTATTGCAATTTTTTTAAGGATCTCTAATTTTTTTCTAAATAAATTATAAATAATTTAGCTTTATATTGTTGAATCAATGGTTATAATCGGTCTAGTAGTTTCGGAGCCTATTCGGTACAAACATTAAGTTGAAGTATACAAATAGTATATCTTTACCTAATGAAAATAGACAAATATAACGTTACATTTCGAAAGCGCACTTTGTCTAGATTGTCAATACATAAATATTGAACATAAAAAACAACCAATCCGAGGAAAATATTTGAATATCATACAAAAAATCCGCAACCTGCGTCTCAGGCGGGCCTTCGCCCACTGCGCCACAGGGGTCGTCAAAATAGATTATTGTTATTATTTTTTAGGAATGAACTACTTATGTATGTATTATTGTATAATTCTTTTGTGATCTAGTTCATTTAAAAGCATTTGGTATGATAGTCTGCTTCAGCGCATAGTTATATGCGTGGACTATAATGATTGTTCAAATGGCTTATATTATGTTTCATGTATGAGCAGGTATTACATACAATTTGTAGTAACCATTTGCTGAGCCGGATATTTTGCAACAAAACTTAGTCATTTCAACTAAAGGAAATAGTTGGAATTATGGTGGACTTATCATAATTTATTCATACGTTTTTGTAAAAAAAAATTGTATCTTGTAAACATTATTTTTGGCACTTGTATTTTTAGGGATATTGTCTAAAGATAATGGACTTTTTTGCGTTATTTTTACGTTTTTAGATTTTTATAACCTCTTCATTTACAATAAAAAATCGTTTGAAAAACATGCAATCATACACCAATAAAGTAAGACTGATATACAGATTTGACTAATTTGACATTCATTATTAGGTAATTAAAAGGTTCAGAGTTTTATCTGAAAGTCATTAAATATTTTATAGATTTATCTAAAACTGCACTCTGATTGGCTTTTAATAGGTAGGGTTTTAATTAAAAATTATGCCCATTAAAATATTTAAACATCCGGTTAACCTCCAGTTAGCCTTGCACAGCGGTTACTTTCTACTAGTCGCCAATGTCCGCTTAAAAGTAATATGATTTTTAGCCGCTTTAAAAGAAGGTAGGTAGATTTTATTCAGGGCAGTGCATTTTTTTGTAAAAACAAAATACCGATAACTCCATTATAGTTGGTCCTTCTAGAATAGGTTTTTTCTTTATTATGTAAGGGATAATCTGTTATCATTTTCATCATAGTTCCTGATACTCATAAGTCATGACACAGGTGGTCCTAGTGTGATCTACATCTACATCTACCAGGTGCCTGTTAGATGTTAAAAAAATATTTATTTTTCGAAATCAGCTTTTGTAAGGGTAAATAATTTTTCTCGTATGTAGCTGGATCATCATCAGCCTATATTAGTCCGCTGCTGGACATAGGCCTCCCCTAATGAGCGCCATAGCGCCCTGTCTTCAGCTTGTCGCATCTGCCTGCAGTATTTCGCAGATCGTCATCCCACCTGGCCGGAGGGCGACCTATACCTCGTTTGCCGAGTCGCGGTCTCCACTCAAGAACACGTTTACCCCAGCGGTTATCGGTTCTTCGCGAGATATGACCGGCGCACTGCCACTTCAGCTTGCTAATTCGTTGAGCTATGTCGATAACTTTGGTTCTCTGACGGATGTATTCGTTACGAATCCTATACTTCAGAGAGACTCCTAGCATAGCTCTTTCCATAGCTCGCTGAGCGACTTTGAACTGGCGGACCAGCCCTATCGTGAGTGTCCACGTCTCAGCTCCGTAGGTCATGACGGGTAGGACGCACTGATTGAAAACTTTTGTTTTCAAGCATTGCGGATACGCAGCCTTATAAAGCACACGTACTATAAAATGTATTTTCTGTGCGTCAATCATTCATACCCTGGTACTTCAATTAAACTCTTATTTAACCTCTCTCTATGGTTCTGTTACAGTTACAGTTTGTTTTTTGGAGCGTTCAGCCATGAGCCCTTCACGACGCATTATTATTGCGCTTTTGCGAAAACTTTACGCACTCTCCATGTCATGGCCGCGTTATAATTTCATAAAAACTGTACCAATATTAAAACAAATTCGGTTGTTAGTTCCCCAACCTGATCTCCTCAAAGATCTTCGTACTACTTATATATCTGAAAATGTCCATAATGGGACGGTTGTGAGCCTGTTTGCTTGTTTTGTTTTGTTAGTACCAAAATTGATTGTGACCTGGAAATTGAAGTTTCTTAGATATATTTTATTGAAACGTGACGTGTTTCACGTAGGGGGCGCAGATGACTCACCTTTGCTATAATAGCCTATGCGATATTCTAGGTCTCAAACTATACCTTCCCTAATCATCCAAATCGGCCCAGCTGTTATGGAGATTATCAAACAACTAATATACAAGCATCTAAACTTTGACATTTATGATTTAGTAGGAGAACAAAGACACAAGTCGAGGATTTTTGTAGAAGAATTTTGTAGGAATAGATTTGTATTATTTATGGTGCCATTTTGGGATTCTCGACTGAGCGGGCTCGTGGGTGATGAAGACGTAGGCAGGAGACGTGAAGCATGTTACGGGATCACAATGTAATGCCTCTACAGGAATCAACGCTAACACGTCTGTGGAATCGATCGCATAAGATGCTGAAATGTTTGCTATAATGCCTGTTCGCTCAGCGCTCCCAGCGCTTACCAACTCGAAATAGCGGGCAATTTGATGAATTCAGCTAGAATTACGTCCGAGAAGAAATTTATCACTACCGCCGTAGTTATTTAAATCGCACACAATTACCTTTACTACACTCGGTTGTGAAATAAATGTAAGTATGCTACATTTTCTTTTGAATTGGCTAGATACATATACCATGACATGCATGTTTATTTTCGCTGTTTTAGAAAACGAGAGGACAAAAATAATAAACATGTAGAGCAAGTGTAAATATTAAGCACAGTCTGAGAAAATACATTGTTTGAGCTGCTTCTGACCAGCATCGAAAATGTCCTCAACTATCCCATCCCTAACATTAATTTCTTATCTCTCTGTTCAACTCGGTTTTTAGTGTTTTTTTTTTAATTACAACAAATTACATAAATAACACAGTATTAATGTAACATTATTAATCTATAAATATCCATAACAACTTTTGTCAAAAATTACCAGCATTATGAATCACATTTTTCACAGTAAAAACGAGATATTCACCATGATTTGTGAGTTTGAAACAAGTAAAACAAATAAAACGAAACAGTAATCACGCCTAATTCATTGCAGCACAGCTCTTTTCATCTGGCAATGAATCATTGTAAACGCGATCGAGGTCACGATTGCGATGCATTGGTTGCACCGGCGCGGCGCGACGCGGGCGGCGCAGTCGCACCCGAAAACTTTGCATTACATTACAAAACCGAAACTAAATGGGAAATAATGTTAATATCTCTGAGTTTCGTCAAATATGATTTCTCGTTTTTGTGTCGCTCAAAGCGTATCAAGGCCGATATGAAGCGGAATCAACCAAAAAAAAGTGTAGCAACTATTACTACTTAAAATTGCAAGAAAGTCGCGTGTGAATTTGGGAAGCGATTCTGAGCCATTGGCGGAGTGGAATGACTTTGGAGTTGAATCTAGAATGTCGCATTGCTATGTTCCTATTTTAAGGGTATGGGTGCCGGTGAATACGCAAATTCGATTTTTCACCTGTTATGACTCGGGGTCAGCGACGCGCGACGGGGTCTTCATTTTCAGACGGGGTCTTCATGATGCCACGAAGAACGGTGGACAACCGGGTGCAAAATAATCGATATATAGAGGTATAATAATAATAAAAACCTTACGAAATTTATAATACACACTACACATATGATATATGCTATATTAATACTCATTTGTTGCAAACATAACTTAGCGCGTTGTGCAAAATATCTGGTGGCAGATACAATCTGTGGTCAGTTTTTTGACACTTGACAATCAGATAGTCTATGAAACATCTATGATATATCATCGTACTCTTGTAATTATTGGCTAATTATTATTAGCTGGTCGTTAACGTTTGGTGATATGAACAAACCCATTGATGATGCCCCTGTCAACATCTCTCAGCTCCAACCCTGCCTCTTTGAAACAATACACCAGACGGCCGTTAAAGCATAATAGTCACTTATACTGTTGCGGAAATATTTTTTTAACCGTCGTGTGCATTCAAAGAACGGTTTTATGACACCTGTCGGAGAAGATACTACCGAGATATTGGAAATAATACGGTTGGTTGAACCAATAACGATATTGCCGGCTTTGTGGCATGATAGTCGATATTGCAGAAAATATCTCTGAGTGAGTTTCATATTTTTGGATTGGTCGCACCAAAGAATTTCATTATAACAACAGCGAAATCATATACATTATTATTTCTAACCACAGTGGGATAGATCGAAAGCATCGCATATTCCAGGTAATCACGTGTAAATAAACCAAAAATAATAATGACAAGAATAGTCTTGTCATTTAGCTATAGAGCTATAAATACCTTTAAGTCTAAGATTAGCGTATTTTGTTTATTTTTCGGTCAACTACCTGAAAATAATAGAACAATTTAATTGAAGTCAACAGTTCTACTGTCGCTGAATATACATTTTGAATGGCCTTTTCATGTCTCCGTTAATTTCTTGTCCTATTGTCATATCAATAGGCAGAAATAGCTTGGGCAGGACTAACTCGATGTCAGTTAGTCCGGGCCCTTCTTATACGCAATTGTTTTACGCATTCGAACATGCACTGCAAAGCAGAAATCAGCAAGTGACTAGCAGAATCAATAAATACGTCTAATTTTCAGCTCGGCTATAGCACGATCCACCTAGATATTTGTAGGTATTATTAATGTATTGGTTGCTAAACATCAGCTTACTGACCTACCTAATAAATAAATGCCTACGTAATAGATAATGTTTTGTTAATTTTATTCAATTTCACGCAACTAACCGCCATATTATTTTTCATAAAAAATCCATAATTGACTTTAGCAATGCGCATTTTGAATGAGATGTTGAGTAATTTTTTAATAAAATGCTTAAAACCCTCCATTCTCAGCTCAGAAACGGAATAATGTATTAATTTTAAAAACTGCAGTTTCGTAATTTTGCATCGGCTCATATTTTTTGCCACTGGTGTTGTTATAAGTCATAAAAATCTCCACACGCGTTTAACTAAAGCGCATAATTCTAGCTAAAAAACTGAGGTCCTAGTCTTAGCGATAATTCGCATGGAAATCACGTTAGGCGTCAGATTTTCAAAACTTTGCAATTATTAACTTGCCACTAGAAGTTAATGTTTGCAAAGTTATAAAAGCCCCGACGTGCTTCCATAGACTATTGCTGGGCCTCTGGTGACTTGTGATAAAACCACATTTCAATCGGATAAGCCAGTCCAGAGATAAATGTTAATAGACAAACATACAAACAAACAGCATTCCATCTTGGGTAAAAATTGGTGTCAACATTAATAAAAACCGAACAAGATGTCTGACATAATAGCTAATTGATTCCCACCATATTCTTCAAAAATATGGTCGATATAAGTCGTAAAACAAATGTTGTTTCCTGTATTTATGCGTCGAATGGCCCCTTTCAGATTAATATACATATTATGGGTCAGCATGTACCTATATAAAACTATCATTAATTGCTATAAGAAAACGATAAACTTACTAACCATAAACATTGCTCTTAATTGGGTTAAGTTGGTACAATCCAAGCTATATTTATGTTTTGATCAGCTATAAAACGAATGCTGTTCAAACAGGATCTACATAGATAACACTACCGTTCTCTCGTTTCGAAGCATATCTGAAATATTTCGAAGTATCTACATAGCAGTGCCATTATAGAAGCATAAGATAACAGATGGTGGTGCCCACTCTGGGTGACAACTCTTACGAGTGCTTGAGTTTTTTGCACCTATACCTTAAAAAATAGCTGGTTTAAAATAGTATTTTTAGAAATTACACGTAGTAATTTCATCGGTGAAATCTACTTACATCCAAAGAGCTGAAGATTAATGTGTATTGCAATATAGCTATCTTCTTCTAAAGCAGTTTTCCTCAATCTGAAAGATCAAATAGTTATTTTGCTTTCAATTCACTAGGTACTAGTTGTTTAAGATTTATGCGAGGACCACTTAGCTAACTTATAATCCTTCTTTATATGAAATCACTCATTAATAATAATTATTATTATTTTGGACATTTTTATCTATCCCCAAAGAAAGCAATGCTTGACTTATGGGAACTACATGACTGTTATACTACTTACATATAAAGATGCCTTTACAAAAAAGTACGTCTGTAGTTCCCACAACCCAAACTAAGCAGCGCTTGTACGAGTATAACTTTTATTTATCTGTATATTTGTAGATTCAGCGTGGCAATGCGGCCAGTATTTTGGGAACGCTTTCGTCAGGTAGTGATCTGGATCAGTTAAGCTATCTATAGATCGTTTGCAACGGTCTATCTTAATATCATTGCAAATAAAAAACTGTTTCATCTGTATTTTATGTATATACTTGTAAATAGTACTTGTATACACGTGTGAAGCTCTTTTATCTGACAGAAACATCATAGTATCGCAGAGTCTTGTCTTGCTCTTTTACCGACGTATTATAATGTGTATGTGTATTTATATATGTATATATACACGTATATTTGTAGTAAATCTGTAGGTATGTATCTTAACATATTAATTATATATATAATAGTTATTGTATTGTGTAGTTAATATTCTTTTGTTGTTATTTTATGTACACTCCCGCCATTCTCACAATCTCTTACTATCCTCTCCATCCAAAGGTTGTCTGAAAGAGATCGCTTCTAAGCGATAAGACAGCCCATTGTACTTTTTCTAGTATAAGATTTTGTGATTATGTTTTTTGCTTAAGGTGTACAATAAAGTAATTTCATTCATTCATTCATTCATAGTATAATATATGTGTGAATAAATGTTTTGATACGTCACTATATATAGAAAACACCCAGACGCGAAACAAATATTTGCACATCATACAAACATTCGTTCGGCGGTGGGAACTGAATCCGCAACCTTCTGTGTCTCTCGCTCACTGCGCCACAGAGGTCGTTTAATGGATCATTACAATGGTTCCGTCTAGACGTCCTCATCTCTATAAAATGTCTACAAAATATTATATTGACTGAATGAGCTGTTATCCACAGCCTGTAGCATTATTACTATTATCCCAATTGACCTTCATTACTATAAGTACTAATTGAACTCGCTCAATACAATTATTCTGTTATATAACCGTGGTCGGTAGTCATGCCTTTTGCACGCAGTTTTTAAGCGGGTTCTTCAGACAGCCTTGTATTGTCAATTTTAGTCTTTCACCTACATTGCAACCAAATATAGGTAGGCATAAGCAATCAAAAGTGGGTGTGGAGTATGTTCATAGTACGATAGAGACGAAATCAATTCTAGAGGTATAGTCAACAGTTGGACCACGGAAGCTGGGTTTTGTCAGTTACGCTGGGGGTAACCATAGGTAGCCTTTATATATAACAATAAGGTCTCTTTACGTTCATCAATTAGTTCTTTAACAACAACGTGGATTAAATTGAACTGGGCTGCCATAGTCGCCCACTCTACCTATCTAGTACCAGGACAAGGGATGAAAAATGACACAAAATAATGTGGCTGAGCATAGCTTAGCGCTTGGCAGGATTTTTTTTAAACATTTTTTTTCAATCTCTACTAGATTAAGGCTGCGCTTAGGCAAATCAGGTCAATCAATCGCTTAAGTAATTACGATAATTTTGCGTTAATCCGAAAGCATTGGATCGACAATAGTGCCGAATCTGACTATTAATACCTACCCCACCCCGTCTTATCTATATTATTATATTATAAAGATAAAAGATTTTTTGTTTGATTGTTTTTAACGAATAGGCTCCGAAACTACTGGACCGAGTTTAACAGTTTTTTCACCAATAGAAAGCTAAATTATCAGGAAGTAACATAGGCTATAATTTATTTTCAAAAAAATAGAGATCCTTAAGAAAATATCAATAATGTAACCCAAAGTAGCAAAATTTTGTCAATAAAATTCATTATTTGGTGTGCGCTGAGAAAACTATTGATGATACATAAAAGTTATGTACTACATGATTAAAGTACTAAATTCTTATTCTTATTCTTTATTGTACACACAGATAATACAGACAAAAGACTTACATATAGGACATGTACAAAGGCGAGCTTAACCCTAACAAGAGTTTTCTTCCAGCAAACCTTTGAGGATAGGGACAGCTGATAAATAGCGGTGGGTACGTGTACACAAACGGGAAAAAAATATACAATAATAGCACACATTTTCATATAATATAATACATAAATAGGTACATAGTATAAATATATACAAATACATAAATATATATATATATATAACTCAAATTATACATACATACAATTTATACATATTAAGTATTCACAAGGAGAGGTAGTACTCTTTAACTCTAAGCTTGAAGATGCTCAGCGATGGACTGGCGCGGACAGAGTGGGGAAGAGCATTCCACAGTTTTACAGCGTGTACAGTGAAAGAACCACCATAACAGCTGGAAGAATGAGAAGGAGTTTTAAGAAGGGATATAGCTGTCCTGCAAGGCACATCACGCGGGATTAAAAATGCAAAGCGCTCACGGAGGTAAGAAGGAGACAGAGGATTGTAGAGAACATTGAAGAGAAAAGTAAGGACGTGAAAATCACGTCGGCGACGAATAGGGAGCCATTTTAATTTAATTCTGAAATAATGTTAATTTAATGTGACTAAAGTACATTACCTACAAAAAAGTCTTCCAAAAAATATATCTAACTATCATAGTTAAGTCACAATAGCAGCTTTTGTGTTCTAAAATTTAATAAGATCACCGGTAGAAACAAATGTTGGTTACATTCGTATCGTAGTATCAATTCTTATTGAAATAAATAGTTTTATCATCAAGGGTATTTATATAGCAGTCAAATACTTTACTGTTACTTTTTATCCCGATATTCCCGAGGAATCGAAACTTACGCGGGTGAAATCGCGGGGCGCAGCTAGTTGAGTACAAAGATGTAATAAACATAACCCATGTTTGATATATAATATATATTTATTAACACTTTTTTGTGCAGGTACAGATAAGTAGAAAAAGTGATAAAAAAATCATGCCAAGCAGTGTTCAGGCAGAACCCGGTCAGCAAAATATATTAACCTGTTTTTTTCAGTCCCTTGTGTAATCATCATGAAGCGGGCGAAAAAGGTTGTTGAAATGTTGTAACATTTTGCATCAATGTACCGTACCTATTGATCGACACACCACCGCCACTGTTAAAGTAGCCACGCCAGTTGGCGCGGGCCTTAATAAAATACTAGGGAATTAATAAAATAATTGTTTGGTGTGTAATTATAGACAATAAGATATGTTAATCAAGATATGAGTTTCCCTGCATTTGAGTAAAAAAATAACCTTGCAAGGTTACATTCGACCAGTGTAGGTTGTTGGCCTCCTCAGAAGTTAAATAGTTGTGATAGCGGATTTTCCGATTCCTGATTTACCTATAAGTCATCGTGAAATAGCTCCTTTTGAAGTCAAATGACGTAGTAGGTAATTCTTTTACGTAGTATTAATTTTAATAACGGTATTTCACGCTATCTTGTAGGTATCGTTTCGTTTCATCACATAAGCAGTTCGTCACAACAACTTACTCAGTTTGTCAATGTTCCTTTTGTCACGATTAGCACATACATTAATTTAGGAAGGATATTTGAGAAAAATATGTGTAGTCTAAAAAAAAAAAAAATCTTAATAGCTTCTCATGTCTCACCCGTGTTAAGAAGTTTAAGGATATGTCATTTCTACGAAAATATTTTTTATGATTATATTATAACTAGACTCTGCCCATCGCTTCGCCTGTATGGTACCCGGATAAAAAGTAGCCTATGTGTTATTCTGATGTATAAGCTATATTACTGCAAAGTTTCATAAAAATCTGTTCAGTAGTTTTTGCGTGAAAGAGTAACACATCCATCCTCACAAACTTTCACAATTATAATAGTATAAGTAATACATATAATATGTGAGAATACAAACGTCATTATTCAAACGGGGCTCACAAATGGGGAAAGGCGTATTCAAGTGGGTGAGCTGCTTTTGTAAAACTGGAAGAAACAATATTCACTAATGTCTTATGACCAGGATGTACAACCAATATGTTCTTATTATTCTCACTTATGGAGCCGAAACATGGCACCAAATAAATGAGCACATGTATACTATTAAAGTTGTGGAAAGAAGTCATGGAGCGGGTTATGCTAGGAATCCATCTTGTGGACCATATACATCGAAATTAGACGTCACACTAATGATGAGGATGTAGGTATACGAACTGCGAGGCTCAAGTGGAGATGGGCAGGACACTTGGCAAGGTCACAGGGTCCCTGTGACCTGGATCACAGATGGGCCAAAGCAGTCAAGGAATGATGAACAATAGTGTGCAGCGGCCTTAAGGCACGCCACCTGTCCGTAGTCGACATTGTAAGGGCAGCAGGTGAGAAGTGGATCCGGCCGGCCCATCCCGCCAGGAGTGGTATTACACCAGAAGAGGCCTTTACTAAGCAGCGGGTGCATCCAGCTGATTAGATAGACCTTATACCCATCTGATAATATATTACCACTATATCATCACATGGATATATTGTGATACCACTGCAGCATAGAGTGCCCTCCTTAGCGCTGGTGAGTGCAATACTCGCGTATTGCACTCTTCTGTAATTTACTGTTTTTTTTATTGTTTGTCTTTCTTTTCATTTGTACTTGTCTGTGCTGAATCGTATGTATTGAATAAAAACTATCTATCTATATTATTCTATGACGACCTCTGTGGCGCATTGGGCGAAAGCCCGCCAGAGACGCAGAAGGTTGTGGGTTCGATTCCCGCTGCGGGATTTTTTTTGTATAATCTGCAAATATTTGTCACGGGTCTGGGTGTTTTCTATGTATTTACAAAAAAAAAATTATATTATTAGCAGATCAGTCATGTAGCTTCCGTAATACAAGCTCTGCTTAGTTTGGGGCTAGATGATGCCGTGTGAAAAATTACCAGCATTATTTATTTATTAGGTACAGCAAAAACATTTAGCGGATGCGCTGGCGGCGACCAAAGTGAATTTTAAAAGAACATCACACTAAGATCTCATATTTATTTATCTTCCATCTTTCATTAACATCACGTGGTACAATAATAAGCTCGTTTTGAATATAAAATATTATGACATTGTGAGAGAGGTCCCACACAGAAAATACAACTTTGTTAAAAGATTGTTATGATAAATTTCTAAATGAAACTTTTTAAAGAGAAATTCTTTCAATGCAAATCAGTACTTACGTGGGAATTTTGGCAATTTCTCGTTGATAATGAGAATAATGTCCGCTGCTTAGGCAAAGACTTTAGACGACGTGTCTTTCATAGAAATCTGTAGTCAAAGTGAAGTCATGCCCGTGTCTTCGCTTAAACGACAGACATTAGTTGTTTGGATAGAAATTGTAATTACATCTGAACATAAATCTTTTCTGTTTGATTTTTTGTACAAACCTGGCAGGTATTGATTGTACGTTTAATTATTTGCAACATACTATGATAAAAAAGACAGTACAGTCAAAGTAAATAAAATATTATACGTAGTCTAGGTATATGTATTTGGACTATTAAATATGATACAAAAATGCATAAAGTACGACTAGCCTGTGTATATTGAAAGAGGCGGATATCTGTAGGTACAACTTGAGTGATTCGGTTAATTATATTGGACACAATGAAGTAGAAATCAAATAAAACGACCGCCGAATTACGTAAGCATCCGATCCATCAATGTATTTTGTGGACTCCATCGCACACGTAATTTAAAGTGATCGATACGCACTTGTTTGTTTTATTTTGCGTGAGAAAGTGTTACAAAACCTTACACACAAGGAACTTACTGACATTATTTTTATGAATAATGAAATGAATACCATCAATTTCAAATCAAATCAAATTAAAGTATAACTTTATAACTATATTGCGAATATGGGTGTGTATGTATAAAGATGTTAATATCGTATCACCACAAACAACTTTCTAGCATGCAAATATAGTCTTAAATCTACCCATTAGTCAAGTAAACAAAAAAAGAGAGTCATTGAATTTCATATTAACCTATTGATGAACCGATGCAATTTAATTGTAATAAAATATGTACTATTAAAACAAGATTAAAATATCTATGACATTTGTCATTGATTGAGTCATCTCAAAAATCTTAATAATCATTAATACTATTAATACAATTTTTCTAATTTATATAAATGGCCTTTGTGATTACATACTACCTAACGCTAAAATCATTACATTTGCGGATGATACTGTAATCATCTTTAAAGGCAAAACCTGGAATGACGTCCGTAAGACAGCTGAAAGTGGTATGCAAAAAGTCATTGATTGGCTAAATAACAACCTACTCACACTCAATCTAGATAAAACAAAGTATATACCTTTTTCAATTTATAGCAATAGTCAACCTAAAGCAAATTTTATAATTAATGCTTACACCTGCTCACTTATTGGGTCTACTAACTGCAAATGCTACTCTCTCTCTGCCACAGACAATATAAAATACCTGGGAATAATAATTGACAGTAATCTAAACTGGAATAAACATATTGAAAACCTTAAATCACGAATTAGAAAGCTCATTCCTATTTATAAAAAAATCCGTCACTTGAGGGAAAATAATACCAGTAAAACGGTTTATCTTACGCTATGCCAATCGCTCATAACATATGGTATTTCAGTCTGGGGTGGTGCAACAAAGACAACCATGTTAAAACTCGAACGAACTCAGCGGTCAATCCTAAAAGCTCTCAACTTTAAGCCTTTTAGATTCCCAACAATGAAGCTTTACAATGAAACTCAACTTCTAAATGTGCGCCAGTTGTTTATAAAAACCATTGTCTTAAAGCAACACAAGTTTCCTCGGCGAACCGATAATATAGACAGTAGACGAGCTCACGATGCATTCACGGTTCCTGCATGCAGAACAACATTTGCTCAGCGTTTTTTGTACTTCCTGGCACCTTATCTTTACAACCGCATAAACAAAGTCTTTCCCATAACTAATAAATCTAAATTTATTTGTGCAAGAGCTATTGAAACTTTCCTTCACAAATTAAACTACTATGAAACTGAAAACTTACTCTCTGTTCTTAAATAACAATGTATAATATATATAAATATATATATAATTATATTTTTAACTTGGCTTGTATGTACTTATGTATTCCCAATTATATATCATAATTTAAGTTAGTGTTAGTTAAAGCATAACTTAATTATTAAGAATTAAATTAATAAATGCATCTACATATAGATATATAGTTGATAGTATAGGTATTAGGTATATCACAGTGATTTCGACATTTGTGTAAAATTATATGAATGCTCGATTGCTCCACTTAATATAAGACATGTTATGGAGGTTTGAAGCATGTACCCTGCCGTAACACAGTTAAATCTAGCACGGAGGGTACGGTTTTGTAACTACATACTTATTTTAATAATAACCTGTAGTAATTTATAAAAAAATAAAGACCAGAGCAATCATAATATACTAGTAATGTCTCTAGTTTATAAGTTACTCACTGTATTAGTTAAGTTGCAAAGAATTTAGTTTCATCTGAAATTGAAATAAATTATCTTTATCTTTATCTTTTCATGAATTAGTTTTATAACTTGCTTCTTAAAAATATTGAGAAGCTGTTTCGATAACATTAATAGGTAAAAGGTTATATATTCTTGGAGCCATACAAAATATACTCTTGCTTAGTTGCGATGTTTTACTGTGACAGCAACATATTATATGCTTATGGCGTTTGCTATGAAAAGTTGTATATACATAGATGTATATTTTTTCTTACGAAAAGGACAACCTCAAGTATATGTATACTTGAGTATATGTATATTGCCATGTGGCAATATTAATATTTTAACTCACTGAAATGTGGTTTGCAGCTGTCGGTCTGCTTCAGCTTGCCTATTGTAAGTACCGACATTTTATATAACAATTAAATCTTAGCTCAATTCGATTAGTGATTAAAAAGCCATTTTATTGTTGAATCACTCAGCAGGCTACCAGTAAGAAATGTATATGATCTGCAAATTAGAAACAAACCGAGTAGTCGTGTAGGATAAGACGTGAAAGAATATAGATACGTAACAGTTATCTTGGCTCATTTTAAATTTCACTCCAACATACAGACAAATTTATTTAATTTTTCCCCTTTTTACCTATTCTCAAGGAAAACAAAAATAGGAAACAAAATGTTAAATAGTTTTTTTTACAATTGTCATACCTGTTTAAAACAAATCACAGTTTGCGCAACCTATTTTTTTGTGGTCAAGTTCTTGATCTAATAAGATCTAAACACGCTATAAATTAAATTTTGATATAATCTAATGGCTTTATGTCAGTTATTCAACCGTGTCCGCCTATAAATCATGGTTATGCATTCATTAAATTCATTCATTTTCATAACGCCAAGCTAATAAAATAATATGTTAAGATCCGGCTCGGCTATGAATATTTTTTTCAGAAAGTAACTTTAACAGGTCACCCATTTATAAATTAAAGTGGTATCTGACGCACACTAAGTTAATAATGATACATAACTCGTCATTATTTTAAAGTCTGTATTTTGATGGCAGGTGAAGTTTCAGACATTGTAGTTTTTATTGAATATTCTGTATTTTTAATTGATCTAATATTGATCTAATTCTTTTCGTATAATATGAAAAATATTATATTATTTATTTGTGTTTAGTATCGTGTAATGTACGTCTTTTTTTATATATACAGTGGTGGTCATATAATTAGAAACACCAACCCTGTCTTCTATTTTCATTACAAATTAACATCATAACTAATTTTTAACGTGCCATTGAGGGCTCCTACGTATTTATATTGATGTATCGGTTCTTTTAAAGTATTACTATACGAGTTTAGTAATAACAAACAACAATTTTGATATAAAAATATAACATTTTAATAAAAAGTCTATTAAAATACATGGACTAAAGTGGACAACTAATTAGAAACAAAAAAAAAACAACAATATAAACATTAACTAAGTGAACATAACCACATTTAATTTGAATAATACTATGAATACTACATCCAAAACCGATTAGTACTGTTAGTACTTGGTAGGGTACCCTCTGTTGTCGATTACAGCTTTACAACGACGTGGCATTGATTTTATCAGTTTTTCACACGTTTCCAAAGGAATACATCTCCAAGCTTCTACAAATGCGTCGTAAAGTTGGTTGATATTGGTGATATGCTCATCCGACAATGTTTTCTTCACAGTGTGCCACAAATTCTCTATCGGATTTAAATCCGGACTATTAGCAGGCCACTCTAACACTTTCACCAATTGTTGTCTGAGAAACGCTTTAACGCTGTTTGCTGTATGCTTTGGATCATTATCGTGCTGAAAAATCCAATTTACTGGCAAATCATCTGAATATGGGATCATTGTCTCCTCCAAGATTTTTTTGTATTGAAACTAATCCATCAGCCCTTCAATCTTTCTCACGGGACCAACTCCGTATCCGGAAAAGCATCCCCATACTTTAACATTTCCACCGCCGTGCTTAACTGTTTTTATAGTGTACTTGTTATTCAAAGCCTCGTTGATTGGTCGCCATACGTATCGTTTTCCGTCGGAATTTACCAAATTTACTTTAGTTTCATCTGAAAACAAAACTTTTCTCCATTGATGAACAGTCCAACTGGCATATTTTCTAGCGAAGGCTAGACGATTTTCTCTGTGTCGCCTGGTTAGAAGTGGCACTTTCCTAGCAAGTCTTCCATACAAATTTCCTTCAACCAACCGCCTACGGACTAGTCTTGCGGACACGTTTCGAGGGTCGTCTTGTGAAATACTTCTTTTCGTATAACATTAGAACCTTTAAAGGGATCTGTCTTAGCCAAACAAATCATAAGCCTGTCTTCTTGAACGGTGGTCTTCCTTGGCCGAACTTTTCTAGGCACCTTATCGGATGTTCCATGTTTTTTGTGATGTGCAATGGCGTTAAATACCATCTTTACGGAACACTCTAAATCATCGGCGATCTTTCTGTAAGACCACTTTCGTTTAAAATGAAAGTTTACTATAATTTTTCTTGTTGCTGCATCACAGCTCTTGTTTTTACCCATTTTTAATAATTAAATCTGACAAAAGGTAACAAATCCGAATGAGTAAGAAAAGGCGGCAAAATGCATAATGCGGTGACATTCCGAAAGGTGAATTTTAGTTTTAAAATTAAATTTTAGTTTTTAACCTAGTCATACTTTGTTTCTAATTAGTTGTCCGACTGCCAGTACTAAGAATATTGATTGATACTTTTGTTTTTTTTTTTTTATTTTTGTATTGGTTGTCTGAATGTTATTGCTTATTATTATCCCAGAGATATAAATGTACATTGTGATTTCGTAAATTAAACTATTACCTTCAATTAATTGAATTAATAATGTTGGTTACATTAAAAGACTACCAAGTGACTAAGTGTTTCTAATTATATGACCACCACTGTATATATTTAAATTGACACCCGGGTATCATGTGCTGTCCATTTTATTCTATTGTATGTTAGAAAAATGGATACATAGATAAATAGATAATTGTTTTTTCGACGTATACAGATACAGCACAGACAAGTAGGTAGAAATGACAAGAAAAAAAAAGCAAAGAACCCTAAAAATGTAAAAGGTACATCGAGACACTAATGCCATACATACTTTATCATCTTCACACCTTGTTAATGTTATATTTTATCAGTTTGCAGTACTCAGACCAAAATAACATACAAAAATCATTCACATTAGTAAGGCGTTCACATAGAAATATTGAACATACCCGAGATCTACATAAATCAGATATACTAATGTGTGTGCCTAAATGAAATCCAATAGTGAAATGATTTTTAGTGTCTGCAAATGAAAAAGCTATTCCCAACGACTCACCTATTAGTTGTAAACTGTAGCCAATAAATCATACTCCAAGAGTCATTGTCAAATTGAGAACTGCCAGTCTTCGCATTCAAGCTACGACATGTGAGGTTATTATCTAATTCCGATCAATGCTACTGATAGTGGTTGAGCAAGGCAAGTATACGCCACAGCTAGACTTGAACTTGGAACTAGATTAAGGCTCTCGTTCTCATGTAGGCAACGGTTATTGTGTAACTTGAGTGTGTTTACCTACTTATTTCGTTAGCCTAGTGAAGTTATGAGAGGGGTTGTTCCAGAGATTGTTAAGCAAGGTTCAGTACAATCTAAATTTGGCTGACAGTTACTTAATGGTATTCGGAACTGTTTTCATGATATAAGAGGGCGTGTTTAGCTGTCGGTGCTAGCTTAAAGCTGTGAAGTGATGTCAGAGGCATTTAAACTTCCAAAAAAATGTATCAACCCACGAGCTCATACAATCTTACTATTTATTTCATACAACATTGAACTTAATGCCTTACTGTAGGTTTAAATACAATGGCTTTTCGATCAGTGTACCTACCTAACATGACGTTTTATATGGTGGTATGTGGAAACCTGATTAATGTATCCTTAACCTCATAATTGCCAACCCTTTTCTGTATCGTGTCATGTCCGGCCACATCAATAACCCAAAACTAGCTGATACTTGTTGGTAACACAATCAACACTAATCTATCAAATCTGATATAGGAAGGTGGTAGGTACTAAAGTAGGAAGTTTTTCGTAGTAGGAAACAATTGCCATAAACTACTTAACCTTATCTGCATACTTCAGTAAAAGGTCTTTTATTAGAGATAAATCTAGTCTAATAATATACAATCCTAGTATAAATTTAATCCTAGAAAGCACAATCTTAATATTTAAAAAACATTCATTTAGTTATGAAAACTTTTTTTTACGTGCTTTCAGCGATAAGACATCCATTGTGCATTTCTTTTGTTTTTTGTTATTTTATTATGTTTCTGTGTTTTGTACTGCAACATGCTGTTATGCACAATAAAGAGTTAATCTATCTTCTTAAAACATTTAAACTACATACTTTAAGCCTACAACGAATTACAATCTGCTTGTTGATAATGCCTTATCTAAAAAAAGTGCGCAGATAGCAAAATAAAACTGTTTTTTAAAGAGGCAAGCAAGCATGGTAATGCTTGCTTGCCTCTTTAAAAAACAGTAGTAAAAAACAACAGTAGTAAAAAACAACAAAAACAGCTTACTATCAGGAGGGGTACCTCCTGATAGTAAGCGGTTACAGACTCTTACAACACCAGAGGTATACCTACACGCGCGTTTCCGACCATGAGAATAGTATCATGGCACTCCGGTACACAGCAATGCAAACATTACTGCTTGGCGACAGATATAGGTATGTTAGTAATTCTTCCCCGGATGACCTCTTTCACAATGAGCCACTTCTTAAATAAAAATTTGAAAAGTTCTTTGAAAGTGATTGATGCCCAATTTGCTCGTTATGCTGGAACCGACTTACATCGTCGATGTGCAAATCAATTCATAACTATGAATTTATAATGACAGCTGTTTCCATTCATAGAAACATCACTATACAACAATAGTAGTAATTTAAGGTATAATTCAAAGGTACACTGTACACGACATACAAATGTCAAAGCTTGACCCTTCAATTGACCTGTTTTTGAATCGACGGCCTAACGCTAAGGGGCACGATTGGCTAATACGCTCTCGTAGAAATTAAACTCATTTGTGTATACATGTTTTCAAGTCAGAAAAATAATAAGATTAACCCATTAATAGAATATCTTCTGGATTTGAATATTTAAGCCTTTGGGTATTTTAAACTTTGCATTCAAATTCTCAATTTTACCCTTAGACGCAAAACAAGGAGTTTTTATTATTATATTCTGTGTGTGTGCCATTGTAAATCCCAAATGGAGATTAGCCATATTAGGTATAGGTAAATCCGGTTTTTTAATTAAGGTTTAATTAAGGTTGATGGTTCTTAGATACGTTTATCGCCACACTGAGCGCTGCATTACAAGGAATACACGACAATTTGGACCGTATTTCAGGAAAACAAAAAGTATTCAATGTTTTTAGGCATTGAACACCAGTTTTTGTTGATTCTTTGTTTGCTTTTTTCCTTGTTTAATCTCTAAGGAGGAGGTTATTTGATATCGCTGATTTGTTCAGCGGGTGCTTTGCTTTTTTCCTTGTTTAATCTCTAAGGAGGAGGTTATTTGATATCGCTGATTTGTTCAGCGGGTGCCTCCTCTGGGATCCTTCGTCTTCTAATGCAGAGCAGCGTGAATAGCCATTGACCTCATACTGGTCCACGGCAAGCATGCTGCTACGGCCCGAATGGGCCACCGATGGTCACGCATCAACCACCGACTAGGTCGGTCAATGTCGAGCCCCGAACGCTAAACTTTTACCCTGAGGAGTGGTCGATCTCTTTGTTGTTAAGAGCGTCCGAGACCAACATGACCGCACCAAGCCATGCACGATAGTTGAATGAGACTACCGGGTCAGTCGACGAAGGAACCCAGAGGAAGACCGAAAGTATAGCAAACACTTTCGTATATTTGTCAACTGATGAAAAAACTTCGTTTGCGCGATTCAGAACGCCAACTGTTATGGTCTATAACTTCATAACTTCAATAGCCACAGTTATATTTTTCTTAAATTACGCAAACTGAGGGAATGTTTTATACAATTTTAGTCTCAACAGTCCAAGTTTCATTCAGAAAATTAGAGAAATTGGAATGTGACGTCAGAGGTAATCATGAGTACCTGATTGGTTGTATGTTTCATTGTGTGACGTGGACGGAGTGGCGAGTGGATGCTAAAAGGAAGTCCCTATCCGGTTACGCATAATGGGAGCATTCATCTAGTGTCAAACCAATAACATCTCTCCTCCGATCGTAGTAAGGTTTCAATTCTTTTTAATGTGATTTGAAGTCTTGTTTTTGCATGTCAATTTTTCAACATATATGGTAAAACCACTGACCACCGGTTGTACTCGAAATTGACCTACCAAAAGGTCTTATAATTTTAGTATCGTACGAGAGATTCTATTAAGATGAGATCATGATAATATCTCGATAGTCAAAAACTTCAAATTGTTCTGTTGAACTCACCTTGTCACAGTTCACGGGTGGCCAGAGCTGGACATAGGAAACAGTGGTTAAAAAGTGTTTATAAGTCGTCATGTAAAAAAATCTATAGCTGATCATCAGTCATCAAAATATCTGGAAAGTAACCAAACAAACAAACTTTTAACCCAAACAAATCATACCAGCTCTATGCAGCGCTAGTAACAAAATAAATACATTCAAGTAGAACTAAATATAAGTAAGTACATAAAAAAATACACACAGCAGTCACCTAAAGAAATAACCTTTCGGGGTCAAGTAACCGATTTCAATTTAGTGATCTGAGCAAGAATCACTGAATAATACAAATTTTATTCACAGTGTTTTCTTAAGATTTTTGGAAGAACTATAAATCCAATTCAGATTGTAATTTTTGCGATCACCGGGATTCACATCTGTGACCACGGGATCATCCCCAGCATAACAGAAAAAAGACCAAGTATCACGGAGTAATCGACGTACAGCATTTATTTTCCAAATTATGATAACGTTTTGAGGTCGGTTAATAATAAGTTACTCTCCATTCTTTATATAATTTATTTTATAGCTTTGAGCCGGTGGTAAGCGCTACAAATGTGGCAGATGATCATTGAATACTGAGTAGGAAATTTCACTGAAGGTGCCTTGCAGCATTAAATATAAGCATCGCTCATAAAATAGCCCTTTGCCCCTGCAAAGGGTCTAGACTAGGTCTGTCCACCAGTGGTCCTTTGTTCGTCAATGTAACATGCTAGTCCAACTAATTATTTTACTATTGAACCTTACCGATAATTAAGACACACCGACACAGAATGCAGCTGTCTTTAAAAATACTTGTCGTTAGTGACGAAGGCAAATTTCACGTCATACTTAAGTCCACTACTGGGCATAATAACTCTCAATACCCGCATAACCGCCAGTTATTATCAGTAGATAAGTTGGTTGTAAACTAACGAATTAGCTTACATTGTAAACAATATCATTTCTTGATATAATAATAATAATGCTGGACATTTTACACACAGCATCATCTAGACCCAAACTAAACAGAGCTTGTGTTATGGAAACTACATGACCGATATACTACTTATATCCTTTTTTATGTAAATACATACATATTATACATAGAGAACACCCAGACCCGAGACAAACAATTGTTAATCATACAAACATTTGTCCCGCAGCGGGAATCGTACCCGCAACCTTCTGCGTCTCAGGCAGGCCACTGCGCCACAGAGGTTGTCAATATTATGACAACCTCTGACCGATGACCTCTGTGGCGCAGTGGGCGAAGGTCCACCTGAGACGCAGAAGGTTGCGGGTTCGATTCCTGTCACGAGACAAATGTTTGTAAGTTCTGCAAATATTTGTCTCAGGTCTGGGTATTTTTCTATGTATAATATGTATGTATTTACAAAAATAAAAAGTATATAAGTAGTATATCAGTCATGTAGTTCCCATAATACAAGCTCTGCTTAGTTTGGGGCTAGATGATGCTGTGGGAAAAATGTCCAGCACTATTTATTTATTTATTTATTATATAATATTATTCTGATATTGAATTATTGTTTTTTTTTTGTAAATTGAAATAATTAAACTTTCAAATACCATTTCAATTATTGTCCATAAAATGCATACCATTTACAACTATACATTCTCTGCATACTGTCTTAATTTATTTTTCCGTTGACGAGAGACAATGTGAACGCACGCTCATATCCGCGGTGGTATCTATATCACTCATTTTCAACCTGTGGCTCGCAGTTTTTTTAATCATGGTTTTTAAGACCTTTGGATGCGATCTTAGTCATAGCCAATCATATATTCTCGGAACACAGAACCAATTATTTTGTTGCTTAAACATAATATTCTTTAGCGGCTGTACAACCAGGTCTTTCTTGTTTCTCTCTGTCAAAAGTGATTCATGGTTTTTCAGTTTTTTCTCATGCCTTGATCTAGTATTAAAAACCTTAGTACAATAAAGATATTGGCCCCGATTCTGTAGTACACTAACTAAACTAAATTTAAACTGTCGCTCTCTTTTACTGATAGTGTTCGCAAGAAACAGATGGCAAGAATTTTACTGCTGTGTGCTGCTGTCAAATCAGTTTACGTGGCGCTTTTCTTCGTGTTTATAGTCAGCACATTCTGAAACCACGACTAAATTTATATGGAAAACTTAAATCTGACTAATTTGACAGCACTAAAATTGTAGCTATTTCTTTCTTGCTTGCACTATCAGTAAAAGAGAGCGACAGTTTAAATTTAGTTTAGTTAGTTATACAACTAGTAGTATTATTAACTACGTAATGGTTTGTAAATTATAGCTTATTAAGTGATCCATTAGCGAGCCAATCCATGGATACGTCCACGCACCAGCATGCAAAACAGACAGACCTTTCATGCATGCTTGAAATCAAAATGCGGTATAAAATATTACTCAAATAGTCTAATGTAGTCTGTTCGGCTCGCTAGTGTGTTTTTTTAAACATCTAAAGTGGCAAACAAACAAATTACCCACCTGTTGGTAAGCGGCTACTGTAGCCTATGCACGCTTGCGAGACCAAGAGATATCACTCGCGCGTTGCCAACTCTTGGACAAATACAATACAATAGTGTACTTTTGGGAACCGAATCTAAGGTATAAGCGAGCCTACCTATAAGAACTTTGACCAACCACACTGTGACACCGAACCGATGAATAAGTTCGCCTATGGATTACCCACGCTCCTTGCGGCCCGCGATAACAAATGTTGAGTTTCGCTGATGAATGGAGATCAAATAGTTGTCTATTTGCCTTGAAACAACACGACCCGGGGCGGACATACCATGTTGCGGTTAATCTGACTGATCGTAATGATAGCTGAAAGATTGGTAAACTATCACGCCACTCTTAATACAATTGCGAGGTTAATGTTTGATAATAACAAAATTACACACATGACAAAGAACATAGAGGAGTTATAGAGCATATAAGTAAAATTTTTATTCTAGGTTAGCTATTGTGCAAGAAAACTATTTGATTTGTAACGGTTTTAGAAAAGAAAGATAATATTCAGCATTATATAACTACTCTCGAAAAATGAAAGCACACTGCTATTGGCTCTAGTTGGAAACAATGGATCAATCTACGACTAAATATTCAAATATTTTTAGCCATGATCTGAAAATACCAGGAGTTATGAATGATCAATGTGATCATGTGATGTTATGTAGTTATATGATGATGAATGATAACTTTGATCTCAAATCAAACAAATACAACCAAAATATATTATCTAAATCGGGATTTTAAAAATAAGGCTCAATGAAGAAGCTCAAAGGCTGACCATTAGTTTTTGTGTATATTTTGTGTTTCAATCGATCGAAAATCACGGTTTCTTCCACAAAACTTTTTAAAGACAGTGGGAAAGTTTTTTCAAAGTTGCTCAGTATAGTATACAAATAAAATAAACAAAAAGTGTTTTTTTTTTAGGTTTGATGTTTATCAATTCCACTTTCTAAAATTCTAAATTCATTTAGATACATCGATTGATTAAACCACTTTAACAAGAATGTAATAGTTATGGTCGGCAACTTATCTGTAATATCCGAGGCGTTGCCGATGTGCAAACAATTTTCTAATTAATTCTTTTGTAAGTCGGTAATTATATGGAAATCTGTTGAGTGTGCTGATGTATTAAAGAATATATGTAAATGAAAGGAGGAAATTCATTTGAACTGATTTCCGAATTAGTAAAGCTTCGATGAATGAATGAATGAATGAAAATACTTTATTGTACACCTTAAGATACAAACGAAATAAACAGTAACACATATGATATAGGTACAATGTGCGATCTTATTGCTTAAAAGCGATCTCTTCCAGACAACCTTTGGATGGAGAGGATTATATATGATTTTGAAGCGGCCGGGGGTGTACTTTGTAGTAGTAGTGTAAGTACGGTCAAGATATTTGAATGAACTCCACCAAATTAACCTCGGTGCAATTGGGACAACAATAGGATCTAATTAAGCTGGATTTCATTCTACCGTAATTCTGCCTATCATCACTATTGCACTATACTATTGCACAGTTGCATATTGCTCAATATTTTGTTGAGGGTCTGATTTGAAAATGACAGATTAAATTAGATTTGAAAGCTAGCTAGTACTACTCCTACGATCATAATATTATTTTCAGTGCGAAAGATTGGATGCTTTGATAGATCTTTGGATGTGTTTATCTTCGTAATTGCTGAATTTATTTGAATAAAATTTGTAATTTTATTTATAAATTATAAGCTATGTAGATATAAATATGTTAGGAGACCTAAGTCAAATCATAAGACCTCAGCACTTATTTAAACTATAATACTATTTTCGCTAACTTAGGATCATCTAACTTTCTTCCCACTTGATAAAATGTATAAATGTACATAATGCTTTTGTCATATTTTCAATAGAGCCTTAATTTTGTAGGTAGCACGACCTTGACAGCACAGAATAGCTATTAATTAAAAAATTATACTTTTGTAGGTTGATCGTAGTCCCCATTTCGATTATTTGTTATCTGAAGGTCGAAGTAAGATTTATGACGGTGTATGGCAGGTTTAACCTCTTTAAGTACTCTTTTATCTGGCCTTTCATTCTTTTAGTAAAGAACCAAAATAGTATTTATTCATTCCTTGGTATTCCACTATGTACCTATGTTGGTAAAAATACCATTGGCTTGAGCATTGAAAGCTCAAGCCAATGGTATTTTGGTATCTTTCAAAATGGTATTTTTCAAACTTACGGAATCAGCAACTTCATTTTATAAGTGTTATACGGATATATATCGCGTTTACCTTTTTTGGTATTGAAGGGATAGAAGATGGGTATAGACTCTCTGCGGCATAGAATCCCGTAATGACCAGGTGTTCGCATCGCGATTCGATTGTGCAGTGCGGTGAAAGGTAGTGTGTCATAGTGTAAACATGGACTTGTCTGAGTCTGAAGATTAAATGAACATAGTAGCGGCTACTGACTTTATTTTACGATGTCACAGACTCACTAGGGATGTCTAACTCCAGACAATCCGTGACCACGGCTGCTGCAACAAAGTGGAAACGTTAAAAATGATAAAAAAAGGTAAATGCGATAAAGCCCTGTATAAAACTTATAATTATATTCAGTCCTATGAAAACACCGATGGGCCTTCTTCCGATTGGAACCGGGAAATACGGAACTAAGTGTGAAAAATATCCTTTATAAATAAAACTTATTAAACGGTGTACAAACTAATTAAACGAAGAAAGTGTAACAAACTGAAAGTTACTTTACAATGTTCATGATTTCATGAAAACAAATTAGTTTACGGAACTAAGGGGGGAATGTATCCTTCAAACGTCAGTCACCACTTAATCAAATGCATATTTATATAATTAACAAGTGTTAATATAATCATTTTGGTTGGCATCCTGTTTAAATCGGGTTTTCCTATCCAAACATATAGGTGCGTCCGTTGCACTTACATTACGCATTACAATAACTGGGCGTGCCTTCCTTTGTAATATGTAAGAATTTATGTTATGTAAGTTACTACGAGTATTTTCTTGAGGTAATGAACGTTGTTTGTGAAGAGCTGACTTTGTAGGAATTAGCTACAAATATATTTAAATACAAAGCAAAAGAGACAATGATTTGACCGAAAAGGGAAAGAGAGGAGAAATCGATAGTTTTTGAAGGGTTCAAGCTCATACATACGCTCTTGTCAAAAGCTCACAAAAACTATTCAAAGAGTCAAATTCAAACTAAAAAAATGACTTGACCAATTTTTAGCCTTTATTAATCAAGGCAAGTGTGCTTTCTATCAATGGAATAATTCTTGGAATCAGTTTAGTTGTACCAGAGTCATACAAATAAAAGTTCTTTTAGTGTAGGTGTAGATTATTGACTATCTTATAATACTATATTTGATTACAATAGCCTACAAAATCTTAGTAAGTAAAGCTCAAATTAAAACCATGTAGGTACCTACTCAATGAAATCCATAAACGTTTATCGCCCTTGAATTTAGTAACAAATATATTCTGAAAGTAAGTAGGTGTACCTACTCAATCAATGGTATAATTACCCTTGAAATAGATAGTACCCGCTTGTAACAATTAGTTTTATAGTCTCATTGACGGAACCTAGCGATCGATCACGAAAGGCGTGAGAGGTCATTCAATGAAGAGTCGCCATGGTTCTGGTATATGAGTTTGTACAAAAAACATTACGAATAAGGTTTTTTTTACATTAAGGCAGATTTTTCAAAATTAATACATAAAATACCACTGCTGGGTGTTCATCCTACTAATCATATCCTATCCTATCCTACTATTAGAGGTATAATAAACATGAAAGTTTGTGAGGATGTTTGTTCCTCTTTTACGCAAAAACTACTGAACGGATTTTGATGAAACTTTACAGTAATATAGCTGACACATCAGAATAACACATAGGCTACTTTTTATCCGGGTACCACGCGGGCGAAGCCGTGGGCAGAAGCTAGTATTTGTATATTTGTGACATAATTTATCAAATTGATAAACAGAACGAAGCTATTATAACTAGAAGACAAGTATAACTCTAATCACTTATTCATCAAGTCTGTCATATTCTCGTCTCCAATATTATCGTTTATCTGTAACTGCATCACTCAGAATAGATCAGAATAACACATAGGCTACTTTTTATCCGGGTACCACGCGGGCGAAGCCGTGGGCAGAAGCTAGTTATTTATATACACAAATGCATGGTCCTAACCCCACACTAGTATTACATGTGTGATGGGTAACATAAACTACGAGTACCGTATAATTTAATAACTTACATTTATTCATACAACTATTTACAAGTAAGTATATACAAAAAATACAGATGAAACAGCTAGCCACCTAAAGACCGTTACAAACGATCTATAGATAGCTCAACTGATCCAGATCACTACCAGACAGAAGCGTTTCCAAAATACTGGCCGCATTGCCACGCTGAATGGCAATGCTAATGCGTTGACTCAGATAAGAGCCAGCTCTCTGGTCACGCGTGGTTTCGACCAGTCGCCCTGAAAGAATTTATAAACGTGAAGGCCCCGGTTCCCCACGGGTCCAGAGTCTCAACCCCAAAAGGCTCAAATAAGTAGGCTCTGTCGAGACCTCTATATTTGCGCCTCTTGAGATTCTCGGCCGAATCAGCCGCCGCGCCGGCTCTAACTGATGTCCCCGACAGATGAGATGGTGCTAGATTTAATAACTTGTATACGGCTCTTTATCGCATTTGTACCGTGGACAACAACACCCAAGCCCGGAATAAATATCTACAGAACATGCAAACATTTAAATTGTATCTGGTAGAGCTCGCTTATTAGCAATAAGACCGCCCATTGTACAACTATCTATCTATAAATAACGATGGGAGACCGCCAGAGCCGGTCTCTGGCGGTCATTTATGGAACAAAATATATATAATATATTGTAGTTTACCTGTTTCCCCCAAATTTGTCCCATATATCCCGGTCTCTAGCGGTCTCCCACCGCTCTCTTTCTCATTCTCATGTGAGTCCAGTTCGCCTTGCCAAAGTCATAGATTATAATAAGGTTTGTAAGTTTAGATGTAGGGGTAATCTTCGTAACTATTAATCCGATTTCAATAATTATTTTACCAATATACCATCCTATGGACCTTCGGAGTGGACATAGGCTATATATTATTCCGTTAAAATATTATATTTTTTTGTTGACCAAATTTTGCAACGGAAGTCGACGAAAAAATAGTCGAGAGAATGCGTTCCTCAAAAACGCTGCCTTAACCGTAGGAGCCTATTTTCATACGCTACTTTTTATCATCATTTCACACAGGCGAAGCCTTGAACAACAGCGCGTAGTATGCGTTTATGATCAACAAAATTATCTCACAAAATCCAATTCTCGTGGTCACAGCAAGCGCTTGTTGCATCGCTTCCTCAGTTGCTTAATGCCGGAAACCTCGGCACGCGATCGCGTGCTTTTATATGCAAGTGATGCAGTTACAGATAAACGATAATATTGGAGACGAGAATATGACAGACTTGATGAATAAGTGATTAGAGTTATACTTGTCTTCTAGTTATAATAGCTTCGTTCTGTTTATCAATTTGATAAATTATGTCACAAATATACAAATACTAGCTTCTGCCCACGGCTTCGCCTGCATAGTGCACGGATAAAAAGCCTATGTGTTATTCTGCTGTATTAGCTATATTACTTTAAAGTTTTATTAAAATCCGTTCCGTAGTGTTTGCGTGAAAGAGTAACAAACATCCATCCTCACAAACTTTCGCGTTTTTAATACTACTAGTTTATTTCAAAGTTTATTTGTACCAAGTTTTAAGCGAATTTAACCAAGAAATAAAATTTTCCATAGAAACTTTCCAATCATGTTTAACCCCCCTGTTTAAATAGGGGTTGATTTTCGAGAATTATTCTACCCTAAAATATCTCTATTCCAAATTTCATCAAAAACGGTTTAGTAGTTACGGAGATACGTGCTAACGAACATTCACACACACCGACTTTCGCATTTATTATATTAGTAGGATTTACTTGATTCCAATCGAGTCAAAAATATAATATCGAGATGTATTGAGTAATTGACTACTTAAAGCCCTTGCTCTTATTACACTGTGTCACCGAGTTTACTTATTTCGCAAGGAATTCCTGTTTATAAAGTGCTCCAGTTTTAACTCGAGCACTCTCGTTGAAAGTCTGGCTTTTACAATTCAAAAAACACACTCTACAACATTCACTTAAGCTACAATAACGTAAGACTGCTAATTATTATAAAATCGGCCGCTTACGTAGGTGTAACGTTCAGGGGCACAATACCAATTATTGAGCTTATTTTAAAAGCACACTTCGAACATATTGTAATGTCGGTATAATCAAAGGATTTTAAGCTGTGAAATATCAGAAGAAATAGTTTTCTATATGACCTCGATTCTCCTCGATTCTCCTTATCCCCCTCGATGTTCGATTCCCGCGACACGGGGCAAAAATGTTTGTTCAGTATGCAGATGTCCCGAGTCTGGTTGTTTTGGTACCACGATACTCGTAGTTCCTAATACCCACGATATCGGGAATGCTAGTGTGGGGTCAGGACTATGTGACATGACAACCTCTGTGGCTCAGAGGGCGAAGGTCCGCCTGAGACGCAGAAGGTTGCGGGTTCGATTCCCGCTGCGGGACAAATGTTTATATGATCCGCATACATTTGTCTCGGGTCTGGGTGTTTTCTATGTATAATATGTATGTATTTACAAAAAAAAATGTATATAAGTAGTATATCAGTCATGTAGTTCCCATAACACAAGCTCTGCTTACTTTGGGGCTAGATGATGCTATGTGAAAAATATCCAACATTATTTATTTATTTACTAATACTATTAACGTGAAAGTTTGTGAGAATGTTTGTTCCTCTTTCACGCAAAAACTACTGAACGGATTTTGATGAAACTTTACAGTAATATAGCTTCTACACCAGATAACACATAGGCTACTTATTATACCGAGCACCACGCGGGCGAAGCCGTGGGCAGAAGCTAGTAAGTTATATAAGTGTAAAATTTCATTAAAATCCGTTCAGTAGTTTTTGCTTGAAAGAGAAACAAACATCTATCCTGAACAGACTTTCGCGTTTATAATATTACCAGCTTCTGCCCACGGCTTCGCCCGTATGGTACCTGGATAAAAAGTAGCCTATGTGTTAATCTGATGTATTTATTAGTGTAAAGTCTCATTTAATTCATTTCAGTAGTTTTTGCGTGAAAGAGTAACAAACATCCATCCTCACATTTATATTAGTATATAGTATGATTTTTTATAACGCGTAGATAGACTGTATAGAATAGGTAACATAGAAAGAAGTCTAAAACGGTAAAGGAATATATCGTGAGGAAACCGAAAGGACCTAGAACTAAAAATTGGAAAGCATCGGCTAGTGTTAGTGTCACTTGGAATGAACTACTTGAAAAACGCGGGCATATGCCAAATATAATATGTTCGGACGTGCCTCTGACTACTTCCTACTTGGTATCCTCAAAACCTACGCACTGAGTATATACTAAGAATGCTCATAATGGGGAAACAGTCGTAGGCGTGTTTGTTTTTTATTTTATTTTATGTAATTTTATATCAACCACTGAGCAAAAGAAAGACTGTACTGGAAAACTGTGAATTATTAAATAAATAAAAAAAAATGCTGGATATTTTTACACGGCATCATCAAGCCCCAAACTAAGCAGGGCTTGTGTTATGGGAACTACATGACTGATATACTACCTAAATACTTTTATTTGTAAATACTTAGTTATACATAGAAACTCTAGCTAAGGTGATTTCACACTAAATTACGTACAGTTTATCGTTTGATTAAATTTATTACTTTTCGTTATGGATACCGTTAAGGAAATAGCACGTGGCCAATGGACATTACTTTTAAATTTTATATCCTAAGGCTATGTTTCTGTGTTTATACTGTAAATTGGTGTTTTGCACAATAAAGAGTTTATCTATCTATCTATCTAACTAACAACCATTCGGAAATTAATTTATCACTGTTAGCTATTGTATTATTTGTCTTGTTCAAGGTTACTTATACCTAGATGCTGATGCTAGATGATTAAATGCTGGATATTTTCACATAGCATCATCAAGCCCCAAACTAAGCAGGGCTTGTGTTATGGGAACTACATGACTGATATACTACCTAAACACTTTTTTTTGTAAATACATACTTAATTATACATAGAAACTCTAGCTAAGGTGATTTCACACTAAATAACGTACAATTTATAGCTTGATTAAATTTATTACTTTTCGTTACGGATAAGGAAATAATAGCACGTGGCCAATGAACATTACTTTTAAATTTTATATCCTGAGGCTAACTAATAACCATTCGGAAATTAATTTATCACTGTTAGCTGATATATTATTTATGTCTTGTTCAAGGTTACTTATACCTAGATAATGTCTCAAATAGTAACCACAAAAAAACCTTAATAAAATCTACCTTACTAGGTTATGTTAGTAACACTACATAAATAAATCAAATCATCGAAGGAACCCTTATTCCTTGTGTCGTAGGTTTTAGAAATTATGAGTTCCGTGGTACATCACCACTCAGACACGGGAAAAATATGCTTTTTTTCCCGCAGTGGGAACCGAACCTCTTGAGTCGCAGTTGGCTAATTGCCCGCCGTGCCACCGAGGTCGTCAGTGTAGTAGCCAGCAACGAAAGAACGACTAACAGTCACCCATTTATATAACTGCTAGTCGCATTTACTTTACCAGACATTTTGTACAACTATTTGTTTAGTTGATTCCCAAACATAAACCCGAACAAATAGATTTGATATGTGTCGAAACATGGTGTATGTTATTTTATTTTTGAATCACAATTAATCATTTCTTTTGTTTTATACCCGACTGTCCAAAAGGAGGGTAATTATATTAAGTTGATTAAAATTTGATGTCTATGATAAGATTGCTAAACTAATAGTTACCAACCGACTTAAAATGTTTTGCATGCTTACTCAATTTTATATAACTTACTTTTAATTTCTCATTAAGTGAAATATGTAATTTCTTTTGAGAAAAGCAACAAAGTAAAACAAACGTGATACGACGCGTCGCATCACTCACCCTGATGAAGACTCTCGGAATGAGTCGAAACTTGTCGGTGCCGTCACCTATACGGTACGTCGTGTGAAAATTACTGTTTTACAATATGAAAGTAAAACAACTCTCTTGCGTAAGTAGGTGATGAATATGGATTAATTAGCACCTAGGTAGTAAACTAAGATTACATTTCTAAGGGCCCGGTCAAACTGATGCGGCGGCGGTGGTGGTGGCAGAGGCTGTGGCTGTGGAAATCAAAGGGATATTATTGTCAAAGTTTGTGTGAATACTTATCGCTACCGGCCACCGCCATCGCCACCGCGACTGTGTGACCGGGCCTTAAAGGTGTTTGCGTTTTCTATACTAATATTATAAAGAGGAAAGATTTTTTTGTTTGTTTGTTTGTAACGAATAGGCTCCGAAACTACTGGACCGATTTAAACCATGCACTAATAGAAAGCTAAATTATCAGGAAGTAACAAAGCCTATAATTTTATTATCAAAAAAATTACAGATGCTTAAGAAAATTGCAATAATGTAACCCGAAGTAGCAAAATTTTGCCTATAAAATTCATTATTTGGCGTGCGCTGAGAAAACTATTGATGATACATAAAAATGATGTACTACATGATTAAAGTACTCATTTTTAAATACAAAAAAATAGATATATTCCCTCGAGGGAATATATCTAACTATCATAGTTAAGTCACAATAGCAGCTTTTGTGTCCTAAAAATTAATTATATCGCAGGTAGAAACAAAAGTTGGTTACATTCGTATCGTAGAATTAATTCTTATTCAAATAAATAGTTTTATCATCAAGGGTATTTATGTAACAGTAAAATACTTTTTAATTCATTCGAATCGGACATTTAATTTTGAAGTTATCACGAGTATAAATAAAATCGAAACATACGCGGGTGAGACCGCGGGGGCAGCTAGTCATAAATAAACCTATGCTTATTTCCTTATAGACGCTTTCATTTGTTTCTTTGATTATATTAGTTCTTGCAACAGTAAATGAGATTACTTTAGCACACTATATTATAATATACTATGATAGACTTCAGTTACCTACCTATTATGTGGGTTCGGTGATACTGATATTATAATGACACTATCTGCGCCCCGCGGTTTCACCCGCGTAAGTTTCTATTCTGTGGGAATATCGGCGATCTTATTCAATTTTAGAACACAAAAGCTACTATTGTGACTTAACTATGATAGTAAGATATATGTATTCCCTCGCGGACTATTTTGTAGGTAATAATGAGTACTTTAATCATGTAGTAAATCATTTTTATGTATCATCAATAGTTTTCTCAGCGCACGCCAAATAATAAATTTTATAGGCAAAATTTTGCTACTCTGGATTACATTATTGAAATTTTCTTAAGGAACTCTATTTTTTTTTAAATAAATTATGGCCTTTGTTACTTTCTGATAATTTATCTTTTATTTAGTGGAAAAATGGTTAAAATCGGTCCAGTAGTTTCGGAGCCTATTCGGTACAAACAAACAAAAAAATATTTCCTCTTTATAATATTAGTATAGATTATAGGTAGTGAGGTATATGTAATTGTTTTTATCAAGGGAATAGTTTTTGTGTTTTATTAATAGTTATATAATTTATAACTTCTCTTGTTATTCATGCATTACCTCAAGACTGTTTTCCATATAACACAAAGGTTAGCTGGAAGATAATGATATCTAGTATTAACTTCGCCTATGTACAGTACTTTTTAGTTGTGCAAAAAAGAATTTTCTTCCTATCTATAATGGAGGCAAGATGTCAATCGTATATAAAATGTGTTGATGCGGAAGACAATTATTGGGATATGGATTTATCCCAATAATTGTCCTTTTATAGGGGCTGAACATAACCAGTGGAATATTATGTACTTACCTATCTGGTTTGCACTCTACTAGATTGATTTGATTCCTTAGGATATATTTATGTCTAGTAGTGAACATATTTTAATCATTGCCTACGTGTAATTTGTAGTAAAATACTGTTTTACTACAAATTACACTCATACTTTGTAAAAGTAAGTTTGTGACCTAGAATAACACATAGTCTTATTTAACTCATGATTAAACGCGGGTGTGTGCAGAAGTTATTATGTCATATATTAAAAAAAGTAGAGCAAGAAGGTTCTTTAAACACAGCCCTACGTACTACGGATCTGATGATGTAAGAACCGGAGAACAACGGCACCGCTTACAGCACGAGAGCTATCGCACGCCGTCGATAGCAAAAGTGTCTCGACCCTGGCGCTCCCCCCCATTCGGAGGGGGGTTACCACTACCAGCTCCCTTCACCTTCACGCCACAAGCCGCTACACCACGACCAATGACCGCCCGCCTCGGACCGGCGAAAGGTTTTATATACAAGTGGAATTCGCACTGCCAAATTGCTATAACTCAAAATATAGGGTAGTCGGGCGTACCACTCGCTCAGCGCTACCTGACGCGCGATACAGTGATACGAACGCGAGTTCTCCGATATACTCATAGAACAGTGCCATAGAGCAGATGCGAATTTGGACAGCTTTGTAATCGAATCGAGGAGACTCAGTGACAAGATGGGGTTCAGTGGAAGATACTGTTTGTTGACTTTGTTATTGTGCCTAGTGACTGAGCTTTCGTTCGGTGTCAGAGTGGTGTCCAAGAGGAAGAAAGGTAATTGAACACTTTATCTCAATAATTTTGATTAATTTATAATTATAACGATTGTAATGAATACGGTAGAGCGCGACCACAAGAGCATAATGCAGTGCCTTTCGCAATGTTTTGATCCATTCATGTAGCAAAGTTCACATGATTCTAAATACCAATGCAAGAAAATGTTGGTATTTACATAGAAATATGCATGGATTAGTTATTTAGGTAAGTATAAGTAGGTGGGATGTAAACTAATATAATAGATTGGCAATTACTTTAAAATTTTCCCGTTAGTATATAGTATATTGTTAGTATATAGTATAGTTAGTATATTGAGAAACAGTTTGTTTTGTATGTTTTTTTTAAATACAACTAATTAAGTGCACTCTCGATAAGCTGTTATGCAATAATGCAATTCATAATATAAGCCTTTTTTAGACATTAATATGGATAAAAAAATTAACCTAATACACTAAAATTCTATTACAGTTTCAAAAAATAAAATAAAAACTATCGTAATGCATCGTTTATTTTAAACACTCGTAACTAACAACTATAGATTAAGTTTAATAACCGCAATATAAAACCCGTTACTTGACCGAATTAAATGAATATTTTAATATCTTGTCTAATTCACCTTGACATTTTTTTTGTTCATTTATATAATTGTTTTACCGTTGCATTCAATCTCTCGAGCACACAGACTAACGGTTAAAAAAGTTATGAAGAGTAATAATTCTATGTGTTCATAATTAAATTTGTTATTGAAGGACATTATGCCCCATTTATTAAAAAGTTGTAGGTAAATAAAAATATGATTCTCTCGAACCTTTTAGATAAAAAACTACAACTATTTATTGGTTAATTACATTCCCGGTATATTTTTTCAGCCTTAAAAAACTTTGTCTGAAAAAGGAAAAGTTTTTGTCTATGCAAAAATATTTTGCATAGACTGTGGTAGAGATACATATTGTAATTAACTCGTTCAGTGACAGTCATCAATGAAATGATCGAAACTTCTGATTTATAAATTGTACAGAAACCCACAGGATGTAAATATTTAAAATAGCAAGCATACAGGAAAACACCTTAAAAGTAAATGCAAAAAGTGGCAAATCGCGTGAATGCTGTAAATGGTGCACTTTTTGAGTTGTTCCAATTTCAATTAGCTCGTTCATTCATTAGTGTGCTTGGAAAATTGTGTGAATGTTGAAATAGTTCGAAATGCTGCCACTTTCGAAGTTATTCTGAAGTAACCTGCATTACTTACAAAGTTACAATAAGTCAATAAATAAAACATTAAGTTTGGCGACAAAAGCAGTAAGAAAATTGATTATAAAATATATAAAAAAAGAGTAACAGTCCTTACATTTGGTAAAGTTCTATTCACAATTACTTGCACTTATCAGACTGACTTGGGTTTTTGTAATTATATAATAAAATAAAATATATGCATAGAGGTATATGCTTCATTAAAATTAACCAAGCAGAAACACGTATGTATTTTTTTTATGCAACTAAAGAGGCAAACAAGTATACGATCCACCTGTTTGTAAGCGGTTACCATAAGCGTTCATAAAGCTTGCAGTGTCTCGACCAATCAACCAACCTTTTGCAGGACAAAATGGTGAAAATTCTCATCTGCGTGTACTTCACCGGTACCCATACTCTTCAAACCGTTACACAGCAATCCGAGTATTACTCAATGGCGGCTAAAATATGTAAGATGGTAGTACTTCCTCAGATAAGCTCCTTCTACCACTTCTTTTATATTAGGTAATAGTAACACCAACCGTTAAATATACTTCGCTTCTAATTAAACATACGGATGTAGTTTGCATTCGAAATGCGCGACTCCTATTAAATCGATAGTTCGAGTTTTGTCGGCTCATCAAATCTTCCACAGATCACCCAATCTGTATAGGCAATCGGGTTGGGAATGAACGTTTCATTTACAAAAATGAACTCGTTATAACATTGAAAAATAGCTCAACTTTTATGACTTGCATACTTATTACCATTTTATTTGAGTTTTTTTTGTGTTGTTTCCCGAGCTCTGTGTTATCAGAAGTAAAACAAATTTCAACTCTTATACTTAGTTACTGTAGTAATATTACTACAGTATATATATTTTTTTTCGTCCTACTCATTGATCCATATTGGTTAGAAAGAAGAGAAGCAAAATAATTAGGTACTATGGCAGTAGACAAAAGTAAAAACAGTGAAAAAGAAAGAAAAGTTAAAAATAATGATGTTCTTGAAAATCTTACGTGCGTTATTACATAAGCACGCAGTCCACCGCGGAACTCTACCTTATCTCTTTGTCTTATCCCATCCAGTCAGTCGAGGAAATCCGGACTAAAGTTAAAAGATTATCGCTTAGTGTCAATCTATCGTTTAGTGTCAGTCATCCGGTACAGATGTAATTGAAACTAATTATTTGGAAAACGTGGAAAATCGGATGCAGCACGCAACGACTCTCGCCGACTTCACTTTTTACAAGATTGATGGGTACAATATTTTATGTGCTCGTAATAATTTCGAAAGCGTAAGTAAATGACAGTGATTCGTAGAAAATTTTGAAACTCTTAACGTGATTAACATTCGTTTTATAATATCTTCATTGGTTTTTAGGGTTCAGTACCACAAAAGGAAAAAACGGATCACTTATAGAATCACTTCGTTTGCTATTCCGTCCGTCCGTCTGTCTATCTGTCAAGACTCAAGACCCTCTAAAGACCTCTTTTTAGAGGTCGCCTAAAAACCTAACACTTATGGGGTAAGATCCAAAAATGGTTAATAAGTAGTTTTATCACATACAAAAAAAAGCGACTCCAAACCTACATTTGCGATTGGAGAATTGACCGTGAATTATATCGGTGTATGGGCAAAAAAATCAACTACCAAGTAAGTTTGGCTTTCAATCCCACTTATCTTTTCGTTAGGGAAATGTTTGGTGCTTTCATAGATTAAGTTAACTAAAGTAATGTTTTTTTTTAAATCAGTACCCTTTAATAGATAAAAAGAACAATGGTATATAATCATAATTTTATACTTATATAAATCCGTTACTTCTCTCCAAGTACTTCTTCAGTATCTACTTGACGACCATACCGTAGTTCCTGATACCCACGACGTAGCGATTCCTAGTGTGGTGTAGTTGCTAGGTGTCTGTTGAGTATTTATTTAATTCTCACTAAAAACTTTGCGTCTGAACTCATCAAAAAAATTTGAAAATATCTCAAGCTTGTTGTTTTATTTTATACAGAATCACATCATTCCGAAAGAGAAAAGTGACTCAATAAATATTCTTTTTCTATATGACTATAACCGGTACTCTACAACCAACCACACAAGGTTCAATTACCAACTCGAGCTTATCTGAATGGAAGGAAGTTGCAAGAGAGATTCGTCGGGTGCTCTGAGGACAGTGCCTATTTATCGCCGGATGTCGTTCACGTACCTCCATCCCCGATTTAGAAGCTGGGAATTTCACTACAGCATCAAATGAGACAGCATTTCTTTGGAGCGATGCAAGAGCCCATAAAATAACCGATCCCATGTTAGCATGGGACAAATTTTTGGATTGTTCTGCAGATATGTGTTTCTGGTCAGGATGTTGTGGTCCCATGATAGGCATAGTTCCTCATACCCACGAAACCTAGGCAATCCTAGGTTAAGACTATGTACACACATCATTAAAAGTTTAAACATATTTATTGAATTATTTAACAAAATGATTAAAATGTGTATTTTAAAAAATACTGTGTTTTTTATTCTAGATAGTTTAATATATTTCTTTAAGAGGTTTTCATAATATTTCAATGAATCAAAACTATATATTCCATTACATATATACATATATATATCAACTTTTAAAAATTATCGTTAGCTTTTTTAATCTGTGTACTTTCTGTCTGTTGGGTGTTTATTTATTTATATTTTTTGTGTTTAACTAAATTCGATACATCCTTGAAACAATAATCTAATTGAATCCCAATTGTACAATATATTCCGTGTGTGCATTATATAGGTATATAATATAATGCACACACACATAAACTGCTCACGAAACAGATTGAATCAATTAAAATTATGATTGACATTGATTTATTTTGCAAAACAACGGTTTTTAGGCAACCGTTTCACTTTAGAAAAAAATTACAAAACATTATTTTCATTATTTAAACTGGTTCAGCCGTTATGAAGATTATTTGCATCAACCATCCATACGTTCACCAATAAGTATTATAAAAATTGAAGGATAAATGTATAATAAATAAAATGATAAACACAAGTTTCACTAAAAGTGTTTTTCACTTTTGTCAAACAGTGATCCTTTGCACCTACAATAAGAATCCTATGAATCCATGCTGTTTCATCATTTATAACCATGATCACAATACTTGTACACCTACCCACAAAAAGTATCACTTGAAAAAGTTGCCTTTAACGTTGATATCATTACTTTAGAAAGCTTAAGTGGCAATGATGTGGTTTCTGAGTGTGAAATTGAATGCTAAGACTATTTTGCGGTCAGTGACGAACTTTTTGCTCGTTTTATTATGTAAATGAGTTGGTTTACGAAATGCAACAAAATAAATGTAGAGCATGCTAGTTAATATGATAAAAGAAAGTCTGGTTTTATGCTATGTATGCCATATCTGCGGGAATAACAAGTAGGGAGTAGTTAGATACACGTCCAAACTTTTGGCACATATGTGCATTCTACGTCACAGGTTGGAAGCTCATCGCCGCTTATTGGTATCCTAAACGATGGCACGCGTCATTTTTTATTTATTCCTGGGCATGCCAGTTTCCTCGCGATGTTACCTTCACTGTTTTGAATAGATACAGTTTTAAGCGCATAATTTGAATAAATCATTGGAACACGACCGGGTTCGAACCCATGACTTTCGGTTCGAAGTCGGGGCACAGCCCTAGACCAATACAATTGTACTTTTTTTATGTATATGATTCTGTTCATAGAAAAAAAATGTCAGTAATTGGTTTCTTATGTAGCCTAAGACTTATTAGTTTATACCTTATTAATTTTGTATTCTAATTGTGTAAACTGCTGAAGAACATAATAGATAAATAAATAAAACAAATGGATTCAAAAAATAACCGTTTATTGGAACTACTGATGCGGATGAACGATAAAAAGGTGCCAATTCATAAGACGATTCGTCAATCTACTCCGAATAAGATTTACATAGTATTAATAAGTATCGTTTGTCATAATCATAACATTATATCAGCTGTTATTCAACGGTATATATTTAAATTAACATTAAATATTGATTTAGTACCAATTAATAACGAATCCGTATGAGAAGATTTTTTTTAAACCAGTTCAACATTTTGGATATATTGATTGGATTTTTATGAGCTCACATAGATAAATGCTTAAATAATAGATATGCAATTTTTTTTTCAATATTCAAATAGATCATTTGCATTTGAAAGTACGAACTAAGTTTGCAATCATTTATAGATGGTCTACATTAATCAGGCGATAAATGATTGTCTCTTTTAGCCATTTTTTGCTTTTCTTTTGACTAAAAATAGACTTTTGCTGTTTGAGGACCAGTCTTTATAACATTTTTTGTCTAGTTCAAACCTATTTGCAATATGTTATAGTAAATTTAAATTATGTGTTATTTTGGGCAATTTTGAATTGTATTATTTAAATTCTTATGTCTTTAGTTACTAGCGGGGTTGATACAAATATTTTATAATATTTTTTAAAAATCGTTTCAGTATATTATACATTATATTGTACAACACTGTCAAAGTTTGTAGTACTTAACTAAGTTGATGTGTTTTTTTGTGTGAAATAAAGTATTTTCTATCTATCTATCTACATAGACTGTGAAAGACATGAAACTCTCCCTTGCTTTGCACAATTGGGCAAAAAACGCAATATTTCAACCAAGTCTTTGTATCTTCAAAATATGCGAATTCAGAAAACAAGGTTTTAAAGTATTTGATTACTACGTTATGTCACTGTGGCTAGTAATCAAATTATTGTGCAACCAACAAAAGTGAAATTGCTCATAGTAAACGACTAATCTAGCATTTCCTTTCATTCTGGTCGTTAAATGTGTTCAATTTACATTGGAACAAATACATTCTGTAGGAAGGAAAGACGTATATTAGCACTACAATTGAGAAATACGCATATATATATGTATGTAGATAGCATTGTTGTAGTGAAGTGCGTAATTTTAGTTCCGGCTCTTATCTAATCTTATCTAAAACATCTTTATAGGTTTATAGCTCCATCATCTGGTCGTAGCGACAGTTGTCAGGTTGTATCCGGAGATTACTCTTCTAAACTAGAAAACTAAACTCTGTTCACTAGAGGTAAATTCGGAACTTTTTCCAAAAAGGTAGATAAGTTCACATATAATTATGGACTGTTTGTATATTTAAGATTATCATGCAATTCTTTAACCGTACAACAAACTTATGCTTTTTTCTGTGTATTTATTTATTGTGGGATCCATAGTTATCATATTTTTTCAATTTACCTATAAATGCATAATTTTATATCAATAATCATGTTAACAATTTATTTTATTAACTTATCACATTATTGTTTTAGCAAAAAAACACCAAACATGTTATTACATTATATCTGAAAACGCAATTCTTATGCACCTTAACCCAGTTTAATTTACGCTATTGTAACCTATGAGGGAATCGATAAGCATACAAAATAGACTGTAAGTATAATTATAAGCCTCCTTTTATTTTGCTATAGTCTGAGAAAAGAAAAGCACTTTCTATTGATTATAAATTCTAAGCGCAGTCCTAACTTTAGCCTTTTCTCCGAAAACCAATAGATATTAGGCTCTCTGAGTTTGTTTGTTGCATGCGTAATTATCTCCACTTTATTTTATCAGTTTATTTTATTTGTGCGAGAAAGTATATCCTTGTCATGTTTATTTTTTGAAGTCACCCGCGGTGGCTGTGGTCATTTGTAGTATTTACAGGAATTTTGACAATCTATACCACCTACCTCCATCACGAAAATTTGCGGGTAAAGTCCGGACCTTCATCGTATTCTCCAAAAAACGATAACCGTCTTAGTAAACCTGATACTTATTCCAAAGGTTGTGGGGGGCTCGGGTCATGGTGCACCAGCTATCTCATATAAATTACAATCGAAGGCATATATCAGAGTTCACATAGTGTTCAAAAACACAAAAATCATCGTCGAAGCAACTCAAAAAAAAGTATATATTACTTAGAGATCCCTGACCACTGCACTTACGATCTTTATGTCGCTCGAGTTAGTCTTTGATGCTTTAGATGGTATAACAGTGCTTGTAAGAGACATACAAAAAATATATAACTATTTAAATGAATAAATATAAATGAGGGTCTTTAAAAAACGGGAGACTAGAAAGCGTCACAGCTTACCCGAATCTCAGAACTTTCTTCTACGATTACTAGCCAATTCCGTCAAATTCCTACGAACAGTGGTTCACGTAAAAACGCCTTTTAATATAAAACAGGCGGATTGGTGCTATGAAAATTTTAAGAAGTTTTCGAAGCTAGTAAGAAAAAAATTATATGACGTACATGTAGGTATGTATTATTTTTTGAGAGCTGAAAAGTATTATTCTTCCTTAAAATGGCGGTAGAATAAAATTTAGTAAACCTTATACCACTGCAAGTATAACTTACATTCATATTATGTAGAAAAAAGAAAACTAATCGTATTATTATTATTAGTACTATTGATTGATTGTTGAACAATAATGTAGTCACGACTGAATACGTTGCCTATTGAACCATGAAATTCAGAAAAACATACGAAATACTACTCACTCGTACTATCATTAGTCAGACAAAGAAAATCAGCACAAAACAAAAAAGGTGGATAGGAACATGTAAACAGATAGACTATATTTACGTATTGTTTTGTAAAAAGATCACTAAAAAGAATAACCAGTCTTTTTCTTGCCTTTCTTTCATGCTTGGTCGCGGTGGGACAGACAGTAGGTAAAATTGACGTTTCAAAGTGATCGTTGTGATTTTAATGAATAAATGAATTTCGATTTTGATTGCTATTGAATTTATACCCGTTAATTTATAATCCACTAAACTTAGGCAATACTTAAGCGTGTCTTACTATTTTTTTGCATATAAATCTATCGCTAGGACATGTCCACTTTTTTCATATATTTTTTTGTGTTTTTTGTGTTTAGTTGACAGTTATAGATAAATAAATAAATGCCTAAGCCTTGCCTAAAACTTAGTGCTGACGATCCTAAGGCGTGTCTTACTGAAATCTTTTCATAGACATCTGTTGCTTATGGCACGCATACCTAATTATATAGGTAACTTAATCTTTATTGCAGAAAGGCCAAATCAGTAAATAATTAATTTCCTTTCACAAAAGTGTTTATGATATATATTTTTTGAATTATTATTATTTCTTGAACTTATGTAACATCATAGTTAACCGTTATAAGAGAGACTGATGCCCCGCAGGTAGGTTTGAAAAACCTGTAATACAGTTCACTAGTGCTTTCGCTACACGGATTGTACATCCTCAGCATTTTCATACTTACAATAGGTACAGAAGGAAAACGTCAGATGGTAGCAGCATTGTATAACTTAACTAGCATACAAAAAAAATAACATAATCATTCTGCAATTAACTTCCATTATTTTGATCTGAACGCAATAATAATCTATATAAAAACCAGAACCCGAACTTTCTAATCAAACCATTCATCATTTCAAAACAAACAGTGTCTAAAATCTCATAAATGGGAGTAATTATCACAGTGTAATAAATGAATGAATGGACAATGGGGCTGTGGTCAGCGACCGTAACTGGGGTATTGTGACCTGCGCGGGCGCAGCCTACTCCAGTAGCAGCTGTTGCGCAACGACATCATATGAGTGATTGAAGTTTTTAGGCACTGTTACGGCCATCCACAAAAAACGTGTTCACAACACTTGTTTAGACCAGCTGTAGAAAGTACCCGTTTTATACATAATGTGGTAAGATTATGGGGCTGTCAAGGGAAGTAGGTTTTTTAACAGTTTTATAATTATTTATAGAAATCTTAAGCTTTGATTGTGAATTTGTATATATATAAATACGAGTATGTATTACATTATGTTGGCCTCAAAGTGATTACTTTGAGGCCATGCATAAGGATAGAAAAAAAGCAGAACAAGTTTTTTTATTTGATAAATTGTCCTGGGATCTAGACAAATACCATTTTCTGTTGGCGTTAAAATGCCTGGAAAAAGTTAGAATTGTACGGAAATAAATTAGCTGTGGAATTGTCACGTGACTGCTGCCAAGTTTTACCTAGACAAATTTGCGTTAGCGTGAAAGGAAAACTAAGCATAAGGTATTTTTCCCTGTACCTTTTTTCAAAAATCCAAAACTGCAGCTTTAATTTTTATTAAAATAATTCACTATAAACTCTCTATGAACAATATAAAAAAATATAACAATCATAAATATTAGACATTATCCAACGTATCCGATAGGATAGTGCTTTATGATAGATTTCCTCACATTTTAACCTATTTCGTCCCACTATTAATGTGAACCTCTTACGATCTCCTAGACATTAGCTTAGCCTAGTTAAGCAGCTATTGAACCAAGGTGCAAAGACCCGCAAAATATTAATTTGTATAGATAGATCAAGTTTTTAATTACGAGTTTTTGATCCAAGATTATCAATTTCAAGTGATGCAATGTTTGCCAGTGGCATTCTTTACCTGTTTGCTATGATGAATAGCGACCGGAATTGTGTATAAAATTAATGATTATTTAAATCATCACATTATTTATGTTACTGATTATTAAATACTTAAAAACATTTAAACTGAATTCCTTATGCGGGATATTCTCACTCTCTCACTAAAAAAATAAATTGGCCTAGTACGTTAGCACGGCTTTATGTTTCCTTCCTTTATAACACTTTGGTTCATTATTATACTGCAAACTTTTTCTCAAAGATTTACTAAGTGAAATTTTAACACAAAATTCTACCAATGAACGGCTCGGACTAAGGTCGCACTGATGGGTATGGCAATACTAGGACCTCAGTAGGTGGTTTAAATCGGTGGTATACCTGAATTTAAACTCTTTTCTTTTACTATTCTTTGATTTTCAAGACACATTATTATTACAGAGCAAACAAGGCTTAAGAACCAGACAGCCATCTAGTTTATTTTTATCGCAATTCATCTTCTTTTTGAGAACCTTCTTTCGTTTGGTAGCTAATAGTAAATTACGTGGTTTATTGATAAGGTTGTGAATGGACATCCCGCGGTTTTATATTAAAATTTTAGACCTAAACTAATTAATTTGTTGGCCTTATTTTTTGTGATAGTATATAATGTACTATACATTATTGCAGAGGCCAAGAAATAGGCAATTGCAGGCCGAGTATCAGTTTGAAGGCCGAGCCGCAGGCGACGTCTTTAATGACCATTTCTACTGAAAAAATGTGCTTTAGTGACAAAAAAATGCATGGAAATAAAAAAGTTTCTTAAGTAAAATACTTTTACGTATTTTTTTTACTTTGTTGGAACTAGGGCATGCAATATCGGAAGGTATTCAATGCCGGAACTGAATTTCGATGCTGGGGACCTAGTTTCAGAATTCCGGAACTGGTTCCGGATTGACATTTTTTTTTTATTTTTCTGTTTTGAGAAAAGGAACGATCAAATAATTTGTGTTATAGTATCAGTATTTTAATCAACATTAAGTAATATAGAATATAAATAAAAAAGTACGATATTACACACTTACACACACACACGCAGTAATTATTTAAAATTAGAATTAAAATTAGAAAAATAATTAGTAAATTGACGATAATCTCAGAAATTTTCTCGTTATTTGGTTTAAGGAAAATATTGTCGTCGGTTTGTGCGAATAAGTCTTCCCAATCGTACAAATAGTGCAGCACTCCTACTAATAATGGTTTTCTTTATTTTATACGACTTCAGAAATTAAAAATTTTGCGTTTTGTTGTGCAAAATGCCACTCACTAGGTAAAAGTTATTAATATTGGAATACTGATATTAGTCCTCTCAATTCCGGAATCGAAATACCGGAAAAATCTATTCGAGATTCCGGAATTACGAAATTCAGGGATTTCGGAATGCATGCCCTAGTTGGAACCAGGTTTTCCATCGCTAATTTGGCTTTTGAATTTAAATCTGGTGCAGTCTATTGACTTCACTTTTCATTTCCATTTCACTTTCGGAACAAATTTTTATTTATGTACTTAATATCAAAATAACTCGCGACCTATTTCAATACCGCCAATTATTTTACCAAGCTAGATAAATGAGATCTAAATTCAAATGAGGCAAACAAAGAAAAAGTTTTGTCCTAGTCATTATTGCCGACGTGCTGGGTACTTTGGGCAAGGGCATGTCGGCAATGGATTTTAATAAATAATGCTAGTTATTTTTCTCACAACATCATCTAGCCCCAAACTAAGCAGAGCTAGCTTGCCGGCGCGTTTTAAGTTCTAAATTTAAAACTGATACGGTGTACGTAAATACGATACTTAGCGTGTTTTTTTTCGAAAGTAACGACAATATTTCCGCGAATGTTTGAGAAAACAATGAATGGAAATACTTTATTGTACACCTTAAGATAAAAACAAAATAAACAATAACACATTTTCTGTAAGGTGTATTTTTAAACTTTGATATGTGTCTATTAAAAATTAAAAACAATCTTTAAACCCAGAGGGGTAGCCAGAGAGGTAAGCAGGGGTACATTATTGTACTTGCATACAATAAATAAATTGCGTACAGTACAAAGAAATTAGTAATTTCAAATTAAAGCGTTCCTATAAGTAGTTCAATTTACCTAACTGATACATAGAAAAGCTAACCAGCATACTTCAGTAGTCAATTACGCCAGCTACGATCATAGGTCAAGTTTAATTGGTCAATAGCTACAAATAGGTTGAGTACCATGAACGAAAAGCAGGTTGTAGTATCTTTGCAGGTTTTGTGAACCTGATAGAATGCAGGTACGTACAATCAATGCAAGTTTTTTTGTCTCAAATCATATTCCACATTTTTATATAGTAAATGAATTCTAAATGGCGCCGTATTAAATGTTTATTAAATGCCATGTTAAATGTTTCAAATATAATTTCCTATACTATTCGATGGGGCATAAGAAGTAGCATGGGATTGTTAGTATATTTTCGAAATATTTTTTTTGGAATTTTGAGAGTTCCGTGGACAAAAAGCTTAAAAAAAAAGTTTAACTTACTATCAGTTATATTATGACTGATAGTAAGTAAAATAATGAAATGGAATTAAAATGAAAAAAAACATTTATTTGGCACAACTTGAAAAATACATTTGATTTGAAAAAACAAACGAATTAGGTCACCTACCCTATAAACAGGATGTTGGGACAGTAAAAACTAAAAAAAACAAATAGCCCACTTATATTTAAGAATTAAAATTATCGTGGTTTGGTATCATTTTAGAATATAATTACGACTATACCACGTACTTTACCTTACTTTTGTTCCCGTCTCACGACCGTCGAGCGTGGTCGCGGACGGTGCTCATAAGGAAGGACCTCTAAACGGTCAACGAAACGTCACCAGGAGAACAGTAAAATACGTGGTATAGTCGTAATTATATTCTAAAAAAGCCCACTTATAAGTAAAACTGAATAGAAATGTCCCACGCACCCAATAAACGGATGTAAAACTACACACAGCACCATTCATTTCCTTCCGAGCAATCTGCATCTTGCTAGAGCTTTGCCTTACGTCATGGTCTTTGAAGTTTATGATGGTGTGTGGTCATCTGTTGTCGCCACAGTTACCAGTTTACCTGCGATGTATAATTTAAAACTTTCACTAGAGTCCGCCGTCGACTAGCCGAGTTGGTAGTCGTTCTCAGATTTCCCTTACAGACGTTGACGCTTCATTGAGCTGATTATTTATATTAGCCGGTTAATGCTAGACAATTTACTCGATGATTAACACCGGTATCAGGTTTATTCAAGTTTCGTCTGATTCTGTTAATCGTTTTACAAGTTTTATTTTACTCTTATACAAAGATTAAGAGATTTTATTGACAATTATTGACGAACCATGACAATGCTGGCTCACACGGCCAGACAGACAAACGAATATTTGAAGGTGAAAAACGTTTAAATGATTTAAATGACATATCTCCGTAACTACTAAACCGATTTTGATGAAATTTGGAATGTAGATAGTTTAGGATATGGAATAACACATAGGCTAATCTAATTTTCGAAAATTGACCCCTAAGGGTGTTAAATAGGGCGGTAAAATTTCTGTGAAAAAAATAATTGTTTGATTCGCTCAAAACTTTATACAAATAAACTTTAAAGTAAATAATGAAACACGTATTTTTTATTTTTTCAAAACTACCCTTTGGGGGTGTGCAATTGAGTTCTAAACTTTGTATAAATTGTAATCCTTGGTTCGATTCATTCAAAAGTTGTTTGACATGTTTGAAGCCTGGAGACGGTCGTATGCTACTTTTATTAACATACCACGCGGGCGAAGCCGCGGGAAACAACTAGTGTTTTCATAATTCGTTTACGAAAAAGTGCATTAATGCTATCGGAGAATATTTTGAAAAACAATTAATTCATTTTCTGACCATTCCTAGTATTTTTTCTTATTCATTCCGGATTTTTATGGTGCGCCCCTCGTAGAGGCTTGGAGAGAAGCTGGATGTTCATGTTTTGATGTCATCATTTTTGTGGGTACAAGGCATGACTTGGATACAATCGGCTGATTATTGGCCGTTAGAATGGCATTTGAGTAAGGTGAAGATGATGATGATGATAAGCTTTTTTGAGGTAATATAAGATACACAGATGATTAGTTTTAAATGAGTTTTAATTATTATAGTTACCTACAAAGCTAAACTTGATTATTAAATAGATAATAGATAAAAGATGTATGTGCTATAACATTATATAAGCACGTACCTATTTGTTAATGCAACTTTAACTGCAATTGGTATTCCCATATGTTCGCGACAATAAAATAAACTTAAAAAATAAAATATAAGGTTTTTATTTGTTTTCCATCACTAGGTAAGTACCCATTATTAGTCCAAGGCATGACTTCATTGAGAATTCTCATCTAAGAAATCATCTAAAAGAAAGTTCACCTAGTAAAAGTTCACAAAGCAAGCAAAAAATCAATCGAAGTAGCCTACAGAACGAAATGGCTTTAACGCAATTGAATAACCTTCTCGATGCTTTTTTACCATTTTCTATTTATCGATGACGCATCAATTTATAGAAGAGAAAGGGTGAAGATTAATGTACCCAAGGACATCAAGCAGAAACGTAACAAGTTTACAAACGTATCGGTTATTCCCTGGCTCATTTATAAGGTGTCGAAGCCGGAATACCATTATTTTCTGCATCTCCTAGATTATTCAACTAGTAAACTAAAAAATGAAAACAACTAAAATAAAACGTCAGAAACAAAATAGAAAGTGACGAGACCGTGTTTCGTTAATAGATTCAGTGACCTAAGCGATTGTTTACAATAAAAATTTATGGCACGTCTTCGAAGCTCCTCGGCCTAGGTCAAGTTCGACGGCCGTGGCCACAGTATTCGATGAAGTAACGAGTTATAATAATAGGTATTGTTATACCAGTATACAATGATAATAATTAATAAAAAATATCTCAATTTTATTAAAATAAACGTTCTCCATTACTATGACAACACAAGAAGAGTAAGTCAGATCTTTTCATCCAGTTCTAAATAGGTACAGGCATTTATAAGAACAATTTACTAACATTTTACGCATTACTTTGTAATTTGTTCCAATTATTAAGAATAATAAAGCAAATACTTTTTCCATAGCTCCTAGTTTAGCAGAACAACATACAAGCAAGAAACATTGAACAAAAATCTTGTATCTGGTACATACTGGTAAATAACTGGTCTATGGCTAAAGCGTAAATGGCATAAAATTCAATTCAGAAATGTGATTTGATATTTATTGGTCCGATCTAGTTGTTTTATAATTTCAAGAACAGCTGGCCGAGCGTACCGTTCCCATGACTACAAAACTGGAAGACATTGCAACATTAACTTTAAACCATACTAATATTATAAACGCGAAAGTTTGTGAGGATGAATGTTTGTTACCCTTTCACACAAAAACTACTGGCCGGTTTTTAATTAAACTTTACAGTAATATAGCTTATACATCAGAATAACACATAGGCTACTTTTTATTCGGGTACCACATGGGTGAAGCCGTGGGCAGAAGCTAGTATGCATATATACGGGTATCTCAGTCTACGACAAATGTTATGCGCCTCGGCCTATCTTCAAAAATGGGAAACTGAAATTAGTTATTATTCTGAGAACTGAATTCGTAGTTCCAAATTCAATTTCTTTTCAAATTCTGGTGTTGCAAGCTATAAGGCTACTGTAACCGCTTACCAACTGGCTCGGGCAGAATGCTTGTTTGTCACCAAAGTGCAAAAACATAATGAATGAAAATACTTTATTGTACACTACAGGAAAATAACAAAATTAAAAACGTTACAGAACTAAAATTATCTCTGTCTAGTAAAGAGATATTATCACTTAAAATTGACCTTTTCCAGACAGCATACTATTGAAAATTGAACTTAGAACCGCAGCATGTGCACCACAGGCGAACATTGCCGAAGCATAACTTTCTTCACAGTGATGGTAGGTACCTACATTTTCGAAATAGCATGTACATCTTTAATATAGGTAAATATTTTTACGGTAAAAAGCTCGCTCAAAACAGGACAACGAAAACGAAACAAATACGTGATTGAGTCATCAACGCGTCCATTTATATTATTACGGCAACATTCCATTTTGGATTCCCAGATACGATATTAACATAGGCATACCATTTATAGCAATAACACTTTCACTGTTTTGTGAAATTGTCATGTTTAACGCAAATATTATGCACGTATTTATCGGAACTGGTTTAGCGTATGCTGCTGAAATATTTTGTACTTCGCAATACTTGACTGAGTATACTTAGAAAATTACTTAAATTAGACTTTTAGAACAAAAATAGAATAAGAATAGAATAAACGTTTATTTGGCACAAACAATAATAATTGTAAAAGTATATTAGAGTATATTACAAGTAGAGGTAGGTACCTACTTAAATCTAAAACAAACACAATAAAATTTGTTTTGTTTGGCTCTTTTCTTTTCGGAGGAGGGCGCTAATATTCGCGATACAGTTTTCAAATTTCTGCGGGTATTACCGTTCTTTCAAGTTTTTATACAGTTGTTTTTGACTCAAATAAATATATTTTGATTTAATATTTTTTATTGTTCTTCGGCTCATGTGTCTAATAAGGATGTAGTCTGTACCAAAATGGTGTTCAGCTCAGCATGTGTTATATGTGTACACCCAACGCTGATTTTTTTTGCTATAACTTGTAGCTTTTCTTGCATTATAAGAAATTATTAATATTATGAATTAATAAAAAATCGAAGACATAGATAAAAAATACATACTTTAAAAAATTCGGGCATGTGCCAAAAACAATGTTTGGACGTGTCTCTTACTAGACCCTACTTAGTATATTCAAAGATCTACGCACTGAGTATGTACCTGAAGAAGTCCATCATCAAAATACAGCCTTGATCATGTTTTTTTGTTCTGATTTGTTATATTATAAGTTATGCAAACTCAGCAAATCATTATAATATAAAATAAAACAATACCTAAGCAAAACTATTATAATTTGAAAAATTAAATCAGCTCGTTTTGCCTTGGTTTTTGAAAAAATAACTCAATCTCAATTAACACTTTACAAAACATGGTGAAAATGTATTTCGGAAACAGTACGTATTATTTGGAAAGCTGAAATATGATTTGGTGTGCAATATCGTATTTCTATCTATCTATATAGATATAGATAGATATAAAATTTTAGTAGTTACAATAGTTTGATTTATGTAACGTTTTATAGTTACATTTTAACCGATGAGTCGATTTTGAAACCGAAACGAGCTCGACTACTCTATACAATTGCTCAAAAGTTAACATTTTGTGAAAGTGATTTTATTCAGTGCAAAGTCTTTTCAATCTGTTTCACAATTTCACGCATGTTTCGTAATTTGTAACGAGTCCTTCATTACATCATACCAACGCCAATTAGGTAGGTACCTAATACTATAACTTTTAACACACTGGTATTTTAATAATGATTATTTACGATCGCTGAAACACTGCTTTAAATTCAAGGATATTTTTTATTAGAGGAAATAAAGGTTTGCTTAACTAACTGATATAACAATAATTACTGCCTTTACTGAAGCGTAAAAGGCAAACAAAGAAATATTTCAAAAATATCGTTATGAACGATTTTCATGTCTGTCTCTATACTAGTAGTAAAACTCAAAGGCGTGGCGCCTGTGGCCCGAGATTGCAAATTAACTTGTAGATGTCAATGAAAAGTACTTCATGACGATTAGATGACGAAAGTGTCCAATTGACTGGGCAAGTAACTTTTTATTTTCCTCTAAAGGAGAAGTCTATCCGACTAGTGCTGCACCACGAAAGTAGTTTTTAGTTGCACTTTTAGAAGTCTTAATGTCGCTGGCTTGCCGTTGTAAATCAATCATACTATATCAGCTTTCAAGCTTTGAATTCGATGACGAACACTTTTCCTGTCCGGTGGATATCTAGTTTGCGTAAAAAGCTTCGCAGATATTTTATTTTGTACAAGAGTATCTCAGTGACTTTTACTTTCGCCGAACTGGTGCAGTGGAGTGCATTGACTGGTGGCGCAACGGGTTTTCCACTGGATCACTGGTGACAAGGTTGAGAAATAACAGCGGACTGGTCTTACACACTTATTATGGTCATACCCGCAACTCAGTAGAATTGTTCACGAATCGCGAACGACAAGATATTTATTGCATCTTTGATGTCTTGATAAATTCTGTGTCTTGGGTCTGGATTTTGTGGTACCACGGTACTCATAGTTCCATTGGCTAAAAACATCAGCTTTAAAACAGTTGCAAGCAAATAATTTATGAAATTTCAAATTCATCACCAAAAGCCTGTAGAAGTCTACTACTAGACAAAGGACTCCCATAATGTGTGCCTTGACAAACGATCTTGGGCTACCTCTTTCCACTGGTTTCCCGAAACTTTTAAGATGTCATCGTTCCAAGTTGGGCACAACGTATTACGTTCCTCCCTACGGGGCCTTCTTAAGTTGTCCGGTTGGAGCTAGATTCTGATAATTAAACTTAAATAATAACATAGCGCACGTACATATAATGCGTTACTATAATTTGCGTAGTTACGAAACAGATATCCGATTCCAGTGATCCGAGGGCGGCGAGGTAACCGCAAAAACTCGAGCACAAATACGAAATACGAAGTGTTTACGACAAAATCATAATTTCCGGACACCTTTATACACAAGGCCAGGTGGCGTGAATGTGCCAGCGTCTAAGTTCACGTCAACTGCATTCTATATAAATCAAACCAAGCAACTTTAGCAACTTTGCCTTTCAAGATAAAGGTTCAATTGCTACGCCTGTCACGCTGATCAAAGCCTGAGCTGTATGACAATTTTAAAAGCGGATCTAATCGATTTTAAATCTCAAACAAAGTAGACGGATGTCGGCTACGCCCTTGTCATAGTAATGTTGATCAATACCTCGATCTTAGAAATAGTTATTCAATAGATGAACTTTGTAACACTTATCGGTCACAAATAGCAAATCAGTTTCAATCGATAGCTTGTTGAAACCATTTTGCAAGATGTTTGAACTCTTTTAATGCATTACATCGGACCATTGTTACAATTATTAAGAACAAAAACTAAGACTACAATTGAATCACCATAAAAAAAGACTGTAAACCTTCCACTTCAAACTCTGAAGCTGTAAGACGTCACTCCAAGGTTGCTGGGTGAAATAAGGATAAATGAAACAAAGGTAACTAATTGGAAAACCGGACGTTTATCGTTATTATAATGATTCATTATAGAACGGCTCGAAACGTGATACTGCCCACAAGACAAATACCTACTTAATGTAAATCTGGTTGATACAAAAACGATTTTGATTTAGATACAGCCTTTGTTTTGAATAAATCGCTCCATTGGCTGCAATCGGCCTTTTTGTTCTGCATTGATTTACATAAATTGATATTTGCTGCTGTCTGTAAAGCAGCCATCTGTTATTTGCAGTGTCTCCTTCGCTTACATATCGTTTAGTATTATTTCCTTAAAAATTTTAGAGGGCTAAAATACTTCCAACTTTAGCGCACCAAAATTTATAGCACAGGTTCTCAAACTTATTTTTCCCACCGCTCATCTTGAGAATAAAAAAAATACTAGTACCCCTCAAAGTTTTTAGACATAACAACCTGTTTTCCCCTCTAGGCCGCCTTAGCGCCCCCAATATCTTCTAGAATTTTCTACCGCCCCCTGAAGGCCACCAGCGCCCACAAGGGGGTGTTATCGCCCACTTTGAGAAAGAGTGATTTATAGTATAAACTAATTCACACTTGGTACAGACAAAATGACTGCTTCTAATTTTGTAACGAAATTTGAATGACTGATTCAGAACCGTAGTTTTTTATCTTTTGTATCACACTACTTAAAAAGGTTCTCTGCTAGGTCCGTGCAGTCTATTATACTGTCATTGTCCTTCACCAAATAGCCAGACATTCCAACTAAATCCACGGCAATTCCAACATTGCATTCTATTTCATTGTGAACTAATGTAGTGTCATTATTTAGGTATTATTACAACACACGCATACATGATGAGCTGAACTACGAGTAAAATAATTTTCTCGAGACGATGTGATCCTGTCAAACAAACAATGTGACAGGTCGCATGCGAACACTTTCTGTTGTTACTCAAAATAATAGCACATGTTATTTAACTAGAAAGGGAAACTGCTTCATTTTTCACGGGCAGCTGTCAAAATCGTAATTCGTTTGAAATATTTGACATACTTAGTTCTAACTCAAGAATATATTCTTCAAACAAATAAATAAATATTCAAATAATTATTTTGAAAATACGCTTTGTCGCCACATGTTGGCTGTCAATTAATTTGACCTATCGACCAATACATATTAGAATAAATAAAATGAAGAAAAAAAAACACAATAAATTCTAGTAAAATCATAAAATTTGATTTGATAGACAAGCTGACAATAATTACATATATTTTATATAACTCGTTTTATTTATAATTTATTTTTCGGCAGGGGTTTCACTCGGTCGTCGCGCCTTGCGGTTTCCGAGGAATTTCCTCCCACGAACACTACAATTCCATTTCCGCCAACATCGGACGGATGGTTGCTACATATATTTTGTGATCAATGTTTCTTTAAATTTGATCAGAACTATACTTTAACTGTAAAATTAATTTAAAACAATGATTATATTTTTATCAAGCTTACTTTTACGAAGTTAAAGGCGCATTAAAACCAAGATGTACCTATGGTTGAAGGTATCTCTGTTGATGATTCATGACCAAATATCTGCATTAAAATAGTGTATAATGGCTCAATTGCTGCATTGTTGTAGCACTTTGGCAATCATTCAATACATATCTACGTATATAAAGGAACACTGCGTAGGTTTGCTATGTACTTACGTTTTCTTAACAGCAATTTAGAGAATTTAATTTAGCTTTAAATCAGGTACTCATTCATCCAAAATCAACTGATAAGATTTGATTTTACAACACTTTATATATAAAAGAACAAAGTTTTCATTCTAGAAAAATAAACATAAAAATAAAGCTAAATTACGTGTATACCTACCATACCTTATAAGTTACGAGAGTATAATCCACAATCAACACAACATTTCAAAAATGTGACAGATGTCACAAATCAACTTTCATAAACAAACAGGTTTCGGAAATACTTGTTACAAATAACTGTTACTTTACTGGTACCTAAATACCTATTAATAACAGTGTATAAAATATACGAGGATTAACCAAGAGTAGATTTAGTAATGAGTTAATTTCAATACTAGTTTGATAAAAAATGCACTAAATAAGCTACGTTTCATAGGCGAAATCGGACGTGGTAAGTAATTGGCGCCAGTGACAAGTTATTCCAGTAGAAACTTGAAAACTTGCTAGCTTGCATAAAAACTGGTTTCACATGTACCTACATGTATTATTTTATTATGATATTGTAACTGATTTACTTGCTGGGCGTTAACAGATGGCTTATCGTTCCTAGAAATTCGGAAATATTCACTATGATTTTAAAATTGACTGTGACATTGTTGCCTATTATATTTTCAGGTTTATTATCTTATTTATTACCTCAAATAGACAGCGTTTATTTAGGTTGAGTGGTTGAGTTTTAGTTAAAACTGCCACTATGATCATATTTATGATCATAAATCGCGCTGTTTTACTTTGTAGAATCAGCATTACAGTCTGAATCATTTACCAATTCGTTCTAAGCAGGGTTCAGTCTTTTAATGGCAGGATAAGCAAGTCATCAATCAGTAGGTACATCTAACGAGTACCTAATTATATGCAATTAGACTAAAAAACATCAACTTGCACTATCTACCAAAGATGATAAACTGACCGTGTTCGATTCTCACCACTCGACTGAATAAAGGGTCAGCAAAATATAAGCCATGTTAGTTTACTTGGTACAGCAAGGCAGAGCAAAACTTTGTAGAGCAGGAAACTAGCTCAAACGTCAAAGAACTCTGCAGATTTCAGTTATCTTATAGATGACTGATGGTTAATACCACAATCTATTGATGGTTTCACGTACGACGGATAGTTTGAAGATCTATCATTGAAAACAGCGTTCGTCAATCAACTAGTGAGCTGCATGTATTGCTTGGTTACAAGAACAGTCACTTCCGACAATATTCACATCGTTATTGCGTGAAACTGTTCAATCGAACGCGTAATATGGCTATATCGCATTATGACACAATAACCCCTTGGTGGCCTGTGGGAAATTTATGTAACTACAGCCCTCGACCGTTGCTGTGGCACACCGTGGATCAAAATAATAAATATTTGTAAATTTTATTTCCATTCCTTTTATTCACATCCTTTGACACATTGCGCGTTCTTGCACAAGTCAAATGAACAAATAATAGGTAAATGATATTAATAATACATGCGGTACCTAACTTACACAAAGAGTGCCTGCAAAACATTAAAAAACTACACAATCTTTAAAAACAAACGACAAAATATCAAAGATAATGAACAAAAATTGTTTAATTTGAATGGTAAGAGTTATGGAAGCTTTTGCATTACAAATAACTTTGTAATCCGTAAACTACAAAAGCATGTTGTTATTTGTGGAATGACCTGAGACTTTGTCCGCGACGACCTGAGAAGTTTTTTTCCATTCAAGCTAAGGCAAAGCTGATGCACTTTCCAAGAGTGTTATTTTAAAAAAAACTTACCCTTTACAAGTTTCTAGGACCTACGATTGAGGTTGTTCGTCAATTGTCCGTCAGGTAGTGTGACGCGACGATTTTTCTTCGTAAGATACTTTCCGTTGGTGTCACATGGCCGTGAGGTATAAAGTACGTTTCCATAGAAGAACGAACTCAAGCATATCCACGATGTGCTACAGCAATAAATAAATAGCTGGAAACTGTACGTAATAGGTATCTAAACGAACCAATATTATAATCCGCTGTAAGTTAGAGGTTAGGTGTAGGTATGATACCTTATTATTGTAGGTGCCAATTTGTGTGACAAGTGTAAAATTTATTCTTGATTCGTGTGATCTAATGCTCGACTAACTAGGTATTTTATTTCGTTATAGTTAGTTAATTGTTTGGTATTTACTAGCATTATCTACACCTTGATACTTTGATTACTGATAATGTTTTTGCAGGTTAAGTAACGGGTGACCCAGGTGTAAATATAAATAAAATCAAAAGCAAAATTTGACCAAAACTCTTTGTACAAACCTATAAAGTAAAATGAATCGATACCGTAGCAGTCGTGCAGTAGGTACCTATAATAGTTATTAGTGATTCGTAGAGGTAAGTATTGGATTAATTTTAATTTCTGTTTTGTCTCTATACTCCCCTTGATCTCTACTCGCCCCATTTACGGCCTAATGAAATTGTATGTCCAATACCAACTACAGTATTATCTTTGCGCTAGGTATCTGATGAACGTCTTGCAAAGATCTACATAATAATTTAATTAATTTTACTTTCTGCATTGTTTCTATCCACCTCTTGATCTCTACTCGCCCCATTTTACGGCCTAATGAAATTGTATGTCGAATACTAACTACAGTATTACCTTTGCGCTAAGTACCTAATGAACATTCTGCAAAGATCTACATAACAAATTTACAATAAAGTTTGTAGGCAGGTATATTCTTTATATATCTGACGTTAGGTCAAAAACCGAAGTAAGGTAGGTTTATAACTTATTTGAACACCATTACATAAGTTAATTATAAAGAAATTAGATAATGCACCCGCAGTTTGGTTATAAACATCCAATTATACTGTAAACACTTTTATTACTACTCAATTATGACAGCAGAATAAAAACACGTAAGATTCGTTACATCGACAAGTGTCAATCACGACACATGCTGTTATTAGTTCATCCTCATAAGTAGAGCTGCCGAACGTCCGTGCCAACTGAAGTGTGAGGTGCCCCTCTGTACCTGAGTACGCCGTGGCGGTGGCAGAGGCGGTGGCGTTTGCGATCAAAGGAAAATGCTTGTCCAGTGGTCTCCGAAGTTCGCGTCAATGTATTGATTGCGACCGCCTACGCATCTGATTGACCGAGCCTTTAGTAATGATCACTAAAAACACAGGTTCATAAATACATCATAGACTTTTTTTTTTAACACTCAACAGTCACACATCCATAGTAGGATCCCCTGTAACGTAAGTATCAGGAACGATGAGTACCATTGTATCACTACAAGTGGTTGTCAAAGTTCGTGTGAATGTACTATGGTGCCACTGTCACGCCAACGCCATCGCGTTAGTTTTACCGTGCCTTAAATAAAGTTACAGTTGGTGCTCGTCATACAGTAGTTAAAGTACATGATAATTAGAAGGTAATAATTCGTTACTATCACTCTTACGTAAAATATCATGAATATTGAAATATCCTAACCTGTCTCTCTGTGACGACTACATCCGGCAATCCCTCACATCCTATTGTCAAGAAATTGCCATACCTATAACTTTTCCTCTGTTTATTTCCCTACTTTGAAATAATGTTGCATAACCATATCGTATGTACTTAATCAGTTCCTGGGTAGGTAGTCTGGGTGTAAAAAGATATAAGTTAAAATAATGTAAGTTTTAGAATTTTAGTAAGTGAAAAAACTACTTTAAAAACAATATAATAAGTGAAACAATAAAGTTGATAAGTTGGTTTCGTATGTGTTATGTGCCAACCCAAGATCATAGTTTGGGTGGCTCAATGCCCTCCAAACGGTGGATTTGATATATGTATTTAATAAAAAAAAATACTTAGCGTTTTAGCCCGGTAAATTAAAGAGTCCACGGCAGCTTTCATTAGCAGGAAAAAATACTACTCAGCCCAAAGATGGTTTTAGTCCTGAGGCGATTCGAATATTTGCCGTGAAAGGATCATTTAATTTTATTACCTAGCTTGGTAGTGCGTAGGAGTTTGCAATCAACTATTAATCGCCAAAAATGCTAGGTATTTCTAAATGAGATAGTCCAGGTAATACTAAATGAGATAGTCCGGGTAATACTAAATAAGTTAGTCCAGGTAATATTAAATGAGATAGTCCAGCCAATACTAAATGAGATAGTACAGATAGAGTGATTTCAGCGAAAGTGCCGTATTTTAGAACAGTGAAATCGCTCTATGAACGCGAAGTGAATCAAACATTTCCGATCACGTAGCATACGTGTGAATGTGTTAACGTTTTATTGGACTAAAGTAGAGTATGGGAGTAATTCTAATTGGATCATTACAAGCGATTGAAGAAATCGTGCTTTATTTTTAACTTATTTATTGGGCATCATATACTACTACTAAGCTGTGCTCACTTATATAATACTATACAAGATCACACTATCATAATAGCAATATGGTGACGATTTCTGTGGAACAATGGAACCTGAAGATGTTCAAATACGGGAGGTATTTGAAAGATGTATTATTAACGGGCAAAATTGGTTAAATAAAAAATAAAATTTATAAATATGTAAACTATCTTACTTGATACAACTTCAATATTAATCGATCACTGTCACTAACAGTTGGTAAAACGTCCAGAATGCTAGCAGCATTGCCTTGTTTGATGGTAATGCTTATTCCTTGGGGGATACATCTCGTGTGTCTTTTCTGTCTCTGACTGCAAAAATTATCTCTGCTAGGTACATTTTTCATTTGTGTACAGGTACATTATGTAGGTACTTTCTAGATTTGATTCAACTTTATTGAATAAAATTGAAAGACGTACCTAATAATCTCTTCTCTCATATTTCCGTCAAGAAATTAGCACTTTGTAAATAGCAAATACAGTTACTTGTGTATCGTGACTTTTTTGAACGTAATTTACAACCACTCTTAAACCTCCATTCAAGAGATGAAGTACTTAGACACATCAATCAACGTAACCGTTATATTCAGAATGTATTTTTTTTTTCAATTATTTTTTCGCAACATTGTTGCGTCAAACTAGCAGACTAATCGGTTGCAACTGGCAACACGGCCTGTTCTTTATACAGAAGCAATTAATAATACTTAGCGGAATAATAGTTTTACGGTTAGGTTGCTACACTGTGCCCTGAAAGTTTGAACATGTCTTATTCATAAATGCTGTGGAACATGTGGTGACACTGTTTCGTGAATTTCCCAAAATACTATTTAACTTAGGCCTGTAATGTGTACTTTTGTATTATTAATCAATTTCAAAAGATTACAACAAATGAAACGACAGTACTCCTTTTACTAACTTGTTATGCTTTTAAAGGTTTGAACGAATCACATTTTTGTAAATTTGGCGTAATAGGGCGTTGTTGGTCAACTTGCTCCATTTAGCGCAAGCTTTTACTTTCCAAAATAACAAAATCTGAACACACGGAAACAAAAAAAAAACAAAATTAGCCACAATAATAAAAATAGTAAATTAAGTAGGTAAGTACTTTAATAAATTATTTCATAATCAAATTGGCCCAAACAGCCTTAATGCTGGCCTTCGTTACCTAAATTATGTTCGCATTGTTTTATATCGTTACCTACATGTAATGTGAGGTGAGGGTCTCTATAGTGCTTTTTAGAACCGTGTTGGCCTAGTGGGCGGTACCTCAACTTCCGATCCGGAGGTTAGTTTTATTAGTTGAGGCAATGTACATATTTATCACACATAATTATAATAAACACCCCACAAACACAAACATAGACCCACACTAGGATTAGGCATCTGGAACTATGAGTACAATGGCACCACCGTCCCTCCACGGGCATGGAACCCGCACCTCCTGTTTCACAGCTGGCTACTTGCTTGCCGTGCCACCCAGATCGTCACAATGGCACTGTAACGAAAGGTTAAAGGTAAAAGGAAAGGTGGCTGGCTTTAGATTGTGTCCTTGACAGTGTTTTAGTACTATCTTCAACTTCAGGGAATTAACTTGGCCTTTAGCACATAAAAAAACAAAACAAACACACTCACAACTTTATTCCCAATGATGGGCGTCCTCAGATACATACTCAGTGCGTAGATCATTGAGGATTCCAAGTTGGAGGTAGTCAGAGGCACGAACAGACATTAAACTTTGCACATCCGCGTTTTGTAAGGAATTAGCGTTTCGAGGGTACAATTTTATCGCCACTGACAGATACAAAGATATCTTCTCATCCCAGTGCATATTTCATTACTGGGTTCATTTTTTAGGTTGCAATTTGTACCTATAAAGCCAGCCATATAAGATGGGACCTATTCGCAGGCGGAGTACCTATTTGTTTTTAACTGTTCCAATATCCTATTTCTGGATCTTAGGGCAGGGTGTCTAGGCAAATACCATTTTCTATTGGCGTTAACGCCTGTGTAAAGATTGAATTGTATGGAAATGAAATTAGCTATGGAAATGTCACGTGACTGCTGCCAAGTTTTACCTTGACAAATTTGCGTTAACGTGAAAGGAAAACTAAGCGTGAGGTACTACCTACATAACCCCAGGTAACCAAATGTCTGTTCTTTTTCTGTTATGCCGAATAAATGTTTGAGATTTCATTCAAAGTCATACCAGCCCCTCTATTTCGTATGTGAAAATCACTCGGTGGCGAACGTTTGACAAATCAGATGATCATTAAAAGCCCATATTCTGGGGACATATTGATAGTAACTTTTTAAAAATTTTTTTTTTTAATTATTTAATTTGCATATGCAAATGAAAATAATTAACTTGACAAACGTTAGTCACCGAGTGACTTTCAGATACAGAAAAGAGGACTGGAATTATTCTCTAAAACTTGGCTTGTCCATTCACTACCTATCATTGTTGTTTAATCGGCACCATCACATTTCCGCTGACATACTCGTGTCTAGTAAAAGAGTCCATGGTCTTCACGCTGTGCTTGACAGTTGACAGAATTATGACAGTTTCCGATGTCGCCAGATCGTCCAGCCACGCGTGATGCCTGCTGATGTATTTTTAATGAGACTTACCTAACTTGGACTAATTTTGATCTGTAGCAACTTTTTTAGTTCTCTTTAAATTGGCCAGAGTGTTATTATCTTGAGGTTTTTTTCTAGTTTTATTCACATAGAGAGACTTCCCGTAAATGATCGAGCGAGAAAAGTAAGCATAGATCTCTGAGTGCAATTGAGCTATTCGGCATTTTTATGTAGGTATATTTGTATGTATGTATGTTTGTTTGTTTCTTTGTTTGTTAGAGCGGTTAATGACAACCACTCTCTTATCAACGATAACTTGGTATATACATAGACAGTGGTTATTATACTAATAGATTATTGTATATTATGAGCTGAATCGGTAGGGGGCTTTAAACTATGGGGGCATCATGGAGATGCTCTGAGAAATTTTGGTGAGATAATCTGTTCATAGTCATATCGGTCTATGGAAAAAATATGTACGATGCTACTTATTTCTTAATTTTGTTTAAGGCCTTACAGTATTTCAGTAATAAATAAATTAGTGTTTATATTTAGAGCAAAAACATAATTACTTTTTATTGAGTTTTTGCTCATAACTGTTTTAAAATGCACGTGGCCGAAAAGCAAATTGCATTCACCGTTCTTGTGCTACGAAGTCGTCGTCATAGTCATTATTCCATTGCCTTTAGCAAAATATTGAATACGTTCGATTAGCCGACATCAAATTAGTGTCACAACGTAACTCTATGCGAGTCGCGATAAATTATAGTGTTGCTCGATAATATAGTAATAAGTGGGTGTGTATAACAGCATAATGGCAAGGTACATGGACCTAGCTAGGGCAAGATGGTGGGGCGAAGCCCGTCCAATTAATAAAATTTACCTTAATTAAAATAAAAAAGACGCTCACGTCTGTAACTCATTATAGAGATACTAAGTAATAAAATGTGAGATAACCAAGCAGAGGATAGTCAGAACACGTCCAGACAGTATTTAACCATTTTCAGAAATAAGAAGTATGATACATTTTTTGTAATTCGATAGCTTACAACGGTTCTTAGGTAACTAGAGGGCATCATGGACAAATGTTAGTATGATCTGCAAATATTTGTCTCGGGCCTGTGTGTTTTATATGTATAATATGCATGTATTTACAAAAAAAATGTATATAAGTAGTTCATCAGTCATGTAGTCCCCATAATACTTTGCTTAGTTTGGAGCTAGATGATGCTGTGTGAAAAAATGTCCTGCATTATTTATTCATTTATCAAACTACTAGCTACGTCCCAGGAGGATTCTATTGCTGGGTTCATACCTATGCCTTGCAGGCGTAGGCTCGTTATTATAACCCGTTGTTAGCTTTACACGATGACTCATGGTTAGAAATACATACATTTTGATGCATCTACAAGTTTTACTACAAATAAATACTTATTCGCAAGATATGTTTCTGTTTGGCAAGTTAGTAGTTACATGTCAAGACACGAAATGAAAGCAAGGGCGACAGGTCAATAGTTACCTATAGGAATAGATTAAAAATATACTGATAATTAATGAATTTACATCCTGCAGCAATATCGATGCCTGCGTGATTGCAACAGAAATCTTATTAGGTGTGTATAGTTTTAACAGCGACGCAAATTAATGTTTCCGTAAATTGTCCGACACGGAAACTGTGGTTTACTTGGAATAAAGTAATCAAACAATTAGGCGTGTGTACATTTGTCGAAAATAATTATTCTATTTATATCACTGTTCGTTTAACATTTCGGTAATGCGATGGTTTTGTTCTTCTTTCGTTTGTTTTTACTAACATCTATTTGTGATAAAACAGATTTTTATTGCCTGGATATTTTTGAAAACTTTTATAAGTTTAAAATCAGCTGTACCAAGTCGTGAAACATTGAAGTAACGATACCGTTACCAAACAGTTTAATTACCAGAACTAAGGCTTAAAGCGTGTTCGGGTTTTATTTAGAATGTCTGGCCGATGCCTAAGTTCGATAGCCATAGTGTCTAGAATTTAGCACGCAACTGTCTAGTAATTATCTATGGGAAACATTTCGTGCGACCGTAACTTTATATAACTAGTATCAGTCAGTCGCTCAGCTAAGTTTCAGTTTGTAACCAAGTGCCCCAGAAAGTTGTTTCAAGCGAAAGTATTTTTTTGTTCTTGTAGTTATTTAACGAAAATAAATGTTTTATATCGTTATTGTTAATACGAAAAAACTATGATACGATAACTTACTTACGAAAATCTATAGAAAAATATTAAGCTATTCGTTAAATCTAGTAAGGTAAATAATTCTTTATGTTACAATTAATTAAAAAGACAAGTCTTAGAGCCAAAACCAACTGAGTAATAAATTATGCCAAGAGCACTTGCGGTAAAAACTATAAAAATAATAAATTTGAGAATTGTTTTGAAAAAAAAAACATTTTTTTCACCATTTAATCAATTTTTTTATTTAAAATACATTGTCATTGAGCAGTTTGTTTTATGTTTTCCTTATTGGGGTATGACGAAAGGCATTTATTTATTACAAATAACTAGTGCAAAGACAAGACAGGGCCGTGAGTTGCGAAAGCGTAAGAACAGACCGCGATGTCAAGGTAAAGTACCGGAAGGTAAAGATAGTTAAAATTACCAAAGTTATGGTAATTTTCTTTAATGACTGGAGGGCGAGCGAGCGAGGACTGAAAACCACAGTTTCAATTGTTAACAACTTGCTAATCTAACTATCGCTCATGCCCCTTGCCCCTAGTAAATCTTAACATGGCTAGAGTCGGGATTATGGACACGCACTACGCTAAATAGACGTACAACACAACGATGGCATAAAAAAACCGTGACGCTTTTTAAAATTTATTATTGGTCTAAAGAGTGAGCCAGCGAGCACTTTTTATGCAACAAAGACATAACAAACAACTATGATATGTTTCACAAGTATTTTTACAAAATTATCAATAGCAGCGTCCTCTCGTGACTTATCTATAAAGCCTTGAAGACTTACAAATAGATTGAAAAAATCTCATTACAATAATGATAAGCTATTTCGGAGATAATTAAAGGTTTTGCAACACTTCCATACTTTTAGGTTACATAAACTGCTTGTCACTAAAATAGACCCCATAATACACAAATAATAGAAACGATGTACAAATATATGCAGTTTGTGCATTAAGTATATAATGTACCTACCTCCTTCATATTTGCATAATACAGCCAATTTATTTAACCACTAGTTACTACCCACGGCTTCGCCCGCGTGGTACCTGAATAAAAAAACTTGACCGTTGTTTCGTCGACTTACGTTGCGAAATGGGTCTCCAGGAACTGTATTTTATTTTAGTGGAAAAGTATACATCCATATCCATTCTAAATACTGAAGAAAGAATTTTAGAATTTTTAAAAACGGAAGCGTAGTTTCGGAGATTACCTTCTGCATGCAAACTAACAAACTGTACCTCTTTATGATATTAATTTATATTGAGATAAAAAAATATTGTCAAGAGACTGGACAAATTGTCCAGTAGAACCTTCAACTAGTATGGCGTGCATAAGTCTATTATATTTATTTTATAAATAAAAGGCAAATTATTAAATCTTTACTGGAGTTTAAATTCAAGTTGGTGCGATTACCGTAGTATCATTCACGTGTTGCCGACCCTGAGACATAAAGAGTGAAAAGTCTTATGTGCATAAGCACCTAGAGGTATACCCTTCAGATACCGTAGCAGAAATAGGTATAGTGGTTGTACTTTCACAAAGAGCTCTACGACTTCCTATAATAAAAATACCCCCGAAAACTAAATAATAATTTGGTTTATTTAACTTCAAATAAATCTAAATAAAATATATGAATTTTCTTTTATGAATTAAGGTTTAGAAAAAAGTTACAAATTGAAAAAGTTCCAATATGTAACTTCTTGTAAATAATATTTTTTTCATTTTTTTTTTTAACAATCCCATGTCTCTTTGCGTGCTCTACACATTAATATACTCAGCTATTAAATATAAGTACGTCCATATAACACTTAATAATAACTAGAGCATCAACGTTGCTAAGCATCTCATTCAGACGCAAGCTTATTAAAATATTATGTAACAGAACTTTAAAACGATTTAGTTTTTCTTTTGAAATAAATTAACTCATAGGTAGAGATAAGCGTCAACATAATTGTATTTTTAGAACACTCACATAATAGTTTCCTAGTTTAGTTGTAGTCTCATCTATTTCAACTGTTGAGTCATCTTCGAACACTTCGTTTCTTCAAGTTTTACATCATTATCATACGCATCCCTACTTCACCTACTACTTACTACAGTTTATGCAATCCACCACGATCCTGCGTTAGTATAAACCACGGGTTCTCAAACTTATTTTTCCCACCGCACACTTTGAGAATTAAAAAATACTAGTACCCGAAGGGTTTCCCCTCTAGATCGCCTTAGCGCCTCCTATATCTTCTAGAGTTTTCTACCGCCCCCTGAAGACCACCAGCTCCCACAAGGGGGCGTTATCGCCCACTTTGAGAAACAGTGGCCTAAACCATCCACGGTCCACGACGTTGACGATGTCGTCTGCCCATCTCGCTGCCGGACGTCCAACCTTTCCGATAGCATTCCTCGGCCGCCATTTAGTTATTGTCCTGCTCCAACTGTCATACATGACTTGCAATGTGTCCCGCCCAACTCCATTTCAGTTCCATTATCTTTGACTTTGGTCCGTCTTTGGAATCTCCGAATCTCGACATTTAGAACTCGGTCTATAAGTTTGATGCCGAATATACCTACATACGTTTTACAAAGTAGATATATACCTAATAATAATAAAAATAATACTTAATATCCTTACAGACTATAGAACACACTGTATAGGTACCTACCAAAACATAGCTTATTAAAAGTTAGAGGTACTTGGATATAAATTTGTCCTAGTTTTATTTTGACGAAAAAATGATTTATTATTGTCTTAAATGCAAACTCTAATGTGTATTATTTTTATTTTTCAGGTAATATTAGATAAAAAATCTTCAGGATTTTTCTCCTGCAGCAGAATAAGTAAGAATTTCTCAACATAAATAAATGGGTAACAAAGAAAAAAATCATTGAAGTATCGTACTCAGCATAAATTTGAGTTGAGCTTGACTTAGCCCTTCTCCAGAACTATTCCATTCAACCTCGCCTTGTTGCACATTTCCACACAGCATCACCTAGCTCCAAAGTAAACAGAGCTTGTGTTATGGGAACTACATGACTGATGTGCTACTTATATACATTTTTTTGTAAATACATACATATTATACATAGAAAACACCTACCACCCTAGACAAATATTTTCAGATCATACAAAAAAAACCGCGGCTAGGATCGCACCCGCAACCAACCCGCGTCTCAGGCGATCCTTCGCCCACAACACCACAGAGATACTCGTAGTTTAAGGTTAAGAAGGTTACATCAACTTGATAATAAAATTCGGAGAACTGATCATAGTTATAAGTTAATCGAGCATTAATATATTTTCAAATCCAGCTTCCGACGTGCAATAACTTCTCACGGACGGATGTTGCGCTTGCTCACGTTAGTTACAATTTCAGTAATTTGCATAATTAGTTATTTTGCTCCTTAAACGGCGGGTTCTCACGGACCCTCGCAATTAACACGATGAGGCAAGGATAGCCTGAATACTTTAGATTGTCTTTGTTTTCAACATAAAGGATTTTAAAGTTACATAATTGACCAAGTAACTACATTATAACCAAAAACTGTTTTTATATATTATATCATCCCTATTTTCCCATAAATATCAGCCCTGGCAGGAATAATAGATCCGAGTGGTTTTCAGCAACCATGTATCAAGCGAGAGATCGCAGGTTTGTATTCCGCCGGAGTTAATATTTTTGGGATATTATAAAATCTTTAGATTTCCCTTATTGTGCTACTTTATCTATGACTACTGTAAGTAAAAAAATATTCTTTATTCTTTATTGTACACAGATAAAACAGACAAAAAACTTACATATAGGACATGAACAAAGGCAAGATTAACCCTAAAAAGAGTTTTCTTCCAGCAAACCTTTGAGGATAGGGACAGCTGATAAATAAGTAATTTTTGATTATTTGTTTAAATGAAAATCAAACAAATTCAGTTAAATAAAATAAATCGTAATTATAAAATTAACCTAACAATTTTTATCTCAATACATCTCGTCTATCTACAAAACTTAAAGTACGAGCGTTCATTAATAGCTATTATATCACCGACTGAGTATTTTCACGCATTTTGGTGTAATAATCGTACATGGCTACCTACCGTGGAATGATTTTGACATTGCATTGTCTAACATTTCTTCATTTTAGTTTACCTGCTAGTTTCATCCAATTATCTAGTCATACTCTTCATTATAATAATTGTAGGTAGGTATGCTTGTGCGTACGTAGCAGTAGGTAAGTATACGTTTATGAAACCATATTTTCTTTAGATTTTGATATTTTCCACATAACATTACTTCACTTTTTGAGCCTTGTTACGCACTGCGTTTACGCAATTTATAGGAACAATTCGCTAACAAGCACCTGCTTGCAAACCGTTTTAACATTGAAAACAGGTTGCCGGCGGCGCTTGTCTTCTGGTCATTTGTACCTACTGAAATTATCAATCTGGAAATTATCAATCGTGACACACCGTGACATGTCACGGAGTAATGTCCGTTAAAATATCACAACCCCGTCTCTAAATCTAGTGGAGGCCACACTCACTACAAAAAATCGTAATGTAGATAGGTAATCGTAATCAGAACACACCTACGTTATGAGTATATATTTCGTATGGTTAGTTTTTACGATTTATCGGTGCAGTTTAAACGGTATTGTCTTATACTGTTGCTACCCACGGCTTGGTTCGCATTGTACCGGAATAAAAAGCAGCCTATATATATACCTGTTCCAAATTTCATCCAAATCAGTCCAATCTTTACGGATTATCATCAACAAACATCCTGATATCTAAACATCTAAACATCCAAACTAATTTATAACTTCGACATAAAAACAAAAGAAAGAAGCTGTTTCTTTCTTTTATTTTATTTAGTCTTGTGGAAGCGTCGAAACTTATTTTGAACTACGAAAAAAACAAAAGAAAGAAGCTGTTTCTTTCTTTTATTTTCTTTAGTCTTGTGGAAGCGTCGCGTCGTTTCGTCGCACGTCAAGCGTCCGTCTAAACAGAGCCTAAGATACATCAATCGAGATAATAAGTTCAAATGACACTTATAAAAAAACTGATTTTTTCGACGTTATCTAGTGCTTGCTAGTTTTCGATCCAATTTATTGTCCTGACCTGACCACTCTGAAACACATCGAAGGCGTTCTGCATTAATGCGCCCTTGGCATAGAGGTGAAAGTGATGATACCATTTTGTCGGGAGCTATGCACGCGCAATAGAACTAATTAATTAGTACAGGGTGATCCAAGCGAGACAGACAAAATGTATAAGGCTATTGAGATCATAACCAATAATCACTAAGTTTCATTCCAAAAACTATCGTGAACTTGACTATTCATATTGTAAAAACGGGAAGTAGTGCACGGCGCGACGCGGAAGGAGAAAGTCGCGACCACTCACCCTGATGAAGACTCTCGGAATGAGTCGAAACTTAGACAGTGCCTTCACTTATAGTGCAGTACGTGAAAAATCCCGTTTTTACAATATGAATAATCACTAAGTTAATCCAAAACCTAAAAAAACATTAATTTAAAATATCTATAACTTTATGCTTAACTTTTGTTTATTAACTACCTTCCTTGAACATTTCATTGCGAAACCCGATAGCTCATTACTAAAAGAAGTGGAGCCATGTTTAAAACTTAAGTACAAATATTAGTAAAGCTCAAAAGTAGACCAAAATTGTGGGGGTGATTCAGGTGGGTCACAAGGTCGTCCAAAACTTTTAAGTTTTACACCGTCTTTGTATACAAGACATAATCATTTTGTACACGAGTTCGGAGTGAGACAGTTCTTAGGTCAGCCATTAATATTTTATTACGATAAAACAGCCTATAACAATTTATTAAGGAAATCATATTATTAAGAGCTCTATCAATGCTCATTTCCCGTAGTTAAAACTCATAGAAATTACAATACACTTTCATTTTATTAATAGGTTCCTATATTATACTAACATGGAAAGCTACTTAATATTTCGAGGTATTTCTTACAAGTTATTTTCAATTTTAGAACGTGCAATTGTAAGCATAAGTCAATTTTAAATCTTTTTAAAAACTTTCTCTTTCTGCTACATTGATTGATACAGATTAGTTTTATCCATTTTAAGAACTCTTTACAATTACAAAAAAATACAGAACAATTTATTTAAATTTCTTAAAAATGCATTTTAGCAATTTATACATATTTCTTATGACATTTTGATAGGCGATTTTTTTACTTATTTTTACTTATGGTCAAGAATAAAATTATACCTGTTCCAATTATATCAAACTACTTCAGATGTAACGATGTTACCTTAGGGATGTTACTTTAGCAACACACATTCAAACATCTATCCGCCGCGGGACAAAAGTTAGCAAATTTTTTTCTCGGGCTGGGTGTTTTTGTATAATTATATTTTTCTGAGCATTTCAACGCATTAGCATTGCCATTCCGCGTAGCAATGCGGTCAGTATTTTGGGAACGCTTCCGCCTGATAGTGTGTGTGTTTTTTATTACAACTATGTGGTAGATCTACATAGTTGTTTGAATAAAAAAATTATATAATTAGTTTATCAGTCATGTTGTTTCTAAAATACAAGCTCTGCTTAGTTTGGGAGATAGATGGTGCTGTGTGAAAAATGTCCAGCATTATTTTTATTATTTATTTGTAGTTAAAATATTCGTAAGATAGAAAGAAGAGAGGCTTGATGGAAAAACATTGTGTTTAATTTATCTGACGAGACAACCCAAAAAAAATCTAATAAACACATCAAAATCTAACAAAATCTAGCACAGAATAAACACATCAGTGCTTCTTAAGTTTCCACTTTCGCAAATAGCTTAATTTAAGAAGTGATAATTGCAGGCAAACAGTACTGTAATTGGTGTTAATTAATGATCACTTTATTCAAACCGTGTCATGAATCTGAGCCAGACTCATTTGCATGAAGACGGCCATTAGACCTTCATGAAATGGGTGTATCGGTAGTTTTACAAATAGGTAAAGTAAAATTTAAAAATGCATTTTTATCTACTGTTGGCGATTCGTGCCTCAAAATATAATATGTTTTTTTTTAATTATTGTTTATACAAAACAATAAATATTTATTATTATATATCATTCATTTAATAATTTTATGTATTAAATATGTTTAATTTATCACAATATAATTAACATAAAAACGTAAACTTGTCTTAACAAACTTAGAGCTAAAAATTAACTAAATCATAAATTTTGTTCATGTGGCAAGGTGCAAAGAGGACTATCGGCATTCCCTAGCTGTATGGCCAAAGATATCATTTGAGCGAGGAATGAACCAGCCCTTTTTCTCACTAGCAACGTCAACCAAAAAGATTAGATCAGGATTATTTATGTTGATTGTAAATAAAAATAAACTATTTCAGACAGCAACTTCGAAACGACCGCTCTGTAACATGGAAACATAACGTGTGACAAATTGCTTATTGCAACTTTTTAGATTGAAAATACTGCGTTTCTAATACTAAATTGTATTTTGATCCAATTATGCAGTCGCGTAAGCCCTACTTTGCAACTTATCTCTCAACCTATCTATCTTTCTTAGCTATCTATTCAGACATTATGACGCCGGTAGTTACGAGTAGGTGCCGCTGATAAAACAAGTGTTTTTATGAGTATTATATAAGTGTGAAACAACTAACAGCAATCAAACCTGATGTAATGTAAATCTGTTTGAAATTGATACAGAATTCACTCAGCGTCGTCAATAGGCTGTAAAGGTGTGGGCACATGCGCATGAGCTGATTGAATTGCAGAATGTGCATTGTGAAGTGTAGTGCATAGTATCTTATTTATTTACATATTTTATAGTCCACCAACATGCATATATCGCTTTCAAGTGTAAATTTCATCATCAGTATCAACAGTAGTAGAAGTCCACTCTCGGCAATTCTTCCCATTTGCCCCGATTTGACCACTTCCCCCTAACTGTGCCATAATAAGAATTGCTGAGTAACCACTATTTCCCATCAGTTGATGGAGGCAGCTCAAGATAGTGTACCGTGTTCTTTGGAAGATCTTATGTCCAGCAGTGGGCTTGTCACAACTGATGGTCGTCCATAAAATTAGTTAAATTTCAACTATAACATAAAAAGTTTACATCACAACGCTCACAATCTGAGCATGTTTGTTTTTTTTTGTTTTGTTTTTAGAATACCTTTATAAGCTTTTTTTTGTGTTAAAGTTGAGTCTCCATCATAGGGATGACTGTAATACCAGAATAGAATACCAAGAAAGGTGTAGTCAAAGACACATCCGAGCTTATATTTGACACACCTTCACATCTTTTCATAGTACTTAGCATTCTACGTGATATCTTGCAACCCCATCGCCGCTTAATGGAACACATTTTTTTAATGTATTTTATATAATTAAATATTATTATCCTGGTAATTACATCAGTGTACGGACTGTAAGGTTTCATGTAACAGACCTTTATGGACTAGACATCCGACAATAAGGTACATCACTTAGCGGACATGTCATTACACTTAGAGCGAACTTGACTCGGGTTCTTAGCATCAATTTAACGTAACTTTCACTGTTTTACGCTTGAACGAGTACGATTGTCACTTGGGCCTTCGAGCCGGATATTCTTGATACTGGGTTCTCTGTGTATTGGCTCTAATTACGTAAACTTAAGACCTAACCAATCGTATTATTTAATTATTTAAAAGAAAAAGATAAAAAAGCGTTGTTTAGAGTTTTCTTGTTTTTCCAGTAGAAACTGTGACAAACCAGTGAAAGCCCGCATTTTAGAATTATATCTACAAAGAATCTTCTCGAAGATTCAAGGATAGATTTTTCAATGCTTTTAGGGAAGTGAAATAAGTTATGTTTCTCAGTATTTTTGTGGTAAAAGTATGGTAAATCTTCAATCTCGCTCGATTCAGTTTGAGATTCATGATATGTTTGGCATATGAGAATGAACAGCTAAACCGAAGCAAAACAACGCCGTAACTTAGCAGCTGTTTCGTCGTTTTTTCGAGCGACTACAAACACTGCGCAATTGCGTAACACGTCGCAGACTTTACGTGTTAACGAGTAGTAATAAATTATATTATAATAAATAAATAAATGAATAATGATGGACATTTTTCACACGGCATCATCTAGCCCCAAATTTAGCAGAGCTTGTATTAAGTACTACTAGATACTAATATACGGATTCATATTATGATATGTATGTTAATCTCTAAGGTCTTTATATAATGGGCCTATCGCTATCATTTTTAATGTTGTTCATGTTGTTGCCTAACACTTTCCCTGTTATTCATAATCGCTCACTAACTTTATCAGCTCGATTACTCTGGTCCTGTCCTTTTCTAACACTAAACAAAGGATAAAGGCGGACTACTTTAATCAAGCCTATAAGGTTATAGAGTAATTATGAATAAGGGTGTGAGAATTTAGAAAATGATGAAACTTTGTACCTAATATGCATGGGCGTAGGTAATTTTGCAAAGTCTTGCAAAGTGATATGCAAAGTTATCAATCACCGCCAACAGCGTAATTAGATTTACAAATTTGTCAGAGACAAAATGAATTTGTAAATCTAATTACGATTTCCTAAAGCAATTTAAACGTTCCTTAGTTCCTAATTTAATATTGTGTTCACATTTACACAGATTTACGTTGAGTTGCCAATATTTTTTTTTTTTGGTTAGAACCCGTTCGTGCAATGATTTTGTAAATTTACCTTCGCCGTTTCGAGCGCATGCTGAGTATGCACACTCAGCATGCGCTCGAAACGGCGAAGGGAAATATCGTGAGAAAATCGGCATTCTCAAACACCAAAAAATCAACAAGTCAGTGTTCCAATAATCGGTGAAGGGCTTGCAACCTGTTGCAACCAACGAATACAATGCAAAACGCGGGCATGTGCCAAATATAATTCCTGGCTTGGCCGCGGAGGAACAGGCAGTAGATAAAAACCGACGTTTCAAAGTTATCCTTGCGATTTTATTGAATAAATGAATTTTGACTTTGACTTGACTTGACTTTTGACTTTATAATGTCTGGGCATGTCCTTGACTACCTCCTACTTGGTACACAAATCTGCTTAATAAGAATAGATCTGAGGATCTCCATCATGGAGATTTCAGTCGTGAGAAACAAAACAACTCGTCAACCTACAATTTGAACAGCGAACTTGTGTTTTGGTATTTTTTGTGAAGAATGTAGTCTACAAAAATAATTATAAGGTACTCAGTTTGCAGTGTTCTCTTCTTTTTACGAACAAATAATCCAACATGCATGAAGTCGTTTTGAACCTTTTTTATTTGTTTTACCATATTTTATAATACTTGTTTTGCGGGTCCTCTTTAGAATAGCAAAAAATATTAGGTTATTATTACATTTTCTTACAAAGAACAAGACGTCATATGACGATCTTAATACAACGGAATGTCATCTCTTATGCGACGTTCTGTTGAAAAAAATCAACTAGATACAAAAACCAGAGCAAACTGGCAGACAGCCCTAACTATTCATAGATCATTAATATTGCGTAAGCTAGAAATAAACTACAAGGTATCAAACAAGATTAGTGCCAATTGCCCTAATCACCAGATTGCTGCTCCATATTACTACAATTTCAATAATAGCTTGAAACTCAGGAAGAAATGAAGCTCTATCATTTGGCAGCCACACCGAGACCGCAAGTGCATCTGATCTAAGCCTTATTATTAAAGTATCAACGGACAGGGTTTTAGTCTGTCAAAAGCTATTTCCTAGGTATGTTTGCGTTTTCTTCTAAACTTTTAATTAACAAAGGTCACTGGTTCTTCAAACATTTTTGGCTGCGATAACGTTGTAAATGTTGTTTTATAACATTTTCTATCCAACGACGACCTCTGTGGCGCAGTGGGCGAAGGCCCGCCTGAGAAGTAAAAGTTTGCAGGTTCGATTCCCGCCGCGGGACAGATGTTTGTATGATCTGCAAATATTTGTCTCGGGTCTAGGTGTTTTATATGTATAACATGTATGTATTTACAAAAAAAAAATATAAGCTATATCATTCTTGTGGGCTAGATGATGCTGTGTGAAAATATCCAGCATTATTTATTTATTTGAAAGTCTATTTGAAATACTTACCTTTAGTTTGGTTGTCTACGTTCTGTCTTCCTAGATAAATTCAGTACCAAACTTGCTAACTTACTAAAGCATCTAACTTCTCGTACTTACTGCAGAACACCTTTTCGATAAATACATTAAAATTTACTTCTCGGTGTCCCGATAAACGAACCACAAGCATGCGCTGATTACAAATCGATTACTGTTATAATGGTCTAATATCTGGACTTTGGTCAAAGTAAAGGCTTTAGAGGCTTATATATTAGCGTAAACCCATAAAGTGTGTATTCAAATTCAAAGGTGATAATTAACTATGATAAAACCGACTCGATTACGGGGAACAAGACAAGGTGTGCTGAAATACAGTACATTTTACAATGAGTGGCCAAAAAATTTTGCTTTTTTGATTTTCTGGAACGAAGCAGCAAAGTCATGAAAATAAAAGATTCAGTTCCTAAAGAAAGGACTTTCTCTTCTAAAGTGTGTATTTGTTTTGCATATGTGCGTGTTCCAGTATGAATGATACCTCCTATATTTTGATACAAAGTTTGTGTACATGTTTATAAATACACCGTGAGCCGCTGTCTGCTGGCAGCTTTATGCCAATTAATGAGGAACTCCATAGGCTTTGCACACAACATACGCAGAGATATATGAGAAACCAACAAATTGAAAAGCCTGACAGATAAAAACTATTGCACCCGGCAGTTGGTTATTCCTCACAGAGGTGATCATGATGGTTGCATCAGACATCAAAATAAAGGAAATGGTATCATGAAACTCAACTCTATTGTTATCTTGTCTAGAATCAGAACGTGGCAGAACGAATTCGCTTGCGGAGTTTACCAATAAGGAAATGAAAGATACGTTGGTTCAAGGCTTATACTGCCCAAACGGAATCGAAACACTACAAAAAACTAATTATAACACGGTAGATACCTGAGTTCAATTGCAACTGGATAACTCTGCGCAATATTACAACCTTAAAATTATAGGTTCGATCGATCTAAATACATACTTAATCTTTAATTAACGTCGTTCTAGAAAATTGACACAAGGAAGTAAAAGTCCTTTAATATTAAAGGACGTACGTATTGCAGTCCCTAGCTGTGCCGCAGCAGTTACGAAAACATCGTGACAACGGCGCAACCAGATCTATGCCTACGCTAAAGCATCGATTTGCATAAAGCACCTGTCGAGAACCACTCGCTTTTCTAATAAAGTAATCGCTATAACTATCCCACTACAGAAACACCATTGGAATTCCGACCCGACAAAACAAGCTTTATTACAGTCATAAAGGAATGCTCGAATAATCTTTAATACTTGTAATCCATAAACCATCGCAGTTTATGCACAGTGATTGCCGGACTTACAGCTCCTACTGTGGACGCTATGGCGAATTGAATCTCATGGTCTCGCACAATGTAGAACGTGAGAACTAAGAAATGCCTATTATTGAGCATTTCAAGGTACCGATTGGGAACCGATCGGAGACTTCAACATGTTTTATATAAATAGCTCACTTATTGTGCAATTAAAACCATTTAGTCGCGAAAACTTAGCTCCAAATATTCGTAGAGCGCGACGACCTCCGACATAACCTTCTTATAATTTTCATAAGACCCTGTCCTAAAATAAAATATTTTTTTCTTATTTTCATTTTTTCGTTGTTTGCAGAAGCCTTGAGCTCGGACGATGATCAATCGACGTCCGCGTCATGGTGGCAGGCGGGTACAGCGCAGCCTTTCCGGGAAAGCGGGAGCAATAGTGCGTTCTCATCAACTCATGGTTTAGTGCAGACTCATCCGAGTGGCAGTGATCCCTTTGGGACGTTCGGGAGCACGATCGGTCCATCATCAAACCCCTTCGCATCGAGCGGCAGCGGCCCGTTGAGTGGTGGAGTCAGAAATAACCCTCTGCCACTTCTCGCGAGGAACGCCAATGGAAAACCATCATTGAAGCATCTGGATTTCACGAGCAGTGCGACGGCTGAGCTGCGGAGAAACCCAGCGCTGTCCGCCCCTGACGAATGTGCGAGAGCTTGCAGAGAAAACGAACCGCCAAGGATTTGCTACTATCACTTCACTTTGGAGTTTTACACTGTTTTGGGAGCGTGAGTTAAACGAAACTATCACAGTATAAATTATGAAACACCAACATCACATCCATGAAATGAAATACCTACCATGTGAAATGTCTTAGTTCTTAAGTGGCCTATATAATGTTCAAGATCAACCATTGTTTTATAATTTTAACAAGAGTAGCAACTACCAATTCAATTGCTCGATGGTTGAGTAGTTTACATGCTAATAGTTACTGAGGTTCGAATGGAGCAACAATTTCTAAGACGATCGTTATGTCGACCACTTTTTTTATAATTATCTTAAATGAATTAAGAAATATCTTACCTCACGATGTCTTCTAATCGAGTGCCATCGGAGAGACCCAGAGATTTTAGACAAAAAAAATGAGCTCACGCAAAAACGTGCCAGAAACGACCGACTTTTCATTTCGCATATTTTACGCTTTGTTACACACAGAATAGCTGCATCGGTTTCAATGCCGTAGAGTATGCGCCAAGTGATCCAAATTCCGTTGAGGCACGTAAATGATAGGTGACGACAGAGCTTATGCAAACAAACACTATTTCAAACGCATGGCCTGAGGAAACCGTGGTGCAATCGAGCGACATTGATAAGGAAATAGAGTGCTTTCCAGCTTATATCACAGTGCTGTAACAATCTTTGTTTCTTTGCAGAGCGTGTCAAGTTTGCACCCCGAACGCGACAAACGTCGTTTGGTCCCATTGCCAATGTGTGCTGGCCGATGGAGTGGAGCGTGGAATCCTTACCGCCAACAGAATGTTGCCCGGACCATCCATCCAGGTGTGCGAGAACGACAAAGTGGTAATCGATGTAGAAAACCATATGGAGGGCATGGAAGTGACTATCCACTGGCACGGAATCTGGCAGAGAGGTTCCCAATACTACGATGGAGTGCCGTTTGTAACGCAGTGCCCCATTCAACAAGGAAATACGTTCAGGTGAGTAGTTATTATATTTTGAATTCGATGTCCTTGTTTTGTATTACAATTGTAGGCCACTTAGACACGCGAAGCGTATTTTTTGCCAATGACATGAATTTACACCAATACCTGTTTTGCTACTTTCAGATATCAATGGCAAGGTAATGCTGGAACCCACTTCTGGCACGCTCACACTGGTCTCCAAAAACTAGACGGTCTCTACGGCAGCATTGTTGTTAGACAGCCTCCATCAAAAGACCCTAACAGCCATCTGTACGACTACGATCTAACCACACACGTTATGCTGATCAGTGATTGGTTGCACGAAGATGCTGCTGAGAGATATCCAGGACGTCTCGCCGTCAATACTGGACAGGACCCCGAATCAGTACTAGTCAACGGAAAGGGCCAGTTCAGAGACCCCAATACAGGCTTTATGACAAACACACCGTTGGAAGTATTCACGATCACCCCTGGCAGAAGATACAGATTCAGAATGATTAATGCTTTTGCGTCAGTGTGCCCTGCGCAAGTTACGTTCGAAGGCCACAATCTGACTGTAATCGCTACTGACGGTGAGCCAGTGCAGCCCGTGCAAGTTAACACCATTATTTCATTCTCAGGTGAGGAAAACGACTAAAAACAAATAATCTTTCGTTTTTTTACATAGTTTAGTAGCAGTTTTGCAATAGTGTTATATATTTTATTGATTTCCTAACATTATGAAATAACTGGTTAAGTTATAATCGCATTAGCTTTGGTATATTTGCAATACTGCAAAAAATGATTGTTATTCATTAATGTAGGTAATCGTGATAATCGGGCGTGGGTTTTTAGAAAAGACACGCCTCGATGTTGTAACAATACATCCAGTTTGAGCAGTGCACCCACTGAAGCGCGCAATTGTATAACATTGCATTGCTTCCTCTTTTTCAGTGATTATAAATTTTCTAATGTTAATAAGTGTTCAGCGGAAAGATATGTTATGTTTTGGGTGTTTCAGGTGAACGGTATGACTTCGTAATTGAGGCGAATAACATTCCTGGAGCTTATTGGATCCAGGTGCGAGGTCTAGGAGAGTGCGGCGTGAAACGCGCTCAGCAACTGGCCATCATTAGGTACGCCAGAGGACCTTACCAACCCTCGTCACCGCCCCCGACTTATGACGTAGGAATCCCGCAAGGAGTGGTGAGTTTATCAGCCCAAACGGTACTTAGTAAATGTATAATGTATAAATTATGTTCCCCGTAGATTAGAATGAATGAATAGTGTATATACTATCTGACCCGCAACTCGTGTCACAAGAGTACCTCGCCGCCATTAACCAGCGGATATTGCAAAGTAGAATTCTCGGCGACATGTCATGAAAGCCTTGATTAAACTCAGGTCGCCTGACAACCTGCCGCATTGCTCAAATCTAAATACTTGTGTCCGGTACCTACTGATAAGACATGAATTAAAAGTTTGCGAATAAATTGAACTGAAAATTACAAAATTATAGGCAGTGAAGCTATATTATGTACAGTTATATTATGACTGGTTTGTAAATATCTCAATATTATACCTCGTCCTACAAGCCTTGGTCGGAGTAATATTATAGTAGATTAGTAACACACTGGTTAAGATTATTTTCATTATAGATCACGGTTCCGTGGAAATTGGTATTTTTTTATAAGAATTACACAGATAATGGTTTAGTTGAATAGTTGAAGTAGATAGTTTGCACGTACTTTAGTAATTGCACGTACCTTTTTCCCACTAACTATTCAGGTCATGAACCCGTTGGATGCCAGGTGTAACATATCCAGGAACGATGCAATTTGTGTCAGTCAGCTGAAAAACGCCAAGCACATTGATCCCGCCATCCTGCAAGAGAGACCCGATGTCAAGATCTTCTTACCCTTCCGTTTCTTTGTATACCGCCCAGAGATGTTGTTCCAGCCTAATACATACAATAGATACTTAGGTAAGAAACCCCATTCTATCCATTTCTTGCACTTTGTAGTTTAGAGGTCAGTGTCACATTCATTTTTCTCATTCACAGTGGCTCCGGGAGGTGATCACGTCATCAGTTTGATCGATGAAATCTCGTACATGTCTCCTCCTGCCCCTCTAATCAGTCAGTACGATGACATTAACCCTGAACAATTCTGTAATGGAGATAATAGGCCCGCTAACTGCGGACAAAACTGCATGTGCACCCACAAAGTGGATATTCCTTTGAACGCGGTTGTTGAAATTGTACTAGTTGATGAAGGTATGAAAAGATCTTTAGAAGTTTAATATTTTCAAATGAATGCTTTGCTCAAAAATATTTTATATTTTGTTCAATAATAAACATAATAAATGCTTTCAAACTTTTCATTTTGAATAAAGCTTTATATTTAATGTTTAGTAGTAAGCAACGATACTTCGTGATACAAAGTAAAATGCTAATTCCTCTTTTCAGTTCAAATCGCAAACTTATCTCATCCATTCCACTTGCACGGTTACGCGTACAACGTCATCGGTATCGGCCGCTCCCCCGATCAAAACGTTAAGAAAATCAACTTGAAACACGCTCTAGACCTGGACAGAAGAGGTTTGCTCGAACGTCACCTGAAACAGGGAGATCTCCCTCCAGCGAAGGACACGATTGCTGTCCCCAACAACGGTTACGTCATCCTCCGTTTCAGAGCCAACAACCCCGGCTTCTGGATCCTTCATTGCCACTTCCTGTTCCACATTGTCATTGGTATGTCCCTCGTTCTCCAAGTTGGTACCCAAGCAGATCTACCTCCCATCCCACCCAACTTCCCAACATGTGGAGACCACCTCCCCCCTATTCCACTTCACTAATCTGTTCCAGACCCTTCATGTGCAAGATGAAACAGCGCAGCTAATGTTAACTAAGTGTAAAATTATGTTTGTTTTGTGTGATGTGTCCGGCGGATCCGAAGTGCTCGGTTCTGCCGCTGTGTTTAATTTGTATAAGAATGTTTTAACTGGAGTTTCTGATAGTTTGTGTTATTTTAATCTAGCGGCAATACCTGTTTCATGAGTTGATTTTGATTTTAATGCCATATTCGGTGATATTTATCTTAATTTTTCAATTATAATAATATCGCCTTAATATGTTTTTGGAGGCTCTTCATCTATTTTATCTTTGCCTGTAGGGTTACTTTTATCTGATTTCGTGAAATTTAATACTACTATTATAACTAACAACTTGCCATTACATTTTTTCACCAAGAATATTTATTTTTGTATATAATTTTGAAATTACTTATTAGGACATAATTGTCATATAATTTTAAGATAATTGGACCAGTTGCTATCACCAATTTTTATATCACTTATAAAACACTGTATTTGTAAATATCCTTCCTAAACTTGTATATACCTACTTACCTACATGCACATTTGCACTTGTAGTTTCAAAACATTACACAATCCGGTTACAGAAGAAGACTGTATGTATGTATATAGGTGGTTCGTTTGTTGTGTAGAAAATATGCCGTAGATTATAACAATGTGATGTTACCAGTTTTTTATATTAAGATGCTAAACTTAACGGATCACCAGCAGAAATGTGCATTGTGCCAACAAAGGCAAATATATTGACGTAAACTAGTCTTTATATTTTGCTAAAAATATACAACGATATACAAACTAAAATCGCCCAGCGATCTAAAATATGTTAACTGTCAAAATAGGGACAAAATTAACAATAATTTTTATTTTTAATGAAGGAACGTGTACATTTTTTTACCATTTAATAAAATATTTAAAATATAATTTATTGTTTTATAACCGACCAGCACCACAATTTCTGCACCATTTTGTAAATACATAACTAGAAAAGGTGTAGACTACTTTATGATTGTATACCTCGTGTGTTCATAAGTTTTGAGACGAACTTATTTAATTAATTTAAAAAGAAAGTAATTCATGCAACCTTTTTTAAACTTTTAAAATTTTAAATTTCGAATTTTTTGAATCAGAAAAAATATACATTTGAATATTTGTTTCATTCTCCGTGAAAATGGCGCCAACAAAAGATTTGCGTGCGACTGTAATTTCACTGTTTCAAGCAGGAAAAAAACCAATGCAAGTTTTTAGTGAAATCCAAAGTTTGGGATGTAGTCGGAACTTTTTGTATTATACCATAAAGAGGTACAAGGAGACCGGCTCTTTAGAAGACCGTGGAATATGTGGCCGCCCGCGGTCTGTAAGGACGCCCGCCAACATCAAAGTAATCAGAGAGCGAATTCGTCGCAACCCTTGCCGGACTCAAAAGAAATTAGCTCTGCAGACCAACATTTCGCGAATATCGGTGAACAGGATACTTAAATATGATCTTAAACTAAAGGCCTACAGTCGAAGGAAAGTGCATTATTTAAACGAGCGTCTTCGTAAATTGCGACTGGAACGATGTCGGAACCTATTGAAGAGACACGATCCAAAAAATATCCTGTTTACCGATGAAAAGATCTTCACGGTGGAAGAAAAGTTTAACCGGCAGAACAATAAGGTTTACGCCAGAAGTTCAAAGGACGTCCAGCCATCTGTACGCAATGTCCAGCGCACTCATCATCCAGCAAGTGTGATGGTTTGGTGGGGTGTTTCCTACGAGGGGGTCACTTCGCTTCATTTTTTCCAGCAAGGCGTCAAGGTGAAGGCACAAAATTACCAAACCGACATATTGGAAGCGGTGGTTAAACCATTAAATGATACGCTATTCGCTGGAAAATACTGGGTTTTCCAACAGGACTCTGCTCCCTCCCATAAAGCTAAGACTACCCAACGTTGGCTGGAGGCCAATTTGCCAGGCTTCATTCGGAGCGAAGATTGGCCCTCGTCAAGCCCTGACTTGAATCCTTTGGATTATTCTTTATGGACGAAATTGGAGCTGAGGGCATGCAGAAAGTCTCACCCAAACCTGGATTCTCTCAAGCGAGCCCTTATTAAAGAATCGAAACGGATTCCCATTGAAAAGATTCGTGCCGCCATAGATGAATGGCGCACGCGTTTGAAGGCCTGCATTGAAAGCAAAGGCGGCCATTTTGAATGATTTATTTTTAAATACAGATCTAGATGTCAGTAGTTTTAATTTTAATATCCAATAAATGAATACTCAACTTAGCTCCAAAAATATTTTAGTTTTACTGTGTCTCAAGACTTATGAACACACGAGGTATATTTCCCTAATGGATGGTTATTTTAGTTAATGATCCATGTAGTTGGAGGTTTACAAAGAGGGATCCCCAGTAGCTGGTAGAAACCACCCGAAGCACACAGGAGATCAGGTTGTAAAGTTTATATAATTGCTTTTAAATATGCCATCTCTTTGTTAGAAACTGCTATTATGTTTTTATACTTCTTATTATCATTAAAATATACTTATGAAATTCTGTTCGTATCATAGGTAATGAACCCCCTGGATGCTATATGCAACGTGAAGAGGGACGATGCCGTATGTGTGAGCAATCTCAAGTCAGCTAAACCAGTTGATAAGGCTTTATTGGCGGAGAGACCTGATGTCAAAATCTTTCTTCCGTTCAGATTCCATTTCTATAAGCCAAAAGATCTCTTTCAGGAAAACACTTACAAGAATTTCTTAGGTAAGAGTATATTCACTTTCCATGGGCATTGTTTTATGCATAAGTAAACTCTGTGATGGATTTTATTCAATACATACATTGTTTACATCAATTCAAAACTTACATGCTGAATCTACATGTTTTTTTGTATTTTTTTTTTAAATATATATATCAATGTCATAAATTATCTTCATTGTTGTAGTGGCTCCCACTGGTGATCATGTCCTCAGTTTAGTGGATGAGATCTCGTACAGTGCTCCGCCGGCACCGCCCCTCTCCCAGATGCATGAGCTGTCTCCTGAGTTGTTCTGCAATGGAGACAACCGCCCCCCCAACTGTCCTGTCGATTGCCGCTGTACCCATATGATTGATGTTCCGCTCAACTCTATTGTGGAGATCGTTTTAGTTGACGAAGGTAAATTATGTTTAGATTCGTCAAAACAAAATTACAAAAATACTTAAGGTAGGTTACAAATCGGAAATTAATAACAATAATCAGTTAACACTTCGTCTTATTGTAAAAACTAGCTTCAGCCCATGGCTTCGCCCTCGTAGTACCCGGATAAAAGTAGCTTATGTATTATTCTGATTATAAGCTGTACAATTTCATTAAAATCCGTTCAGTAGTTTTTGCGTGAAGAGGGTAACATACATCCATCCTCACAAACTTTCGGGTTTATAATATTAGTAGGATTAAGTATGGCCAAAGAATTTTCAGCATCACAAAACAATTTTTTATACAGCAAAGACTTCGTCGTTTGTACCCTAACTCTGTCTTCGTCGTTTGTACTCTCTGTGTAAAATAAAATAGTTGCCTTTCCATTTTCAGTGCAATCGCCGAATCTTTCACATCCGTTCCACCTCCATGGAACATCATACAGTGTCATCGGCATGGGCCGGTCTCCAGACAAGAACATCAAGAAGATTAACCTAAAGCATGCCTTGGATCTAGACAGGAAAGGGCTTCTGCATAGACAATATAACCTGCCGCCTTCAAAGGACACGCTTGCTGTGCCAAATAACGGATATATTGTTTTGAGATTAAAGGCTGATAACCCAGGTAAATTTCGTCATTTTTTGCTTCACGGTTACATCATCATGAGGTCCATGACTAACGGCCTTGAGTCAACTCCATCCCCGCAATCCTCAAGATAACATCGGTTCATCAGATAGAGGTCCTTTTTATACAGCTTCTGATTCGTGATCGCCATTCGAAGGCCCTTGATTCATTTACTAGCCGCTGTCGGATAACGAGCTATCACACTATTGACCATCTGCACTTCAGTCAATCAGTGCGTCCTACCCGTCATGACCTACGGAGCTGAGACGTGGACACTCCACCAGTTCAAAGTCGCTCAGAGAGCTATGGAAAGAGCTATGCTCGGAGTCTCTCTGAAGGATAGGATTCGTAACGAATACATCCGTCAGAGAACCAAAGTTATCAACATAGCTCAACGAATTAGCAAGCTGAAGTGGCAGTGGGCCGGTCATATCTCGCGAAGAACCGATAACCGCTGGGGTAAACGTGTTCTTGAGTGGAGACCGCGACTCGGTAAACGTAGTGTAGAACGCCCTCCGGCCAGGTGGGATGACGATCTGCAAAAGACTGCAGGCAGATGCTGGATGCGGCAAACTGAATTCAGGGCGCTATGGCGCTCATTAGGGGAGGCCTATGTCCAGCAGTGGACTAATATAGGCTGATGATGATGATGATGAATGATGACTTCAGTCAAAAAGCTTTTCTATTATATTCCCTAATAATTTCTAAACAACGAATAATTTCTTAATAATTTCTTTTTCATACAACTAAAGCGGTTACCGTAAGTTATGGATGCTTACAACGATAGAGATATCACTTGCGCGTTGAATTTTATTGTAATTTCAGGCACTATACCCTTCAAACTACTATCAATATAACCACTACCACTATACCCTACAACACAGTAATGTGAGCAGTAGGTACTGTTTAGTGGTGAAATAAGTATAGTAGTAATACTTTCCCGGACGAGGTCTTTAATAAGGAGCTTTACTACTTCTGTCGTACGTCAAGCAGTATAACACAAGATTATTGTTTACTCACTTTGTTTAAAACTTATGTTTCAGGATACTGGCTGTTCCACTGCCATTTCATCTACCACATTGTAATCGGCATGAACCTGATCTTGCACATTGGCACGCAGAGCGACCTGCCCCCCGTCCCGCCGAACTTCCCCCGATGCGGCCACCACCTGCCTGCGATCACACCACCATCGTTTTTCCCGATACACTGACAGTATCAAAAGAATAAACTGGCGATCGATCTCTTGTCGATAAGGGCTTGAATGCTTAGAATAAACAGAAGTGTCTCTTATCTAATTTGTGTTTTAGTACACAAAAAACCCAAATAAAAAATCGAATGTACTGGGTATATGTAACTGGTATTGTTCTCAATATTCTGTTCATTGCATATTTTTAGAAACAGAGCCTTCATGATTGTCATCTTGTGTGCTATGAGAATCTCTGAGACCCCTGAGACACATCTAATTTTCAGCGTTTCAAGCACCCGAGTGCATCTACTTGTTACGCGTACTGCCATAATTTTATTCAGTTGTATAATATAATTATGACTAACGTACGTTCAGACACACCTTTATGTAATGTATTTTTATTATCATCTTTAATAACCAAAGTCTTTCCAAAACAATCGCAAAAAAATGAAAGCCTTTTGTATTTCGTTAAAATTGTCTCTTGTTTTGTATGTTTTAATGAAAGAAAACTATGTATGTAGAAGTTTACTCAAACGTAGTCTTATATGCACGTTCAGTTTTTTGTTTGTAACCAAAATGTAATTTAAAAGATAGGCTAAGGTAACAAATCGTAGTAATTTGTGATAGAATTCGTCTTTTAGACACATTCATTTGAATAAATGGCTCTGGTTAGTGCTATTAAATTTAGATACTATTTGTAATGTAATTTTGTAAATAATAATATTTCAATAGTTTCGCATAGTTTTCAATTTTTGAACGAATTCACGTGAAGCCAAAAAGGCATCGTTGAATTTGTTTTAAAATATTTTTTTAGTTTTGTTAATTGTTTAATAGTTGTTAAACTTATTTTAGTTTGAGATAAAAACTCCTACTAGCGTTTATATTTTCAAAAATATTGCTTAAACATCTACCAGGTAAGGTAGTGGAAAATCATTATTAGTTTTTAATAAGGCTGGTTATTTCTTAACTATTCTACTTACAAATAAATAAATTAAACATTACAATAGCAATACTTACTTATCTATGTAAATAAGTAATAAATAATCCTCCATAATATTATCTTGAACTCTTGTAACAGCATTTAATCTTTGAAATCAAGTTTTATTTTGAACTTGAGACCGTAATTTTTGTTATGGTGCTAAGTTATTTGTGTACACTACCCTCAATAATAAACTATGTACACATCAATGAACTTTTGTATATTTGTATCGCTTTGTCTCTTATTACACTCTAAAAGACGGTAGACACGTGCTACTGAAATTCGTATAAGATTAACTTGACTAAAATGTGAGATGGTTGAATCTGCAAATTTTTTTTCTACTTTTTACCCGCGATGACAGGAGCCCGAATATTCGTTTGCCGTAAGAGGTTTTTAGTATGTGTTTTATTATCCTAAATTTATCTCCGAAACAGCTAATCGGATTGCTATGCTTTATTTATGCAATCCGTTTATATGTTAATGATGGTTTTAAAATAGGTTTTATCGCTACAAGTCACTTGGGGACGCTGCAATTAGACTATAAAAACACATAGGGGTGGTAAAGTTTTGAACCAAAAAAAAACTCAGCTGACGCTTTAAGTCCAACACCGTTGCTTTTAGTTACAAATTGGACATTAATTTATTGTTTTTCTATTGCAAACCAGTGCCTCTCTATTTCTCTATAATTAACATTGTAAGCCGGGCTTAATAGTGAAAAATTAGTGTCGAGATTTTCATAAGTTGGTACTCTATCAATTAGAATTAAATGTGGTGTAGTAAATCTTATACGAAATTCAACCAAAGCAAAACTGTGAAATAGACACAGGGTAATATTTTGCTTAAATGATACACCTGTGATTGGTAAGCCTCATGGAATGTGTATTATTTTTTTCATTTCCCTTTTAGATCTACAGGTTTTTATTTTTTTACTATGTCAGTATAAGTACTTGTAATATATCTGCATCTTAGATGAAGTTTTAGTCATTATAAAATAAACAAAAATTAAAATTTTTATGTCTGGTGGTTTAATTTAATTCTGTTTTAGTTATGTAGTTACAGTTTAGATTTGCTTTTTAAGTAAATAAATATATCATCAAACATATTTAACAGCTTTTAATATAAAGAACAAAAGAGAAACAAAACACGCGAACGACTGTATTCCTTAGATATCGCTACAGACATACTGAGTGCGTAGAGCTTTGAGAATACCAAGTACAAAGTACTCAGAGGCACGTCCAAACATTTAATTTGGCACATGCCCGGGTTTTTTTTATATGCTGGACATTTTTTCACACAGCATCATCTAGCCCCAAACTAAGCAGAGCTTGTACTATAGGAACTACAACTGGAAAACACTGGTCTGCACCAGAGACAAATATTTATAGATCATTCAAATATTTGTCCTACTGCAGGAATCGAACCCGCTACCTTCTGTGTCTCAGGCGGGCTTCCGCCCACTGTGCCACAGAGGTAGTACTGCGTTTTTGCAAGTAGTTAGCATTCCACGTGCCAGGTTGCAAGCCCATAGCTACAAATTTGTGTACACGTACCCACCACTATTTATCAGCTGTCCCTATCCTCAAAGGTTTGTTGAAAGAAAACTCTTGTTGGGGTTAAGCTCGCCTTTGTACGTGTCCTATATGTAACTTTTTTTGTCTGTTTTATCTGTGTGTACAATAAAAAATGAAGAATAGCCGCTAATATACAGAATACTGTGACATTATACCAATCCAAGACTTATATTTGTGCCTAATTTTGTTTCTTATTAGGTTCAATCACACTTCACACAACTTCTTCTACTGTCTTAGACACCTATATAAATAAACTATTTATTGCTCATGAAAGAATAATAATAATACAATAAAAGAAATATCGAATATGAAACATAATTTATCGTGCGTAGTTTTGTTGCGAAATAAACTGTATTCTATTTTAAATTGACAAACAAAGTCCTAGTTATTTTTAATTAAGGTTTTCTTCTTCCTCCTACTGTTTTCATGAATTAATTTCTCGCAGTTTGTAATCAGTTGAAATATTATGTTTAGTACCAAATACAGTGAACTGTTAATTATGTCTGACCCTGTTCCAGTATTGTAATTACCCATATGCCTTTGGAATAGGTAGGAAAATTACAACATGAAAAAAGTATATTAGGTTATGAGGCAGCAACCTGATCAATCAATGTAAAATTGTTCGCATAGATGTAATGTTTTGTCAACCTTTTAATGGGTAGTGTAAACTTTAATTCTTCCCAATATACCTACTATCCTATACATCAACTGATGATGTCGATCTCCTACCACCTAGTGGAGTGCTTGTTTTCATCAACCAACTAAAATTACTAAGCAAGCGATCTTATTATTTTTTTATCAAAATGTTTTACTTCTCTGGAAGTATGCAGTGATGGGTTATACTATTTATATTACATAACTACATAGACGGTCACAGTCGGTCAGAACACTTTATCATGAAACTGCTGATATTGTGCTTAGTTCTAATTAACTTATCTTTATCTATAGCAGGTAAGAGTTCGATTGGCACCACACTATATCTGAATGAAGGATCATCAAAAAAACTGGACAAGTGCAAGTCTGACGCTTCCGTACAAGCTTGTATGTTTAATTAATAATTCACATTACATCCAGTTCATAATATATGAAAGCACCAAACATCTAAAGCCGGATTGAACGGAACACTTAACCTTGTAGTTGAAAATCTCACATACATTGATATACATCACGGTCTTTTCTCCAACTACAAATGTAAGTTTGTAATCGCAAAATAATATCTTTTTATGTGATAAAGCTACAAATTAACGATTTCCGGACATTTTCTTTTACTTTTGCTGTGATACCTTGCTTCTTGCCAAATATCATGATTAGGTATAGGTTATGATTTATTTGTGAGAGTATCAAAATATGTCACATAAATGGCCATATTTTTTATTGCGTTGCATTAGAAGCTTAATTTTCTGGGCTCTAAGGGACTGTAAAACTACGTATTTGATATTAATTTGAACTTGGTATCTCCTCGCGTTCCTGAGAAAAATCTTTTGACAGACAGACGGACAACGAAGTAAAGGGTTCCGTTTTTTACTTTTAACCGAAACCCTAAAAAACAAAGCATAAAGTTTGCTGCTTGATTCTTCTAGGCTTGGTCGCGTGCAAGGGATTGGCGTAAATTCCATCGGAAAACCTCAGCACGGAGATCATTCCGTAGCCTGAGTGTTCGCGGGAGGAAATTCCTCTGAAATCATAACAACTACATTCAATTCCAAACAACTACGAGTATGTGCTTACGTGGCTTAGCTTTTACTACTCGGCTGTTGAAATCTTTTGAATTTGGTAGGACCTCGCGATGGCAGAATCATTGGTGGATATGACGCAAGTCCTCGGAGCCACCCGTACCTTGTCTCATTACAGATGAGATTCCTATGGGCACGAATGCGACTCTGTTCTGGATCACTTCTAAATGAACGATGGGTAAGTTTTATTTTGGATTCTGCTAGTATTTTCTTACTTCCGTTTACTATTAGAACCATCGAGGTTGCTCATCTTCTTTCTAGTATTACATCTCACTTAGATTATTTAACGTTCGTTCCAAATGGTATTAATTGCACAATAATACATCGTTTAGCATGATGTCGGAATACTTCACAGGTCCTTACAGCAGGACATTGTGTCAAAGGCTCTTGGCTCATGAACTGGCTGACGATGGAAGCTGTTGTCGGAACGAATAATCTTGACAAAAAAGATTCCACTGCACAGACTGTGAGGATATCTGAGCGCATACCGCATCCAAACTACAATGGGTGAGTCGTTTTTACAGAATTTACCTTGTCTGTTTTTTTGTTACTCTAACCAAAATAAGTCAGGTCCTCCAACACCAAAAAACTAGTGAAATCCTACACGACTTTTCTATTCATTAAGTTTCTTCTATAAAAACCACATCTTCCCGCTGCATCTTCTGGGGGTGTAATTTCTGTAAATCTTTTCTAAATACTCTCTTACACATCTAAAGGAACCTATCCTTAATATTCCAAACCTCTGAAAAGGAGGCTGTGTTTTAATTGTCACATACAATTTTTAAATTTCTCTATTATTCTTTAACAAAATACTCTAGACTTGCACATACCGAATGAAATTGTTAAATATTAATTTAGAAACTGTTTCCTTGCTTACAGTGACATCGGGGCGTACGATATAGCCATGCTAAAAACAGCAAAGAAAATTGAATACAACAGCGCAGTTTCTCCGATAGAAGTACCACCGTCCAAGGGCAGTCTCACTCACAAAACTCAAAATCTAATACTGGCTGGCTGGGGTGTCTTGGAGACCACTGTGTTCATACCAGCTCTGCCAGACAAGTTGCAGGAAGCTAGAGTTGAATATTTGCCATTCAATGGTAAGCAATAGGTACAATTCGTAGGCTGCTTGTCTGTTTACTTTCATCTTTTGTAATACTCTATAGTGTGGTGGGCAGGTTCGATTTCCGCTGCGGGACGAATGTTTGCATGTTCTGCAGATATTTGTTCTTGGTCTCGGTGTTGTGGTACCATGATACTCGTAGTTCAGGGTGTCTAGACAATAACCACTTTCTATTGACACGTGCGAAGAGATTGAATTGTATGAAAATTGCATTAGCTGTGAAAATGTAAAGTGACAGCTGCCAAGTTTTACATTGGCATATTTGCGTTAGCGTGAAAGGAAAAGTAAGCTAAGAAAGGTATTTATCTAGATCCCAGGAATATATTTTCGATAAGCGTAAAAATAAAAAAATCTTAACATTTAAAATTAAGTACACGGTTTCAAAGAAGTGAGCATAGCTCTTTGAATAAGCGAGTTGAAATGTCAATGAGTAGGCTCAATAACTCGAAAATCCGACAACCGCTGTGGAAGAATGGTTCTCGAATACTGACCACGAACCGGACGATGAAGGGCCCCCTCTAGATAGATCGGTTACAGAAATTCAGTGTATATAGGTAGCCCAAAATCGTTCGTCATGCCATTCATTAGGCGAGTTTCAGTGCTGTCCAGCAGTGGACTTCTACGGGCTGTTGATGATGTTGATGATAACGCAGTATAATCAAGCCCTCTGATCAGAGACTGCCGCGAAATTGATAATTATATGTTATTGTCTGCTCACAGACACCTTGAGTTTTATATAATTGGAAATAAAACCCGAAATCTTCAATAATCTTTGTTTTACTATTTTAAATTATTAAATTACAAAGTTTGTGTGCTCTCACACGGTGGTCGTACGATGGAATACGAATGAGTCATATTGTTTTTTGTTTCAGAATGCAACAAAGCAATAAATGCTATAAAAGAATCTTACGAAGATAATCCTCTAGATAGAGTAGCCAATATTTGCACAGGTCCCATCACTGGCGGGGTTGCTGCTTGCAGTGGAGACTCAGGAGGTCCTCTGATACAATATATTTCGTACAACGAGCTAGAAACTACGACTGTAACTACACAATCGGCTACAGAAGAAGACACTGAATACGAAACAACAAGTTGGACTGATAATAATATGATTGGGAATGAAGCCGATAATATTTATACAACACAGCGTAAAGAAACAAGTACTAGTAGTACAATAACAAAAAAAGGACCAACAGTTGCTGATTTGGCACAAAACTATGAAGATGCAGGTCTAATTCCAGTTGTGATAGGAGTCGTCTCGTGGGGAATAAGCCCTTGTGGAGAAGTTGGAGCACCGACCGTTTATACTAATGTTTCTACGTACGCAGAGTTTATTTACAAACACCTTTACAATTAAAAATACTTCAATGTACTTAACTGTTTATTTTAATTTATAAATACCTACATAAAAAGTTATTTTTGAGTCCTAAATCACAAGTTTAATATACAACTGCTCTACAAAATCATTCGGACATAAACACATACCTTATATTTACTTCACAGGTAAAAAACCTTGTTGTATACTTTATCTTAGTGCATAACTTTTATGAAGAGAGAATAGTAAAGTACGTGGTTTAGTCGTAATAATATTCTAAAATGATACCAAACCACGATAATTTCAATTCTAGTTCATAACTTTCCATAATTCTACTATCCTATCATATTCTATTATCCTATCAATAATATAAATTAGAAGTTTGCGATAGATGTTCGAATGTTTGTTGTCAATTAGCTTCCTAACGGCTTGAACCGATTTGGATGAAATTTCAAATATGTATAGTTCGTGATCTAGAATATACCAATATTATAAATGCGAAAGCTTAAAAGTTGGCAACAGATGTTTGGATGTTTGTTGCCAATTCTGAACGGCTGAACCGATTTGGATGAAATTTTGAATATGCATAGTTTAAATACATTTTATCCTGGTACTACGCGAGTATAACCGTGAGCAGAAGCACGTGCATTGATAATGTATACACACATTTGACTAATCTTTATCACTTTCTATGCGAAAGATTAGAGATCATTAGACAAACCAATTATGAGTATCCTTTACAAATATACCTAACTTCAACAAAGCCTAAATTACGAGTATTTATAAGTTTTTCTGTACAATTTGAACATTCGCAGTCTGAACGCAGGTTTAGTTCAACAAAACATCTGGAGGCCTGTAGTTCCCGCACTTCGGTAACGCCTCTATCACGGCCTTGGGCAACGTCTTTTGCACCTGGATGATGATGGCTGCTGGTAGAGATGAAAGACCACATGACCGACACTCGAGCAGCCAACTCCCTCGTTCAGGTCGTATTCTAACGATAGTGTAGCCTTTGTTTGGTACAGTGATTGTGTCTTTGATTGGAGGGTTTAGAATGTTTCTGAATTGAGAAAAATAGAATGAATTAGGTTAAAAAGGGGATCAAGCTGAAGCAAAAATTTCAAAAAGTTAAGTATACAATTGAGACCCATACCTCATGATTTTCTTTTCTTGATCCAGTCTTAGAAACTGTTCTTTGGATAGCGGTGATGCATCATACCTTTGCCCCGTAGCCACCACCTGCATACTGTATCCGTGCATATGGAAAGTATACGAGTCATTGCTGCCGAAACCTGAAACAGATAGAAGAGCCCATTAACACTTCTGTTAAAAATTGTGGTATCTTCCTAAACTATGGTACAATTCCACAATACACTTCAGGAGCGAAGAGTCGATTATATACAATTCCTTTGGTAATTCGATTCACTAGGTCTAAATCCAATCTTTCAGTGTTTGCACTTAGACGTGAAAAAGTTACCAGCTTAGTTCCTACTCTGGCAATCCTTACCAAGGTCTTCCCACTTGATGGAATTTTGTTTTTTTTCGGAATCCCCTTTAATAACTGATTCTTATTTATATTTAAGTATTCAAGTAAAGTATACATTCTTATGTCAAAGTATACTACATGACCAGTCAAGTCCTGCCAGGTAAACTAATAACTATTTTAGTAATCAGCTCTAGGACAGATAGCAAACTTAAAGACAATTTAAGAGTTAGGACAAGAGCAGCAATTATGAGTAGGCCTATAGTATATGGTATTCAAGAGACGCTAAAAAATTAAAAGGCAAAAGATCGATGCTGATATAAAGGCATACTATCGTATCAAGCAGCATGTAATGAGAAGGAATGAAAGAAGAAGAGGAAGCGTTTGCACAGTAGTGAGATGAACATAATATACATATACTGTTTTCAAGATATTGAACACTAACCTTCATTAACCAAAGCAATTTCTAGTGGTTCTCCTTCAACGGTGTTCAGAATCTGCACGCACTGGGTCTCCACATGTTCGGACTCTTCACCGACATTGCATATTTTGCTAGCAACCACATCTTCAGGCCTCAGCAGAATAGGTGCGTTGGGATAAAGGAAGTTCTTGCCGTTTATTTGGATGATTCCTTTCTCTTTCAGTGCTGCGACAACAAAATAATGTTTTATGATTTGGACAAATCATGCCGATCATAGAGTGTCCACCATAATCTCAATTTAGAAAACCAAAGACATATCCATTTGTAAACGGGCACGGCGGCGGTGCACGAACAAGCGTATAGAACCGGTTGTAAAGGGATAAGGGGATAAATTGTTATGCCACATCTCCGGTATAATATTTACTAAAAGAATATTGTGTGATTCGGCCGTAATATAATATTCTACACGTGATAGGTTGCAAGCCTATCGCCGTTTATTGGAACACTATTCGATGATATTATGCCAACATGTTTTCGGTACTAAATAAAAACTGTTTAGCAACAGTTGCCGATTTACTCGAGATATTTTCCGTCAACGTTCACGTGCATTTTGAGAGCCAAATGTACGCATTTACACATGTATAGTGTATCTAGTATATTTTACAAACAATCAAGTAATACTCACTCAAAGAAGCGGGAAGGTACGGTTTTCTTTGTATAGAACCGCTGTCGTATTTAAAGTCAATGTCATCTTCTTTATATTTCACCGTATTCCTATCTATCCCAAGATACACTGCTCTTGGTTCTGAAGAGTAAGTGACGTCTTGAAGGGATTCCATCATCTGGCCATTGAGAGTCACTGATTCCAAACTAGTATCGCCTTGATTTTCATTCTGGAATTGCAGAACCATATAATTTAGAATCATACCTACTTATACATATTTATTAGAATTAGCGAGATAAAAAAAATATATAATGGACAATATAGCTAGGACCAACTATCACTGGGGAAGTGAAGTCATCGGATAGCAACCAAGAACTGACGATACAGGGATGCCACCCGTTACACCGATGACACCTTAAAGATTATTGAAAGTCTGTGGATGAGGTAGCTTAAGATCGATCATCATTGTATTCTTAGAAGGAGACACACTCCATGTCCAGCAGTAGACTTCTAATGGCTGTTGATGATAATAATACTGATATTTATATCCAAGCAAGGTACGTAATTAAATGTTAAGATATTAATTGGGGAAAGTTTGGTTTCTATACTGATACTCATTTATTCAATGTAGGAACTTCATATACTTGGTTTTGTCAAATTAGTTAATAGGAAGGAGGTATTTTCAAATCACAATTACATACTTCTATCTGATACTCTTAGATCAGAAAAATCGTTGAAAATATTTTCCCTTTAGGCACCAAACCCAATGTATGTCACTAGCTAGAGAATACAAGTTATATCAGACAAAAGATACATAATCTACCGGTTATATTTTTTTACGATTGCACTACCAGCATCTGGTAAGTACACGGGCGATTTTCACCATAACACTACCGGTAGTAGCAAGCAGCAGTTCTACGGGAAAATCATCGATCAAGTGTGAGGGAAATTTGCTCCATACGTTGAGCAAAAAACGTTCATCCAAACTTCACGTAGGCACAAGAGTTTACAAATCAAGTGACAGGCCGCGATAATAAAATTTTCAAACATAACAAAACCAAATGACAGAAAAGAGCGGAAAAAGCGATATGGACTATTTTTCCTTAGGGATGGGGGCATTCTGTATGCTGGTAATGTGATTATGGACGATCAAATGGCCTCAAATGTTCGATTCCCGCTGCGGGACAAGTGTTTGCAAATTTTGTAGATATTCGTTCCAGATGGTCTAGACAAATACCTCACGCTTAGTTTTCCTAACACGCTAACGCAAATTTGACTAGGTAAAACTTGACAGCTGTCACGTGACATTTCCACGGCTCATGTCATGAGCCTTGCAAGGAGTATTGGAAAATCCATGAGCCAACTGCGACGCAAAAGGTGCGGGTTCGATTCCCGCTGCTGGACAAACGTTTGCATGTTTAGCACATTTTTTTTAAGTTCATTACGATAACTCTTGTTGATACAATTGTTTTCTAAGTCTGTAAATTGAATAAAGTTATTAGGTTATTTTTACCAGGCCTAAGTTTTGCGGTACTACGGTACTTGAATTTCCTGATATCCACGACAAAAGGCATACTAGTGAAAGGTCAGGACTATGTAAACGTCAGTTAGGAGTTTATTTATCAAAATAAAAAGCTTTACCTTGTTTTCCTGAAGCATTGAGGTGTAGTTGAAGCCAGAGTAGAGCAGCATAGCGTTTGCAGTCACAGTTACGCAGGCGCCGGTGCCTTGTACTCGTACCCAGTAGCCACCGCTCTCTTGCGAAGCTCGTACCACCACATCCATGCGTTCTCCTGGAAATTGCAAGATTTTGTCAGTACCCAATTTTAAATTAGACCCTGTTTTTTTACTAAATTGGCAAACAACTATGGACGCTTGTTATACCAGAGGTATCACACGAGCGTTACCGTTCCTGATACATAACCAAGAATATCAATATCAAGAATAGAACTCACCTGATATATGTGTTGTAAAAGGAAGGCTTGCGCTATAGGTTATTATTTTGATAAGCGGCGATGGGTTCGCCACCTGTCAGGTGGAGTACTAACTAATAATTAAAACGTATGTGCCGAATATAATCCTACTAATATTATAAACGTAAAAGTTTGTGAGGATGGATGTTTGTTACTCTTTCACGCAAAAAATTCTGAACGGATTTTGATTAAACTTTACTTTAATATAGCTTATACATCAGAATAACACATAGGCTACTTTTTATCCAGGTACCATGCGGGCAAAGCCGTGGGCAGAAGCTAGTGCTTGCATAAACATGCCTCTAACTACCCCTACTTGGTAACCTCACGGATCTTAGAATATCCATCCTGTTATTTTTTTCGCGAACATGTTATTTTTTTTTCATATGAGAAAGGGGCTTTTTATGGCTTTAAGAAAGGGGTGATATGGGATAAAAGCCTGCTAAATCCGTGAGGAAACTGAACATGGCTAACGTGAGTGGGCAAATATTAGCTGTAACTAAAAAATCGTTAGATAAACCATTACCATAACAGTGAAAGTGTAGACAGTTATAAAACAACACTTACTTTCTTAAAATCGTAAGTCTTTGCACTTCTTTCTCTTCTCACAAACCGAAATTGAGATAATTTATTCAAAGTTTTGGGATTCAGAGAACCATAACAAGAATTTACACATGTTGCTTAATAGGACCGGTACCCACCAAAGATCAGCCAAAAAGAGAGTTAAAAAAACAATATAATAATATAACAAGTCCAAATGGTATAGACACAGGTAGTAAAATTATAATAGATATAGGTAACGGCAGCTATGCAGCTTAATACCAAAAATATCTTTCAGAGGCTATAGATTTAGCGTGCGTATGTATAGGTAATATATCTTCGATTTTGTTTTATTTCATATCAGTAGGTAATATGGTCGAATAGAAAAGTAAAAAATATTGTACCTAACGGTTACTTATGTGTAAAAGTAGGTATCCTTCTGCATTTATTATGTACACCCTCAAATTTCAAAGAGTAGTGTTTGCTTCTGGTGTCAATGACGTAAATGCTTAGGCCCAGCAGAATACCAGCGCTAAGTAGGTAGCGTACCTATAGGTACACTACAGGTAGGTATACCTAGTATTATGCTGAACTGACAACTGTTTGACGCGACATTCGATGTCGCTATCTAGATAGATCAGGAAGGTGCAGAGGCTGTTCAGTTCGACTTATGGGTAGAATAAATGTTTTTTGTTTTTTACTATCTCAGAACTCTCTGGTTCATAGAGTAGGTTTATTTTAATGTTGAAATGATATTTTCATTACATTTAGCCCGTGAAGAAGCAACACATAGAGCAGAGCCTATGATTCTGTAACTAAGGCACACTGATCGACGACAACACTTTCATACATAGACCTATTTCGGCCGCCAAACAGTAATGCTCATAATTGTTGTGTTTTGGATTGAAGGGTGGCAGTGGAATTACATGCGGGCTTTTCACCCGTTACGGCTCTGGGTCAGCAAAGCGCGAGTGATACCACCGGTATTGCAAGCGTCCTTAAGTTACTGCACAGATATTATAATACTATATGAAGTTAAGTTTATTTGTATAAAAAAACACGTCGATAAAATAAGGCAAAAAGAAGGTAGCAGTCGACCTATCGTTAAACAAAAAAACGCAATAGAAAGTGAAATGAAAATAAAACGGCACTCGCTGTGCATGACCTTAAACTCCGCATAGACTTTCTCTTATCTCGACTCGTTTATAATAGCAGTGAAATTTATCGCCGTAGGTACCCAGGCAAGTTCTTCTATAAAGATGTATTGAATATGTCTGGATTAGGATTTCATTGAATGAAGTGCCAGTTTATTATTTTGCAATAATAATAATAGTATGTTGATCATTTACTTTCTTGAGATAGATAGATAGAAAATACTTTAACAATAATAACAATAATATCATGCATATTATGTTGACGAGATAAGAATCTACCAAATGATTGCATAATATTGGATGGGGATTATTACCCATACATAACATAGAAACGTTATCTTTTTAAAGCCAAATCAAATTACATCGTTACAAAATAACACAGTGATAGCATAAAAACGTCATGCAACTTGTCATATCCTTCCTACTACTATTATAAACGCGAAAGTTTATGAGGATGGATGTTTGTTTCTCTTTCACGCAAAAACTACTGAACGGATTTTGATGAAACTTTACAGTAATATAGCTTATACATCAGAATAACACATAGGCTACTTTTTATCCGGTTACCACACGGGCGAAGCCGTGCCAGAGGCGAGTACGTACATAAAAATGAGAGACTGCCAGAGACCGGGATAGATGGAAGAATTAAAGCGAGGCCTTTGCCCAGTGGTGAAACTTTAGAGGTAATCTAAAAAAAATATGTCTCATTCGCAATCGTTGCGTTTGTGACTATAATTTATACCAAACAGTGCTCACAGCTGTTTTGCTAATTAGAAACTGATAGTATTGCATTGAAATGATCGTTGTTTGGCATCATTTTTTTTGGATAACAAGCACTTTCATACAAATTCACCTATTTTCCCACGAATTATATTTTTTAGGTATTTTTTCAACTACACCACGTACTTTACTATTCTCCTGCTGACGTAAAGTTGACCCATTAGAGGTCCTTCCTCATGAGCACCGTCCGCGACCAACCTACTCATATAGAATTAGCGTTGATCAGTATCATCTTTTAAGGTTTGGATTATATTACCTACCTGGGTAAAGTTGCACACTCCTAGCTGTTACAGGTTTGGCCGGTCGCCCGTCCGTGGCTATGGCAATCATCTCGTGCCGGTCGATGCTCACAATAACAGGACATTCGATAGCAATAGCATTGATCAATCTCAGCTTATAAGAGTAGCCTTGCATCACAAACAACCTGTAACAAAATTTAAATCTTAACATTAATGAATTAGGAAAACTATTGGAATTAGTAGGAAGTTGAAAAATTTCAGCATAGAATTCCATCAATTGCTGATGCTGCACTGCATTACGGTACTAGGATTGTAAGAAAATTTAAATCTAAACCTTGATGAATTACGAAAACTATTGGAATTAGTAGGAAGTTGAAAATTCAGCATAGAATTCCATCAATACTAAGATTGTTAAAATGGGCCAACAAAGTATGGCCACATAATTTTGTGGAGTCGTAAGCACCTAACCTGTAAAGTCGTTGTCACACAACTAATTAGCAATTTGTCAAATCACAATTAACTGCACGTTTGACTAAAGTTGCATATCCATAATCATAAAATACCTATTATTTCATAACCCTACTTCCGATGTTACGATGTGTATTACGATACGATGTGAAGCCTATTGTGTCTATAATCTTTTTCAATTATTCCCTTCCTTCTTCCCTAAACTGTAATGTAACAATGTCAGGCAGAGTTTCTTATTTTGTTGCCTGTTTGTTGTTAATTGCTTGAAGTTTTTGAGTGGACATGTTCCTTTAGTCATGATTGTGAATGTGACTTGTGTATGTGTGTGTCGTGTGTTGTATATTTTGTAGTTCTTACTTTGTGTTTTCTTCATCACCATTTATCAGGAGAGTTTCGGGTTCCACACGGCTCATATCTTCAAGGTTACTGGCCATCAAAACAGGGAACTTCGCGCCTATAAGCAGGGAGTTCTCTTTGCTTCTGTCATAGTCATAGAGGGATGAATGAGGCTCCAAGGGTTGTGGCTGGTTCACAACTAATGATCCATATACTCCGTCATTATGGTGTGATACTGAAAATAATTGTTTTTATTTCAATACAATGTACACGACAAATGAAGAGTTTATTTTTGTAAAATGAGGTACCTAATTATGCAACACTACTTCAATTCAGTATACTTTTTAAGTGAAATATTCTTATCGGCTCGGTAAAAGAGTTGGTGAATCGGGGTGAAAAAATAAATGTTATATCATTCAATTCCACACGGATGGTGAACTATAAAGCTCTTTTCAGTTTCAAGGTTTCTATTGGGAAAAGAGCAAGCGAGCATTTTTATTGTGGACAACTCTGAAAAAACGTTTATTTTCTTGCCAACCAAAGACAAAATTAAATACTACACAAATCTAGATAAAAGTAATAGCTTGCAGATTCTAGCTGAGACAACATGTAAACAACACTGATATACTTGTTTGGCGGAAAAAGTAAACGCCAACAATCTATGAAAAAATAAATTAATACCTAAATCAGCGTGATAGAAGAATGTCCCAGGTGAAGAAGCGACAAATGCGTATCGAAACGTTGACCTATACCCTATAGGACACTGCGTCACCATAGGCACACCATCCATGTATGGACTACCCTTCTGGTCTACTCCATGCCAATGTATGGCCATGTCCTGATCCGGAATCCTGTTCTCCACATCCACTATGATGATATCGTTGACACAGACGTTGATTGGTGGTCCAGGAGTGATACCTGTAGCATTTTAAAGAAAACTATAATATCAATGCAAATTGTATTTTTCAATCTTTCGCAATTAGATAACATAATTATAAGTTTAACGGGTCCTTTTCGCGTTTACCTTTTTTATTATTTTCCCGACATTTCGACAGTACTACAACAGCCGTGGTCACAAAATAAAAAAGGTAAACGTGATGAAGGCCCGCTAAACTTATAAATTAAAATTATAAAAAAACTGGTGGGACTGTCTTACAATATTTGATACAAACAAAATTTTAGACGCTGTCTCAATGTTGTTATAGTTCTTGGAATACACAGTTCTAAAAGATCTAACCGGTCTTGCACCACCGATGTTTTTTATTCGAAAAATGTATGTGTTCAAAAAGATTAAGGAGAATATAGTAAGGAATGCGCATGCCCTAGAACCAGATTTTCGAATGCGTGTGGTTAGTGTTCCAATTAGCGGCGATGAGGTTGCAACCAATCACGTGGAATGCTGACTACTAAGCAAAATGTATACAAATACGTATGCCTTTGACTACTCCTTCTTGGTATTGTCACAGATCTGCGTACTAAGTATAGATCTTAGGATGATCATCATGTGAATTACAGTCATAAACATATTTATTTTTTGGTTTTTGAGAGGTTTACGCAAAATTTACCATTTATGGTCAGTCCAGGGTTCCCATCATCCAATATTGAAGGCTCCACTCTGAAGGTATAGTGACATCGCTTTGGTTTCACGTTGAACTTGCAAGGTCGATAACACGATTTGTCTGCAAATGTCGAGTTGAAGAAGGTTGGAGTTGTGAAACTTGCATACAAGTTTATGGATGAAATCGCGTTACGCTTATAAGTAGCGTCTAGTCAATTAAATTTTCAAGGGCATTCTTTTGAATTTTTTTATTTGTTGTTTAGTTTACAATAATATAGTTTATACATCAGAATAACACATAGGCTACTTTTTATCAAGGTACCACGTGGGCGAAGCCGTGGGCAGAGGCTAGTATTATTTATACACACTTTATGCATAATGTATAAAAGAAGATTACTATAACAGGAAAAACTGCATTATTATACTATAATTGTTATTCAAAACTTAAAAAAGAGAAGGTACTATATTGATAGATTCTTTATCAATTTCAATGTTTAATGATTAGTAAATGTACCAGCTAAAACTATATGTATATGTTGCAAAGTACCTATTTGATATAAAATAAACACTCACCAGAAAATTTCGTAAGATCCTCCAAAACAACATTGGAACTCGTTGGCGGAAAGCTTTCCAGCGATGCTTTTCCATTAAAACTGATATTTGCTATCACTAATAAACAACATACTAAAGCTTTCATTTTACTTCATTCACTATTATTATATCAAACAATATAAATTATAAATTAGCACTATTTTACGAGCATCGAATATGTGTATCGGTAATAGTGTTTCGCCAAGAACTGGCTTCGCTTGGCTTCGCTAAACAAGATTGAAGGCACTTGTGAAGGTAGTGCCGCTATACCATCTCTCAGTAACGACTGACGATAGAAAAGGACAGAACTATTTTTATTCAATGCACCATTTGATGCAGCACATTCTATTTTATTCAGGTTTTAGATGGACTTTCATTGAAATCTGACACAGGTGCAAATTTAAGTTCTACCTAAAATAAACGATTTTACAAACAAAAATGAAGAAATGATGACACTACGTTTCATATCAAGACGTAGAATGCGGACGTCATCGTGCAATGTAGACTATGTGTGCCCGACAATCTACTCGTTGGAATACCTCCCTTCATAGATAAACAAAGTATCTAGTATATTTGCAACCTACGCTTTTAGATATTGTCAAATGTGCTTTGAAAACACAGCGAGCTTATGGAAACCTTCGACAACATAATAATGAACACACTCTCGTCGGTTTACTATAAAGATTTGGATGATAGGCCATGGTCGCAGGCCTCTCTGCCTGTCAAATTAGGTATTCGCAAAAGTGTATCTCCACCAGCTTTCTTGGTTTACGTCTGCAGCTTCTTTGGTTGAAAAAATCTATCTTTGCGCATTTTCCAGTAACAATCTCAAAATGTTACATCTCGACGAAATATAAAATGTAATAAATTTAAAATTTATTTAGCTAGAAATGTTTGGCATAGTGCTTGCCCAAATACTGCTCCCCCAAATCTTACTCAATCCCTCATCAGTGCCAGTGCGGTACGCAATCGAACAGCTTGGTCACCACGGACCAGGGCCGACGGTAGGATCTCTCGCCCTGAAAGAATTTAGCTTGTAGCCTAAAATTCTTTCAGGGCGACTGGTCAAAGTGAAGCGTGACCAAAGAGCTGGCTCTTATCTGGGTCGATGCATTAGCATTGCCAATCAACGTGGCAATGCGGCCAGTATTTTAGAAACGCTTTTCTTCTGGTAGTGATTTGGATCAATTGAGCTATCTATAGAACGTTTGCAACGATAGCTAACTGTTTCATCTGTATTTTTTGCATATACCTACTTGAGCATAGTTGTATGAATATAATGATTGATAAGTTAAGTACAAGAAACCAACGCGACGAAGTGATTACATCGTAATGCAAATATCCGCACAAATACCTACGCTCAAATGTTTCCAAGAATGAAAGTATGTACTCCTATGATTTTGAATTATCTTATTCTGTGAGTAGATGCATAAAGATGTTGCACTTTATAACTTATTAGTCAACTTCTGAATGCATGTTGGTGTTAGTGTTTCAAAATCATGTGTTGCGTAGTAGGTACTCTAAAATAAAACTGATGGTTCATGCTAGTAACAACAGTTTAAAATCATTTTATTAGATTAACAGCTATTCAAAATCATAAATAGTTTATATAAAACGTTCGAATACTTACATAGTAATTATACACGATATGGGTGCAGACGATATGGGTCGAAAGGTAGTTTCCTTCTCAGTTCTATGGCCGATCGAGAGAAGGCTAACGTAAGTTCAATGTTAGCGTCAAAAAACCGACTTCTTCACGTGCTTACGTTATTTTGCTCACAAGGGATGGCACTCTTTTGATTTGACAAAAGTAAAATAGCCCACGAAAAAAAATTGGCTAGTCGTGATTCCTTATGATGGTGATATTTTACGGGAAAAATAGTAATCTCTCAAATATAAAACTTTTATGGGATCACTTCGGCATCATTCTCTATACAACAAAAAAAACATTAAAATCGGTTAACAAATTGGGTAGTATTAAAAAATAAAAAATAAAATAGTTGAGAACCTACTCCTTTTTTTGAAATCGGTTAAAAAGCCTGTGATAAAGGGATCATCTTCAGAGAATCATCGGCGTCATTGTGAAGTGGTTCTTATGGATAAAGTTATTTTGTGAGCACTGCAATGGACTTTCCTTTGATAGCTACCTTTCAATCCAATATATTTAAAGCTACGTTTTATTATCTATTTGGGTCTGCATGATTAAACTTTAGTATTCACAACAGCAAGAAACTTAAACATAAACTGCAATGTCGTTGCAAACGTATACATATTCACCGGCACTATATCAGCTGCCAGCAAAACTACCGGCTTTTGAGACTGTATGAGCATCACGTATAATAGCTTTCTCTCTTTCATATCGAAATTTTCCCATCCACAAGAGTATACAGCTCTCTCGAAATTTTCCGAAGCGTTCGTCATATTTTGGCACAGAAAGCAGTACATAAAAAAAACCATAAAGCAGTAGACAACAACAGGCATGAACTTCAGCCACTCTTTAAACGACATGTAAAAGAAAAGGGATATACAAACAGCATTTGATCCAAAGTCCACGCCTATAGGGACGCTGTAGAGCAGTTTTAAGTTGCTAAAAACTTCTAAAGTCAAAGCGTGGCGTCTGATTAGCGTTGAGAGTCGTTCTTTAACGTATGCTTTATGTTCTTTCAGGTCACTGTAATGATTAAATGCCATCATTTCTTGTGTAAGCATGTGGAACATGGTTGCAGTGTGAGCTATGAGGAAAACTAGCAAAGCCTGGTAGTTGAGTACGCAAGACATGATGGTAAGTTCTTGAGCAGCGAGGATGATCATGCAAATCTGTTTGTAGGGCGTAGAATCAACTGGATCCAAACCTGTAATAGGAAACCTCAATGAAGTGAGAGAGTACTTAAACTAATGATGGAGTAACTTGTTTTCCTGAACATAGTATAACTTTAAATCTTACCAACGCAAGGCACCATGCAATAATCGCCGTGCACATTAACCCTATGAGGAATGTAGATTAGAGTAGCATCCATCAACTGAGTCATGTAGAAAATCATGATGATAATCTTGATGATGCGTAGGTGTCGCTTGTACTTCTTTCTGAGGGTTTCGGAACTTCGCGCTAGACGGTCACTCTCTTCCATTTTTTTCAGGACAGCTCTTAGAATAGGCCTAAAGGAAAAAACCAAGGTTTTCTGTTAGACGTATAGCTATCGCCGTCGCCGCATACACGCTGCTGGACACGCTGGATAACCCAGTACATTTATATAAATAAAAATAACGAATCTACATTTTAACAAGTCATATAACAAACAAAAAACTGAATAAAAATCGGTTCATACGTTTAGGAGCTACGATGCCACAGACAGTTACACAGATACGTGCGTTAATCTTATAACATCCCTCTGTTTGCGTCAGTGGTTAAAAATTAAGCTTACCAAAGATCATCTTTGGTAGATTCCTAAGTTGCTTTCATCTTTTCTATGTTGCTCGGTAGTACCAGGCAGGCAACAAAAACAGGTAGACCACCAGCTATCTAACCAAAAGAACCAAAATTAACTAGATAGTTTTGTTATGGATTTCTAAAACCTGTTTGTTGTTCCTTGCCACTCGATGCCATAGGAAGTTAAGAAATTAATACCTTTTGGATTTCCACCTGATTGGATTGGAACCTGTTCGTTATCTCTTGGCACTCGATGTTATAGGAAGTTAAGTAATTATACCTTTTCATGAGCCACCACCAACTTATGTTCGAGATCAGTATCAACAAGGATACGTTCACGTAACTTTTGACGAAGTCTTCTACTCCTGTCGCAAACTTGATTTGATACATTGCACAGCCAGCCCCATACACATACAATAGAAGAGACAAATGGATAATCCAGAATGCAGCTGTGAATTAAAAATATATATTTGTGTGATTTTAAACAGAACACAGTAATTCTAAATTGACACTAAAATGGCTGGAAATCATATATAAAATTCGGAAAATAACATTGTTTTTTTTGTCAACGTAATACGTATTCTAATTTTTTGCAATTCAATTTATTAAAAACAAAGGAAGCTATTTATCAATTTATAGGTACCATTGCAAAGTGATACCATTTTAACCATCTCTGAACCCAGACTAAACCAACTTTACCATAAGGCAAAACATACATTTTCATACAAAATTCTATTTGTTGTAGAAGATAAGAGGCGACAACAGTTATCACTACAAACCATGAACTTTATCATTGTGTATAGAGAACCCGGCCAAATTCGGCACTATGTTGACAAGCCACACCAAATCATCGAAGCTCGTATCCACCACGTAGTTTTTAATTTCTTGGGCATAGTTTTTCACCCAATCTAGAATCATGTTCGAGCTATTCAGAACGACTTGCAAAATGACGGTTTATTTAAAAGTGAAGCATTTTATTTCATTTATAAAATGTTACTAATTATATCTTATGAAAAAAGTGAGAAAAAAAATAATGAACCCCTATGGCAAATAACAGTTCCTGGTCTATAATTATTTGGTTTTCACCGTAAAAGCTTTACCCTACAATTATTATTTTTTCTGTATATCGCTATTAACATTCAGAAATAAATAAAATCAATTAGCATTGATGTTCAATGCTAATGCCAATGTTTGAAAAAGGATAAGTTTTACAAACATTAACTAGTGTTAATTTATGTGTACAATATGGAATACTCTCATATTCATACTCATACTCATTTATTTTTAACAATAGGAACCTCTAGTACACTTGGTTACGTCGAAAACTTACATTGTAGGACTTTAAAGGGTTCTAGAAACAGGCAAGTATTTTACTTTCCTACCTATGAATGTTTACATAATTAGGTTACTTTAAATTGCTGCTGTAAAGGGGCATTGTCCAACAAGAAAAAAATATAAATGTCAGTAAAAAGAGGAAGTTAAAAAATAAAATAAAAATAACAAACCAAAAAATAAATTGAATTCATAAGGTACTAAGTACTAAGGTAAGACTTCTCGAATAGCAATACTTAAAAGTTTCTGGAGTTTATTTACAGCGAGTAAACCAAAAGCATGACAACTGGTCAGATTAATGAGTCTTATCGACACTCGGCATTTCATCAGAGTCATTGAATTTTCCCAAAATTTCGCTAAGGCTCTTCATGTCCAGAGAATCAATTAGATTGATACCGCATGAGAGTACAGAAAGAGAATGTTGACGTCATAGCCTGCTACCATCAAACTACTTGTAAGTTCTACCCAGTCAGTAAGTAGATACCGTATATTCAGGGTTAATAAAAGTCTCTTCAAACCTGAAAATTTTAGGAAATTGAGTCCAGTATTTAACAGGAAAAAGAGCTCTAATGAATAATATTCAAAATAGAAGGGATGAAACGATTGATAATTATATGCGACATGAAAGCTTCACAAAAACCATAATCGAAGGCAAAATAGAAGGAAAACGAGGAAGAGCAAAGCCGCGAATAAACTACATGAGCCAGATAAAGGTAAAGGACGTTTTCAGTTACGTCGTATTAAAAAAAAACGAGTCTTACGAAATAAATAAATGGAAAGAATTGCATCTGTTGCACCAACAAAAGCTCTTAAATATAATGCTGATCTAGCTCTTAAAGATGATGATGATGATTTCGTATTTAACTTTTTTATAAATTGTATAATAATATGGCCCTTTATTGCGTGATAACAGAGATAAAACCTGCTACATGACATTCCGTCTGAATGGCACACCCAGGCCACTGTTCACAGTGACTGCTGGAAACACCACCCTACAGATGGTCGAATTCACAAAACTACTAGGATTCCAAATCGATAGCGGTCTCACATGGGAAAACCACATAGAAGAGCTCTGCTCTAGACTAGGCCGCACATGCTTCGGACTGCGCCGCCTCGCCGCGACCGCCCACCGCAACGTGGTGCTGGCGTGCTACCACGCGACGGTACACAGCACCATCACTTACGGTGTGGAGCTTTGGGCGCGCGCTGCTGACGTAGACCGAGTTTTCGTCATGCAGAAGCGCGCAGTGCGTGCCATCGTCGGAGTGCCAGACGACGTGTCGTGCCGTGAATATTTTAAGGAATTAGGGATAATGACGCTCGCTTGCGAACTTATCCACCAGGTGGCAATGTTCACCCACAAAAACATCGATGGTTTCAAACGCAGAGGCTTAAATACCACCCGAGCCCTCCGCAGCAATAAGCTAGCCCACCTTTTAGTCGCACCCACTCATAAACTGTGCAAATCGGAGAGGTCCGTGTACGTCATGGGTGCCTCTGTATACAACAGGCTGCCGGGCAAAATCCTAGGGGATGCAACCTCCACGACAGCCTTCAAATCGAGGCTACGCAAATGGCTCCTGGAAAAGTCGTTCTACTCGATTAACGAGTTCTACGAACAGCCAATTTGTGAATAGTGTTGAAATGTATAATGAAATTATTAATTTATTTATATTATTCTAAAAATAATAATGATTATAATAATAATATTTGTTCTAAATCTATAATTATGATATGTTGAAGTTGTTATTCAAAAAATAACCTTGTACTTTAGTACCCGACTTATAACTTGGCGTTATCAATAAATGTATTGTATTGTATTGTATTGTATTGTATTGATAATAATAAAAAAGGTAAACGATATAAAGACCAATAATTTTGTTTCTTGATAATTTGAAAAATAGGTATTTAACATTCCCGAGTTAACTAAATTAGAATAACGTTATGCTATAAGTTAGTTGCCCAGGAACTTGATGCATTTTATGTGATTTCCTTAATTCTACTTTCATTCAATATTGATTGTCGTGATAAGACCAGATGCAAAATATCATTCGCTGGCTTTACGTAATCTACCTACGTAGGTACGAAATTGTTACCTACTAGTTATAGACTCTTGTGTTTGACTACAATTATTATGCATTTCAGCCTTTCTAATCGGCATTTTAAATTGTTGGTAAAATCTTCCTGTAAAATGAAAGATTATTATCTTGCGAGGCTAACTTTACACTCTGCCCTCTGTGTGATTACGTCTAAACTAATACCTCTGCCCTCTGTCTATTTGAGCAGTATTTGCTCATTACGTACCTTTCTATAAGGTTGCTCGCACCGGCTTGTTCATTTCAAATACAGAAGATGGCGCTTTGACGAATGGGTAGTAAATATTGTATGTAAATCTTTTAAGGAAAAATATTTGAAGGTCAATTTAATGCAAGACCTCCAAAAACCAGTTATGTTTGATTTGCGCAAATAAAGAACAGGTAAGGTAAGGTATTCAAAACAAGTACCTGGGTACTTTCATTCATTTGCGACGTTTTGTTTTAGTACCTAGGTTTATAGAAACAAAGGAGGAATTATTAGGTAGGTATAACCTGTTTTACTCTTATTTCACAATAGTATAATGGCGCAGACAGGTCATGAAATAGATAAATAAAACAATAAACCTTCTTATTTATTAATACACATTTATTTTTAAAGCAACGATAGACTGACATCGCTTCAAGACACAATAAACATTCAGCACACATAGATAACATTTAGCATACCTACATTTAAAAATCTTTTGAATCTTAAAATATAGGTAGGTACTTAATTTATTAAAACATTCCTAAATAACTAGCGACAATCTTAATTAAAACTTTTCCCCTCTGTTACAAAGAAGGATATGAATAGTTCGTTCTCACGCAACCTCTGCCACTTTTTCTTTCTCAAACATTACAGACACAATATTAAGCTTTACAGCATTTCATATCATATATTTTGTTAATAATAAGTATATGTAACAACATCATTTAAAAGTTACAAATTGTATCAGGAATGTCTTTGGGCATAATTAAAGCTTTAGGTCCGCAAGCCGGGTGGGCCCGGCTAGCCTCGTGTCAGCTGTGCTCGTCGCCGACGCTCCTGACCCTCCTTATTAACTCCTCTACTTGTCTGTATGGGCTTTGGCAATGTTCTCCATTCGTCTCTATCAAGTATGGACCAGCCTCACTATCTCTATTCTCTGGCGTATAGCAACCGCTAGAGCCGTCAGTCCCAGCCTTGTTCAAAAACGGTTCCACGTCAGGAACAACCGGCAAGGATGTTGCTACAGCTTTATTGTCCTCAGTCACACTATTCTGTGTCTCTTTCTGCCGTAGCCATATTGGAGAATCTATGTACACTCTTGGCCTCTCCCTTAGAGCGTTGCACCTTTCTAAATTTAGTCTTCGAACTGGTACTGGCGGTCGATACGCGGCTGGTATGGGCACTCCTCTGCCTATTATTGTGCATAGGAGGCCTTTCAACGCTGCCCGGAAATCTTTCAAATGATATGCGTACAGCAGAGGATTGATAGCAGAATTTAGGTGAGAGACTATTATACAGACGTAAGTAAGAGGGTTTGGAATGTCCAGTTCAGGCATGAATGCTTTGATAGCATTAATGGTATACAAAGGAATCCAGCAGATTATGAAGAAGAAGACAATGATGGCTAGATTTTGAGTGGCTTTGACTTCTCGTTTCTGTGCCGCTCCCAGGACCCTCAACATAGTTCCGCCGCCAGGGACGCGACGGCCCCCTTCCACCGTCATAACCTCGCTCATCTGGAACACACAAAACACATATGATCATTAGAGCGGTATATCATGATAGCGTATTATTTAAATGCATGGAGCGTATGATTTGAACACGGTAAACGAGTGCAAAAGGTGAGCGTATTATAGTCGACACTGAATGTGACCTGATTACCTCAAGCACACTATCGGAAATAGTAGTATTTTTTTTAAACTGGTCTTTATATTTTTTTGTAGAACCGTTGGTTAAATCAATAATATAAACGGCAAAAAATCCTACTATCCTACTAATATTATAAACGTCAAAGTTTGTGAGTATGGATGTTTGTTACGCTTTTATGCAAACACTACAGAATGTGTTTTGATGAAACTTTACAGTAATATAGCTTATACATCAGAATAACACATAGGTTACTTTTTATACGATACCACGCGGGCGAAACCGTGTACAAAAGCTAGTACTATTATAAATGCGAAAGTTTGTGAGGATGGATGTTTGTTACTCTTTCACGCAAAACGACTGAACGGATTTTAATGAAACTTTACAGTTATATAGCTCATACATCAGAATAACATATAGGCTACTTTTTATCCGGGTATCATGCGGGTGGAGCCGTGGGCAGAAGCTAGTAAGTAAAACCAGTAAATATTATACAAAATACCAGTTAAATAATACCAGTTTAACCAAATAGATTCCTTCCAAATCCTGAGATTTTTTTGCCATGTGATTGCTTTTGTATAATGCACCGAGCTATAAGTAAAAGTAACCAACCTGTTTGACCACGACCCGGTAGATATGCGCGTAGAAAGCGGCCATCAGCACGCTCGGAGTGACAATCGTCGCTAAGTACAGGAACAGCAGATAATTGTAGTCCATGACTTCTACGAAATAGCAGCCAGGAGCAGAACCCACGTCAGCATGCCACCCAAAGAGTGGCAAGAGGCCTACACCAGCCCCAGAAACGTAGCAGATTGAGATTATCCCTGAAAATAATAAATATACATTTGTATCCTGGGAATGTAATTTGGCTGGGTGTTCGTATTTTTACTACCTAAGTTCTTCGAGATTCTAGTATGTAACTGCGTTAATTGAATGTGTTATTGATTGATCTATGGGTTCAACAGCGTAAGGTCAATCCACTTATTGGTACTGGTCTTACTTTGTCACCATAGTCTTTAGAAACTATTTCATATTGTGTGGCTCGATTCTTGGATTAGTGTTAAATATAGTTTTGAATGGTCTGACTCACTTGGACAAAGCGTGATTAAGTAGGTAGTAAAACAATTCATGCACAAGGTGATCTCATTATGAAGGTACTGGCCAAAAACCGACCAGACTACCCGACGAAGACTAGATTCGGTAGGTATTTGACCTACCGAATCTAGTCTTCGTCAAAATCTAATCTTTGTCGGCTGTCTTTGTCGACTGGCAGGTTTAAAAAGCCTTACTGGAAAATTACGGTAGGTAATTTTTGTAGGGTATTTAAGCTCCCCCTTATTTAGGAAATAAATTTTGTGTGTGTTGTGTGTATGTGGTTGGTGTTTATAAAAGTTGTCTGGTAAAGATCGCTAAGTAGCGATCAGACTGCCAACTGTACAACATTATCAAAGTTTGTAGCAAGTTTTATATATTAGTGCACCTGTACACATTTTATCGGGTTTACGAGGACCTCGTACAGTATTAATAACAAAGTCAATCATGCATTCAAAAACTTTTGCTTTGCTTGTTTTTAATAACCTGTATTGTAGGTTTCTGTTACACTACCAACGATTATCGTTATGAGGTTGAGACTTAGGTATTATGGTTTGTGGTATTATTCCTATGAGAAACCTACCTTACTGACTGAAAATATTATGAAAAATCTATTGACGTGCAATGAGTGGTAGGCATAATATGATAAAGATACCAGCTACTTACACATATAAATAAAAAACCCTTCGACACAATAAATATTTACATAATGAAAGAACAGTAGAAGACGTTCAGCACATAATAAACAAAATAAAGGAGGCTGTTCATTAAGTACAACTTTCTAACTTTAATATATAAAGTAATTATGGATTCATATACAATTTGTAACATATTATTATGTCAAATAATAATATGTTACAAATACTACTTTACTTTTACTTTTTTTAAAGTAAAAATATATTTATTTGACATAATAATGCCTATGTATCAAATTGGCATGGTCGGCCATGGTACACAGCATCATCTAACTCCAAACTAAGCATAATAACACCCAGACCATTAACCAGACCATATAAATGGCTATCTATATGTATACGTATTTTGTACAGTTCCAAACATAGTTGATTGTATGATATAAGTATCAAGCATCGCGGATCAATAACTAGGAATGAAAACTAAAAATACGCTAAAATTAATTTGTCCTCGAAACGCTTTAGCAAAGCTAATCGCACAATAGAAGCACTCACATCAAGCTGATAATCCACAGCTGTGTAAAACGTACACACAAGTGTGTGGTATTGTAAATGCTGCCATAACGTCATCTTCAACTTTTTTCTTTAGTTTAGCTGCGTCGTCCTACTGCCGGGCAAAAGTCTCTATCAATTCTTCCATCTATCCCGGTCTCTAGCGGTGTCCCACCACTTTATCTCATGTGACTCCAGATCGTTCCGACAACGCCTTCTCAGCCGGTTCCCGTTGTCACCTTCTGTCCTCGGTTAAACAAGTTACCATATGCACCCACTTCTGGGGACGCATTCGACTAACGGGGCCATTCATTCCCACTTGAGCTTGGCTACAGATATTATAATATGCTTGTTTTGCTCTCCACGTCGGCAAAGCCTAAGTAAGATTTAGAACTACTAAAATAAGACTAATTGTTTAAAATGTTAAACTCTTAGAAGCAAATCATCTTATATACAATACACCTACATAGCCGATTGACAAATAACCGTTGGCAGAAGTTAATTACGTTTTCAGAGTTCTTATGTGAATTTTTTTAATAACTCTTATAAGAGTTGATTATTTGAAATTAATGAAGATATAAATGATTATTTTGTACTTTATAAAATAAAGATTATGGCACATTAGTGTTTTATTGTCAGTACTAATGACCCGGTAACGAAGCCTGGTTTAGTATAAGCGAGCTAAGGCTCCACCAACCACCACGACCAATCCACCAAGAAAATAAACGGATGGTCTAGATGGGAATGACCCTAGGAATCTGTTATCAAAATCAATAAAAAAGATAAAATAATAATGTAATGAGTCAGTCGAAAATCCAATTGATTCGTGTCTACATTCTACTTAGTTGCCTCTTACAGTTATAAGACTTAATATTTTAGGCATTTTCAAATTATAGTAATTTTTGTGTTTAGGTTTTGGGCAATCAAGTGATTTCATGTTTTTTTGGACAATTTTATTTCGAATAGTAGCTTAAACTTCACGCCTAAACTTGGTGCAAAGTGCAAATGGGCGACAATGTTGTCAAATGTTTAGTTTAGTACGATAAATTCATTTTTATTTTGTTAACAATTCAATGATAATTACATCAGTGAAAAGATACAATGGCCTCGATTCTGTAGTACACTGACTAAACTAAATTTAAACTGTCGCTCTCTTTTACTGATAGTGCAAGCAAGAAAGAGATAGCTACAGTTTTAGTGCTGTCAAATTAGTCAAATTTAAGTTTTCCATACAAATTTAGTCGTGATATCAAAACATGATCAAAACACGAAGAAAAGCGGCACGTTAACTGATTTGACAGCAGCATCTTATCAGTATAATAGAGCAATAGTTTAAATTTAGTTTAGTCAGTATACTACAGAATTGAGGCCAATACATACACTGGACGACACTGGTGTCTAATGGAAACAATTGGTCAATAGGTAATCAATTGTTATCTCGAAACAAACTTAGTGTCCCGAGAATTCATGTCTTTGCTCTTACCATGGTCCAAAAAGGTTTACCTACTATGTTTTTATGTGTTGGTATGATCATACGTCATATTTACGACGTCATCAATAAATATAAAACTGTTCCGTTACTGATTGGCGGATCAACGCACAGCCTAAACCATAAGTCCTAAAAGCATGAAACTTGGAGGTTATATTCCTTTTATGATGTAGGGGTGGAATAAGAAAGTAATTTGGAAAATTCTACCCCTAAGGGGGTGAAAAGGGCTGAAAACCTTTGTATGAAAAATCGTATTCCTTGAACTTACAGTCTTGAAACTACACATAAATATTCTTCAATCCAAATAAGAAAAGTCTTGTATAATTATTTCACCAAAATACCCCGCATAGGGGATGTAAGGGGTGCCAAAGTCCAAGAGGTGAATCAACGCACAGCCTAAACCATAAGTCCTAGAAGCATGAAATTTGGAAGGTATTTTCCTCTTATGGTGTAGAGGTGCAACAAGAAAGGAATTTGAAAAATTCTACTCCTAAGTGGGTGAAAATATCAATTTAAGGGCACCTATCGATTATCTATCCTACGCGAGTAAAACCGCGGGCATCGGGTAGTACGCTATAACATGGTATGGAAATATGTATGTAAAAAATAAAAATTACATTTTCGAGGACAAGCGCGTTTATTTCGGCTCTTCCGTTTTGTTTCCCTTCAAATCTTCTGGAGCATTCGATTCATGCATTTTGTGCACTCTGTGAAAATACTTCCATACAGTTCCATTGTTATGTACCTACTCAGCAATGAACTAAAAACTTTCCCTTGCGACCTTTTTGACAACCAGTTACCTACATCCTATCTAACAAAATATATACATATATTGTAACTGCTAGATTTTATACGAAAAGAAAACAATTGCGTAAGTAAATACTTTAAAAAGAAACTTCTAATGCAGGGTTGTTTATTTAATTTACGTTTATTTTTTGTTAATTTCTTATTATATTTATTCCTTTAAAAAAATCATCGGATGAAGATTTTTTTTTCAATCGATTTGGGCTATACGATACGTAATAAGTAGGTAGGTGGTTATCTACATGTCCAAATCCTACTACCTATTACTATTATAAACGCGTTTGTGAGGATGGATGGTTTGTTACTCTTTCACGCAAAAACTACGGAACGGATTTTGATGAAAGTTTACAGAAATATAGCTTATAATATCACATTAACACATATACTACTTTTTATCCGGGTACTACTCGAGTGAAGCCGTGGGCAGAAGCTAGTATCTTAATAATGACGAGCTCTGCCTTAATCCTTCTGGGTCTATATTAAAACCAGTTTTCTAATTTATCGAAATTAGAAAACTCGCATAAAAGACCGCGTTTTCGGTAGATAACTAAAGATATAAATATTTTGAAAGTGACAAACCAAACACATCTTTGTTGTAAATTATATCCAAGGCCTTGCAAATTATTTTACGCTGTCACAGGCTTTACCAAGTGGAATTGATACCTATTAGAAATTAACAACTTCCTTTACTGCATGTTCTATAATTGTGGATACAGAATCCACAATTATAAGTATATTCAGTTGATACCAGCATCAATGCTACCTTAATTTGAGGGCTTGTATTGAATTTCATTTACATTTCTACCTGTGTTGTAATGTAATGTACCTTTATGATAGTTTGAAATACCTATCCATATAACATCATTTTTAATTAAAATAAAACTATTTTGTAATAAACGAAATTAAGAATCTTTATTTATCGTTATCACAGACATAAGTAATGAAATTTTAAGTATCAACCCGAATCACAAAATTATTTCTTGATTCATACATAGCCGGTATTAATTATTGTACCATGTAGGTACCTACTTATACCTACTTAAAAGAAAAGAATAGATTGCTGATAATAGAAATGATAAAGTTAGTTTCTTTGTGATGTTTTTTGTTGTTATTTTACACTTGGTGAATGAAAAATACTTCGATTGGTAGAGAATCTGAACACTAACTCTCTTATTCATAATCACTCGCTAACTTAGTAGGTCGCTAACACTCATCCTGTCTTTTTCCAACACTAAACAAAGGATAGAGGCAGACAATATTTGCACGCTGCTAATGTTAGTGAGTGTTCATGAATAAGAGGGTGAGTAGGCTTATTCAGTTTAGTAATTCTAACTACCTACCTACCTAGCTAGTACACAAAAATCATTGCAGCGACAACGACTACTGCAGAGAACACGGGCAAATTTCGGGCAGCCGAATTCTTTTTTAAAGACTGGGTTGCATAACTCTGTAAGAGACCACAAGGCACGCTTTTTTTCATGTTTGATGATGATGTGTGCCGTAACACATAGCACTGCATTCCTGGAGTCACTTCTACTGGCTTGCCCTTCACGTCCAGAGCATTGACAACCGTAGTAGTCGTATTCGTAACCGTCGTCGTCACGGAAGATGCCATTCCATTGTTGTTCGATGGTCCTTCCGGGCTGGTCACGTTCACGCTTTGAACAAACGTCCCATTAATCAGCGTCCCATTCAAAGGCACCAAAAACGTACCGTTAGGCAGAACAGTATATGCAATGTTTTCAGCTGCCATAGCAGGTGCCTGCCCAGCCCCACCATTAACCGTTGTTACGTTCGTCACGCTCGTTGTTACGACAGTCGTGTTGGTGCCGCCATTTTGCGCTTTCGCCTGCTGGTCTTGCAATATGAAACTTGTGATCAGTTGGCAATCGATTCTCGTCTCTTCATAATCGCCGTTGTCTTTTTTGACGCCAAATTTACATATTTCGCCTGGGGCAGTCTTGTAGCCGGAACCACTGCTGTGTCCGCTGTGGCTGTAAGCAGCTCCTGCCAGAGTTCCCAGGTTTAGCAACGCCAGACCAGCCAACAATGTACCGTACTTGCTGCCTGAATCCTTGTATTGGTAGACGTATGTTGGAGGCGGGCCGTGGTACACAGGATAGCTCACCGGGCTACCGCCGTGAGTAGGTGTATACCTTATTTGCTGAGGAGGACTATAGTGGTAGTTATTGTAAACATTTGTCGTGTGGGTGGAGTGCGTGTTGCCGGTTACTGGTCTGCTTGGGTTGTTGCCAGACATTCCACTCGACGAGGGATAGCCATGACTGCCTCCTGATGATGGGTACCCGGGTTTTTGTCCACCAGAGGATGAAGGGTATGCGTGTGATTGTCCACCTGATGATGGATACCCGTGTCCGTTTCCAGAAAGACCGCCATGACTGCTCGGGTACGAGTGTCCGGACGAATGACCTCCACCCGATAATCCTCCTGATTTCGGGTAGCTGTGGCTGCCACCACCATAACGCTTAGCCAAACTCACTTGTAAAGTTGAACATAGTAAAACTGTGCAGAGTAACACACACCAGCGAATAGTCATTGTGCAAACGTTATCAAAACAAACAAACGTAAAACGCGGCCGTCACTGGTAATCTAGCGCATCGGACTGAAGTTGAACGCGAGATCTTCACGCGCCAAGCCGGTTCGGTCACATGGGCTGTTGTTTCTACACTGTTGTGTGTTGTGCACACAACACGAAGTATTGCTGTGTATACTAGCTTAGGGTTACCCGTTTCTGACAAAATATACCCGAATAATTATTTTATTAAATAGGATAACGTTTGGAAAAAGGTAGTTACCTACCTACCTACCTACATACAATGTATTCAGTTTAGCTCCGAGTTCAGATACTTACCTACCTACCTAGTCATTGAATACCAAATTTTTTGCCACAAATTACAGGAGTAAAACATACAAAGTGATGTCAGCTTGAAGTTCCATTAAAAGTAATTCTTATACTTCTAGAATAGATTGTTATTTAGGTTTCAAAAAACTGTGTCTGTGTTTTGTTTATAACCCAAGCAAATATTGATTTCCTAAATAATTATAGGTAACTTGGTAGGTAGGTAGGTAGGTCCACGGGTTTTTTGGGACAAATAACCCACCTAAATATTTACCAAATCATTTCTTGGCAACACTTTTTGCTTTAAAAAGCGAGACGGATAGCTATTTCCAGTTTTCCAGTTAACTTTCGAGCCATGCGATGCGTCACACCTTTTTCGCTGTTAGGTATTTTATTGGCGGGGAAACCTCGGGGGAACAACAAAATGTGAAATACTCACGCAATGACGTCATCACTAACGCAATTGATTAGACATAATTATGACACGCACAAACGATGCAGAATGGAACAGCCATTGATGACGTCATAGCTACAGTGTCAAGAAGAAAGAGACAGACCTAACTTTTTAGTCATAGCATAGCCTTCGCGAAGTCATTCCTTTTTGCCAAGGGTGCTTGCTACCTATGTAGGTACACCTATTTGCACTTTGGCAACACTTTCAATTAGGTAGGTACTCACTCTAGGTTTTCTTTTGCTTTTTCTTTGAAAACATTGGTAAAGTCACCTTTTTTGATTAGCCCAACTCGAGAATGTGCATAAAACTTTGCTACTTTGCTAAGTGAGAAGTGCTGATACTACTCATCTAGGCCTTACTCAAGCCGTTAGCAAATGCACAAACCCTTTGCTAAGAATTTAGCATCAGGTAAATGTAATGTCCAACTTTTTTAGTAAATTTCTAAACTTTTTTTTAGAAATTTACTAAAAAAGTTGAAAGTTTTTCAACCCTCTGTTGCAATGCTCTATAACGACTTGTGGCGATAAACCTACCTAAGAACCATCCTTGAAGACATACAAATTGATTGCAGAAGCCGCATTACAATCGGATAAGTCGTTTCGGATAAACCAAGTCAAACCCATATACGTTTTCATTATGTCATGGGAAAAAACAGATACGTATTAAGGGTGTAATAAGACTACTCTCGAAAACTAATATGGGGCGTTTAGACCGTGTTTGTGGTTCGATGCGCACAGTAAAATAAAGTGTTTTGTCCTTTTCTTCATGAAAGTTCATGTATTTTCGAAATATATTTCCATTTATTTTACGTCAACGGTACCTACTTTCTTTTTAACTCATAGCATTTTCAGGAACCTGCAAAAAGATTTTTCAAAATCAGGACTCGTATAACAGTCATAAATTGTACATCCTTCCTGGTATAAAAACGATTTGGTTTTAACATAAGGCCTACGTTGGGATAGCTGTACCCTTCAGCCTTCGGGAGTTGTCTTATTCTTATTATCTTATATACTGTAGGTATTATGTAACTGCAACACTAAGTACTTAGTAAGCCTTACATACATGACAAGAAAACCTTTTCGTTCAATCATTGCGGTAGTAGGTAACATTCCATAAAAGCACCTAACCTTCTTAGAGCATGTCTCGGGAAACCAAGGTACCTAGGTACCTAACAACTCGTCAAGTTCTCACCTTTGATTACCGACTGATTAGAAATAACGAAATTCAAAACACAACAAACATAAACTAATTCGCAACGGATGTTCAATCACGTGGCAAAGTACCCATAACAATGAGTAGTAAAAATAGCAATCTAACAATCTTCCACCTGTAATGATATCTTGTGAAGGCAACGCGGCTATTCTGCAACGTTTTTGTGCCGGCTACACAAAGCCACGACAATCGGTTAGTTCCAATCATGACGTCGCGACAGAGCTACATTTAAAATGTTATTTAAAAGCATATTATTGAATACGTTACTTTATCAGCTGATTTCCGGTGAAGGGACTGAGAAATCGAAACCTGTGGTATTGCCTATGCCTTTGGAATTGCCCACCCGGAACGACCGCGCGGAGCAGTGCTGGCTTCGGATCGAGGATATAGAAGTCACAGAGACGGTCTCGATCTATTGCACGATCGCTCAGGCATTCTTTAGCTTCTACATCCATGATTACAACACCAGGAAGATGACGGAGGACGCTGCCGACGTGAGTCTATGGATAGAGAAGCCTAGCGGCAAAAAAGACAATGCATATGGAACCCCGATTGAGAACGGTATAAAAGACTGGAGAGTTACCACAATGATGGATCCTATAACCAAAAGAAGAGTGTATGTTTCCAAGGATGCTGATTGCAGGTTGCTTATGTACACCAGAGAGGCAATTTCAAACTTTAGGGTGGACTGTGCGACTATTCTGTATTTTGTGAATGAACACAGTGGAAGTGCTACTTGCAAGACTCCTTTTGTGTTGATATTTTTCTATATTTTCCTTGTAAGTTATGTTATGTAATTAATTTATCCAGGTAATTATAGATAAGTGAGTGATACCTCAGGTGTTGCTAGTGTTCATAGTTTACGGTAACCGGTTACCAACAGGTGGGTCGTATGCTTGTTAACAACTTTAGTTGTAGGAAAAGGACAATAATCTTCATTATTTACTACGTTATTACTTGGGATATGTTGCAGTTCGTGCGTCGTCATTTTGGAGTAAACAACAAGTAAGTTGCAGTACGTGCGTTCTGCTGCACGGCGAAAAAAATACCTAAACATTCTGTTCCATTTCGTGCGTCGAGTAAATTTAAAATTATGCACATCTAAGTTTTACCAAAGAGCAGCGAAACTTTTAGAAGTCTCATTATAATTATTAGAGGTACCTATCATAATTTGTTCTATATTTGAGAGATTCAATAAAAAACTATAATTTGTGTAAATAAAATGTATATATTTTAATCTGTTTATGTTACATTGTTTTCCTTATGATAACAAGTAAGGTAGTCAATATTTAGGGATAAAAATAAAGTGATGGCGTACATAGTTAACTTAACTGGTCTATCTTTAACATAATTAATTTACTTAAGTATACGAAAGATAAATAACAAAATGTTGTACTTATATCTTTGCATTTAAGTAAATAAATCAAATAAAAATAGCCTTTATTCACTGACTGTTACCTACTTACACAAAATTATTTATAGATGCTTACATACTAATTATATTAATATAACATGTTTTATATTGTGACATCAGTATCCTCCCAGTCAGGTTGTCCTTTGACATAGGCCTCCTCCATTTTATGCCATTCCACTCGGTCTAAACTCATTCTTTGCCATCCCTTCGGTAAATCATCCTCGCATCGTTTTACAGGTCTGACTCTCTAGCGCTTTCCATCTCGTGGGTACCAGACAGTTGTATCATATGCCCATTTATTCTTCATTGCCCTCATTGTATGGCCTGTCCAACTCCATTTCAGCTTGCGTACCTTGGTCGTTACATCCGCTACTCTGGTTTTATTTCTTATGTCCGTAAGTCTCCTCCGGTCTTTCAATCTGACATTGAGCATGCTCATTTCCATTCCCTGTTGACAAACTTTTAATCTATGGATGTTGGCTTTAGACAGGGCCCAGGAACTTACAGCCATATGTGAGGACAGGTAGTATACATGTATTGTATACTTTAAGTAAGTGTTAATCAAATCATAATACTAATCACCAATATTAAAACAGTTACACTTGACAATCACAGTTTTTGTATCTAGTGTTATTCTATAGATTACAAACTTTTACTAAACTAACTTTTTTTAAATCTGCTTATTACAAAAAAATCATGAAAGTTTCAGTAGGTACGTTTTGATTCATATTTCCACCCTTAAACCTAAATTTAAATAATTAACAATAACGCCAATTCTGTTTTGTTTTTGTATATCTATGGTATACTTGTTCAATCTATTCATAAATACTCGACGCACGAAATGCAACAAAATGTTTAGGTATTTTTTTCGCCGCGAAGCAGAACGCACGTACTGCAACTTACTTGTTGTTTACTCCAAAATGACGACGCACGAACTGCAACATATCCATTACTTGTTCAAGATGTTTTATTTCCTTATGAAATTTATCTATATGCATAGAACCTGGAGAATTCACAACTCCAAAGGAAAAACAAGTGCCCAAGTACAATATAATTGCATGTACTTTCAAATGCATTGCAATCTTTTTGTTATGTTTAGTGTAAGAAATAGATATTGTATGGATAATTTCTCAGTCATCCGACAATAACTTATTTATAACCTACTACCTACGTAATTTGCACTGATAACAAGTAACCTAGTGTCTATTATACTAAGACAAAAATATCGTTTTCTTTCTCGAAGGTCAGACTGACAATACCATTCGTTCCATCTGGTTAGCGATTACGAGAAAACCGTTTTTTAATATCAATTCGTTTCATTCTGAAATAATAGCTACGTCTCAAACCAGTTTTACACAATTAAACTTTATAGATATTACCTACTTTAAATGTTTGCGATGGGCTAAATTGGCTATTACCTAGTTATCTAGGTAACTAATGTAATGAGAATTTGTATTTTTATTTACACTGGAAACCTCTGTTCGGGGTCTTACTTCAGAGCCTAATTATTTTGTGTGATTAAAATTATATTCATTGGGTCATCTGTAACATGATGTAGATAAACCCTTCTTGGAAAATAAAAAGTAGGTAGATATACTTAGGTAAAGTCAATACCAAGATTATGAAAATGGCAATGTTAAAAGATGTAGGCGGTGATTCTTGAGACCCAATATTTATTTTTGCATTTTATAAATCACTGTTAAATTGCGGGGGCTGTCTCCGGTATCTTTAGTGATATCCGACCACATACCTAACAACAATACGATTGATCCAGAGACTGGAAACGAAAACCACTTTTATTTAGATAATTAAGATTGAAATTTTTGATTGTAAATATAAAAAACATCAATATACATATAAATACAATCTTATAAGTAGTTATAGTAGGTTATGCACTGTATGGCCAACATTAGTACCCAAATTATAGGACTTGTGGGTTTGCGCACTCGATACCCTCCGCCAGGAAAAGTTGTGAATAATTATTAGAATAACGAGTGTAAATTAATAAAAATTACGAAAGTTTATCTGACCTTACTATAAGTGGCCCTATCCATGTTCCATCTTGTATTGAATTATGAACGGCGTTAACGTGAACCTATCTCTCCGTTTATGTATAAGTATCTTCTCTAAAAACGATTATGTTTAATGTCACGAAGCAGTAATGCCCGCATTGCTGTGCTCTGGATATAAAGGTATTGCTGCCGAAGAAACTACAGTACAGACACATGAAACTTCAACGTTTTCTTAGCAGGTAGGTCAAAAGTATTGCTTCTGGCGTTGCAAATGAAACCTAATAGGCGACGGTAACCGCTTTATCAGAAGGACCAAGTATGATGAAATGAAATGAAAGGAAATTTATTACAGTTACATGTAAGTACAATCCTTATTATCATTAAGATCTTAAAAATAATGATAACATTGGTATCCAAACTAGGTTAACCTGTGTGATGATTGCCTACCTATATAAGCTATGCTGCAGTAGACCAGTTCCTAATCGAATTAGGCATTGAGTAAAGAGTTACGAGTATAAGAAACGAATTCGACGTATTAGCCGGCTGAGACGCAAGAAGTGTGGGTTCGATTCCTGCTGCGGAACAAATGTTTGGTGTTCAGATATATGTTCTAGGTCTGGGTGTTATAGTAGCACAGTACTCGTAGTTCCTGATACCCACGATACAGGGAAGTGTGGGTTCAGGACTATTTAAGTAAGAGAAATGTGTTTAAAAAAAATTGAGCGTTTCAGTAGCAGTAAATGCAATATGAAATCACAATAGGCACCTGTCTATTTCCCGGCATCCAGCTGGATATCTAAATTCATACAAATTGTGCAAATTTGTAATGGTTTCCGAGGCCGCCTGAAGGTCATGCCCATCAAAGCACATGACCAGTCGAAGCAGTCGAATAGCCAAGGTACGCTACGAGACAATAATAACTTTTTTATAATAATGTGTACATACGTACTGGGGGTGTACCTGGTTGATGCTTTTTAGACTTTATTTAATTCTTTAATACTGGCTCTTTCTCTATAAATTAGTTCACCTTGTTCGATTGGTAAAAAATCATCAAAAAGACCAAGAGTTTCCTTTTTTCTTCACACACGAGAAATCGGCGTAAATTCACTTTTAAATGTTTATTTCACGTAGATTGTGTGATTAGGTTTCTATTGGAACCTTGTGTTCAATGAATAAAAACCTACTAGGTAGGTAGGTACCTACTGACTTTTAATATGGTGTTACAAGGCATTGGTATATTTTCCTGTGCGAAATGGTAATGGGAATTTCCAAAATCCACGTTTTATTTTTTGTCTTATGTACCTACCTATTACCAGCAGGTGAGTACCCAGAAGAGCTGCAAGTCGGGTTGCAATCTCTAAAATCTGCCAACCAGGATAAGAAGTATGAAAACCCCGGATTTAGGAGCTATAAACCCGGACTTATCAACAATGTTTTTTTATACTACTCTAAAAACTGTAAAATAATGAATAATTTCAGTCGTGTATTTTCGGTATATGTTTCAGCAACCTCAAACCTAGACTACAAATGAAACCACGCCCAGACGCTCCCCGGACGCCTTCTAAACTAGAAGAAATCCGGTAAAACCCGGACGGAAGGCAACCCTAACCGCAAGGGATAAGACTCTTCCATCTAAAGAATGCCATGATAAACAGTACCTGGTGCCGAGTCCACGATTCAGTGCAACATCGGTAGGTATTTGTTGCCTGTCATTATTCGTAACGTCTGAACTGATTTGAATGAATTGTGTACCTACATAGATCTCGGACCACAATAAATAACGCTTACATTGGTGGCATGGCGGGAAGTCCGCAAAGATAAAGGCGGGTCAAGACCTTTCGTCTCGCATAAAGAAGGTTTACTGTTATATCCGGCTGATTATACTGATGATACACTTCTTTGTCTGAAACCACGTGCGAAAACTAGTTTGTAGATCGTCACGTCTTACGGTTCCATTGTTGTCGTTCTTGTGCTCGTCGAGTCCAGGTGATCTGCGTTACCTCTACGATGTCGTCAGACCACCTTCTCAGTCACAACATAACTAATCAAAAATTGTGTTAAAAAAGTGAGAAGAGGAAAATATGATTCACTAAAAGTTTTTCAAGCAAATTCTTTACTTTATTTACTTACTCGGTGGCAGTAGGTAAAACATTTGAACATTCATATAACCAAGAGTCGTGTTGTTTCAGGATTTTTAAAATGTTGGTTGTAAACTTTTAAAAAAGCAAAGCACCTAAGTAATAGCACAAATCATATATGATACTAGCTAACAAAGTAACTAAGTTACTCGTTATGAGATTAATTATGAGTTCGTATTCTAAACTTCATTTGATGGATTTTAGACGTGTTTTTAAGATAAAACGCCAGCAGCTGTTTTGCTTTTTTACCAATGCCCGGTTTTTGTCATAAGCTTCAGTGTTGTCCGTATGCTGCTACGAGTACCTACCTAGTACCTACCTAGTACCTACCTAGTACCTACCTAGTACCTACCTAGTACCTACCTAGTACCTACCTAGTACCTACCTAGTACCTACCTAGTACCTAAACTTTTATTTAATAATTTTGCGTTCTATGATTTTTGATGTGCTAATTCAGTAGCTTTCTGTCTCATAACAGCCCATGTGTGTGTGATTAATATCTGAGGATGCATGTTTTAATTGTGTGCACTAAGTCTAATAAAGAATAAAATGACCTCTCTGACCTCTGAGTCTGATCTCTCAATTCCTAAGGGAAAAAAATAAGATTTTGTATTCGAAATTTATGCGACTACTTTTTGATGTGCTTCAGTAGTAACCTGCCTCTTAACAACCCATGTGTGTTCTATCGATTTTGGATAATTTTATTTGAGGATGCATGAACGAAATATTTTGGGCCCTGTTGCCAGAATCACCCTGTATTTATAATCTCAATCGATTAGCTGAGTTATTATGTACCTAACAATAGCCGTGGGTGTGCACCGCTGTAGCCTGATCTTCATAATAATAATCCGGTGAGGGCACCAAACATCACGTTTCATCATAAGTAAATAGAATCACAGATTGGGTTATGTTTAGCAAATATACATATAAGTACTTGAACGGTTTGTAAATATGAAGATTTATGATAGGTACTTACTCATAAATCCTATTTAGAAGAGTCGTTTTTTTACTATGTTCCAAAACTACTTACCTATGCATTTGACATAAATTATCACAATATCACGCGAAATGGTCTTATTGTGATACCTTTATGTCAAAACTGCTTATTCAATTTACAACTGTAAAAATATCTACCAAGCGTCTAAGGATGACACTAAGTAAATAAATAATGCTGGACATATTCACACAGCATCATCTAGCCAAAGTAAGAAGAACTTTTGCTATGTGAACTTAATGAAATAGTATATCAGTATACTTTTTTTTGTAAATGCATACATATTATACATAAAAACACCTAGATCCGAGACAAATATTTGCAGATCATACAAACATTTGTTCCGCGGCGGGAATCGAACCCGCAACCTTCTGCGTCTCAAGCGGGCCTTCGCCCACTGCGCTACAAAGGTCGGCACTCTCTTAGGGTTTTTATTTCTAATGCATTGGAGTTTATCTAGGTACGTTACTAATGTCGTTTTTGACATTAAGTTATTGCAATGTCACGTACAACGTCTAATTGAGATAACCTAAATAGCCGCGGTCTAAAACGATACACATATCGATTATTTGAATAACACTAATGGTTCGCTCATTTCGCGATGTGACATTTTTACCCGACTACAGAAAGGAAAAAGGTTATGATCTTAACATTAGGTTGCAAGATGAGTGCTACTGACGACATCTAGATAGATAGTTATCTTGCACATTTCTCAAAAACTGTATTTTTTGTAAAAGGTTTACAACAACAAAAACGATGGGTCGCATTGTCCTATTTTTCGGCTTTCAATCGATATCTCACATTTTATCTTACTTTTTCTATTTTTATTCCTAAGGAACTCTTGGAAAGTTCAAAAACCTAAAACTCATTTACCTCAAAATACCTCATTTTTTATTCTATTAGCATAGCAGAGCCTCGTTGGCCTAGTGAGCTATACCCTGACTCCCGATGTACCTCGGGGTCGTGGGTTCGAACCCGGTCGTTAACCAATGGATTTTTCCACTCGAAAAATATATGTGCGAATTAACACATTCCCAAAACGGTAAACGATAACATCGTCAGGAAACCTGCTGGCAGGCCCTCGAATAAAAAATTAAAGGCATGTGCTAGCAGTTAGGTAAGTGTCCAATAAACGGCGACGGGCTTGCAACCTGTTTTATGGAATGGTAATGTTTGGAGGTGCCTCAGACTACCCCCTAATTGGTATCTTCAAAGATTTATGCACTTCGTTTCTGAAAGTGTCCATCATGAGGTATAAAGTCGTAAGCGTGTTTGTTTTCTTTTTTGTACTTATAAGTAGGTAATATCTACTTACCTACCTTTATCAAGATTGAATAAAGGGTTGGGCAAACAAACATAGGTACATACATACAATCCTACGAAGAAACACCGCATTGACTCAGATATCTTTGCTCGCTTCGCTCGCTCGTTCAATAAATGCCCACCATCTTGATTTTCAAAATGGATGCCATTCCCCAATTGAAAAAAAGCAAAAGCAAAAAAACCCCATTTGAGCAAAATCGTTGCTCAAAATCGAGAAATCTTAATGTAGGTGCTGAACCCTAAAACTACTGCATAAATTATTTTTAAATTTGGTAGAATAGGCTTGCTTGCCGGAGCCAATTTTTTTAGAACGCGCTAAAATTGTCGATGCTCAAGTGTTTCTCACAAAAATTTACAAACGCTGGAAAGGTTGCCACCACTTGCGCGATCTAGACTCTTCGATGGCCATCTGTGTATTATATGTGGTAGCTCTTCGTATATAATTAGTTCGTTGATCTTCGCTCTGCTTTGATGTGATGTTAAGTAGCTCAATCATGTGGCGAGAGATATCGCTACAAAAAAAATAATGCTGGTCATTTTCCCCACATCAAAGACAATAGGTTTATTCATTGAAATTACAAGGATCATATATAAACGTCAACTTAAAAACTAAAAACTACGTAAATTTACGGCGATTGTTCGCGTGCGACCAATCCTAGAAGAATCAGGCAACAAACTCTGCTTGGTTATTTTTTTGATGATCTTTCATTCAGCTTTAGTGTAGTGCCATTATCTTCTAGCCCCCAAGTAAGCAGAGCTTGTGTTATAGTAACTACATGTATGACTGATATACTACTTATATACTTTTTTTGTAAATATAAACATATTAAACATAGAAAACACACAAACCCGAGACAAATATTTCCAAATCATACAATCATTTGTCCCTTGGCGGAAAACGACCACGCAACCTCTGCATCTCAGGCGGGCTTTCGCCCACTGCGCCACAGAGATCGACAAGTACATAACATTCACGCGAACTTTGACAACCACTTGACACATAATTTCCTTTGATCAATCAATCGGGTCATCAGCAGCTTCATTTTGTTTTTTTTTTCGAACTGCGGGTAAGGGCTCTAGCTATTTGCCCTAGCCACTGGTCAGGAGAGACCCATTTCCTTTGATCGCCACCCCCACAGAGTCAGTTTGACAGGGTCCTAACTTAACAACCCTATACATTTAGTTTGGTTGAAATAAATGAATGAAAGAAAAGGACCGCAAATGAAAGAGCCTTGTTAAATTAATAGCAATACGTCGTTAGCGGCTTTACGATGTGTTTTTATACAGGATCTAAAATTTTTCGTTATTTTTTGTGTGTGATTGTACAATTATAAAGTGTAGTAGAGAAAACAAACACGCTCACAACTGTATTCCCCATGATGGATTTCCTCAGATACATACTCAGTGCGTAGATCTTTGAGGATACCAAGTAGAGGGTAGTAAGAGGCACGTCCAAACATTATATTTGGCACATGCCCGCGTTTTGCAAGCAGTTACCATTGATTGCAAACCCACTGTCGCTTTTTGTCACACTAACCAATGGCACAACCAGCGGCCGCGGAAGTGGGGGCAGAGGGGGCCAAATGCCCCCCTAAAATCACATAGGTACCCGCCTACTAAGCCAGGGCTGGAGATTGAAGGGGTGACCAAATAAATTTGCCCCGGAGTACTTTCGCGGTCCCTGGGCACAACTAGTTACTTATGATAGTTATAGGTGTATATATTTTTTTTTTTACAACCAATAGTCCTGACCCCACACTAGGGTACCTTGTGTCGTGGGTATCAGGAACCACAGGTACCGCAACGCCCAGACCCGGAATAAATATTTACAGAACTTGCAAACACTTGTCCCGCAGCGGGAATCGAACCATCACCTCTTGCGCCTCAGCCGGCTACTCGCCCACCGCGCCACTTACGCGCCTCTATTAGGTATTTTCACACCGTAAACGAAAGAAGAGATGATATTACTAAGCTTTTTTTATGTCTATAAATCAATCTGACCTTGCCTTTTGTTTAAGTTGTATTTCTGGGAACTGAAAGTTCACACGTGAACGGAATACGAAGAAATTAATGAATTTCAGTAGGTACCAAGGTTATGGGCATGGTAATCAATTATATTAATTACCTTCTGGGTACAAGGTGGTTTCATTATCACCGGTCGTTACGGACGATGAGGATTACTGTAACATTGTGTAATTGAAAATATATCTGTGTACCTACAACAATGTTCGTGTCAGAGAGTGATGGATCACCGAACCTAGTTTGTTCAGGACCAAAATTTTGTGCCTATTTTACCTGTGAACCATTCTTTATTTTGATAGATACCGATACATTTACCTACCAGTATACGTTTCGCTTTGTTTATTTTGAAAAGTCTGTATACGTGAAAACGCAAAAGCATGTGGTTAGACGTTTTATACAATTAAAATGGCAAACAAGCTATTGGTAAGCAGTTAAACAAGCTATTGGTTACCGTAACCTATGGACGCTTGCAAAACCAGATGTAACGCTCGAACGTTGCCGACCCTGAGACATAACGGATGAAAGAAAGAAAAGAAAGAAAGAAAGTTATTTATTTGACAACAACAAGAGAAGAACTTAGAAGAGTTAAGTGCCTCATTCACAGGCACCCACAGCCTATAAACCGGAACGCGGCAACGAGCATTACTGCTTGGGGGCAAAAATAAGTATGATGGTAGTAGGTACTTCCCCGGACGATGTCTTTCACAAGGAGCTTTAGGTACAAAAGTAGTAACTTGTATTATTTTATTATATATAAATGTATTATTTTATTATATATAAAATAATACAAGTTAGATGCACAGTTTAGAGGTCTATATAGACACACTAAACTACACACGAAGCACACCCACATTTGGGTTGAAATGCCAAAAACTTATGATAAAACTAGCTTCTGCCCATGGCTTCGCCTGCGCAGTACCCGGATTAAAAGTAGCCTATATGTTATTCTGATGTATAGGTAAGCTATATTACTGTAAAATTTCATCAAAATCCGTCAGTAGTTTTTGCCTGAAAGAGGAACAAACATCCATCCTCACAAACTTTCACGTTTATACCTCTAATATTATTAGCTTCTGCCCATGGCTTTGCCCGCGAAGTCTCAGATAAAAAGTAGCCTATGTGTTATTGTAATCCGTTCAGTAGTTTTTGCGTGAGAGAGTAACAAACATCCTCACAAACTTTCGCGTTTATAATGTAATAATAATTATAATAATAAGTAAGAAGATAGTGAGATAGTTAGATAGTAGGATTCGTAGGATAGGATTACATACGTCAGTGACATCTTTATCAGTACGAACTGATTTGCACAGAATTAGAGTAGAATATAAAGTTATTTATTTGACAACAACAAAGCACAGAAAGTAGACAATAAATAAATAAAATAGAAACTATAAATAGGTACCTAAGATTTTTAATAAAAAAAACACAGTGACAAAGAGAAGATTTTTGTGCTAATTAGTACCATCTGTGCCGTGTGGGCCAAACAGGTCCTGTCTCAGCTTAGTACTGCTTCGCACAATAGTGAGAAGCAGCGCTGAATTCTTGATAGCTCAGACTATCTAGGTAGGTACCTACTTATAAAATATCGCCTTAGGGAATGTAGGCAGGTAGCAGGGCTTCTACTATGAGGAGTTAGGCTAGATTGTTTAGCTGTGACGTCAGCAGCTACATTAGTAGGCGAGCCTGAAAAACTGCGTGGCTGAGTCCTCGACCTTTTTACTTACATACAGACATACCTTCTCACTATACCTACTATTTTAATTACCTACTTATTATTATATTGTACTTAGGCTAGGTTTGTTTATTTAAGTGTAAGTAAAAAAATGTCCTTTTATTTTATTTACTATCAACCGCACATGAGAAATTCAAATTCATCTAACTTTCCTTGTTTCAGCATATTTTAGCCGAACCACGAAAATGAAAATAATATACCTTCGCCATAGAAAAACTAAAATAGCAGAAACGCAACTAAATGTTAGCATTGAGAAATAATTGACTTTCTTTCGCTTTGAATTTAGTAATAGGCAATTTTGCCCGGTAGTCACATGATAAGGAGCCATGTGTCGTTCGTACTATTTTATTAGTTTCGTTCAAGATAGAAAACTTTTTAATTGTCAATCCCAACGACATATAGTTACACTTGTTTCCCGGAGGGATAGGCAGATACCACGGATTTCCACATGCTACTACAATTCTGGCTTTCACTTCATTCATCGTCATCACAATCTTCATTAAATCTCATCGGTTTAGTGTACTCATAACTTGGCCTTTCTCTAGAATATATAATAAAGACAATTTATAGAAGGTAGTATGTATATTTTTTTTACGTCTATATTCTCTGTGTATGAAGAATAAAGAAGAAGATCTTATGAGTAATCACTCCCAGACAAAATTAGGATGGACAGTTTACAATGAGTAAGACAGACACAGATATGGCCTGAAAAACATCCAACGGTTAGTGGACATACCTAGAAAAATCAAGTGACACGAAAAAGGAATAGAATAGAAACTTAGGTAAAAATCGTGCAGTTGTGTTCGTTAACCAAGATGGAATGCTTTTGTATGAAGATGAATCACGCATACCTGTGCTCATGACCCCTATGACATTGGCGGGGTCCAAAGGTCAGGAGTATATAAAATATCCCGAGAAGGATTACGCTTAGGGGTTCATAATATAATCTAGGGATAAAAATATATAGCGTAAAGTAGCTGCAAGACATGTATGTACTCGTATGTAGTACCTATCTATTCTGTGATGATTCTGTGCTACAAAGTGAATAAAATTGCACGTACAAGTTTTGTTGCTCTTATGATTTGTATGGTAAGGAGTGTCACAAATAATACCAAGGTGCTTTTATAGATTACCGAGCATAGTATTTATGTGTATTTATTTAATAAGCCGTTTTTAGGCAATTCAATGGTGACAATCCACCACAAATCATTAGGTAGGTACATCTGATTGAAGAAATATATTGCCATGTTAAAGTCAGTTGAGTGTTGGTGGTGTAGTGACTAGCGACAGCCGTGTACTGTGTGTCCCGACTTCCCATCTTTCGACTACTGGACACAGCGCAATTGCGTAACACGTAGCAGACTTTACATGTTGACAAGTAGTGATAGTATTATAATAAATATGTATGTTAGTCTCTAAGGTATTTATGTTATGGGCCTATTGCCATCATTTTAAATGTTGTTCATGTTGTTGTTTGAAATAAATGTTTATTATTATTATCTCAACCTGGTTAGATTAGTGACTGATTCCTTCTAGGGTCTCTCTGCGTGAATCCTAGAAAAGACAAGTGGTCCAACAAATTCATGAACCGCAAGTTTTTGACTCTGTGTTGAAGTTTATGCTTTCTAACGCCGGAATCCATTCAGGTTTAACACCGCCATCAGATCTCTACCTCGGTATAATATATATTAGAGCAGAGGAGCGTTCCAGTACAACTTCTTGGCGTTTCAATTGAAAAGTAATTGAAGTAAGTGCCGACAAGTTACACGTGTGTTCTTCTTATCTGAACTTCACTCTAGCTTTGCCTCCTTGTTATTGTTTAATGACATGTGTATCCTCCTAATATTATAAATGCGAAAGTTTGTGAGGATGGATGTTTGTTACTCTTTCACGGAAAAACTACTGAACTGATTTTTATGAAACTTTACAGTAATATAGCTATTACATAAGAATAACACAGGCTACTTTTCATCCGGGTACCACGCGGGCGAAGCCGTGGACAGAGGCTGGTGTTATATAGCAGAAGTCCAATACCAACCACCAACCACTATTCTGAGACTATATTTTGGTTTGAAATATGTTAAGATAGCGCCAAGCTTATGCAGGTTTCCGTTTTTTTATGAAAATTTAAGGACAACCTAATTGTATTTCTTTACTTATGTTTTGTAACACCATAATTGGAAGATTAAGATAGCTGCAGTTTAATTAGGTCACCCACGAGGTGGGGCGTAAGTGCTCCCTTCTCCTTCATCTAACAAGCCACGCAAGAAGAATAATAATGTGCACTTCACTACAATGCAGGGTAAAAGCTCTATCAAGATGCTTTATGTGGAAAAGATAATATTTTTCTCGTAGACTGTTTTCAGGATAAACCTTAAAGAGTTACTATAAAAAATCAGTGGCAACTTGTAAACATAAAAGGATATTGTAATTGCAACTCCTAATGTAACCCTTGACCAAATATTTGCTCAATTACAGAAGGGTTCGTAAAATAATTACTAGATTAAGGTGCACTTAATGAAATGTCCACGAAACAGATTCTCTAGTAATAAAGTAATGTTCACAAAGCCGGTTGTTAGATTATTCTGGTTCATTGACATTTTACTGTTTTTGGAGAAACCTTTTATTGGGTTAAATCCTACAACCTTTTAGGTAAAGTAGGTTTGTCCGAAGTGAATTAGAACAATGATGGTGGTAATACCAAAGTAATGGACATCAAGAGCACTAGTGGTGTAGTGGCTGGAGCGGCTGACTTTAAATCTGAAGTTCAAATCGACTAACCGATTTTTCCTAGCAAAAAATATGCTCACAATGCTTGTGCACTTAAACTGTGAAGGAAATCAAACAAGGCAAGTCCAATCAGAACTTACGATTTTCCTAAGACATGTAAGTAGACAAGTAAAAGCATGAAAGGAGCTTTAAGACTCCACTCTTGGTTACTAGGCTATTTTTAAAAGCACCATACCTGGTCAGATCAATGTTCTAATACAGGGTGACCAAAAAACAACGAAAAAGAAGAATATCCCACTATACTAGCAGAAATATTCCTACATTTTTTACAAACATTTTCTCTAGGTCATGATCGGCGGTCATTAGCCGTGCGGCACTCCAGAATAGGACGACATTAGTTTTAATCACACGTAGTCTGTGATCAAATCGAATCATTCATACTGCTAGTCCAAACAAAGTAACCATATAAATCAGAAGCCAGTATCAGTTTTATTAGCGATATGAGTTCCAATACAAACATCGTCTCATATCGAACTTCTATCCACGGCCGGCGGCCAACTAATAAAGCGCCATATGTGCTGTATAGCCTTGTAAAACTTTGACCACAATATGCTGAGCTTTTGGTGTCCTACTATGATAAAATAATTATTATTTTCTTGTTTTTTTTTTTTTCTTGGCATTTGGCGTACCAAATGGTAAGTGGGTCTAGTGGGTGGGTAAGCCTATTGATATCTGAATCACTAGGGAAATTCCTGATGCATTGCCTGTCATAAAGACAAAGTAGAATATAGAGAGCTATGCCTGCCATTGAAGACCTCTGTGGCGCAGTGGGCGAAGGCCCGCCTGAGACGCAAAAGGTTGCGGTTTCGATTTCCTCCTCGGCACAAATGTTTGTATGATCTGCAAATAAATGTCTCGGGTCTAGGTGTTTGTATTTACAAAAAAGTATATCGGTAATATATCAGTCATTTAGTTCAAGCTCTGCTTAGTTTGGGGCTAAATAATGCTGAGTTAAAAAAAGTTTTAAGTGCGTGTGATTTCACTATTGCTACATAAAATCAGCTCATTTTTTTATGCGTCTTTAGGTCAAAAGAACTGTCATACATTTCAATTGGCCAGGAGCCAAGATTCAAAGCATGAAATTGATACGCAATCATAATAAACTATATCAGTGTCACCAACATGCAGGGCCAATTTACATGACGCACGATTTCTCAAGATTATCAAGCCCATATCTACGCCAGATTCCCGAATATGAGACAAATCTGTATGTTTCAAATTCATCATTTCGAGGAACATAACGTGAACTCGTATTGAGTTCTAAAAATGTTTTGAATTGAAAGTTCAATGATATTAAATAACTAGCTTTTGCCCACGGCTTCGCCTGCGTGGCACCCGGATATAAAATTGCATATGGGTTATTCTGATGTAAAAGCTATATTACTGTAAAGTTTCATCAAAATATGTGCAGTTGTTTTTGCGTGAAAGAGTAACAAACATCCATCCTCAGAATCTTTCACGTTTATAATAGAAGTAAGATTAACTTGCAGTTTCTAACTTAAAAGAATCTACGCATTTCGTCTATTGGCTACAGAGGTGTCATATAAAACGTCAATATGAGAATAGCGGCGGGCGAGTAGCCGGCTGTGATCCAAGAGGTGCGGGTTTGATTCCCGCGGCGGGGCAAATATTTGCATGGTCTGCAGATTATTATTCCGGGTCTGGGCGTTGTGGTACCACGGTACTCGTAGTTCCTGATATCCACGACACCGGAAATCCTAGTGTGAGGTCAGGACTATGTATGAGTCTGGTCGGTGTTTATTATTATTTCTTTGAATGGTTAACTAAGTTGTGGTTAATGGTTGATAAACCAGTTGTAAATATCCTTTGATCCCACTATCAAAATGTTTGTACCCACCTTTTACATAGATTGCTACTAACGAAGCAGCAGAAATTATGAAATAATTAGCAAGGTTTGTTTGACAGACACCCAGAATCATCCCTTTTTAATAATTACACAAACTATCGGAAGTCTGCGTGTTGCTAATTGCATTGAAACTTTGCCAGAAAACATTCTTATTATTATCAACGCATATTTCTAATAGGAGTTATTTAGAGTAAGCAGACCATGGTAATTTATTCAACACACGCAGATCGCTACAAAAGAAAATTGAAACGGGAAACGTGTACAAAAATTTACGCGTTGAAACCGCTGAAATTACGCTAGATGTTGTCATGTAAAGATTAACACTTTCAACATGATTCAAATAAAATATAAAATAAAAATAGCCTTTATTTCCCCTAAAAATAATAATTTCATTAGCATTATATTATTTTATTACAGCAAAAATATACCTATGTTATTTTTTTTTTTTTTTTTTAATACACAAGTCATAAAATAATATTATTAAATAAACCAAAAATAATAATATTGCATGTCATTAATTTTATCTAGATTAAAAATGTTTTAGCATTCATCTGATTTCATTTCATTTTTCATAATTATATACAATTATATTAATGTCATGTCATATATATTATTGTTTTTCATTTTATTTATTATTAGGGGCTATCCATTGCTGGATGAAGGCCTCCTCCATCTCTTGCCAGTTTATCCTGTTTTGGGCCGTTCTAACCCAATATTTCCCTGCAACTGAAACAATGTCGTCTCTCCAGCGGCAAATGGGTCGACCACGTTCTCTCTTTCTCGTCACGGGGCCGCCAGTGTTATATTACGAACTAGCAACCCGCCCCGGCTTTGCAAGGTAAATCTTGTCCTGACAATTACGAACAAAACAAAAAATAGCCAGATCGGTCGAGCCGCTCTCAAGTTATGATCTTTCATACATTTGATTTTTATTTATACATTAAGATATAGATGGCCACGTTGGCCGATATGCTTTGAAGCAGGGTTAAAAGCTAGTGTGATATTGGACATAAGTAATGTAATGACGCAGTAAGAAAAGCAGGTGCAGATTGAAATATCGTCCTACAAACACACTAAATAAAAATAATTTAGAAGTTGGAATCATTAATAATAACTCTGTAATAATTTTAAATATCAGTAAAAAAACGCTTCATCTACCAGACTAATAAATGTCACTTAAAAGTAAGTAGATATTTCCACTATACGTACATAATGGTAGCTAAACACGTCAGCTAAATTCGTCACCTTCAAGAATTAAAATATCTCGATTATGATGTAAACACGTGACGGTCGAGATTTCCAGCGACAGCGATATGTTATTTCAGATTATTTCGCTCGTGAAGAAAGACCTTCAGTTGACATTAATCGATAACAAACATCTTGTAAAAACTCCAGAAATAAAAAATAATTCGACTAAATCAAACTAAAAATTTACTCCAGCGATATTCATTTTTTTCGTGATCTTCTATTTTGACGCCTATACTGTGAATAAAACATGAGTACTTATTACCACAAGTTTTTTGTGAAGAATTTTTTTTTCTATGTCTCGAACATCGACCTACAAACAAAAAATCTATGCAAAAAAATCGAATGCAAGTTTTAACTTATAATTGATGCAGGAATAGGTGACCCCTTACTAAAATGCGTTTTAATCTACCTACTACACAACTACAACAAAAGTTGGCTGTGACCGAAAAAAAAAATGTCTTGGAAGCAAGCTTATTAAATGTTTTCGCTCTTCACGGGTGAATAATTGGAAATTCATGGCACGTACTTCTTTGTTTTCGAATTAGAATAAATTGGATATTATTAATATATACGAACGAGTACATAATTTAAAGCACTAATTTGTTACGTTATTTTAAACGGAGTGTTTCAAATTTATATTTTTACAAAGAAAAAAGATGTGAGTTGAACTCACCACTTTTTTATTTTTTAAGAAACAATATTAGAATTTGGCATGCTTTTGAAAATTCAAAGTAGACAGGGTGGGACCTGGATTTGAAATGCATCTTTTGATGCAAACCCTTGTGAATAGCATATGAGATTAAAATCAGCTTGTTCATAAAATGTTAGTGCCGACACTAATGTATGGAAGTGAAAGTTGGCTATGGCAGAAGAAACATCAAAGTCGAGTAAAGGCAGTGGAGATGAGAGCTTTGAGAAGTTGTGTGGTGTAACTTTGAGTGATAGAGTGAGGAACAGCGTGTTAAGAGAGCAGTGTGGAGTAAATGCAGATGTAGTAACGAGAGTTGAGAAAGGTATGTTGAGATGGTTTGGGCATATATTGGGGATGGACGAAAGTAGATTAACAAAACAAGTATACAAAGCGAGAGTGAATGGGATTGTTGAAAGAGGAAGGCCTCGGCGAACGTACTCTGACCAAATTGGAGACATTCTTGAAAAAGGCCAGGATAGAAGTACACTAAACCGCCGAGCTTGTATGAAGAATGTGAGGAGGATGAATGAAGCGAAAGAGGTATGCCAGGATCGTAGCAAATGGAAATCCTTGGTCTCTGCCTACCCCTCCGGGAAACACGCGTGACTATATGTATGTATGAATGTATTCATGTATGTATGTATGTTCATAAAATGTCAGTTACGTCATGGTAGCGCGTAATCTGTCGTATTTGAGCGTTTTCTTTCGATATTGAAGCTATAAGAATAATTTAAAACTCTTATCAAGAAATTGAATAATATGATCAATATGATAGTAGGAGAGCTAAATAATAGTACAAAATTATATTGCTGTAGCTTAAAATACTGCGAAACGTTAAAACGAGGATACGTCAGTATTTCAACTTTTGTTGCATTCATAATATGTTATTTATTCTACTGTAACATACTATCGTGTTGTTTGTATAATATAGTTTTATTACGCCAGACAAGGCGATGAAATACCACATTTTCGGCCCACAAATATGTTTTTCACAGTTCCCAAGGGCGAGGTAATGTATGCATAGGTTATTAGTCTGCAAAATTTTGAAGGAATCTTTGAAACTAAAAGTTCTTTGGAAGTAAAAGCTTTGTGTTCATTTAATATGAAGCCAGCAAAAGGTCAATTGCTTCACAAGGATAAACTCGAAAAACGTTCCAAACTACGCTCCGAGTTCTAATTAAATGTTTATTGCTACATCAAAACTTGATCCTCGTCCTCCGCACTTCCCGAAACAAAGATCATAACTGTGTGCCACCCACTAACACACCAATAAAGGAATTAATGTAACGAGGTTATCATCCGGAACAAATAAGAAATTAGTGAAATCATGGGCGTGCCTACCATACGAATAACAACTAATAGCAATTTGTTAACAAATTCCATATAGGTAGGTAGACACCGAAAATATAGGCAACAATAAAATAACTCTTTCAAATACAAAAAACTTCAAATTTTTACATTTTTTTACAACAGCTAAAGCATACCCACAACAATACCTTTCTCAGTCTGTTTCATAGAAACTGATTGTCAAGTGTCAAAAAACTGACCACAGACTGTATCTGCCACCAGTGATTTTCCACATCGTGCTAAATTATGTTTGCAACGAATAAAAAAAATGTTTATTTAAATTAATTTCGCATTGTTCGCGTTGCAACATGCTGTATATTAGGTATGCATTTTAAGAAAGTTTTTCACAGGAATTTTATGCCATTTTCTACACCTTGTGTATCAAACGAAATCATAAAATAGATCCATGTAAAAAACTTTGGCATCATTAAGTATTAATATATCATGTGTCCATATATGTGTAGTATGTATTATAAATTTGGTAAGGTTATTATTATTATTATAATTATATATATCGATTATTTTGCACCCAGTTGTCCGGCGATCTTCGTGGCATCATGAAGGCCCCGTCTGAAAACCAGCGCTACACACCTGACCCGTAGGTTCTGGCGCAGCATAATGCTGAGACGGGAACCTATTTTGACCCCACACAATATAAGGTAAGTACTTAGTTTGTTTTTAGTTTTGTTTTGTTTTATGTTATCTGTTGTTTTTTTTTGTGTACCAGGACGAGTCAAACATAAGGTTAAAGGAAAAACAATTACGTAAAAATAACTTATACTGCCAGGGCGCAGCTTTGCTGATTTTTTTAAAACACGTTTTCTTGATTGTACTTAATCTAGTCGGATGCACCCAGACAATCAAATAAAATTTCGCGTTTATTTATCTTTTTTTAGATAACGTATATCTAATACTGGTATTCAAAGGTGTTCGATCAATGAAAGTGCCAATTTACTTCCGATAGACTACTCGGAACTATCCCATCTTAATGAGTGCAAGGGTGAAATACACAGGTTGTAAGACGAAAAAATTAATAAATTATAGTTCAAAACACTTTAGCTGCCTAGCCTGCAAGAATAAAAATATGTTTAAAAAAATCCTGCCTAGATGCGCCCTGGCAGTATACGTTCCTTTAACGCAATTTTTTGTCCTCTTTCATCCCAGGCATGACCCGTTCTGATACTCTATACTCAAGTATCAGTATCTAATCAGTAGGTATAGACCGGGAGATATATACCTAAACGACTAAGACTAATCAAGGTAGTTTGTCTATCTGCTCTTTCTTGCTAAGAAGTAACTGAACTTTCGAACTTTATGAGAATTTCAACAGTTCCGAGTATCAATGTGAGCAAAGCGTGGCAGAACACTAAGCTATTTGTTTTATCAAGTTCATTGGTGTAAAAATAACATACATTTCCGCTAAACAACAGTGTTTGCCTTTTCTATCAGTATATACATTCATGAGTCATGTAAACAGCTTTTAGATAATTCTCAATTTCTTGCGTAATCTCGTAGCGCTACGATAAACACCGCGTAGCGTACGTGCTACGAGATTTATTACAATGATTGTTTACGCACGCACGCTTCACTCACTGTGACTGACGTGGAGAAATTGTCCGGAGATTTAAACAGCAATTATTTGATAGTCCTAATTCTACCAATTTAATTTGAAACTGGAACAATTTACATATGTTATACGGTGAAGGAAAACATCGCATCCTGAGGGAAAAGGTATGCCCATGATCCAAAAAATCAGTTATTGTTCCAATAAGTGGCGATAAGCTTCAACCTGTCACGTGGAACTACTTTGCAATACGTGGCGATAAGCTTCAACCTGTCACGTGGAACTACTTTGCAATAAGTGGCGATAAGCTTCAACCTGTCACGTGGAACTACTTTGCAATAAGTGGCGATAAGCTTCAACCTGTAACGTGGAAATACTTTGCAATAAGTGGCGATAAGCTTCAACCTGTCACGTGGAACTACTTTGCAATAAGTGGCGATAAGCTTCAACCTGTCACGTGGAACTACTTTGCAATAAGTGGCGATAAGCTTCAACCTGTCACGTGGAACTACTTTGCAATAAGTGGCGATAAGCTTCAACCTGTAACGTGGAAATACTTTGCAATAAGTGGCGATAAGCTTCAACCTGTCACGTGGAACTACTTTGCAATAAGTGGCGATAAGCTTCAACCTGTCACGTGGAACTACTTTGCAATAAGTGGTGATAAGCTTCAACCTGTCACGTGGAACTACTTTGCAATACGTGGCGATAAGCTTCAACCTCTCACGTGGAACTACTTTGCAATAAGTGGCGATAAGCTTCAACCTGTCACGTGGAACTACTTTGCAATAAGTGGCGATAAGCTTCAACCTGTCACGTGGAACTACTTTGCAATAAGTGGCGATAAGCTTCAACCTGTCACGTGGAACTACTTTGCAATACGTGGCGATAAGCTTCAACCTGTCACGTGGAACTACTTTGCAATAAGTGGCGATAAGCTTCAACCTGTCACGTGGAACTACTTTGCAATAAGTGGTGATAAGCTTCAACCTGTCACGTGGAACTACTTTGCAATACGTGGCGATAAGCTTCAACCTGTCACGTGGAACTACTTTGCAATAAGTGGCGATAAGCTTCAACCTGTCACGTGGAACTACTTTGCAATAAGTGGCGATAAGCTTCAACCTGTCACGTGGAACTACTTTGCAATAAGTGGTGGCATGTGCTAAATGTGATCTTTCAGATCTTAGGACGTGCCTCTGACTACCCCCTTCTTTGTATCCTCAAAGATCTACGCACTAAGTATGTATGTGAGGATGTCCATCATACCTCTATATTGCGAATATGGACAGCATAATTATAGAAGTCAATTACAAAGTTCTTACTTCGTAAGATTTACTTTGTAAGATCTTTGTAAGTTTTTACTTTGTACTCTACACAACTACACAGCATGCAAATAGTAGGTACAGCATAAAAATTCCGTCTTATTAGTGAAAACGTTTTTCACGTTTATACTAAAATAGCTTCTGCCCACGACTTCGCCTGCGTGGTACCCTGATAAAAAGTAACCTATGTGTTATTCTGATGTATAAGCTATATTACTGTAAAGTTTCATCAAAATATGTTCTGTAGTTTTTGCATGAAAGAGTAACAAACATCCATCCTCAGAAACTTTCACGTTTATAATATTAGTAGGATTTAATTTCAAAGGCACCCATACCCATACACTCAACGCATAAAGTACCGTAGGTACCTTTCCTTTCTGTGGGGCACCATTAAATCCAATTCTCGTCAATCCTTCAGTAAGTAAAATCCGTTCAGTAGTTTTTGCGCGCAAGAGTAACAAACATCCATCCCCACAAACTCGCGTTTATAATATTAGTAGGATAGTATGATTGTGCCCAATACAGTTGTATCGCGTTCTGATGGCAATAAACTAGGTAACTAGGTACTTGATACTGCAGCCGTACACTAACTACCGGAAGAATTGCTTTTCAAAGATCGAAAGCAAAATAGTCATTTTTAAATACAACTAAAGTGGCAAATAAGCATTCGGCCAACCAACAGGTAAGCCGATACCGTAACCTATGGACGCTTGCAACACCAGAGGTTTCACACGCCGTTGCCGACCCTGATACATACCGAGTGAAAAATATCTTGTGCTAGTAATTTCACGAGTAATTGCGAGCAATATTGCTTGGCGGCAGAAAAAGATATGGTGTAAGTGCTTCCCCGGACGAGTACTTTCACTAGGAGCTTTACTATTTTTCAGTAGGTGTCTCTTTGAATGCCCTTGTCGCCAATGGCTTATACAAATACATTTCTGATACATAAATATGCAAATATCATCCACAAAGTACTCCCGGCGCCATTTCCGAACACTAAACTTTACGGTCTATTATGACACATTCAATATGATCTCATACCGTACACGTGGATTGCATTTTGGAGCCTGTCGTTATAAAACCAGTGATAATGTAGCAATTACTTCTCATAGCAATGAATTCTTGGTATTTTATTCGAGTGATCAGGGTAATATTGGAAAAGCGCCAACTATAGCCCACAGACAAGGAAGTAGGGCTTTGGATGATAGTGGTATGTATTTTATCAACATTATCTAATAATTATGTAAACGATGAGTGTCGAAAGCTTAGTGTCTATTGTATGAACAATGTGGCGCATAAATTGCTAGACAGCAAATAAGCACGTCACTATGAACACAATTATCATGTATTTTGGTAGTCTATATAAACTATATAATTACTAGCTTCTACCCACGGCTTCGCCCGCGTGGTACCCGGATAAAAAGTAGCCTATGTGTTATTCTAATGTAAAAGCTATATTACTGTAAAGTTTCATCGGAATCCGTTCAGTAGTTTTTGCGTGAAAGAGTAACAAACATCCTCACAAACTTTCCGTTTATAATATTATAAGGATATCATCCAAAGATAAAGAAGATAAAGTTTATAAATTTGTAAGTTTGGATGTAAAATGTAATCTCCGAAACGACTCATCCTATTTTAAAATCTTTCACCAGTATTTGGAATGGACCTTCAGGATGGACATAGGCTGTATATTATACAGTTAAAATAAAATATATTTTCGTGGAGACCAATTTAGCAACATAAGTTGACTAAAAAACGGTCGAGCGATTGCGTTCCTTACGAAAGCTAGTAGGTAACAGCTACTTTTCATCGGCTTCTTTTATCAAGGTACCAAAGCAAAGATGTGGACAATAAGTAGTCAGTAGGCGAGCAAAGATGTGGACAATAAGTAGTCATTTATAAAATACAAAGTATATTAAATTTTATTTGCGCGTTTACATTATCATCCTCTGGGCACAAGGTTCCACAAATCGGACGAAGCAGTGTAGGAAGATGGACAGAAGGTTTCGGGAAGTCGATGAATGGAGGTAGCCTAAGATTGTGCGTCAAAGCACTTTAGGGAAGGCCTATATCTAGTAGTGACTTCTACAGGCTATTGATGATGAAGATTACGTGAAATGTAAGCCCGAAGATGTGAAAGTCAAAAAGCATAAAATGGTATAGCCCAACTTTTTTTAGAACTACACTTTAGTTCTAAAAAGCATTCAGCCTACCTGTTGGTAAGCAGTTACCGTAACCTTGACGCTTATAACACCAGAGGTATTACTAGCGCGTTACCAACCCTGACATATAACGGCTGAAAAGTTTCATGTATTCAATCTGTAATTCAACGACCTCTGTAACCTCTGGGCGCAGATGAGACGACCTCTGTGGCGCAGTGGGCGAAGGCTCGCCTGAGACACAAAAGGTTGCGGTTTCGATTCCCGCCGCGAGACCAATGTTTGTATGATCTGCAAATATTTATCTCGGGTCTGGTTGTTTTCTATATATAATATGTATGTATTTACAAAAAAATAAGTAGTATATCATGCAGTTCCCATAATACAAGCACTGCTTAGTTTGGGGCTAGATGATGCTATGTGAAATATGTCCAGCATTATTTATTTATACTAGCTTCTGCCCACGGCTTCGCCCGCGTGGTACCCAGATAAAAAGTAGCCTATGTGTTATTCTGATGTATAAGCTATATTACTGTAAAGTTTCATCAAAATCTATTCAGTAGTTTTTGCGTGAAAGAGTAACAAACTTCCATCCTCACAAACATTCACGTTTATAATATTAAGTAGGATTTAATTTCACTGGCCCCCATACCCATACACTTAACGCATGAAGTGCCGTAGGTACCTTTCCTTTCTGTGGGGCACCATGAAATCCAATTCTCGTCAATCCTTCATTCATGGTCCGATAACCAAACAGAGTTCAATGAGTTTTGCGGTTCGATTGTTGATTAATTTGGATTGGATAACATCAAAATAATGTAAAATAGTCAACAGTTAAATATCTACCTAAGTATTTACTAAAAAAAACCTAGTGTGCAGATCTTAGTGGATACCAAGTATGGGGTAGTAGGCACGTCCAAACTTTATATTTGGCACATACCTTGCACATTTTGAAAGTGAAGTAGTATTTTCTAGTGCTTAAATAAATAAAGAACATCCCACGATCACATACACAACGTAATCCTGACCCCACACTAGAATTTTCTATATCGTGGGTATTGAACGTTTCATGGTACAGTCAATGATAAAAGTAAATAAACAATGATGCTCTTTGTCCAGGATTAGATTGCAAATAGGCAAATGCTAAGGCAGATCTTCAAATGTTGCCCAATAATTATATTTCAAGCTTAACCACAACTTAGAAAAGAGTTACTGAACAACCTATGATCTAAAGTTAGCTGAAAGAGAATGCTATCTAGCATTAAGTTTGCCAATGTTCAGTACTTTTAAGTTGTCAATAAAGAATTATCTATCTATCTATGTATCGAACTCAAAGTTGCATCGCAACGGGGTTCATGTATCCTACCTGCCTATTTATTATTTTAAGACCTTAACTGTGAATATGAGTGCAATAAATATGAATATAAATATTTTAACTGAAGTCTACGGTTTCCAGACATGTTAGAGTAATAAAAATCTACTTTTGTCGCTAACTGTACCAATAGCTGGACCCAGAAAATATCTGCAGAGCATGCAAACATTTGTCTCTGTCATTTGATTCGAACCCACACCTTATTTGTGTGTTAAACATATTTTGTTAAAAGGAATATTATTATTAACTAGTTGTTGCCTGCGGCTTCGCCCGCGTGGTATGTTAATAAAAGTAGCATATGACCGTCTCCAGGCTTCAAACTATGTCCACCAACTTTTGAATGAATCGGATTACAATTTATACAAAGTTTAGAACTCAATTGCACACCCCCAAAGGATAGTTTTGAAAAAAATAAAAAAAACGTGTTTCATTATTTACTTTAAAGTTTATTTGTACAGAGTTTTGAGCGAATCAAACATTTTTTTTTTCATAGAAACTTTATCGCCCTATTTAACCCCCTTAGGGATCGATTTTCGAAAATTTGTTAGCCTATGTGTTATTTCAGATCCTAAACTATCTACATTCCAAATTTCATCAAAATCGGTTTAGTAGTTACGGAGATGCGTGGTAACAAACAGTCTGTGTGTGTGTCTGTGTCACACACAGACACACACACAGACTTTCGCATTTATTATATTAGTAGGATGCACATGTCTTGAATATATTTTTTTTGTATTATTCATAATACAAAATCCACATTCCTTTATATAAACAAATAATTCTTACTTCTCATTTCTTACAGTAAATAACGGATTTACATTTATTACAACAGAAAAATTTAAATCGGCCGTTGAATTTTATGGAACTCATGTCCCAAACGACGAACAGAAAATGCAAACACACAAATAAAAGTTGGATACTATTTTTTCTGTGGCCTTGATTGTCTTGACCGAGATTATTCTGAATCTAAAATAACCTATTTATGATCGGATCAGTCGTATAAAACAAAAATACAAAACGTACAACTAGTATATTAACAGAGTCAAGTTAAATTGTTTAAAAGCATCAGCGGCAAAGAACATGGTTCATCTGAAACACTGCTATCTCTTGTATCTTCTACGAATTTTTTTTATACTACTAAAGTGGCAAACTACCATACATCCCACCTGTTGGTAATCAGTTACCGTAACCTATGGATGCTTGGAACACCGATATTACTCGCGTGTTGCCGCCCCAAGACAGGTAATGGTGTTAACAAACACATGTTCAAATTAACACATTCTTAGCCCTGATGAACTAAAACTCATCACACCCAATAAGATCCTGCAGTTTCTAACAGCTGCAGGCCTGAGCGGTGAACTTTGAACGCCCCCTGAGGAGAAAAGTAAGAAAGTAGCGATCACAATAGGCCAGAGAAGGCCGCAGTGATATCAAAGCCAATAAAAGCAAATAAAAAAATAAAAAATAAAAAATGGTGCAAAGCCTCATGTGCATGTAACTTCACCGGCACCCATACCCTTCAAACCATGGTAATAAAAAAAAATGAAAAAAGAATCCGAAATGTCTCTTTCACATTTACCATCTAGGTAGTACAAGATTAAATACATAAGGTTATTCTCGGTGCAGCTTGAAGCTTAGCTTGGCAGTTTTAAAAGAAATAATTTTACAGAAAGATGAATCCAGACCTTACCGCCACGGCCTTACCTCTAGTTACTTTGCGAAGCGTCAGTTTGTCTCAGAGTTATGCTAATTAAGAAGCTAATGAAGAAATAAGGACGCTTAAATTAAAAAGTGTCTGACTCTGGTTGCTAACTTGTCTCATAACTAAACAAATTATATGAACATACAATATTTATGAAAGACCAGACAGGATCTACATACAGGCATCACCAAAAAACTACGAAGAATTGTCTGAAATTCAACTTTAAATTCGTCATATCAATGTATTTTTAGGATATTTAGTTATTGAGATGGTTATCAACTTTATCTAATGGGTAAAATACTACTAATATTATAAACGCGAAAGTTTGTGAGGATGGATGTTTGTCACTCTTCCACGCAAAAACTACTGAACGGATTTTGATGAAACTTTTCCGGAATATAGCTTCTACATCAGAATAACACATAGGCTACTTTTTATCCGGGTACCACGCGAGCGAAGCCGTGGGCAGAAGTTAGTTCAAAATATATCGTACCTTGAAAACATGAAATTTTGGCATCCTACTTCTAAAATGGTGAAATCACGTGATATAACAGCAAAACAAGCGTGACAGTAGTAAGTACAGGTAAAACGTGACTAACCCGCAATAGCCACTTATGTTCTAACTGTGTAATACCGGGTGTACACGCGTTCGCATTCGTCGAAACGTCGTGTACAAATGCCAACGCAAACGAGCTCAAAAAATATATAAAAGTATTTTTTTTAACGCATTACTAAGAAGAAACATTGAAACGTCTAAGTTTTAGGACTCGGCCACAGTGGATACGGTACGCGTGTTTTTATATATATCTTTTTTTTTTTTTTTTTATTGGAGGACAAAACGAGACATCAGATATTAAGCTTTCGTTTTTAAACTAATATATTGTCAGATTAGTTTTATTACAGATTAATAAAAATATTACCGGATACATAAGTTTCCGCGCACATTAAAATTATGTAGGTAGGTACTGAATTGCTGCATAAATTAACGCGATTCAAGTGGGCGTAAAGTTTTTTAATGTTTCATAAATAAATAGTCAGACTTATTTTATATTTTTACTAAGTAGAGTCGTAAGTCATCTTGTTAGAATGTGGATGAATATATTATTCAGAAATGTCCGGAGTCTAATATATCCTACTCACATTATAAAATCCCAATTTTTTTATGTTTGTATGCTCGTTGGAGCGGTTAGGATAAAATTTCAAACAGGATAGTTTATGGCCTAGTATACTACACAGGTCACTTTATGTCAGGTACGTTGCTGTGCTTGCATAGAATTGAGATCACGATACGATTTTCGGTCGCGACACACAACACACTGACGACACGACCTGTCGAGTTTTACACGAGCGACGCGACGATTCAAATCAGTGGCGATAACACACAGTCGCGGTTTGTAATCTTGACGTCGTCGTCGTTGTGCCGAATGGTGCGTCATAACCCATTTCATGAGCCATGTCATTTTAATATGGATTCGTACAAAATCGTGGCTAAAATCGTAACAGCACTCACACGACAGCCAGTAGTCGTTCGCAAAACGGGAGTCGTGCCATATGGTGTCGTTGAGTGAGAAAAAGTTTTATAAAAATGTATGTCGCTACATTTTTTGTATGTCATTACATACATAGATAGATAAAAAGATAGAAAAACCTTTAATGCACACCAAATAATACTTCAGATCGCTGATTAGCGATCTCTACCAAACAACCTTTGGATGAAACGGACTGACGGTAATCCAACGGTAATGGGGTTTTATTGGTGTACCTACCTACTAGTACTATGAAAATACTAAGTATATTATACACAATATACATAACAGTATAGCAGATCTGTGGCTTAGGCTTTAGTAACACCAACAAAATAAAGAGTGGTTAGGTCTTAATAAAAGCTTTTTGACACATGTTTTCATAAAATCTATCATCATAATCAATGGTTAGACTCGACCGTCCGTTTATTTTGTTGGTGAAGTCAAGCCTTAGTTCGTAAACATCTTTACGTCACGACTGCCCCTTAATCCAATAATCATTGAACAGATGTGAAGATTCGTGCCGGAATAACAACAACATTCAACATTTTTCTCACAATGTTTGAATATTTTGGATAAGCGGAGACAGGTGCCACTGATAATCCCCGCAATTTCCCCGTAAATGAAAATAAATGCATATAATCCTACTAGTACATTTTATTTGGTAAATAAGATTTTGAAGAAATCTAAATAAATAAATAAATAATGCTAGACATTTTTCACGCAGCATCATCTAGCCCCAAACTAAGCAGAGCTTGTATTATGGGAACTACATGACTGATATACTACATATATACTTTTTTTTGTAAATACATACATATTATACATAGAAAAATACCCAGACCTGAGACAAATATTTGCAGATCTTACAAACATTTGTCTCGTGACAGGAATCGAACCCGCAACCTTCTGCGTCTCAGGCAGACTTTCGCCCACTGCACCACAGAGGTCGTCTTATAACTAACTTCTGGCCGTGATATTGCTCGTTTGGTACTCGGATAAAAGAAGTCCATGTATCTACCTAGATCGAGATCTTATATCTATTTCTCATTAAAATCGATTCAGTTTCGCATTTGGATATATCATATCAGCTGATTTAATATACTTCCGAAAACTGAAGGCTACGAGGTACAGCAGGCCTACGGGCTCTATGAAAACAAAGTCGCTTAGGTACTACTGAAATAATAATGTTAAATCTAGGATTTCATACTAAAATAGGTATTTTAAATATGTCAAGTAAGTGTTTTTGCAGTGCAGTAAATCAATAGAGAATCATGGTCTGAACTTCCCGTTTAAGTTTTGATAGAAGTCTTATTATATCCTGCATAATAATATTACGATAAGATGATGCTATCTGGTGAAGGACACGTCGAATAATATACATTACTAGCTTCTGCTTACGGCTTTTCCCGCGTGGTACCTGGATAAAAAGTAGCCTATGTGTTATTCTAATATATAAGCTACTGTAAAGTTTCATCAAAATCCGTTCAGTAGTTTTTGCGTGAAAGAGTAACAAACATCCATCCTCACAAACTTTCGCGTTTATAATAATAGTAGTAGAATTACAAGCTGTTAGTATAGTCGGTCTATGAAACGAAACAGTATATATGAATAATATTTACTTATTTCCTCTTTAAAGTGTCGATATAGGTATTTCGGTCTCTAATACCCCATGCATGAGAATATAAAGGTCAATTTGTTATAATAACTGATATTACCCTGCTATCTGGTTTCTATAGCCTATTTATGAGGGTAGTAGCAATATGACTCCTTCAAACCATAGAGGAAAGCCGAAAGTAAAGATGTGAAAAACAAACTTGTTTTTGTGTAGGTACATGATTCGCCACTTCGCTAGGTATCGATGTACTTGTATTGGTTACTAGTCACGTCAGTGTTACTGAACAGCGGGCGATCACACTAACTCATGGCTATCGAGATGCCAATCAATTTTGACACTAGTTCCTTATTTTAATGGCCCATCCATCCAGAAAACGGAACGTCCAATATGAAACCAATTTTGTTTATTCGCATTGTCCATCTATGGCTCGTCCAGCTTACAAATTAGCGTGATACGATTCATCCCATCCGATGATACCAGCCATGGGAAATTAGTGTGATCGCCCCGCGGGTTTTTGTCGAAATTGCAACATAGCATTACAATGTTACCCAGAATAGAGAATACCTACCTATACAGTGGGTTTATTTTCAGGATAGGTAAGGTAAGTAGGTAGGTACTCGAAAATGTACTGCTTCGGATTCGTTGACCGTCTGCGTAATTGGTTAGAAAACTACGAGACGGGGGTTTGAAATAGCAGTGATTAGCTGTAGGTATGTTTAGTACAATAAGTGTTAAATGATCTATCAATTACTGATCTATCAATGCACAGCCAAAACTACTTGACAAATGTTTGTATGGTCTGCCAATATTTGTCTCGGGTCTGGGTGCTTTCTATGTATGTATTTACAAAAAAAAATCTAAGTAGTATATCAATCATGTAGATCCCATAATACAAGCTCTGCTTGGTTTGGGGGGAAACGAAATGGTGGTATGAACTTTGTCTGAAAGTCTGTTCTTTGAAGTTAGAAACATGAAAATTTCAACTAACTACAGCTACTGGACATAAATAAATAATACTGTTTCAGGGTTTTTAGATTTTCACATTTTAAGAAGGGGAATTGGGGGGTGAAAGTTTGTATAGAAGTATCGGAAAATTGGAATTGCAGCTACTTATCATAAATAAATAAGGACTTGTTTCAAGGCTTTTGCATTTTCACAATTTGCGGGGGAATGAAAGTATTTATTTTGAAAGTGTGTATAGGAGTATGTTTTTTTTAAACACGACTCCACGCGTCCAAAGCCGCTGCCAAGAGCTAATAAAAATATAAAAAATAAGCAGCAGCCATATATACATGCATAGTCCTGAACCCACACTAGGATTCCAGTATCATGGGTATCAGGAACTACAAGTACCTTGGTACCACAACACCCGCGCATTTTACGTCGATAATAATCTATAGCTAGGTACCACGTTCATGTCTGTGTTGTAGTCCAGCCACTCAGTAGTCAGCCGACAAGATTTATAGGCTAGATGACTATCAGTTTCCGACAGTCCCAGACACAATGCTAATCGTCTTTATTGCTTAGGGACTTCGAGCCGATCCAAATAATTCAGAGAATTTGGGAATGTATAGTCGGTGGACTGATAACATCAACTATTGATAAGGAATAATCTGCAACATCATTATTTCAAATCGTTTTATAAAACACTCAACGTAAAACTAAGTTAATTAATGATTACAGTTTAGGCAACATTATCTACTGAACAGACAGAATTCATTGTTTATGTTACTAAGACCTGGCTCCCTTCAAGACCAGCAGCGGTGGCGATTTTGCTTTGCAAAAGGTTGTCAAAGTTCGCGTCAGGTGTGAATTGTTCCATATAATTGCTACTGGTCACCACTGCCAATCAACTCTGTCATTCGCAGAATCAAAACCGCGAAGAGTGATAAAAGAGAAGGGGGCCTTTGCCCTGCAGTGGGATCAGAGAGGCTTATTAAATTAGATTAGGTCAGACCGCCACCACCACCGCCACAACACCAATTTTCGCGGGTCCTTTCTCGCGAAGGGGAACAACAATTTACAGAACGCTCACCAGTTATAGACGCGTTTGAACATTATTCAACATAACGCCTGTGCTTGAATATTGCAGCAATATTCAAGCACAGGCGGTTTCACGGTGATAGGACTTTGGAGCAAATTAAGAAACAGGTTAATTCGGTATTGCTTTAACATTGGACTATAGTACTAGAACTTTAGAACAGTATTCAGTCACTGGCTGGTTCAGCGGTGTTTCCTCGGCTGCCATTTTTTTCCTTGCAGCATTTGTAGAAAGGAATACACAAGTACACTGACCCAAATAAAGTTGGAAGCCACACGTAAAAAGGAATATTATTAGATCTTACGTAGCTCTCCAAGGTAAGCCGCTGCTGATTACATGGCTCCTGTGTCCACTTTTGGCATTGCCTATCTGAGTATTCGATATAAATAAATAAAAAATCATTGCGTTCAATTACATAGCGTAACGGAGTTATGTCCTTGCATAGCCGTATTTTTTTGGAATAGACCTTCAAGGCCTTTAGGCGCTAGCCAGACCGTCTAGAAAGCGGGGACAGACTGTCACCCATAACCATTAGCGAATGAATTTTCATAAGAGGATCTAATTATTATTTTCAATTCACATCCACACACACATATTTAACCTGCTCATGACCCCAGCAAAATGCACAATAGTAGATCGTACCAATGCTTAAAAAAAGCATCATATGTATTATGTCTTTGGCACGTAACAGGATGTACTTACTAAGTTTCTTGACTAGTCTACCTTCTTTTAAGACACTATACTATACACTGTAAAGGACCAACTAATCCACACGGTTGGAGCAATAACCTATGACTGGCTGACTCAGTGGCGCTTGGATATTAGAACAGTAACCAACCACTGGTTGGTTCAACGGCTCTTCTTCAATCACCTCTTTCTTCCGCTTACAGCACTGGCAGCAAATGCTCAGCACGATCACTATCCCTACCAGAGTGGGAAACCACACGTAGACCGGCACTCCAGAAGGCTTCAAAGTATTAGCATACACTTTTAACAGGGCACATGGAATGTCCTTCCTCTCTTTAATCATAGTTATATTATGCCACAATAAACACTCCTGTTCTCTGGTTATTTCAATCGGGGAGCCAGTAGCTGCACTCAAGTTGACATCAGTCCGCAGAGAAGTTATATCAACGGATGCAGATTCCTTGTCAGAAGCTTGCAGTTGCGCCGCACGATTTAAAAATGAAGACATCATCATGCATGGGAACTCAGTCTCTTCAAAATTTGTTTTATCTCTCACTTGTAAGGAGCATTTTTCATCCGTCCTCGGGGTGTGGTAATGAGTGTGCTCATGTTCTGTCGTTGCTCTTCCGAGGTTGTAAAGCGCGAGACCCGTGAGAAGATCACCGAATCTGCTGTTCGATTCACGGTACTTATAGATGTAGGTGGGAGGCTGGCCGTGGTAGACAGGATATGAGGCTTGGTTCGAGCAGTAGCGACACGTGAATGCGATGTGGCTGGGTGGGTGGTAGGAGTATTGAGTGTGGTGTGCGCTCACATAGTGAGAGCTACCACGATGAATGCCTCCGCGGTGACTGCCGCGTCCATGGCCCCCGTGGCCTCCGCCTCCGTGACCACCACCTCTAGCACTCGTTGATTGTATATTTGAGAAAATGAGGCACCAAACGATGTTGTGTAACTCCATAGTGCACCGCGAAGGGGTCCCGACGAACGACTGCCGCGCCGTATTTCAGGGGGATAGGTCGTTTGGCGCCAAGGATAGACTTGCTGGCGCCAGACCGACGCTTGTCTCACCATAATATACCTATACGAGAATCTTGAATGGTAAGTTCAATGCACTCTAAAAGGTGTATCAACCTAAATGAATAACCAAGCAATTTAATGCCTAAAATTTTATTATGATTCTTCGTGAACAAACCTAACTTAAATCTCTAGTTTCTATTTGTAAACTATCTACAAATTATTATCAAGATGATATTTCATACGATGATTTCACATACAACTTAAGAACAAACATATAAATTATCCTTACATATAATATGCATACATACTTTTAAATCACAGAACACACTTAGTGTACCAGTTATCCTTGTTGCAGCTGCAGCATCGGTCAACGGCATTAGATTATTGATTTTACTATGGGAATCCTGGAAAACACACATGTTTTTCAAACGTCTCAATAGGATAACAGTGTCTTATCTGAATGTATTGATTAGGTAAAAAAACACAGAAAAAGTCCTCTGCTGGAAATAAGGCGCTGGAAAAAACCTTATTTTTAAAACTCACCGACTACACACCGACTTCCCACACCTTGAAGTACCATCCATTAGGTAGAGGACCGTTAAGCTATATTGGGCTGATAATACACTAGACGCCTTCCGAAATCGACGCTTATAACTACATCTATAATTAAACCCCTTAACTCTAAACTCTAGCCTCTATATTGATAGTTTGCGACACCAGAGCATATGCCAAATATAATGTTCGGATGTGTCTCTGAATTTCCCCTACTTGAACAACAAAGACAACACTTAGTATCCGAGTAATTCCATCATGGGGAATTCAGTAGTTTTTTTTGTTTCTGCGTTTCTAATTAACACGTAGTCATGGGTTTATTTTAAAACATAATTATCATTTTCTGAAAAAAAAATATTGCTATTATCAGATTGTTTATGACACGACGTAAGCGGACTAAGTGCGCCTTCGCACTAAACCACAGAACTGGACAGTATACCTTAACCTTACCTACTAAGAGGCTTCTTCCTGCTCTAATGCCTAGAAATGGGCTATTTCCTGACAGAGCCGACATCGCGCCTCGATCCTTGAGATTGAGACATTAGATTACTCTTAGTAGCCTGGAGTCGTGTTACGAATAGGAAACCGCAGTCCGATCTGTAGATCAGGGTTTTATCATTGCGTTAACCTACATTTGTTTAAATATGTAGTTTTTAAATCTTACTACTATTATAAACGTGAAAGTTTGTGAGGATGGATGTTTATTACTCTTTCACGCAAAAACTACTGAACGTATTTTGATGAAACTTTACACTAATATAGCTTATACATCAGAATTACACATAGGCTACTTTTTATCCGGGTACTACGCGGGCGAAGTCGTGGGCAGAAGCTAGTAGGTATATAAAATCATTGCGTGGCACTGACTGACTGATTGACAATCAACGCACAGCCAAACCGTAAGTCTGTAGAACCTGAAATTGAAATTTAAAAGGTGAAATTTAAAAGGTATGTTCCTTTGGGCGTGTAGGGGTGTACTTTGCTATGGTATGTGTACGAAATGGGGCAAATATTTTCTGCACGTCTCCGTTCTGCGCCAGAGCTGTAAAACGATCGATTGACTAGGTATTGTGGTACGTGACAGGTAGCAAGCGCATCGCCACTTAATTGGAACACACTAATTGTATTATTATGTCTTTGAATTTTTGGTTCTAGGGCATGCCGATTTCCTTACGATGTTTTCCTTCACCGTTTTGAGCACGTGTTAGTGCGAATTAACACGTGCTGAAAATGGTGGAGGAATATTTTCGAGTAACAAAATGCTTTGGAGCATGACCGGGTCCCGACTCACAACTTCCGGATTAGAATTACCGCCACTAGATCAACACGGCTAATACTCGCATGTCTTCGCGATAATGGGGAAATTGTTTTGAGATAATATAAATAGACCAACCTAATATCTGTCCCTTGATAAGAAGAGGGTCAGACCAGGAGTAACCTTGGCGAATATAATAAGATGGTAAAATGTAATCCTAGCAATCTTGCTTCAGTGATTGTGTCGAGAAAATCTTCCATTCAAAATGAAAGTCGGAAATTCAGATGTTACGAAAATAATTCTAGTAAACCTTAACAAGTCGTTCATTAGATACATACATAACAAGAACTTTATTTACAGTAAAACTGTATTCTATGTACATTAAATTAGTTATGCCTACTTTTTACCCGCGGCTTAAGGAGCCCGTATATGCTTTTGCTGTAACAGGTTGTTTGTTTTCGTGTTTGGTTATGATGCGGCTTTGTATGTCTTCAAAGATGGTTCTTGGATAGGTTTTATACACCTAGGGCGCTGTAACAGACGATGGAAAAGACATCAGGGTTTTAAAATTATGCAACTTCGATTCTCTTTTACACTAACTAAACTTAATTAAAACTATTTCTCTTTTACTCCTGTCAAATTAGTTAACGTGTCGCTCTTCTTCGTGTTTATAGCAAGTTTATAATGTATGGAAAAGTTAATCTAACTAATTTAACAGCACTGAAATTGTTGCTATCTCTTTCTTTTGTTACCTACTGTTTGTAGAAGAGATCAATATCTATCGATAAGCTGTTTCTTATGCTATATACCACACTGTTCATATTGAACCACACTGTTCTGTCAACACATCAGTCTTTTAGGACTGATGTTGCAAACATGGGCATTGTCATTGTCATTGCGTCATGTTGCCTGCTGTGCTCTGATTGGTTGAAATTATAGTTTCGACCAATCAGAGCACAGCAGGCGTGGCGGAACTCGCACGACAGTTGACAGAATTGTTTCCTAGCAAATTATAACACATTGTGTCTCTTCAGGCTCTACTCTATGGATTAACATTATTTAATCGTTCTAATGATTATATCTCTGATTTTATTACCTACACAAAATATTTGATTAAAGTAGGTAAGTACATCAGGTAAAACCGATAGTGTACCTACAGCTATTTCTGAAACATTAAATAAACAAATCAGGTGTAGATCTCTTCACTAAATGTATTTCTATGTAAACGGTTCAATCGTCGAGTACGATTAGAGGAACCGCACTGATATAATTCTATACGTACATTATTCCACTAAACGTAATTTATTGATTTGTATTTAAATGAACGCGAACAACATATTAGTGTCGATTCTCTTGTACACCAACTAAACCTAATTTTATCTATCGCTCTCTTTTAATAAAAAAATTAAAATAAAAGAAAGAGATAGCAACAATTTTAGTGTCATCAAATTAGTCAGGTTTAAATTTTCCATACAAGTTTAGTTGTAAAAACAAACTGACTATAAATACGAAGAAAAGCGACACAAAAACTAATTTGATAGGAGTAGAATTCTTGCTTGCCATCTCTTTCTTGCGTGTTACTATCAGTTAAACAAGAAAGAGCCAATGACGCCGATTCTCTAGTACATCTAGTTTTCTCTTTACTTTTTTTTGTCGTCTTTTGACGACCTCTGTGGCGCAGTGGGCGAAGGTCCGCCTGAGACGCAGAAGGTTGGGGGCTCAATTCCCGCCGCGCGCGCGGGAAAAATGTTTGTTTAATCCCCCAATATTTGTCTCGAGTCTGGGTGTTTTCTATGTATAAAATGTATGTATTTACAAAAAAAAAGTATCAGTCATGTAGTTTCCATAACACAAGCTCTGCTTAGTTTGGCATTATTTATTTATTTATCTAAAGCTAATTCTTTCTAGTATTGTTTGTCTTAGATAATTTCTCGGTGCCAGGTAGGGCAATAAAATGTGTGAGCATAGCGGGGCATATTGCGCGCTCACTCGCACCATAATGATGCAAAGCGCTCGTGTCGTTATGTTATCGACAAGCTAATAATTGAATACAGTAGTAAACATTATTTCGGGACACCTAGAGACTATTTAGCAGTCACAAAATACAAAGCTCTTCGATACCTCTTACGTAATCTCGGCAGTTTAATACCTACACGTTTGACGGATAATGGAGCGATGTATAAGGTACACGGGGTATCCTAATTTGGAGGAAAATAGATAATTTAACCAACCTATCCTTGATATTAGGTACCTAATAAAGTCTAGAACAAACCTTTTGAAACTCTGTACTCTACTCACAGAAGTCATAGGTGAGTACAAGCTGTTTCCGTATGAAGTCGTTTGTGTCTATGTTTTTTTGTCTGTCACCATTTATCTCCGAAATTAGTTTTTACACCATTTATATTTAGTTTTTACAGCTTTTAAACGCTTGTACTATCATCGTGCTATAATTTGCATGATGATGTATATTGTTAATGCCTACAAAGTTATGAAAAAACTTTTTTGAGGAAAAATCTGTTAGTGAACTTTGTGTTTTAAGTTAGCTGTATGACCTGCTTAAGGATCCGGCGTACAGCGCTCATAACCTAAAATTGACGCGTCTCTTTTTGACTGATGCAGGTCCGCCCGTGCTTGCGCGATAGCAATATTAGCCGTTCAGGATTAGTTATTTTGGTGGTGTTCCGTAATACCAAAAAAGATGAATGAAAACTTGTTGTATTTTTTACATTGTGTTGTTATTCTGTAACTAGACAATATAATCTATGTACCTAACCAAACGATACGTAAGGTATTGTTGTTTTTAATACGAAGAAAACATGTCATGTATGACGTAAAAATATCCAAAATGCGATTCGTTTACATTTAATTTTAGGTAAGTATTTTGAAAAAATATATAGCAAGGTACGTAGATAAATACTATTCGAATGCAAATAATAACATAATATGGTGGAAATAAGCTCTAATTACAAATTACTATGATATAACGTTTGTATGGGCAATTCATCTAACGCAGGCTTCTTAAGGTCGTCTGAGTCTGAGTTTAGGATCGCCAAGTTAAAACGACTGAACATTTATATTCTGCATAGCACAATTTTTTTCACCGTTAGAGATTGCGAGTAAAATGGACTGCGGGGCCCTAGAGACACTTTAAAATTTAATATTATTTTCATTCCTAGAAGGGACCTCCACGCCCACTTCTTGTTTTTTTTACAAACTTAATTATATTCAGTACAGTCGTAAACAAAATTCTTATGGAAATTAAGTGATAAATAATAAAAGAATAGATTTTTTTATGAAACCTGACTATAAAAACTCAAAATCAGCTGTAAAAGTTGTACAATCGTAGTCTTACTACGAGTATCATAAAATCACAAAACCAGTCTTTTAAAAAACAGTATTTTTCTTAATAATGTATTCTCTCCTTTACGGTTTAAAGAAAATGTTGTGAACGTGCATTTAATTTGCATATTCGATACTAGTAGATTCGAACGCATAACATTGTGCCGGTATCATCGTTATTGTCTAGTTATAATAGAAATTCGAATGTCATTGTGAGCGTAAATTTTCAGATGAGGCTCAACTAAATAAATAAAGAGTTAAATAATAACAACGACAACATTATATACGTAAACATCTTCACTGACGACGCCCGCGTCCCTACAAACAGTATATAAATTAAAGAATAAGTAAATAATGTATCATTTGTTAACTTACTTTAAGCTTTTTTATGATCTACATAAAAAAACGAAGTAGTATTTCAATAAAACCGTGACTGTATCTACCTCTGACGAACCGTCTTCATAATCGACTGTCACGGGGGCGAGGCGGGGTGAGATCGTGTTACTCTGAAATTGGCATGGTATGATAAATGGCACCCTCCCACAGGATATTTAATAGTTGCTGTTTCACGAAGGACGCTGCTCAGATTTCACGTGTTCAAAACATTACGCTGATTTGAAGTATAGGAGTCATAGAGGCCTTTAGGCGACCTAATTATCAGTGACAACAGGATTGGGAACAAGCTCATAATTACGAGCTTACAGAAGAAAAAGATATATTTCAATAAAAATGGGTTCATAGAATTTAAAGTGTCGTCGCAGATGTTAAAATACGTTACGTGTTGTGAAAAATAACGTTATTTTACCCGACTGTCCAAATAGAGGGTAATGTTTTTAGGTTGTAAGTGTGTATGTCTGTTTCTTTCGCTGTAGCCAAACCATCAAGCCATCAAGCCGTTCAGGCTTGATGGACTTTGATAAATGGGGTGTCATTGGATTCGTCTTTATCACGGGACTTACATAGGATATAAGAAATCTAATATGGCGGCTACAAACCGCCATATTCGTTTTCCGACGAAGCAAAGCTTGTAGCCTTAACGGCTTGAGAAGGTTGCGGCTTCGATTCCCGCCGCAGGACAAATGTTTATATCTGCAAATATTTGTCTCGGGTCTGGTTGTTTTCTATGTATCAAAGTATGTATTTATAAAAAAATATAGACATATAAGTAGTATATCAGTAAGTTCCAATAACACAAGCTCTGCTTACTTAGGGGCTAGATTATTCTGTATGAAAATATCCAGCATTATTATTTATTATTTATGTTACTCGTGTCATCCAGACGAATCTATGACACCTCATTTATGGATTTTGATAAATGAGGTGTAATAGATTCTTGTGTCATGGGAACTACATGGCTGATATAATAGTTATATATGGTATAAATTTTTTACTTATATGTAAAAATTTCTGCTCACCTGTAGCTTAAACGACTTGATGGATTTGATAAATGAGGTGTCATTGGAATCGCCTTGATCACGAGTGACATGGGAGGCTAGACAAATACCACTTTCTGTTGACGTTAACGCCTGCGGAAAGATAAAATTGTATGGAAATGTCACGTGACATTTCCATACAATTTTATCTAGATGATTCTGTATGAAAATATCCAGCATTATTATTTATTATTTATGTTACTCGTGTCATCCAGACGAATCTATGACACCTCATTTATGGATTTTGATAAATGAGGTGTAATAGATTCTTGTGTTATGGGAACTAAATGTCACGTGACATTTCCATACAATTTTATCTTTCCGCAGGCGTTAACGTCACCAGAAAGTGGTATTTGTCTAGATCCCCTGGTATGCACAAAATATCAAAAAATTAAACTCTTTGAAGATTTTAAATGATAATTAATTGTATAATTTAAGTTTTTTTATCTACGAAAAACTAATCTTATAATCCTAGATTAATCCCATAAAGCATTTGGCATCAACATCAAAGGGTTTACTGGGTGATAAACATTTTTCTCCCGAAACGCATATTTCATCAAGAATTTAAGCTGAGGTTTTCCCAAGTGCCTACAGTGAGGTTTTTCAAAAAGTGCGTTTTAAAATATTTAAAGAGTCGGTAACGCGCGTGTGATGAAAAGGTGTCTGTCTTGTTGCCAACCTCGAACGAGTATGATGGCGTTTGCATTGAGTTTTCCTAAATACCAATTTTACTAAAAGGTCTAATCTATCTTATTTTCAGGCATGTCGTTGTCTGTCCTTTTCCTGAGTTAAATGATTGGAACGAGAATTCAAAATTGGTAAGGTTGAGAACTGGACCAAGGGCTGAGAATAACTCGGACAAGTTAGGAGATAAAAAAAAAATGCTGGACATTTTTCACACAGCATCATGTAGCCCCAAACTAAGCAGAGCATGTATTATGGGAACTCCATGATTGATATACTACTTAGATACTTTTTTTTGTAAATACATACATATTATACATAGAAATCACCCAGACCCGAGACAAATATTTGTAGATCATACAAACGATAGTCCCGCGACGGGAATCGAACCCGCAACCTTCTGCGTCTCAGGCGGGCTTTTCCTCCACTGCGCCACAGAGGTCGTCGAGCGTCGACGACCTCTGTGGAAGATATAGGCTTCCAATTCAATCAGAACAGAATTGATTGCAGTGGGAATTCATAGAGATCTAGATAGATAATATTATCATGCTATACACGACTTCATTTCGTCCATTAAATCTAAACAAACATGTAGGGATTCGAATGTGATCCTACATCGCCCTGTAAGTTTAGGGCCGCCTTGCTTGAATCACCTATATAATAACCTGATTCCCGTCAACAGAAAATTAACTGATATAATGGATGAGTTGGTATTCGATTACTTTCACAGTTGTTAACATTTTGAGGAATAATTGCAAATTGAATAGCGCTTTGGTGACATTTTATAGAGCTTAAAAAAAACCACTGAGGATTGGACTATATTTTTTATACAACTAGTGGCAAATAAGCATACAGACCTGTTGGTAAGCGGTCACTAGTATTATAATATCTGTACCGTAACCTATAGACGCTTACAACACCAGAGGTATCACTAATTATATATTTTTGTACCGGAGGGTAGCCAATTTCTTCTGTTTTGTACCCCCATGGAAACAAACGGGGAACGAACGGGAACTTTCAATCCTTTTCTTATGTTACTTTGAGGCAAACAGTCATATAACAGCGGTAACCTACAACCAGAAGCATTTTTGTGCCTTTCATTTCACCGGCACTCATCTTCTATAAGCTGGGACACAGTATTGCCGCAGCAGAAATAATACGGTAGTAAGACTTTCCCGGACCTCTTTAACAGCTCTACTACTGCTGATAGAGGTTGGATTGATATCAACAGAGACCTTATAAATTCTTTGATTTGGTAAGTACAGTGTTTGAAGTAAAAGGATGCTTTGTTTTTTTGAGTGGGCTTTTCCTTATGGGGTTTCTCCCAGGCTCAATTGCGTCGCAATCTCAGTTGTAGGATATTTTCTATTTTCTCGGGGTGTCCATTAATTACGTTACCTAGAACTAAAACACTATTTTAGTTCTAGGTAAACTAATTAATTTAGCCTTAGGTCTAAAAAACTATCTAACAGATACATTTTAATAGTAGATTACTAATTTCATACGCTGTTTTTCAAATATCAATCTAATTGTAGTGTGTGTAGGTTCAAACATAGTTTCAAAAATAATACAATGGCGTCGTACATATTGTACACCAAGTGATCGACCCATGTCATTTTAAAGATTCCGGGAAGTTGACGGATGGTGGTAGTCCAAGATCGTTCGTCATAGCACTCTTTGTGAAAGGCCTTTGCCCAGCAGTGTACTTCTACATGCTGTTGATAATAATGATAAAACTCCATGAGTCAAATATTCAATAAGAGTTTTAGCCATAAATTTATTTAGCCTTTAATTTAGGCATTGCATGTAGCATTTAGCAAGTGAAAGCTACAGTAACACCGCCCTGAATACACGGAATGCTAAAAGACTATCCAATCTGTATTCTGTATATGTACCTATTCTGTGTATATGAGCACAGAAATAAAGAATTTCTACGTCTTCGTTGATGGCGTACGTCGTAGGATCATTGATATGGTTTTCTGTTTAGGAAAGTGTTTTCTATAAATCACTTTGCTATTGGAAAATTTTGGTTTTAAAATTATTTTTTTTAGGATTTAGCCGATAGCGTGCGACAATACAGTGGTCTAGACAAATACCACTCTCTGCAGAAAGATTGAAGTGTATAGAAATGACATTAGCTGTGGGAATCTCACGTGACAGCTGTCAAGTTTTACCTTGACAAATTTGCGTTAGCGTGAAAGGAAAAGTAAGTGTGAGGTATTTTAGACCCCAGGGGGGCGTGTGCAGCTGTCACGTGACATTTCCACAGCTAACGTCATCCCCATACAAATTAATCTTTCCGCAGGCGTTAACGACAACAGTAAGTGGTATTTGTCTAGACCCCAGGTCCTTTCTCTATCACCATCATCAGCCTGTATTTGTCCAATGCTGAACGTAAGCCTCTAAAGAGTGTCATGATAAACGATCTTGATCTGGGCGACATCGGTGGTGCGGCGGGCAAGTGACCAACTGCAACGCAAGAGATGCGAGTTCGATTCACGCTGCGGAACAAATGTTTGCATGTTCTGCAGAAATTTGTTCCGGGTCAAGGTGTTGTGCTACCACGGTACTCGTAGTTTCTGATACCCAGGATACAGGGAATCCTGAGAATACAGGGAGTGTGGGGTCAGGACTATGTATGTGTCTATTAGCCACCAGCTTCCCGCCCCGCCGGTAATTCTTAGCACCCCACGTTCCGCCATTAGGTACCTTTCTCCACAGTGTGAAAAATGTACAAACGAGATAAACGCGTCATACATAAGATATAAACGGGGATTTCGTAAAAGCGACTTTGAGCTATTTTAGCATTTTCTTTTGCGTTTTAGTAACAAACACGTGGTCAGATTTTTGGAATTAGGACTTTTCTAATAGCTGTAAAAATGTTACGTATCGATTATTACTAAAAAAAAATAATGTATCTTATCTCGTAAAATGATGGATTTCAATCCGGGTTGATAACTATTTTAGTATATGCGATCGCAAAAATACAGATCATTAATACGTAGATATAAAACTGATAGTAAAACTAATTGCTTCGGACATTGAAGTGGCTGCGCAGCTACTAGGGTCATGTATGGACAGAGACGCATTGTATTCAAATGGGTGGTAATCGTACGGCAATAAAAATATCCAATTGGGCGACCTCTGTCATGAGAAAATATAAGACGATGAACGAATCCGTGAAAATGTTTACGCAAACCATACACGACAGTAATGAAAAAAAACCTCAAAACTTTAGAAAGGGAGAAATAGCCTGATTTTACTGACAAAATGGCAATGGGGAACAACTCATTTGACAGGCTTAGCAATGCCTAAAACTTTTAAACTTAAAATACGGACACTCCTCGACTTCCATTTTCCCCTTTTAAAGTTAGTAGTTTTGAACATCGCTAAGCCTGGCAAAATGAGTGGCATAGCCATTTCCCTCGTGTAGATAATTACAAAGCAGAGTATAAAAAAGATTAGACTTACAGATAGCAGTTCTGGTGCGGACATTCCTGGAGTAGCACATCGGATGGAGAATAGCCCAGTAGCGGTCCACAGAGACGGCAACCAAGCAAAAGATGCTTGTCGTACAAAGCATAACCAACAGCGACACAGTGAACAGGCAAGCGTGGAGATTCCTCGGCAACCCCACAGACGCGAGTATTGCAAACGGTATGCCCAGCAGTCCCACTAGAAAATCCGCTATCGCTAAAGACACAATATAGTAGTTCGTTCTCCGTCTCAGTCTACGATCTCTTCGGAACACATAGATCACCATAGAATTCCCCACCACTGCCATCAAAGCTACGAGAATCTCGAAAGTCGTATACACTGCATGGAGTTCGGGCGTCGGCGAGCGATGCGGCGTCGACGCCGTGGTCGACAGCATCTCTTCAGCCATTTCCGACTAGTATTGACCATGACTTTGATAACGCACCATACTTTTCCAAAACGGAAAACGCCGTTTCGCTATTTTTTACGCATGTTTAGAAAGTTTGTTTTGATTTTCTATTAAGCAAACGTTGCGAATTTGTAGTATAGTTTTTGACTAGTGTTATTGTATCGGTAACTTGTGGTCACGAGCGGCGGCGAGCGAGTCCCGCCCGCAAAGCGCGTCTCATCACTGAGGGCGCGAAACCACGAGAGCGTCCCGACGCCCGCCGTCCAACACTTGTTGAGTAACATTATCAACCTACTGGTTGTTCAATGCTCGTTCGCCCTTGAAAAGGGATTCAAGATCGCGTTACGACCGCGCCGTGTACATAACTACCAATTTTCTTTTAACTACCTTGTGAAAAGCTTTTCGATGTTTCTTTTAATGCGTTTTGTTAGCTGAAACATCTACCGTTTGCCTGAATTTAATCAATCATTTTGCGTTGGTACACGTTCACGGAAAATGAGAGGAAACGACTTGGCTCTGCTTTTATTGCACACAGAAATAGTTATCAAGATAAATTGCCTGTGTGTAGTTTTGTAGGTACCTATCACAGAGGCTTAAAATAACACGAATATATTTTTGCGATATTTTTTATATTATGATAGAAAATACACTCAATGTTACATTGATAGAATATTAACAGGTCAAAATACAAAATAGTTTTATCATTATTTTTACCAATAAACAAGCTTCAGGCACAATGTGGAAAATAATTCCTGGATATTTTTTCTACATTCATTTAATTTTACCGAGATACTCATATGATAAGTCACTGTTTTTATATTATTAACTTTATTATGACGTTTACTCAACTCAAAAATAAATCACACGGGTTTTTTTCCAGTGCAGCTTTCGACAAGCCAATTGAACTAAACCATAATCATACACAACACAAAACTGCATAGTAATAAGAATATAACTTAATCTGGATGCATTCTCTGCACAAATTGTCTCGGAACACCGGTGTCCAACAGAGTCTTTTTGTCCAACTGGTCTAAATTAGGATGAAAATGCAAAAGAGCCTCAAAGCAAATCTCACTAAGCTTTGGTATACACAGCCACACTTTATAAAGAATATTATTCCTGCTCGTTGCCTCGTTCTTTGGCTCAATACCGCCGAATATGTACATACACCCGCTCGATGTAACAGTAGAAGAATGAAAATATAAAGGATTAGGAAGCACAGATTTTTTCATAAGAGTCCACTGTAAATCAGCGACGTTAAGCCGCCAAATGTCTTCAAAAACTGTTACGCCATCTGAACCGCCAGCTACGAACACTTGCACGCCACTTGGCGTGTCGATTTGAACAGCACTATGGCACTTCCTAGATCGAGGGTAAATGGATATCCTAGAGTCTTGCTCATCTGGTTTGGCCGACAACATAGTCCATTTATTAGTGTCTAGGTCAAATGTAGGTATGTTCATGAGGTCAAAAGCTGAGTCACCTGTTCCTCCTCCAATGATGTAAAGCTTGCTGTCCACTCTGGCTACTTCGTGTCGGTATCTACCTGGTGGATCAGTGTCCTCACCTGTGCCCACAAATAGTGGATCCCATACTAGTGTCCTTAGATCTAGCCTGGGGACAAATTATGGTGTTACTATGCCTTGGCAGGATGCTCTGACAATGAGATTATTTTTACCTAATTTACAACTACATCTTAAAGGTTGCAGGAAGTCAGTGAATGGAGGTGGATGTGAACTATGCTCAGTGGACTTCTACAGGTGAAAACCTACTAATGGGCCTTATAAACAAAATGCAGGTTATCCTTGGATCTTGATGTGATGCCCTTTGCACAAATATGATGTTATTCCTAAGATTTTTCATGTTTATTTATTAACTCATTTAGGCCTATGTTCCCAATCTCAAACTGAATCGAGACTCAAGTATTGTATGACACATTTTTATTGAATACTGTAACAGTCTTAGATTCTGTTTATAATTAGTTCCGGAATATAGGCCTGGGTGTCATAGCTAAACTGGGAGATGACTAGCAAATAATGTTTATTTATTGAATGAATAATCTCCTGATGAGTAGTATAATAAACCTACATGACCCACTGGCACCCCTCATGTGCACAAAAAGGAAACAAGAGAGACATATTAAGAGATCGTTGACCAACCTAAGTCATGCCAACTTTGAGATAAATAAGGATACTGTCTGGGATAATACTAACCTATAAATATCACAGTTGTATGCAAATCCATTTGTGCCACCAATAGTGTAGAAAGCCCCATCATGACACAGAATGGTCTGCCCGTACAGCCCTGGGGGTTTTGCTCCTGCCACATCAAGAATGTTTAACTTTGCATCACCCGGGTCTGTACGCCACACAATTATATCATTGCTGCATTTGTGTCCAAAAGGCTCCCCTGTACCTCCAAATATCTGTAAGAGCATAATTTTTTTTTTATTTCAACTTTATCGATGCCAACATTTGAAGCTATCATACCCTATATGTATCCTTAAAGCAGCCCATAAAATGTACAAATAGATGCGAGATTTATGGAAAAGACATCTTCGAAAATCAAATCAAAGTCCCCAAAACTAAATGGGGAAAAACTTAAATGCAGTGAATTAGGCTGAATGTGAAGTATGGTTGGCCTCTTATGAGCCAGTGGCCAATTCTAGTGCCAGAGTTAGGCATCCCAGGGCCTTTGACTTGGCATATAATAAAGTGAACAATCCAACCATATTGAGCAATCTGCCATTATATGTCAATTGCCTCCGCTCTGGCCGCTGTTGGCACCATGTAGAATATGTGCCAACAATGCGCCTACATTAAGGGTGCTAACTTTACTTAATGCATACACACACATGTTCCAGCATTTCGATTTTTTTTATGCCCATCATGAATATTTAATTTGATAAGATTATATTTAAGTTTTAATCTTAGTTAGCATTTTGATATTTTGGTTCTACTGTAAGCTTACTATTTTTGAAATAAAGAATAATAATTCTAATAACTGCTATAGCTGGGAATTACATTATAGCAAGCCCTTGCGGCATAGACGCATTCAGTTCTAAATGCCATCCATGGCAATGTTTACCAAGCTCATCTGTAAAGAATGGATAGGCGTACTAAGCCACGAGTGCTTCAGTAAAGCCGTTACAAGGTTTATGGGCTGAATACAAGTCAAACATTTGCTATACAAAGGTCAGAGGTAGTGAAAACAACAAACCATCAAATGCCGGCCGTGAACGCACATCGCATTCGAAGCGAGTTCCTCCGGCATGTTTTCTGTTATTCTATGATGTTTCCACTTGCGGCCAGTTATAGAAAAACTCCATAGTTCCTTGAAAAGTGGACAGTTTGGGCTCCAAGTGGGATTCTCCCTTTCAACACTTGCTAACGGCAAAAATGGATTGTAGCCACCGAAACAATAGATATTAGCGTCGTCACACGCAATTCGATGCCCGCTGCGAGGTCTGGGGCACTCAAAACCTCGACATTTGACTTCGGTAACCTTAAACGGACTAAAAATGAATTCTTCTCTTGAAGTTATCATCCTTGACCCTTTTCACAGTATGGAATGAAACTTAGCTGTTCGTCTAAAAAACTGAAACTGAAATATTCATAATCGATATTAAAATATTTATGTAAAATAACTTAGTAGTTTTTTTCTGATTTTTTGATTATTTTTGAGAATGCGTGTTTGCGCGATTGACAGCAGACAGCTGTCGTCGGCTTTGTCATATCAGAACAGATGTCCTAACATCATGACAATAACAGCCATGATAAAAGTGACAGAAACACATTGGCAAAATAACAACCGCAGCAGCAGTATTTATACGTATGAATTAGCAAAAATAGAACCAAAGAAAGCAAAGGACCATCCTATCAACACCTAAGGATGAAATCCTAAAGCTCCATTACCAATTTGATCCGGAGATAGTCGTCTCTGCGAGTTGATGCCAGGGTAGAGAGGAACTTCCTCGTAGTCTTAACTAAGCGCCTAAATACACAAAAAAATATCTAGGTAGGTATTCGTTCGTTCATATAATGGCAGCAGAGACTTGCCTTTAGGGATGCCAAAGGCAGAGAATGTACCTCACATTACGCTAAGAGCCAAAGGGATGCTAACGTTGCTTGGTAATCGCGCTGCATGTGACGGGCAGCCGGCGCCAATACTGGTACTCTTAATATTTTCAAAAAACGGACCCGCGCACCCGCGCTTGTCCCGCTTAACGCAGACGCAGCATAAATATTATATCTGTGACGCAGCACCTAAAATTTGGTAGTCAAAAATATATACTTACCTACATTTCACTTTAAAATAGTATCTACTTATTATTAGTAGGTATTTATTTTTACTTATCTAAAGTACGTTTGACCACAGATAAAAGGGGACTCTTCTAACTTCTTCTTTTAAGTTAAAATAATGTTATTTTAACCTAAAAGAAGAGCTCCCAACCCTTATCATGTAAGTATACTGTAATTTAAATTAAAAAAAATGATTTTTTTTAAGTCAGGCATAGAAATAACTGAGTCAGGCAAGGACCTCCTTGGTCTCATCACTTGACTGGCTCCCTCTTGCAAAAGTAAAATAACTGCTAAAATGTGACTTGGTTCACAAACTTCCTAGAGGTACTCGCTTGCCTATTGCCTATAGCCTAAGAACTGATAATATTATAGCCTATTGTTATCCATTTGATGAATAAGTAAAACAATAATGTTGCTCATACACTTTTTATTTTTACAATGTTTTTCATTATAACCGTTTCACGATTAGTTACAAAATGTCACAGCAATGTATTATTTTGTTATTATTCTCAATGCCATCTACCTCTAAAATAGAACAAGGTGAAATATTGTTATATAGATTCTGTATTAACTTCAATATAACACCTTTCTATTATAAGCAGAACTTAATCTGTTTTGTTTCAATAAAAACCATAACCTAATAATAACAAGCAAAATAATTTGTCAAATAGAACTATTTGCATTAGTGCAATGAAAAGTAACAAGAAATAACAATTTACAATACATTTTGAACCACAGAAGAATATAATCTAGTTAGAACGGCTATAATATATCGCCAGGCGCGCTGCTAATAGAAATATGGGCTGATATATAAATAAATGAATAATAATAATAATGAAACACGCTGCAACGCTAATGGATACATGTCCAAAATAACTGATTCAAGGCTTGATTTTAGGCACTATTTCGTCGCTGTCAATGTCGTGTGGCTGTGTTGCACTTGTGTTGTCCATAAAGACACTCTAAGCCCAAAATGTAATGTATAGAGAGTTAAGGTGCATGCTGCATGCCAGAGGCGAAGAGGACTTTCTGCTTGGATTTTTTGTTCTTTTTGGCAACAGGCGAGGGCCCAGCATGCAGAGCTGCCTCGATGGCGTCGCTGAGGCTGATAGCACGCGGGGCAGAGGCCTCCTCGTCGTCTAGAGGTGGGGGCGGCGCCGGTGCGCTCTGACGGACGCGCCAGGTCCCGCTAGTACTTGCCATCTGTTGGGTTATAAGTTCATATTAAACAAGGCCATTAAACACATTTCTGCAGTTAGCATACAATACAAAGGTATACCGCCATGCAAGGTAATTGACAGTATACTGTCAATTACCTTTTCAAGCTCAGAATACAACGGCGAGCCCACACTGGTCGAAGGACTGGCGTCGTAAGCAGAACACAAAAATGATTTTTGTGGTAATAGTCCCTTCTGTGCCGGCGGGAAGACCGGGGTCTATCGCAAATTTGTCAAGGAAAAATCTGACAGTAGTCACATGACATTTCAACAGCTAACATCATTTCCATACAATTCAATCTTTCCACAGGTGTTAACGCCAACAGAACGTGGTATTTGTCTAGACGCCCAGGTCCAATAAGAAGTCACACCTCGGCGAGTCTCTATTAGGGTATTCTTAGGGTATTGCCCAAACGCGCTCATACAAAATTACTTGAAAAATTTGTTACCTTTGCAAAAGAAAGCCCAGAAGATGACGGCGAGCCCAAACTGGTCGACGGACTAGCATCGTAAGTAGACAGCGGCGACGGCTCGAGAGGGGGGCTGGAGAATGACGCAGCCGGCGGGAAGACCAGGTCCGATGAGAAGTCGGGCCTCGGCGGGCCTTCTAAGGCGCGGCGGCAGGCACGCTCCCGTCGGCGCTCCTCTCTCTCGTGACGCGCGCGGTTACGGGCGCGACGATCTAACTCCTCTGAAAGAGTCGTTTTCTTTTTAAATCGACGTCAATTATTACTACTACTTAAAATATTATTACGACTATACCGTACTTCAATTTATCTTTGTAACCTTATAATTAAAAAAGTTAAGAAAGTTTTTTTGACACACTCACACATGACAGAATACATGAGCAGGTACAATCAAAGACACAGACTAAGTAGTAGTATGAAATTATCATGGTTTGGTATCATTTTAGAATATTATTACGACACTTTGTTGACCGTTTATATTCATTAATATATTGATCTTACCTGCAAAATTCTTCATGGTCGCTGGAGTAACGTTGGGCGGTTGCAGCTCCAATTCAATAATATCAAAGGAACAATGGAGTGGTAGGTGAGCTGTGCAGGGCATGTGTTTTCTTGTCTGAAAATAAATATAATATTGACTTGAAACAAACTAAAAATATTCTGATGATAACATATTATGACCAGTATTTAGAGTATCAGCATGATGATCTTCCTGAGTCTCAGCAATGCTTCATGACAGCAATGCAAACTTTCGACCAATGTGTCTTGTCCATATAGGCCTACGGTGCAGAGACTTTGACGCTCACTCAGACTGTGCCACAGGATGAGAGTCACACAAAGGATCATGGAGCATGCCATTGCATCTCTTTGATAGATCAATTTCATAATACAGACATTCAATGTGGAACTAAGGTGGCAGATGTTGGAGACATTATCCACAGAACTCAAGTGGAGCTGGACAAGGCCCAGATTAATCAATAGCTGATGGGATAAACTAGGTACTTTGGCAGATAAACAGCTTGATGTATAGACAATATCACTGTCATTCAGAGGAAGACCTGGGTGCAAAAGGCCCAGAACCAACTGGAATGGCATATAAGGCTTATGCCCAGCAGTGTGTTACTATAAGCTACCAATAATGATTCCAGAACGAATCTCAAACTTACTAACATTTTAAGTGGAATCCCACATCTAGGAATTAAGGCTTCAAAGTGGCTGAAGTTATACCATCTAATTAGTAACTTTTTACCCTTGCAGCCATGAAAAGTGAAACAAATCCAACAGATGTCCTTGGCCAATTCATTACCCGCAATGTACGGATCTTGTATGTACGTTTTCCATAGGAGATTATTTAATTGTATGTTTGTCTGTAACTATTTATCTCGAAACAACTTATCTGTTTCAAATTTAGTTTTTTGAAATAGATTTGTGTGACTTCAAGGATGGTTCTTCGATATGTTCTAGTTAAAACACTGGAAAACACATTGGGGGATTTAAAATTTTGCAAAAATGAACTTGTTTTTAAATAATGTTTGATCCACTGTTCTTTTCTGTTTCCTAGACCGTAGGAGACGTTTTTTAGCATATTGCCCTTGTGCGTCATTCCAATTGAAATTGTTACCCATTTCCCTCTTGGTACTAGGGCGCACTATCCGCCATTCTAATGTACCCAGAGCATATTATAAAACTCCTTACTTGTTCGGTTAGAGGCAAGGTCTCGCGGTGCAAAACTCGGCCGCGGATGAAGGGTGGTGCGGCCGCAAGCGCGCCCCAGGAAGCGTTTAGCATTCGTACGTTCAGGCTGTTCAGGAATACCTGCTGCCCGTCTTCAGCTAAAAAAACAATTCAAGCTAAAATAGGAGTAGGCGGGCCACCTAATGCACATGCTGGGCTTGGAATTCCAGTATTTTTAATAACCAATTTCAAAGGTGGTGCTGGTACTAAAAATACAGGTGTTTTAGGCCATACACCATGAGCTCGGGTGGGGATGCGGGGATATCAGGAAATAAATACTCAAACTCAAATACCAAAAGGCAAAATACCGGTAATTACCGGCAATAGTACCGGTACTTTCCAGACCGGTATCAAAGTCCTGCCCACATGGGGCCAGAAAGGTGGGAAAAGGAAGCCAAAGGATGGATACTGAGGATAGAAGTCTTCGTGGCCACCTAGGACACGCTGATGCGACAACCTGCCACATTTTTCAACAACCACATTCCCTTTTCCTAATTTTGAAGATTTGGAAGCATAGCCTTAAAATGAGTTTTCTTCCAGCCCACCTATCCAAGAATTCGCCGTCATGTCTTGCAATATCGGCCGATCGGCATAATTTATAAATGTGTGCATTTGTAAGACATGTATTTACCAGTGGTTTGACATACTTTACGCGCTTCACTTTAGTTCTTGTTTTTCACGTTAATACGTTCTGTATTACGACTTGTTGCTGAAAGTTTCAAGTACAATAGACCTGACTACAAAGGGATAATGAAACTTACCTTGATAGAAGTAAAAATATTTCGCTTGATTTTGCTTATCAATATCAGTCAAATCAGACTCATCAGGATCAGTCTTGACTGTCAAGCACTCAGCTTCAGGTTGCGGAAAATCTTCAGGCTGATCTAACTCCATGTTGAATTCTGGAGCTTCAGGGTTCAAATTAGAGTCAATTTTCAGCTCTTCAATCTGGTTGATCACTTCATTATAAGCAGCGCCATCTTCGGCTAAATCAAACCAATCTAATTTATTGCCATTGGTCTCCTGTTTTTCATAAACGATTGGAATTTCGTCGTCGTCCGAATCATCGAGATTTGGCTCTTGGAAATGGATGTTACTTTCTTTTTTCTTTTTTAGCATGTCCAGTGCTTGCTCCATGAATACAATTTCGGTTGTATCAATTTCAGCCAGTATCTGAGCTTCGATTTCCTTTTTCTCCCTTTCCAGAATGTTTTGCAGCTATGGAATAAAAACATTAGTATTGATTAAACTTACTTAAAAAAATATGATATCAAACAAGTGGCTTGCTATGGAACTAAGATGTTTACCAACTGTAGGATATATCAGTTTTCCAGGAGTTCAATATAGACAAACCAGCATTAAACAGTGAACACCCACACCCAAGACACTTGTGTTGTGGGAATCAGGAACTGCGGAAACCATGTTACTTATGAGAATTATGTTACTTGTTTAATACATGCCCAAAACAGGGAAAGATTGTGTCGAAATTTAAGGATGTGCAACAGTTACAGTTCCTATGCGGCGATGGGCTTGCAGCCTGTTACATGGAATGCTAACTACAATGCAAAATACCTCTGACACCTACTCTGTATCCTTGCAGATCTACATATTGAGTATAGATCTGAAGACGTACATTATACTGATTACATTAGTGACTTACCTGCTGATTATTGGCAGCAAATAGTTTGCAGTATGGCGAATCATTGATGTAACATAATGGCAGAATGTGTTGTGCTTTTAGCACCGTCACACGGCCTCTAGGCGGCGCCACTTCCACTACAGTGGATCCTCGCAGACGACGCACCAAACGCATTGTCACCTGAAATATTTTTATATACAATATAAAAGATGTTCATTTTCGTATAATAATGGTGTGGTGATCAATGTTCAAGTTTATACTATGAAGAAAAGATTAGGTAATTTCAAAACTCTAATGGGTGTGAGTTGAAGCAAAACATCTGTGTTTGATTATAATGTATAAAAAATGTATTATGTAGTGTAGAAAATTTCCACTCAGAAACATGAATAATGTATGACAGAACAGACAGCCCTGCATTCCATTTTTTTTAATTATGTTATTTATGAACTCACAATTTGTAAAAGTGTGAAACGTTTCACTACTGTCATAAAAACCTTGGTTGATATTTTTTGTTTCATTTTCTTTTTTGCATTATAAAAACTTTCTTATGCAAAAAAGAAAATGTTTCATTTTCTTTTTAACAATCCGTTGTTCAATGGTGAGGTTCTAATCGAAAACAAAGTATAATAATAGCTAATAATAATGCTAGGTATGGTAATTGGTGACAAAGCCCCTATGAAAAAGAAAGGCATGAGAAAGAAAAAAAAAAAAAAAAAAAAAGGAAAGACAAAGCTGCAACTTTTTAAGTATATTTTTAACTTTGTAATTTTCCATTGTTTATAGTTTTATGAATTGACATTAAGTGTTCCTGGTGATCCCAAAGTATCAATGAATATGAACATGAGTTTGATGGGAGGAATCAGTGTAAATATACTTTGTTTGTAAGCCAGTGATTCTAAATTATCCCAGCCCGCTTAGCATGAGCACCTAAGACAATGTTTTGTCTACGAAAGAGAAGGTAAAAACTATTTCTGTTGCCTATTCTGTCAAACAAAAGAGAGGGAGAAAATATTTTTTGTCTTCTCAGCAGTAGATGAAATCATTGTCTTGGGTCTTTATACTTAGCAGGCTGTTATTACAATTAAATTAATAAAAGATCTATAGACTTTATTACATTAAGAGATATTTTGTGAATTACCTCTTCAGCAGGGGCATCCCACTGCACCATTTTCGTTGGTTTCATATCGTTGACCTGCAAGGGCGTGGCGCACACAGGGCACGGCGGCGGTTGCTTCTCGTGAGCCACGGCGTAATGCAGCACGCACGCCCAGCAGTACACGTGGCCACAGAGACCAACGCGGGCAGCTACCGGCGCGCCCAGGCATATCGGGCATTCCGAACGTCCTGCGCTTCGTACCACCTGAAATAGTTAAACTTTATTACCTGCTGGATTGGCTATCAATTATTTAATATCACTCGGCAACTAAATATCGAATTGTAAATTGGTGACAATCGCGAAATACCGTTTGTCACCAATTTCCCATAATTCGTATTTATGAAAGCTCACCTGTGACAACCTATAATCTCAATTTATGATTGCCAGGTTCGTATTGAAAGAGCAATTTCAATACAAACCCCCTACCGTCGTATTGAAATCACTCTGTGACCATTTGACTCTGATTTTAATCCAACCAAGTCCACTCACATTGATAAATACTTTACATTAGGATCATCTCATCAGTTATTTCTTATCAGTAGGTTATTTTGGTATGAATGATTTAACAGCAATTATATTAAAAAATTTACTCCTTGGGCAATGATGAGGCCATGACAAGTGGAGCTAAAAAGTATCCTAGGGAGAAATAGAGGCAGGTAGTACAAGTAATCTGTGGAGGAAGTAGTGGAAATAGTTTGAAGACGATGGAAGAAAGACGTTATACAAACAAGACTGGAAAAGCTGGCTGAGACCTTTGACATCTTGAAAGGTTGCAATAAGTTGGTAGATGGCTAAGAATGTTTGTCACACTGTGAGTTTTAGTGAAGTACTGTTTACTTACAACTTCCTCAATATGCTCCCACTTGATGGGGACATCAGGATCTAGCAAGTTTTGCTTGTAATCACCATTTTCCTTCACCACAAATTGGCAGCTGAAACACAGGTTCTAAGGTTAATCATACTAATATTATAGACGCGAAAGTTATTCTTTCACGCAAAAACTACTGAATGGATTATTTGATGAAACTTTACAGTAATATAGCTTATCAGAATAACACATAGGCTACTATTTATCAGAGTACCACACGGGCGAAGCCGTGGGCAGAGGCTAGTGTTTTGATAAGAGTAATAAGGTCTTTCAAGCTAAGTTAACTGTTAATTTTTCTAAAAAACAAGCCTCCCAATATTGGTGAAAAAAAAATGCATGTTCTTCAGTTAAATCTAGCAATTTCCATTAAATTTAATTTTTATGCCTTAGGATTCACTCAAATGAACTTGTGACACAGGGGTACCTCAATATTTCTATTTCCACCCAAGCACTTTCTGTGGCCAGTGTTGTTGAGCTTTATTTTCCTCTGCTGGGATTCCAAGTTCAATAGAAAATTGATTATCTTGACTAGATTTGTGCTGAAGAATACCAAGAGTTTAAAACACATACTAAATGCTTATCCACAGAATGGACACAGTACAAACAGATATTCCTTATATTCCTTGAATCTTCTTTTGTACATGCAACTGACAAAAATATTAATTGTGATACTTAATGGGTATTTTTGTCAGTCACCTAGTTAGTTATGCCTGTGTCTAAACAGAAGCAATGTGCAATCTTTTATTCTTCTTTGATATGCATTGGGTCAGTGATTTGACCAGGTTGAGGTAAGGTGACCATGAAAAGGGCATAATGACCAATGGTAAAAGCATATGCGTGCCATGGGTAACTAGAGGTAGCTTTTGCAAATTCTGATATCCCCCAACATGCTTTGTTTGCCCCTAGTGTCTAGTTGCAATTAAAAAAAAATGCTGGACATTTTGCACACAGCATCATCAAGCCCCAAACTAAGCAGAGCTTGTATTATGGGAACTACATGACTGATATACTACTTGTATATATTTTTTTTAAATACATACATATTTTACATAGAAAACACCCCGACTCCAGAAAAACATTTGCAAATCATACAAACATTTGTGTCGCAGCGGGAATCGAACCCGCAATCTTCTGCATCTCAGGCAGGCCTTCGCCGACTGCGCCACAGAGGTCGTCAGAATTGAACCTATGTCAGAGCCCCGAAGTCACGAAAACAATTGCAAAGGCACTAAATTGGACACTTACTATGCCCGTAAATAGAGGTCATGCTCATGTTTGAACGCCCGCTGGTGCTGGACCGGACGGTGCTGAGGTCCCAGGCCTCTGCCCCCTGAGCCATCCGCCTGCCCCCGCGAGGGATACATGAAGTTCAGCAGGTGGTTCAAGTTCTGCTTTTTACTTCCTGGCACAAATACTGAGCCTATCTCTGGCTCATCATTGTCTTCTAACCTGTAAGAACTTGGGATCTCAATAGAAATAAAGTTGCACTGAGCGGATAGACAGTATTGTTAGTAAAAATGTAGCATTGTGTTACTTTAATAAGGGGTTAGGGACAGTACCCCTCTGTGAATATTGTATTTTTTTTTATTACTGCATTTTGTAATTTCTAACCTCTGTAAAGAAGTAAAAATGTACATTATCAGGGGTACAAGAGGACAGACAACCTATCTTACCTATTAGAAAATAAAGTCCATCCTATCACCTCCTTTAATGATCATTCATAAGTGAATGATCATTAAAGTGGATTTATACAGTGTCATACTCTGAATGGGTTCCTGCCAGAAGCTCTTAAGGTCGCCCCTGCCTGACCTCCCGTGAGCTTTTGGCTCCTGCACTTTTTATATACACTCTAGGGGAGTCACTTTTATTTTGAGATTTGTTTGTCGATTTCTTTACTGCCTTAGTATTGGTAAATTAAATTGGGGTAGGATGTTCCACTTGGACTTCCTCAGCACTCACACCCACAGTAATCCCAACACCCAATCATGATTTTAAATCCAATCTGTATTGTTTGACCAGTAACAAGAGTTACACATTTGTATCAAAATGTAGTCTTCATAATTATTCTTAGATCAGTGGTTTTTTCTTACCACATTTTAAAGTAAGAAATTTTCTGTCTTTGTCTACCATTTTCTTGTAATATTAAAATAATAAATAATGCTGGACATTTTTCACACAGCATCATTTAGCCCCAAACTAAGCAGAACTTGTATTATGGGAACTACATGACTGATATACTAATTAAATACTTTTTTTGTAAATACATACATATTATACATGTAAAACACCCAGACCCCGAGACAAATATTTGTAGATCTTACAAACATTTCTCCCGCGCGGGAATCGAACCTGCAACCTTCTGCGTCTCGGGCAGGCCTTCGCCCACTGCGTCACAGAGGTCTTCAAAATCTTTACCTGGTGTTCTGTGTTCCACCCACAGCATATCCGGTGTCCCCGCGAGGACGTGATCTCCTGTCAACTTGCCCCCTGCCTCTCTGCGATGGTGCATTCCTGCGGTATGGCTCATTCTTTGGAGCCGAACCAGCTCCTTCGCGTTTCTTGTTGTTTCGAGGCCAAGGTTTACTGGTAAGGTCTGGAAACATCAGAGTATGTAATAGTAAAGATTTGCACAATGTAATCTAAATTTTAATTGCCTGTAATGGCATAATACACCATAATAGTTGAAATGTAGTTTTGTGTAGCTGGTATTTCAATGCGAGTTTTTGTATAGAAGTAAGTAGGTACCTAGTCAACTTCCGAGATTTTAGGATGTAAAGAGCCCGTTATTTTTTTTTTATTCAAATTTGACTTCGGGTTCTCTTCAGAATGACAGACAGAATCCATTCTACTTATTTGTATGACCTTGAGATTAGTAATGTATATGCCTTAACTCACCAGAATTTTTTTTACAGTCGATGGCAGGTGCCCTCGACTGAGGTTGAGCTGATCGATTTGATGATTTCTTGTCCATTCTGGATTCCTCCAACATCCACAATAACAGCTGAGCGCGAGACTCCGCGAGGAGATAACGTTATTACGTACGAGGCCGACATTTTAGAAAGCCATGTTTTTATACGTAAAACAAAGAAAATCTAGATTACTCAGTAAAAAACTTTTACCAAGCGGTAAATGAAAAGAACACAAAATTTGCTGCACAAAAAAGGGAGTATAGCTACTCCCTTTCGTCGAAAGACGAAGAAGATAATAACCAAAAGCTTTTTGTACTTCGCCAGAAAATATGGCGACTAGCCGGCAGCCAGCCGAAAACACAGATGCGCACTTCCGTGTTTTGAAAAAATATTTTTCCTCATTTGCAGCGAAATTTGAGAATAATGTTTTTTAAAGTTATTTTTTTATTTTGTTTTATTAATGACATAATTCAAACGTATTTCAGAAATAAAATAGGTTTTCATTTTATTTTTTTAATTAATAAAGTTTTGTGATGGCTTTTAAAAAAGTTGCCAGTTTTTAATTATTTCCAATACAGTAATAAATTACAAGCTTTTTTTGTCGTGATATCAGTTATGATAATTTTAGTCTTGATCTTTAAATAACAACTGAGCTCCTTCGTAGTTTTTGGATATCAAGTTTATAAGAATGTAAGACTGCGTGCACTCGTTCGTATTACTTACAGAAAATATTGAAAATGCTGTTTTGATAAATTGATCGCTGCAACACATTGCAGAATTCAACATATTATCATGTTTTTGTATTATTATGTCTCATTATTTGACGACCTCTGTGGTGCAGTGGGCGAAAGCCCGCCCGAGACGCAAAAGGTTGTGGGTTCGATTCCCGCCGCGGGACAATCGTTTATGATCTGCAAATATTCGTTTCAGGTTGGGTTTTTTTATGTACAATAAATATAATAAATGTACCTATGTATTTATAAAAAAGTATATAAGTAGTTTATCAGTCATGTAGTTCCCATAATACAAGATAATCTTATTTTGGAGCTAGATTAAGCTATGTGAATATGTCCAGCATTATTTATGTATTCATTATTTTAAAGGTCATCTACATTTGAAAGTTTGTTTTGTTACAAATAAAATTATTGTGTTAAATAGGTATATTTCATATTACTATGAAATAGGTTAAATATAAATACCTACTTAGTCAAGTTTGGTTGAAGAATTCAGCGAGCTAATGGCAACATCCATATTCAATCAAGTCAAGGACTATGTCAATTTCCGGTAGCATTGAAAATAAAGAAGGCGCGGATTTTTGTCATACCAGAAAAGAAATATTTTTGGCAGCAACAACTTTGACGAGAACTGACAGGATTCCATCATGGATAAAGCAATTTTACCTAACGGAAAAGCTCACGAACCAAATGAAGGTGCACGAAACCCAATGGTAATACTCATTTGTTGTAATATCTCTCAACTCCTTAGGAAGATAGGTACCTACCTATAGTTATTCAGCTACCCTCTTCATCAATAGTCTACAAAAAAAACTAAAACGTAATCAACACTTGTTTTAGCTTGGAAGCATGTCTCCACAACAAGGACACTTGTCGTCTCGAAGACTTATAACTTTTTCTACGGATACTGACCTCTCCGAAAAACCAGCATCACAAAAAAGGTGAACCCATTTTTACCATGAATTACCTATAAGTAAAAGTACGAGGGTTTGAAAAGGAAACAGTTTCATTGTTTTTTTTAATTTACGAGGGGAGTTCCTATGAACTTTCCTCGCATAATATCTTCTCTTCTCAATATATTTCTCTTCTCCCTCGAAATATATTTTCTTCGTTCTCTTAATATCGTGCTCGTAAAATCTGTTCGCACTCAAATACTCTAATACTACCAACAACTCAATAAATTTATGTATTTATCTACTCTGTTTCATCTGTATTTCTTGTATACCTACTTGTATGTAGTTGTATGAATAAATGTACCTATTCAAATATAATTTATTGTGTGTACCTACTCAAATCACATAAAAAGATATAACCTCAAATTACTTAGCGTTCCATTTTCAGGGTTCCGTAGTCAACAAGGAACCCTAATATTTTCGCCATGTCCATCTCTGTCAAAAAAATTGGGGTACCGCTCCTACACGTAAGGTGGAGATGTTTTTTCTCGTCTATCTTATAGCGTGGGGCGTCGTTGTATAGGTATTTTAAAAATAATGTCGACCAACTTTAAAATGTATTTGGGAAGTAAAAAGGATAATTTCGTACAAATTCCATTGGAAAATTACTTAGATAAGTTGTTAGTTGTGTAAAACAGGTAGTAAATATAAGTTTATGAGCTACTTCGGAACCCTATACTCCGCGTGACCCGACACGCACTTGGTCGTTTTTTTTATAAGTTAAAAAATCTAATTCATAATTCTATCCAGCTACAAAGAAGTGCTAAGCCAGCCAGCGCTGAATCTCTCGCACCGTCAGAAGCTGTTATGGCTTCAGAGCCGGCGCACGTCAGGGCTGTGGGTGCAATGCGATGACTGCGACCGCTGGCGGTTCCTCTCCAATGTTCTGGACAGGCACGAGCTGACCGACAAATGGTACTGCAAGATGAATCCCGGTAAAGATAACTTCTTTTTCTATCTACATTACATATATAGTTATTTATGTACAAGCTATTAACATCGTTGTTTGACATAGGTAGGCTGACGGACTGATAATCAACGCACAGATTAAAGATTATCGCACACATATCAGCCCGGCACAGGATCGGCAACGCCTTCCATCGACGTGGCCAGCCAACAACGCGACGCGACGCCCGTGCCGCACCGACGGACGGCGACGCAGCACACAATCGCGACGTTACGATGCTGATATCCGGGCTGATATGTGTGCGTTAGCCATAAGTCCTAGTGATTTGAAATATGGATGCTTTTTGGTGTTTGAAATGTGCAATAAAAAAGTTTTGAAAATGTACCCCTAGAGTGAAAAAAAAGGATGAAGTTTGCATAAAAATCGTTATTCCCTCGAGTTGTAAACGCGAAATAAGGCAAAAGTACCTTTACTACCTCAAAACTCCAAAAGAAATAATAAAATACGGGTTAAAGGATTTTCCAAACAGTCTGAAATGGGGGTTGTAGAGGACTGACTGACCTTACAATCAACTCACAGTCTTCTAGGCCTGAAATTTGAAGAAAACAATTATATTTTCTTTTAAGGTGTAGCACATTAAAAAAAACCGGGAGATGTGCACACATTAATAATATTGCATGAGCTATGGCGCAAGTTGAATTGGGAAAGCGCAATGTTATCTTCTTCATGTCATGTCACCAGTACTTTCTTGGTCGCCCTGCCTTAGGTCAGTTATCGGGCCAGCCCTCTAATTATATTAACAAAATGGTAATCGGGAAAGACTCATTTTGACAGGTGTAACTATAAGATTTGTTAAACTTAAAAACTTGCAAAAAAAATCGACCATTTTTTTAACAACTCATTCCCATTTTAAAGTTTGTAAATTTTTACGCCTTTGATGAGTCTCGTCTCGTTCTTATAGCCATTTTACTAGTGTAATAATGGGCAGCTATGGTGGCCCTGATAAGGGCATAGTGACCAATAATGAAAGAACCAATGTAGGTTAAAGTATATATTAATTGCGCCTCACAGATGTTTTTTTCATAGAAATCATCAACGATTTAAATCTTTGCAGATGATTCGATGATTTCTAGATCATGTCAGTATCTATATGCACATAATATATATGGTGCGCGACGGGATTCGAACCCCTGCCCTGAGGATTGAAAGTCGGAGACTAGCCACTACTACACCACTAAACTCCATATCGTACGAGTGGGGAATGCACAGCACAACCATGGAATGTTCAACTAGTATTCCAAACCATGGCTTTCAAATACTTTCTGTGCATTCCCTACACGTGCCGAGATAGTTCGGCCTGTATTGTGCGACAATGGAAAGCACACCCAGATAATTCAAAACCAAGGACATGGTATACGAGCTGTGCTTTCTACGGCTGTACAATGGCAGGCCATAAAAATTACTCGTTGTACAATACGGTTTCCCGTGTGACTGATTTCAGATTCTTCAAACGCTGACTGCTCAGTTCCTGAGGCGCCCATCCATCTCCGCGAAGAGGAAGACCTGATCCACAGCGCGTTCGCTGCTGGGTCCGTCGTGTGGGCGCGCATGCCGGGCTGGCCCTGGTGGCCCGCTATGGTGGACGATTGTCCTGACACTGAGCAGTACTACTGGCTTGATGGCTTCTCTGATATCCCGGTGAGTGGTGATAATTATCATCCAAGCTTTTTGTTGTGTACGGTGGCACCGTGTCTGCAGTAGCAGCTAAACCGATTTTAATGTGAAATAGATAATGTTCTATTAACGAGAAAAAAGTTGTTATTGGACATCTATCGATGACTACTTAGTGAAAGTTTTATAATATATAGTAATGATTAAGGTACTTGACACCTGAGCACATATTAATGTCTTTCGTAAATTGTGAAGTACATCAGTGCCATGCCAGACAAAATTATAAAACTTCCGCTAAAGATGTACCTAGCAATAGCAATTAATTGAAATTCACATCTTATTATAAAAAAAATTCCAGACTCATTACAACGTGGTATTTTTCGATACGGAAGTCACTCGAGGTTGGATAGCTCCTGAAAATCTGAAGCCTTACATAGCTACCAAAGATTCATTCAAGCATGTATTACAAATAAAGAAGTACAAAAACCGCCTCGAATCGGCTACGACTCAAGCTGACGATGCCTCAAAGCTGTCTCTAGTTGAAAGACTAAGAAAGTATAGCTTCATAGCTAAATACAAAGGAAACGTAGATACGCCGAAAAAAGTTACCAAGAAAGACTTGATCAGACAACAAAAGAAGATGAAAAGACGATTCAATATTGAGTTCCCTATTGAAGTGTCATCAGACGATGACGCAGAATCTTTACAGCAAATGTCTATGAAAAAGAGGAATATGATCATTTTGGGCACGCCTAAAAATGAAAAGGCTAAACGTGCTCATAGCAATGTAAAAATTGTAAACACATCAGTAACAACGCCTAAGAAAAATGAAACAGCAGCTAAAATAAATACAGCTTTGATAACCAAACGAGGAAAGCCCAAGAAACGCTTGCAAGACAGCATGAATGTCTGTGATACAACTGCGGTAGATTCTTCAAAAGTTGAAACTGGAACTAGGCCATCAACGAATGAGTTCAAGCAGCCGAGTTCACTGGCAGTTCAACTAGGCAGCGTGACTGATACCGTAGCAATGGAAACGGAATCATATGACAATGGTAAGGCAATCTATTTAATTGAATAACTACACCTACTGTTCCGTAGGGCATCTAAACAATCCATTGGTAAATTTTCTAGCAGCCTTGAGATTTGGAAAGAGTCGGGTTTCGGTACTTACAGCTGCAGAAGGTATGGGTTTCCGTAGAACAATGAAACGCTAGGTAGGTACTCAATGTTTGAGGACGATTAGAAAATGACAGCTTTATACCGTCTTGGCGTATTTCGAGAGAAAAACGCCTAGACAAGAGAATCGTTCGAGAGACGGAGACAGACAACACATCAGTCATTTCAAACCGATGACGGCGAGTCGCAAGACTCGCAAGTGCAGTGGTTTATGCAGAATTTTAACACATTAAAAACATATCGAAACAGTGATCGAATTCTCCAGATTTACATACTAAAATTGACGATAAAACTCAGTTTACTCTGCATTCGTTGTTTTTTTCCTTTAGTCCATCATTGTAACCATCTTTCATAACGAGCTACGAAAAAGATAAGTAAAGCAAAGCCGCCGGCTTTGTGTCTTCACCACTGCTTGTCTGACCACGAATGCTAACTGAGACATTTTGTTTCAGATACATCAAAAACGTATGTTCCCGAATCGAGAAAACCCCTGGAATCTTTAGACAATGATACAGAAATGGGAACTCAAGAGTTTGAATTGCAAATTGCAACTCCAAGCAGTGATGACTTCGACTTTTAATAAGTATTTAGGCATAATTATAACTAACATAAGCTGGAAGTTGTAAGTTTCCTACTCTAATATAGGGCTAATATTGTAGCAGTTTCTTTTGTTTTCTTATTATTTTTTTATATGGTGTAGGTAGGGTGAGTCACGCTCATTGTCATGTAGGTAAGTTACCTGATTAAAGTCTTTGTTTTCTAAAAATTCAGTTTCACTTGGATTATTAATTATTAAGTAGGAAGAAAATTATAGAATACGATTTAGGTATGTGTACTGGTCATTCCAGCTGCTTGTGATCTGTGCTTGTGGCGAAATTCGGAACGTTTTTGTAACGCCTATCATACCGTGTATTTAAAAAAACTAAGAAAATCCATTCCTTTATTGTACAACCAGAAAATGTCCAGCCTGAAAATGACTGTCAGAAAATGTACCTTCGTTGCAAACGATTCATTTCTTCTCTTCACAATACTAGTCAGTTCTGTGTAATAATTTGTTGAATCCAAGTCTAAATCAAGATTGTAGTATCCCAAATTATTTTCTTCATGCATCTATGAAGATTAACAAGTGGTCACGAATTATTAGACCGTACATTCCCTGGTTGTACTTTATTTAAAACAATGGAAAACACAGCCTGATAATTCGATGGCACTGAAAATCAGGCTGGGCTTGCCCTTGCCTGACAGTGACAGACCGTATAATAACTGTTCGTACATTATTGCCTCCACAGACTACTATATGTACCAGCCTCCCAAGGCCAAGAAATCGGCGTGTGAGGGAATATTTTTTTGGGAAAAAAGGATTTGTAAAGCTTTTCCTTCCTGAAAATCGGTCAATCGATGGTAAAAATTGTAATAATCATTTAGATTGATTTATTACCAGATATTTTCGTTCTTTGCGACTTAGCCGGAATGGCGACAATATCGTTCGCTAGAAGTTTGGTTAGCCCAGGTAAAGTACGATTTGAATTTTTCCTTATTCTTGGATATAATGAAGCAATTAAATTAAAAATTTAGCAGATTCATAGACCTATCTAGTTTTAACTTTAGAACTCTAAACTGGTGTGAACGATTTGTAAATTGAATACTTGCATACTACCAAGGTATTATGTAAAAGAGACTAGAGCACCCGAAGCTCAGCTGATCAATAAAACATTGCATTTGGTCCTTAAAAAATAGTAATTTAGAAAAACAAGGAACAAGGTACATGCTTCTACAGATATTATTGCTGTGACACTTTTAGGTTAAGTTTTGTATTCATTCGGGGTCAACAATATACAAATTATTTTGAATTAATATATCGGTCATGTAGTTCCCATAATACAAGCTTTGCTTAGTTTGGGGCTAAATGATGCTGTGTGAAAAATATCCAGCATTATTTATTTATTCATATAAATTAAGATCAATGGGTTACAAAATCTTTATATTTGTCAACTGTTTCCACATTTACTGTTATTTCAGCTCTAAAGTTGGTGCTAAACTCAAACCAGTGTTCACATGCCAGGCCGACCCTAGTGCCACTTAGTGTCATTCTAAAGAGAAATTATGCCGAAAAGGTTGTCTTTGAAAGGACAAAGCCTCACTGCAATGTTGGCACCATTGGGCACGTCGACCATGGAAAAACCACACTTACAGCTGCAATAACCAAAGGTAAGTTTGTTCTAAATCTTTCTGACTATATTCATCAAAACCTAACATTAATAATAATAATGTACTGAATAGATTTTTAGTACATTATTACCACTTTGTCAATAAAAATTGGTCTCTTGGGTACCTATAAACAAAAAAATATTTTTAAATTGCCCCACAATTGACCAAGATATCGGTGAACATACATAGAAAAAAAACAGACAACAAACTGCCTCCTTTTTTGAAGTTGGTTAAAAATGGCTAACATTCCTCCCATATCTGTACACAGTATTAGCAGATCTCAACCTAGCCCAGAAGAAAGGCTATGCTGATATTGACAATGCCCCTGAAGAGAAGGCCCGAGGTATCACCATTAATGTGGCTCATGTGGAGTACCAGACAGAAAACAGACATTATGGACACACTGATTGCCCGGGACATGCTGATTACATCAAGGTATGTAAAACAAATTCTTCAGCTTTATTATGAGTATAGATATACAAAGTAAGTCATCAAAATTTATAAATAAGTAGTGTAAAAAAAAAACTTAAAAATATACAAGTTACATACTATGAGAAATTAAGCTTGCATTGTTTGCAAGAGCTGGTATTAATTTTACTTGGTAATACCTGCGTTTTTCTATCTGTCGGATGAATAATGGCTTAGAGTTGCAATTTTACCAACATTTATGGTAAAAATAATAGACATCTTGCTCTTTTTTATACCAAACATACCACACTGAACAAGAATAGCATCAAATGCTCTTGAGTATTGTTATTCTATGGTCAAATGGCGCCAGAGTACACATAGAAAATTATTCTGAATTTTAAGTATGAAACAGACATATTTAGTTTGGTTGCTGTGGAGTGGTTTATGCTGATTTTTTTTGTTGTTTTTTATAATACACACCCATGATTGGTATTATTATTGTGATTATATACTGTATGATATGTAATTTGAAAATATAACTAGTTTTTATAGACTTCATACAAAAAAATAGAAACAAGCTAAAATCCGCGCATTTTTTTTCCGTATGTCTACTTTTTTGAATAGTGCTGTTTTTTTTTTTTTTTTGTTCTGTGTTCATCTGCGATCAGTCTTCAGACTATGAGCAGGTTCGGTGTAGGTAATCAGGCTTGTAAGGGAAGTGGTCCAGTGATCATTTCTCCTTTTCTTCAGGTATCATGTCCGTCAAGTTCCATGATGTGTTGTCTGCATAGTCTCTTTGGGTAGCTGATGGTGGTTAGCTGTGATGCTTAGTAATTAGGATGTGTGTTCAGGCGTTTTTTATATTTGGTCGAGTATTGTTTGAATAAAAAAACACCTAACAGACACATACATAGTCCTAACCTGACACTTGGTTCGCTGTATCATGGGTATGATACCTGATGATGAACTACGAGTACAGTGTTACCACAACGCCCAGAACCCGCACCTCCTATCTCTCAGTTGGCCATTCGCCCGCCGCGCCACTGAGGTCAGAATATTTTTTTCTTGGTTACACTTTTGTAGCTTGTTTTTTTTTAAAGTTTTGAAAGCCACCACTATAGGAATTTAACTGTTCACATTGCTGGGAAACTAAAGTTTTTTTTTGTCTTTATATAATCGGGCATGTAAAGGAAGCAGTCCAGCAATATTTTTAACCTCTTTTAGAGTACCTGACTTTCCGGTTCCATGCCAGTGTCATCCACTGATTCCCAGCTGATGATTCTATTCTGATTTTCCAGAACATGATCACAGGCACAGCCCAGATGGACGGTGCCATTCTCGTCGTGGCCGCAACAGATGGTGTCATGCCCCAAACTCGCGAGCACTTACTGCTGGCCAAGCAGATTGGAATCCAGCATGTGGTGGTATTTATCAACAAGGTTGATGCTGCTGATGAAGAGATGGTGGAACTCGTCGAGATGGAGATCAGAGAGCTGATGACGGAGATGGGCTATGATGGCGACAAGGCTCCGGTTATTAAAGGTTAGTTTGGTAGCATTTGGAGAGTCATATGACAAAATTATAAGCCCTTCTGTCTCATTGGAATTCAACATGCGGCTGGTTTAGGCAAGCTAAACAGAGTTAGGGCGCTGTATATGCGCTCACATTGGCACCACACCAAGGGAGGATGAGCCCCACCGAAGATTTAGTCAACCAATAATATCATCATTCTATTGTTTTATTTCAAACATCCCTTCTTTGCTCATCTTTGGTGGATACCAGGCCTAATAAAGACCACACATGCTACGAAAAATCTATACAATAAGATCAAATTGCTCTGGTAAATCGTAAAAACTACAACAATCACAATATAGGCCTATCACGGTTGCAGTGATACCAAAGCCACAAAAAGGTAATAAAAACAGAAAACTTTAAAACTTCCGATTTTCCATCTGCTTATTATCTTTTTTACAGGATCAGCCCTCTGCGCCTTAGAAGGAAAAAGTCCAGAAATCGGCGCGACTGCCATTGAAACGCTCTTAAAAGAAGTAGACGCTTTCATCCCCACCCCGGTCCGCGATCTGGACAAGCCGTTCCTCCTGCCTGTGGAGTCAGTTCATTCCATCCCGGGACGCGGCACCGTCGTTACTGGACGCCTGCAAAGAGGTAACATATAACCTTGCACAGGCTTAGCAATGTCCAAAACTTTTAAAATAGTCAAGAGCCGTAACAAGCTTACAAGCTTTGTCACTTTAGTTGTATAAAAAAAGATCAAGTGTCTCTTTAAATTTTTAGGACATTTTGTACATGCTAAAGCCAAAGGTCTTGAACTACACTGCTTAACTTAATTAACGAAATATCATGTCAACTTGTAGCAGCGACTCTTAAATAAACTAGAAACTGGCACTTGGTTCCTCCAAACACAGCAGACACTATATATTTAGCGAGACTCACAAAAGTACCTACTCTACATGTAAAATGTATGTGCTGGCACGCCTATTAGCTTTGTAATAGTATAGAATAGTTTTATGCACTGACCAACAAATTACTTATTTTCACATCTTAAGTTACAAACAATTTGATTTTTAGGCGTGTTAAAGAAGGGCCAAGAATGCGAGATAGTTGGCCACGGCAAAATCCTCAAAACCACCGTCACAGGCGTTGAAATGTTCCACAAGACCCTAGAGGAGGCCCAAGCTGGCGATCAACTCGGCGCCCTAGTGCGCTCAATCAAACGCGAACAGATCAAACGCGGCATGGTCATGTCCAAACCGGGCACTGTCAAGGCCCATGACAACATTGAGGCTGCTGTCTACATCCTGTCCAAAGAGGAAGGTGGCCGCTCCAAGCCGTTTACGTCGTACATTCAACTGCAGATGTTCTCAATGACCTGGGATTGCGCTACGCAGGTCACCATCCCTGATAAGGAGATGGTAATGCCCGGTGAAGACACCAAGTATGTACAAGTTAACTTTTAATACATTTGTAAACCCTGACTTGTGGCAACCAAAAAAATTAAAAAATTATGGACAAAAAATATTTTGTCCATAATCTTTTTTGATTGACAGAAAAGGCGACAGAAATAGTTTTCGTCTTCTCTTTGATAGACAAAACTTTGTCTTGGGTGCTCATGCTAAACAGTCGCCAGTTGAGAACCTTCCCCCAATGGTTGTCAGTTGTGCAAGCTAAATGGCCTGCTCATTGCCACTTTAAATTGCTAATAGCTATGTATAATATATTATTCATTATTTTGTTTGGGCTTTCCTTCATTATGTCTTCCGGTTCGCAACTTCGGAATCACCACATATTCACTTTACCACTTAAAACATTTGAGAACCTCCATTCTCAGTGTTTGTCAATTATCTGGCTATATGGCCTGAACATACACATCGATATATATAATGTGCAACTAAAGCTACACATTGATAGATGGCTCTGTCTTCTGATTTCCCTGACAAATGTAAGGTACCGAAGATATTTATATAGCGTGTATCTTTTCAGATTACAGCTTCGTCTTATGAAGCCCATGGTTTGCGAGCCTGGGCAGAGGTTCACGCTGCGACTGGCTGACCTAACCCTTGGGACTGGAGTTATCACCAAAATCCACAATAACTTGAAAGAGGAAGACAGACTCAAGCTCACCGAAGGCAAGAAGGCGCGAGAAAAGGCTGCCGCGAAGAAGTAACTTATTTATTACGATCTTAGGCTTAGGTAGTAGATCACGTTATGTATTATGCATTTAATTTAAACGCAATAAAAAAACTAAAATATACTAGGTATTTTTTTTATTTTAATATATCCTAATCCAAGCCCTTGCAATAATTGCAGAAAGAGCTCAAACTCCCCAAACTGGTTGATATGTAGAAGACCGATGATGCAGTCTCACAAGTGAAATATAATTTTGCGTGTTTGATTAGTCTATAATAATAATCCTGTGCACTATTTCCTGAACGAATAAGGGCTATTTTATTATCCGAGGTAGTCCAGTTATGGTCAGGGGTATTTTTTTGTACCTAATCCCGGAATCACGTGTTTCTTAACTTATTATGTACCAAGGTGAAGCAGATCGATTCCGTTAGAGGAGACATTAAGTTCATAACTTAAATAGAGGGGTTATAACCCTAGAGGAAATAACCACGCTTTTACTTCGAAGAGAGATGTAGCTCTCTGCGTGTACATGTTTGTACCCACACCAAAAAAATCAATACGAAGAGAATTCATTCAATAAAATGTAGATCACATTACTAGCGCTAAAACTGTTGACGGAGAATACTAAAACTGACTTAGAATTGGAACATTTTATTGACACTCTTTTATGCGCACATTTATGAAAATAAAAGCTGTTTGACAAATATAATAATACGCTTCATAAATTTCCATTTATCGACTCATACGTCCAAGACCCCGCGAAACAATCAACACCCGAGTATTATAATATCTGACTGAGTCCATAGGCAGAAGAGTACTCTGTGACAGAGCCCAGGGCTGCGGCCGTACTGCAAATACTGCAAAATTATGCATTTATGCATAGTTTAGATGAAGCCAGTGGTCAGTTTGTATGCTTTGTTGTCTCCAAACTCATGTTTTTAAGTTGCATAGTGCCATCTAGTGATGATTAGCTATACGTTTAAATGTAACTAAAGGTCAAATGGGGCATAGTTATCCATAGCACTCCATAGTAAGTCTTAGCGTAGCGTTACATTCTCTTTGAAAGTAAAAGAAAGGTATTTGATTGATGCCAAAAACATTTTTAACAACTCTTTGTTTGCAATAGTATAATCTACCTGACTGTCGGAGACTTAACTAGGAGAAAACAGATATACAATAGGTTTTACAACTTTATTAAAAAGTATCACCACAATTTTAGTGAAATAAGTCAGTCCTTACAAGCTTACAAAGTAAACAGACTCGAACTCTGTAGATTTAGGTGACCTTGTTTTTACATCAAGATTACAATTTTTGGTACAAATTTATGCAGGAAATAGCTGTCTCAAAAAGTATTGGCAAACACATATTTGAAAACCTTAAATATAAGCCAAACTTACACAGTTCTAAACAATGATCTTAATTACGAAAATAATAATTAATACTTTTAAGAGTTCAATAGGGCTCGCTTCAAAACATGGATACATAGGAAATTGTATTGTCATGAGATTTTGGAACTCACCTAATGTGCAAACAGACAACAAAATATACCTAGAAATGCTCGAAATAAGCAATGATGTTTAATAAATTAAAATTACAGCTTATTGACATGTAAGATTTGATCATTGGAACCTAATGGAATGAAAAAGATACATGTGTACATGTGAGGACAAATCTTTTTGGATTCCTCAGATCATCCGAGGGTTTCGATGGTTACACTATATTTACAAGTCTTCATCTTCCTCAGGCAGGGCAGTATCTTGAGCTTCCTTGAGATCCTTTTCAATTTGGTTCTGCCATTGAGGATCCATGGTGACTTCTGGGGGAACCAGAGCTGGCATAGCAACAAACTCTAAGTTACCATCACCAATCAGTTTTCTTGCTAGCCAAAGGAAGGGCTTTTCGAAGTTGTAATTTGATTTTGCAGAGATGTCATAGTACTGGAACAAAGAAACAGCTATATTATGTAACATACCAGTATGTAAGCAAATATTTATACTAGAGTATTGCACCTTGTTTTAGGGTAATTATTGAGATACTGGCCTCGATTCTGTAGTTCAATAACTAAACAAATTTTATACTGTCACTATCTTTCACTGACAGTGCAAGCAAGAAAGAGATAGCTACAGTTTTAGTGCTGTCAAATCGGTTTACATGCTGCTTTTCTTTGTGTTTATAGTCAGCATGTTTTGAAATTACGACTGAATTTGTATGGAAAACTTAAATCTGACTAATTGACAGCACTAATATTGTAAATCAGTAAAAGAGAGTGACAGTTTAAATTTAGTTTAGTTAGTGAACTACAGAATCGAGGCCACTGCCTTCAGTTGCATTGTGCAAACTAAGGTCATGGATATAGCAATTATGGCTATGGGCAGGCATAATGCTCTTGATGGACTGATGATATTGATAGGACTTGATAGATGGTGAGGGTGGGTGTAAGATCATTTTCCATGGCACTCTCTTTGTTTAGAGGCTAGTGATTACATTTGATATAAGATGCTCACCTGAAGGTTCTTTTTCCTGTGAAACACAATGGTTTTGGCTTTGACTTTCCTGTCCTTGATGTCCACTTTGTTACCACACAATACGATTGGGATGCCCTCACATACTCGGACTAAATCTCTATGCCAATTCGGAACATTCTTGTAAGTGACGCGAGAGGTGACATCAAACATGATGATAGCGCATTGACCTTGAATGTAGTAACCATCACGGAGTCCCCCGAACTTTTCCTGCCCAGCAGTGTCCCACACGTTGAATCTGATCGCTCCACGGTTTGTGTGGAATACAAGGGGGTGCACTTCAACGCCGAGAGTTGCGACGTATTTTTTCTCGAACTCTCCCGTCAAATGCCGTTTTACGAAAGTCGTTTTGCCAGTACCGCCGTCGCCTACTAGCACGCACTTGAATGTGGGCATGTCATCTGCCATTTTAGCGAGGTTTTTGTATTTCTAGACCTGTAAATAAACAAAATATTATTACTTTAGTGTAGCTTTGCTAATCGGTTTTCGTGACGCACTCGGTGATTTTTTAATGTATAAATATTTACTGTTTAATATCCAAATGAATGTTTTCTTAATTTTGATGATGGTTTAGGCGCCAAAACTAACGACTACTAAATGCATTGATGAACTTGACATGTTAGATTTGGTAAAACTTTACACCGAATGGCGCTCGAACAACCTCACAGGAATTTAGCTCGATCGTACCGATCATAAACCAAAATTACACCTTAACTACAAGAGGCACTTACAAAATATATCACAAATCCGAAAGCTTATTTTCTATAGAACAGTTTCAACTAAAATAAAAGTACTTTTTACCGAGATTGTTAAGGTAAATCGAGATTAATCTCGTTAATCCAAAAAGTCGTTAGGCTCACAATGGCGTCACTTGACTAAACGAAAAGGAAGATAATTTTATTTTGATTGGTAACATTGACAGTGACAGCAGCATAGTAATGACATTTAAATTCCAAAAAAACGCTTTTTATTTTTCTAAGTTATTTTTGCAGTATGAAATTATTTGGATTAGATAATAATTTATCGCCTGTAGACAAAAATGTGCTTAGAAACAATTAGGATAAATAAAACTGTACACCAAAAATACTCTACCAACTTACAAGTCTGCATTACCGACAATGCTCTGACGTCACAGATAGTTTGCAACTGGTGCGCCATCTACAACTTTCTGCAGAACAATAATATCGCAAAAATTCAGTGTGACCGTTTGTGGCAGATATCTGCCATTTTGACAGATTTGGCTATTGAATTTTCACTTTGGCATATCACGTTGACGAGATACAAAAGTGGCAGAATATGGCAGATTTAGAAAATAGGTATATTCAACGACCTCAACTCTACCAACAACTCTTTATAATTTGTGAAGAATATAAATTTTGCAATTTAACACTAAACCGACTAATTATGGGCATTTAATTTGGGTGGGATTAAGAAAGCCGTTGCACGAAATTAGAAAAAAAATGGGGGAGTCAACTCTATATACACAGGGGGTATATAGAGTTAACTCCCCCATTCCAACGGTACCACTCCCAAAGTTAGGGATTGAATAGTTTCCGAGAAATGACGTTTTTAAACATTTTAAGATGATATATTGAAAAATAAAATTGGATTGTTAAAAATCATAAAAACATGGTCTTTCATTACCCAAGCGCAGGAATAGTGTGTGTTTTTGAATGAATTTATTTTGTCCTGGATTCCGATATGCTATTACATATTTACAATGGATAATCCTCCGACTAGTCCGAAATGAATCCTTTTCAAATCTAAATTTTAGTCCAACACTATTCAGGTCACTAGGGAATATGAAAATAAAGTCACAAGCCATTTCAGTCCGACACTGAACAGTGCAGTCCACTAGGAAACATAAAAACACAAGCACGAGCCGAGCGCAGCGTGACGCAGAAGCAGCCGGCGAGTACCATAACCAAAATGGATCCTATTCAGTCCACTAAGGAACATAAAAATAAGTACGAGCCGAACGCACCGTATAGATGCACTTGTTGGGGAGTCACGGAACCCTTTAAACTCTTTTTCTTCTTTGTGGAAATAATGGCTTATTAAGGGTTTGTTCGTATTTGAATTTTTCAGTACTTCACCTACAAAATTTCAAAACATAATTTCTTGGAAACTATTTTTTGTGAACTCCTATCTTTGTGAGTGGTAAAAGGGTTCCACCTCTTCCACCCCCTATTTTTATCTCAATTCATGCGACGGATTTTTAAATTTCAACCTTTAATTTTGTAGATAGTAGTCACTATTAGGGGATTTCCTTTTGTCTGTTAATATTTCTACGCCATATAATTATCAACTGCAAAGTCTTGAGTTTAGATCTATGTTTGTATTTACCTAAATAAAATTGTATCATATTGTTTTTACTCTTCTCATTTTGCAGATTTTGGCAGATTTTTAGTTAGCGTGCGACAGATTTTCTATTTTTTAGACGGCCACACCGCAATGAGCCAGACCAGCCAGCCAGACATGGAATGGACAAGTTGAAGTTTAGTTCATTTCGTTTCGTGTGTATCGATTTTTTGAGTGAAGTGAACGTAGTGCTCATGTCCTTTTAGTTTAGTGACGTTTGTTAGAAAAATATCTGTGAATGGGATTGTGTAACAAGATAAAACGTTTATTTGGTGATTTTGGTGTGTAAACTGAAGGATGACGAAAGACAGGCTAGCGGCGCTCCAAGCGGTAAGTAGAATTTCCCCGTAGTCCTCGGCATTGCTTGTCATAATCAAAGGTCTCATTGGTGACCTCGAAATCGTAATAAAATAGCATAGAAATGTAATTATATGTCGAGTGGTAGGCACTCTTTGCATGCTCGGGTCCTTCCCATTTGTGAAGAGGGAGCTGACAGAGCTTTCGCGGAAACTCATTTGACGATGAGGATGCTCAAATCTCGTCGCCCCACCCCAGACGGCACCGCTTATTGATAGCTGTCATTGAAGCGACTCTATTTGTTGCGTTTCGCAGTTTTGTAGCCTGCCAATTTTTACCTAAATTACACAATTTCTTGAGGAAATATCTTTGTTAGAAACTGACACATTCTTACAAGATCTGATGTTTTCTCTTTCAATTCCAACTGGATACTAGTAATCTTCAGTAATTCTTTGAAATCCAGGACAAGATAAACCATTGGGCATTATAGTGTAGTGAGAGTTAATAGATTTCCAATGTACAGCCAGTTTTATTTGGCAATTTTATTTTGCTTTTTTAGTCAAAATAAAAATTCTGAATTTAGAAACTCTAGCATTAAAATGTTTTAAAGAATATCAACAAATAACTGAAACTGAGTTACCTACTATAATGTGAATTTTATTTGGCTATACAATATAGTAATAAAAGCCTCATACTTATAAAACTAAGTAGTTATATAAAGCAATAATTAATCCCTTTTACTGTGAAATGCAACATTATTCTTCAAAATGTTAATGTCTAACTGAGTCATCCCTTTGTATGTTCTATATTTTTTTTCTAATTTAGGACCTAGCGCTATGTTTGTGAGCTGATTTCATTTATTTTTAACTAAAAAGGATTATTTAAAATTTCAATTTTGTGGTGAAGCCATTGGTGTAACATAATGAAAATTTCAGAATAAGCTGTTTTAGGTATTTGTATGTTCACTCATACACAATAGGGATTTGATGGGACATTGAAAAACTCCACTACTCTGATTTTAAGTTTATTAATAGAAATAAAAATAAGTAATTAATATTTAATGACTTAAATACCGAAAGAGTTATTATTATTTTGACAAATATACAGATGAAACAGTTGAACCGTCTAAACTGTTGTAAACAATTATTATAGATATATTTCGAGTTACTTTTAGCTTAAATTTCCAAGCTATTAGTGTTTCTTGAAAACTCATTATAAACCTGTGCCTGGCTGACTTTTATTGAACAATCCAGATTGAGCAAGCCACCCAGAATGTTTAAAAGTAAATCAGTTTGTGAGCCCTTTGACACAATATCCTTGTCCTATATCCTTGGTGATCTTGATCACTTGGAAGTTCATAAATAGCTAAGGAAAATTAATTACTGAACTACTGAATGAAATATGATGGCTATACTGAATGTTGTAAAAGAGTGGTTCAAAAGAAATTCTTACATGTCATTCATGATACTATTAGAGTTTGATGGGACCAATAATATATTTCTGTAAATGATAAATAGTATCTTAAAAAAAACAGCGGTGTGTGTAGTTTAATTAATTGTATAATACATAGTTATTTAATGAGGAATTATTTAAAACAACACACTTGCATTGAAATCATCACAGGTAACTTACATATAGTAAAAGAACACAAAAGTCTCTTGAGGTACCACAAATAGGTAACTAACATGTCTGTAATGAGCAATCAAGAAAAAAAACCAGCAACTAAATGTAAATTGCATGCTTAAAAATGTCTCTCCTGAAAGACTCGGAATTTTCTGCCATGAAAATGTATAGTTACCAAGTTTTAAAGAATTTACAAACACCCCTGTAGCAGTATACCCATACTGCTACGGGGCGTCGTCGTCGCTTTAACACCGATTTAATTTTATCAGGACCATTATTATTCATGACAAGCGCACAGTGTACAGTAACAATTTATTAAGTGCCTGTACAAGTTTTTCTATGGAAAGCTCATTGAGAAGTTAATAACTGAGATGGATTTGCAGTTTTATTTATTTAGCGATAAATGTCGTCGCCTCGCGCCGCGTACGCGGGCGTGCTATAGATTACTTTATATTGATGATGATGTAATTAAACATTCCAACACATTAATATTTGAATACTTTGTTAAAATGAAAACTGAAGTTTCAAGTGTACTGTTTGTGCCTGTTATCAGTTGACGACATCCGGCGCGCGGCCTTCACAAACTTGACTCATACACAGCGTTCTACAGATTTGCATCATTAATCATTGAAGCCTAAAAACGTCGAAAACAACGATTTTATACATTGCACTGCTTCCTCTTTTAATATCGCTCTGGAAGGTCTTGACCTTGTCCATCATAACTGTAGTAATTGACCTAGAAGTGAGCGTTTACGCATTCATTAATAGCAAATTTCTGATGTGCAGTGGTATTTTAGCTATACAAAATGAAAATAAAAACCCTATACACATCTCTTTATTTTTGAAACGATCAACTTAGTTTGTTTTTTTTTAGAACAGAATCACTTAAAAATTAAGGATTTTTATAAACTTAATAGATGGGCGTAGATTTATGACATGAAGATTAAGGAGTTACGAGTCGATGTGATAGGTGTTTTTGCGACGGTGAAATGATTTTAGCCCAGCTGGGAAAATATTGTTTATATTCTGTCCATTTCAATCTATTCTTCGTTCCATCGATGTCCGCTACGGCCTTATGCAAGTGTATTAAACTTGTCAGATAAAATCTGATAAAACGAAATTGCTTTCTACTTTCCCTGTTTCCGAAACCGTTTACTTTTCAGTTGTATTTCGAAGCAAAGTTCTTCAAGTTAAGAAGACTTTGGAAATTGTTTGATTGCCACGAAATTTTCGTTTTGAACTTCGTGGGAATTTATGGGTTGTGAAGAAATGTCTGCTTCGTGAACGCTTACTTATGGCTTAAAGTTTTAGTCTTAACTCTTTGTCGTTGAGTCATTACGTTATCACATGAGTACGAAATTGTTCATAATACAGTTTTAAATTTAGCAATATATTATACGTATCAACTTAACCATAAAGTCTCTTATTCACAATCTCTGTATATAAACAATATATAGCTCGATAGCTCAATCCCTCTCTCTTTCTAAACAAAAGATAAAGACAGACAGTTTTATCAAACCTATAAATTTATGGAATCTCACTATAAATAAAGATAAATCTACGTTACTTTTGAAAAAAAAAAGTTTTCCTGCAGATTACATCCTGATTCATCGCACCGGACCCCGGTTCGATCCAACAATGATATCAATAAAAGGCTCCTCAAAGCCCGGAAAGACAAAAAACTAAAAAAGAAATAATTACTTATGGAGAGTATAATTTTCTAGTTTTGTCTATCAGAATAAGGCTCTGTTCTGTCGTGAAATATCTACGTCACATGCACTTGCAACAGCTGATTCACGGTATGCGTCGTGTCTATTTTTAGTGCCGTCTCACGTGATGTCTGAATGAATGGAGCCTCTCTTGAATAGCAACTTAGGAAACGTCTGCTTAACTACTTTGTAACTGTATGTTTTGCATTCAGTTTATCTACCCAACTTGTCATTTAACTGAACTGAACTATTATGTCTGTCGCTGTTTTTTTGTTTACGGACCTCCCCGATGATAACCTGTTTGTATTATACAAATCTCAAAATACTAAAAAATAAACGTAAAATGATTCAGCCCTTTTGTTGCGTTTAGGCAGCTAGGTAGCTAGTCGGCTTGCACAATACATGATGGCAGCTAGGCGAGACCATGAGCTAGCTGCGGGTGTCGCTCGGCTAACTTAGCGTCTTTTTGAGAGAAGAGGTAGAAAACAAAGAGCACATTCAGCCGCTAACGACTGGCTCGTGACTGGCGAGGCTCACAGCGCGCAGTGCGGCCGGTTGCTTTCTCAAGGCGAGACGCAAAGCCAGCCGCTTTGCAATCAGGCTGCCGCGGCCTGAAGGCCAATTGTTTACTGAAAACTTTCAGTTGAATAATTAACCTACGAAGCGGTCCACAAATTTATGTCCGAGGCTGCCTACAATATCTATTGTCCAAGTAACTTGCGAATGTGTGAAGTTAGCGGCAAGTAGATACATTTCGCTAGCACACTCGTTGACGCTTTAATGCACACTGTAATGCTTTTTGTGAATATTTACATCCGCCAAGACGGTAGGCGGAGGAGGTCTTACATAACAGCCTACAGTAAATTTTCAGCAGGTCCATTATAAATTTGACGGTGAGGCCCTAACAGGCTATTCCTATCCAGGTCCATATCCAAATCAATGAACTAAATAGAATAGAAGAATGGAAAATTCGTACCAGGAATTTAAAATGTAATGCAACTCTACGTAATCGGCTCACATTCAAAGCGATACAATATCCCTCTAGTTATTTCAATGTGACCGTTGCGCAGGCAATGCACGAGCTAATACAGCTAGTAGGACTTAAGCCGAATCCTAGACGGGGTAGTAAAGTAAGGCTTAGCACTGTACACATTGCGCGATGGGGCGCGGACAAAGACGCAACGCGGACGTTTTTGCTTGCAAATTTGCTACGTAGACGTTTTTTACAGGGAAAAGCAATCCGTGTATATTTACAGGAAAAAGCATCAAAGTCAAGGCGTGATATCTCCGGTATCCACCTAAGATGAGAGAAACGGCGAGAAGATGGTGTTAAATCAAACTATAGAATCGCACGTATGACCTGATGTCATTTTTGTTTCTGTGCTTTGGTGAATTATAGGCCTAGGCGCAAACGGTCACATGCGGAGCGATGGGGCACGGACAAGCATAAAACGTGGCCGCTTTTACTTGAAACTTTTCATAGCTCTGTGTGAAATTGTGATTTACTGAAAACGTACGTGCCACGTCTTTGTCCCGTCGTCATCGTCTGTGTGTAACTTGCAAGGATCACAAAATAGGTTGGCCATGGTCCTTTATTCTTTACTAGCTGTGCCACAGACACCCTCGGCCCCGACCCTCCGCGTCGCATCGCCCGCCCTTGCTATTTGCTCGGCTCCTAAGGGTCATAGCGTGATGTAAAATAGCCTAAAACCTTAAGAATAGGGCTACCAAAAGTAAAAATATGTTTTCAAATCCGACTATTAGTTCTAGAGATTAGCGAGTTTACATAAAAATCAAACAAACTCTTCAGCTTTATTATTAGTATAGATTGTACATGTACACACATAGAATACAGACAAAAAAACTTACATAAAGGACATGTACATAGACGAGTTTAACCTTAACAAGAGTTTTCTTCCAGTAAACCTTTGGGGATAAGGAAATCTGATAAATAATGGTGGTTAATACTTATTAAAACATACTATTATATATGCATACTCGTACATCGTGTTAGCAGTCTCCAAAGTATTTACAGGCCTGGGCTCTTCAGGAACTCAATGTTTCAAAAGACATCAGCTATGGCCCTCGAGCAGCTAGAACTCCGATGACCCAAATACCCGTGACCCTGTCTGTTGGTAATCTCGCTGAGCCCTTGACCATGTTGTACTTGGGATTTGAGAAATCATAGAAGAAACTAAGCCTCAGCTAGAATCATCCTCCTACAATGTTTCCAATGCTGGTATCTATTCTGAGTTTATGTATGTGTTAATGCAACTGGCGGGGTTCCAACTAAAGCCTCCGCTCGGGTGTCGGTCGTTGAGGTCGCAACGACTGTTACTGTATGCCAAATTATATTTCAAATTTATTGATACCAACCAAGAACATCGCATCATAAAACAAAATGTAAAAAGTGTCCTTTAGAGCAGGCAACGTATCAGCAATGACTCAGGTGTACGCTTAAACAGGTAAACGCTTTCCATCAGATGGGCTGTATGCTTCTTTGCATCGTCAATTGACAATGTCTGTCAATGTCTGTCTACGAGTTTAATGGTTAGCATAGGTATTTCGTACGAAATTCTGGAATAGAAGTAATGCGTCTGACGCGTATTGATTTATGTGACTGTTTCTATGAACTAGTTGTTATTATTGACTTCACGTGGGATATCACAAGTGCCTATTATTTTATGATAGGAAGTCACAAGCAATATATGCTTGTGACTTCCTATCTCTTCTCTCTCTTTTATAAACAACCCACCAGAACATATTCCTTATACTTTTAGTTTACGAGAGCCAACGTGAAATGGAGCTAGCTCTGAGTTTAATTTTGGATGTATCATAGTAGCAGATGTCGCTCGTTGCGTCGCGTGAGGGAAGCGGAAATGTTTTGCAAAACATACTGCACCTACTAACGGTACTCGTTGGGCTGCCTGTTTCACTTTCCAGATAAAACTACATAATTATGAAATTTAAATGGCAAACCTGGCAAATGCATTACTGACATCACTGCAACATATGTATCAGTAATCTGATTCAAAGGATTTATCATAGGTTGGTATAATTTAAGGACTATACCACGTACTCTACTATTCTCCTGTTGTTGTTTCGTTTTTGAGATGAAACGGTTTTGAGATCTTTCCTCATGATCAACGACCGCGACCACGCTTGACGATCGAAATTACATGCTGTAGTCCTAATCGTAAAATCGAATTCAATATCTATTTACATATTATATATTATCGCTTTATCTCGAATTCGGGGAGCAACGTTCCATTTCGCCAAAATATTTTCAGAAGCCCAGACCAGACTTTCTATGTGTGTGCGAAATAATACCTGGCTATTGTGCATGCAATTTGAGTTTGCAACAAAACAGCTTTGAACATTTGCAAATGAACCAGGTTTAAAAAGTCGATACGTTCGCTTAGCCGGAAAGGACCGCACGTTGCGCCTGCTGTACAACCAAGTTCACAAGTCGGCGCAGATGGGTTATGCCATGTTTCATATTATGCATTTCCTAGTATAGAAGCCAGTTTTCTTATGTTTCTTTCAACGTCACAGAAGCTTTATTCATCCTTTTACGACACAGGTAAAAGGATGAATAAATCCTACTTAGTTGTCGACAGCAGTGTCAACAACAAAGTAAGATTTATTAATTCAAGGTATTCCAGTACTCTGAACATATTAACTCAATAAAAAATGTTCGAATAGCAATATCTAGCAGATTACGTATTTAAATACAAGTGAGTTGTGGGCTAAGAATCTACTATATCTATATGAAAATTCTCTCAAGTTCCCATTTGTATATTCTACAACAGCTTGCTATTTATTGCGTAGGCATGTACCACTATGGCTCTGTGGAACTCCCACGGCAGATAGTTTCATATAATATTCGCTAATTGGAAAGTCCGATTGAATTTTCCTTTTTCGCTTAAAATAATTTCTGCTCTCGCAAAATCGGAATATTTTTTGTTTCAGTTTCGTTATTTAAACTTGGCAGATGTTTCTTTTTATACTGTAGGATTTTTTAAATGTTTGAAATTTTTAGTAAACGGCTACACCATATATGGCAAAGAGTCCGGTTATTGTACAACCATGGAAAGCACAACCATGGAAAGCGCAGCCAGGAATGCACAGCCAGGAAAGCGCAGCCAGGAATTTGCGACCAAAATGATCGCAAATTCCTAGTTGCGCTTTCCCGGCACGTGCTGGGAATGTACAGCCATGGAATACACAACCCGGGATTTGTGACCATTGCTGTGATTGGTTGAAAGCCCATGCTTCGTTTAGATGCAACTACAGAGTATAAATCGTACTATCCTATTTCTATAGACGAGTACCACAGACTATAGATGAAATCATTAAATCCAGAAACACACTAGCCACAAGTGTTGATTTGATTTTAAATAAATAAATAATGCTGGACATTATTCACACATTTTTGATTCCTACTTTTCTGAGTGGTAATAAAAAAAAAAACCTAATAACCTAACTTATCCAAGACAGATTTGCCCAGGAAGGATTTTTCAAGCCAACATTAACTTATTGTTTATGTTAGCAACTCTTGATTGAACATATTAGAACTTGCTCAGTGCAAACGAGGCTCGTCCTCGTTATGCGACTACTTTGCATCGACCAATGAGAGCTCAACAACATGACGAACTCTCGACCAATGAGCGTCGAGAGTTATGACGTCATTTGCCTTCAAATTCCATGGTTGTGTTTTCCAGGGTTGTACATTCCCAACACGTGTCGGGAATGTCCAACCATGAAAAACACAACCAAGGAACGCACGACCTGGGAATTGGAAGCCATTTGGCAGCCTTTTCCATGGTTGTGTTTTCCCAGGGTGTGCATTATTTTGTACGGCCTGGAAAGGACAACCATGGAAAACACAACCTTGGAATTTGCGACCAAAATATACACCAATTCCATGGTTGTGTTTTCCATGGTTGTGTAATCACGGCTCCCTATGCCAAAAACCTTTTTTATTGTTTCCAATTGTTTTGTTTTTTAGAGTTACGTAGTCAACAAGGAGCCTTTATAGTTTCGCCATGTCTGTCCCTCCATTTGTCGTCTGTCTGTCCTGCTTAGCTCAGAAACGCTTAGTAATAATAATAATAAAATTTTATTGCAGATAATTCATCCATAGTTTTTGTTAGTATGTGGTACTTAAAACTAATGTTAGTGATACACATAAAATAGCAATTTCTAAAAATACCTACACTAGAAGTTTATTTGATGAGTATGTAGGTTCGTCCAACGGCACCTTGTTGGGCAATCCCACCTGATAACGTGTTCAGGATGCTGTTAGGGCTGCCATGTACTCGCTTGCGCAACGATGCACTTCGTTTGCGTATTATGGCATGACTCTTTCTTCCGCAAACATAACAGAGGCACTGCATAAACGAGGCAGTCCCATCAGCACCCTGAACGCGTTATTATACTGAACCCGTAAGGCATTATATGCTTTCTGCGTATAACTGGTCCAAAGGCTACAAGTGTAAAAGGACTGACAATATGGTCTAAACAGCGTTACCTTTACTTGCTTAGTACACATTGCAAACCTCCGGGCCAATGATAAAAAGTACTAGAAAGCTGTAATTTGGCATGGGTTTACATATTAATCACGCCGACACTAGCAGGCTTTACCAGTTAATGAGTAATAGTCGATCCGCTTATAAAATGTACTTGGAGAAGTATAAAAGAAAATTCGTACCAACACCATGAAAATTACTGAGTGAAAATTACTTAGACGAAATTGTTAGTTGTAAAACCAAAAAGCTGGCTTCTTCCGCGTAATGTCCGCATATTGTGACGGGACAGAAACGACACACACTTGGCCTGTTAAAAAATTAGATACTTATATGCAAGTCGCCATTAAATAATTGATAGTGTTGACTGGCCGCTCATTTCAGTTTACCGATCGTATATTTTTTCACTTTTGCTAAACTTGCTTTTCGTATAAACTTGCTTATTGCTTAACTTTTCGATAGTTTCGAGTTCGGATGAATCGCCGTTATTATGTCAAAAAAGAGGCATAAAAGTGGTTTTTCCGACGAACAAATTATGGCGTGCTATAAAAAAACTGGATAGTGCAGTCCACTCTTGCTTGATGTGCTCGTGACTTGGAATAATGTTTTGGTTTATAATATACGCAGCCACGATGACTTGAGTAATAAGCTCGATATGAAAGTACTAATATTCAGTGGGAGTAAAATCTGGTATCTTATCGTAAAGTTATATTCAGAAAGATAGGAAAATAAGTCATTAATCTTTTACCAAACATCTCGGGCCCATAATATTTTGGCAGACATATTAAAAGAGCATAACTATTTTATGACAAAACTCGGGTATGACAAAGAACTCCGCGTTATTCCTGTATCGATTCTCATCGACAATCCTGCCTTTTTCTCTTTATTAGATAGCCATGAAGGTCTATTTAAACCAGTTTCAAACTAACTATTGCTGCACACGAAGCATTCATTCGATAATACTGTGCATCTAGTACATACTAGATTTTACATTTGTTTGTTCGGTACAAAGAGCTTTCCTGCAAAATAAGTTAAAACTTGTGTTTACATAGAGTGGTTTAACGAAGGCGGATGAACTTACTATTATTGGTAAGTACATTGTTTCATTGTTGCAACTTCAGCTCGCGCGTTTCATGTTTCAGTAATATAACATTTTTCTATAGTCTTACAGTGTAAACCAACGCGCGCAGTAGGTAAGCGGCTTATTTACGTTGTGTTCGAGTAAAATTTGACTGGAATTCTTAATTCGACAATGTGACCGTCTTGGATCCGTCTTAATCAAGATTAAATTAATCGTCCAGTTATCGATGGATAACAAACGCCGGAAGCCGGCCACATTATTTTTTTTATATTCAATTTTTTTTTGACTACTGGTTTAGAAAAACGTTACAAAGGAGCTTTATTTTTTAAATTAATGGTTCTCAAGAAAAACTTTGTATCTACAAAATACAATGTACTTTTCCTAAAAGTCCATCAAAGTTTTTTTTATTTTTCATTTAAAACTCTTGACGACAAAATCTATATTTAAGGCATCAAATTTAAGGTTCTTAACCTATTAATTAAAAATGTTTGGTTTCTGTCTACTCTGAGTTTTTGCCCATACAAATTGCCCAATTTGCCCATCCTTCTTTAACTTTATATGATACTTTACAATATGGCGGCAACATTGCCTTCATATATATTTGTATGTTAACATACAAATAACGCGTACATGGTCATATTGTATTCGGGTCATTTTTCCGACCATAACGTACACGGGCCTTTCTGTAATTTGAGGTTTTTTCCCATTCGTTGTTATTGTTCTGTATAGTCGTATGTAGGTAGATATTCGATTTTTTTTGTTATGAATTCGATATTATGATGTCATGTGTAGTCTTGTTAGGCTCACTTTTTTCCTCACTCATTTTTACCAGCTGTTTAATCTTTCCGCTGCACCCTCTGAGGGTTGAATATTGGAAAATATTATCTATGTTCACAGCTGGACAGATCAAAAACGAACATACCCTCTCTTTAGTATTTCTAAGTATACGGTTTAGGTTGTGCGTTGATTATATCAGTCAGTCACGCAAAGATTTTATATATTTAGAATGTACAAGGCTTACGTATCACGCGATAATCATTTATACCTTAAGCCGGAAAGGGGAAAAAAGATTGACCACCGCAGCCAAGTAACCGGCCAACAGAATGACACCCAAAGCGGCATCATCTAGACTCGGGAACAGTTACTCTCAAAGTTGATAGGTACTAGAAAAAGGAACCTAAGTTCGATTCTTACCCGCACTTCAAAACCACTAGTAAGAGTATGCCGCGAGCGGTGTAACGCGCTGTTTTGTTATCGTCTTTAAGATCTATCACTAAGGCTGCAATACATGATAGAATAAATTATCTAAGTACAATATGATTGAGCTTTACTACGACATTCTACTATTTGCAGCTGCGGTAGGTCGCTCTACTGTGTCTTATATTTTATAACTAAAGAGTTATTCACATTTTTTTCACGCCACTGAGAAATGGAATATTATGGATTGTCGTTACAAGTTACCGTGTTTCGATAAGCTGTGACAGTCACCTCCCTATAATTTTGTGTAAACAGGCTCTCACCCTCGGGATCTTGAAGGCAAATTCGTGACATTGTAACACGGGTTGAATGCGAAAACAAGGCACGCCTGCTACATTGTTATCGCTCAAATTATCTCAATGCTCCGCTCCTTGTTGTAACATCCAAAGTTAACCTAGACATTTGTGTAAGATGTTCCAGTGATAACGGAATTGTGACTTTAACTATACCTCGTGTGTTCATAAGTTTTGAGACGAACTTATTTAATTAATTTAAAAAGAAAGTAATTCATGCAACCTTTTTTAAACTTTTAAAATTTTAAATTTCGAATGTTTTGAATCAGAAAAAATATACATTTGAATATTTGTTTCATTCTCCGTGAAAATGGCGCCAACAAAAGATTTTTGCGTGCGACTGTAATTTCACTGTTTCAAGCAGGAAAAAAACCAATGCAAGTTTTTAGTGAAATCCAAAGTTTGGGATGTAGTCGGAACTTTGTGTATTATACCATAAAGAGGTACAAGGAGACCGGCTCTTTAGAAGACCGTGGAAGATGTGGCCGCCCGCGGTCTGTAAGGACGCCCGCCAACATCAAAGTAATCAGAGAGCGAATTCGTCGCAACCCTTGCCGGACTCAAAAGAAATTAGCTCTGCAGACCAACATTTCGCGAATATCGGTGAACAGGATACTTAAATATGAGTCGAAGAAAAGTGCATTATTTAAACGAGCGTCTTCGTAAATTGCGACCGGAACGATGTCGGAACCTATTGAAGAGACACGATCCAAAAAATATCCTGTTTACCGATGAAAAGATCTTCACGGTGGAAGAAAAGTTTAACCGGCAGAACAATAAGGTTTACGCCAGAAGTTCAAAGGACGTCCAGCCATCTGTACGCAATGTCCAGCGCACTCATCATCCAGCAAGTGTGATGGTTTGGTGGGGTGTTTCCTACGAGGGGGTCACTTCGCTTCATTTTTGCCAGCAAGGCGTCAAGGTGAAGGCACAAAATTACCAAACCGACATATTGGAAGCGGTGGTTAAACCATTAAATGATACGCTATTCGCTGGAAAATACTGGGTTTTCCAACAGGACTCTGCTCCCTCCCATAAAGCTAAGACTACCCAACGTTGGCTGGAGGCCAATTTGCCAGGCTTCATTCGGAGCGAAGATTGGCCCTCGTCAAGCCCTGACTTGAATCCTTTGGATTATTCTTTATGGACGGAATTTGAGCTGAGGGCATGCAGAAAGATTCTCTCAAGCGAGCCCTTATTAAAGAATCGAAACGGATTCCCATTGAAAAGATTCGTGCCGCCATAGATGAATGGCGCACGCGTTTGAAGGCCTGCATTGAATGCAAAGGGGACCATTTTGAATGATTTATTTTTAAATACAGATCTAGATGTCAGTAGTTTTAATTTTAATATCCAATAAATGAATACTCAACTTAGCTCCAAAAATATTTTAGTTTTACTGTGTCTCAAGACTTATGAACACACGAGGTATACCTATTCAATTCTTTTAGTGGCTGAGTTATACTGCCTGTGAAGCTAAGAATAGAATGGCGAAAAGCTATATTATTATCATTTCATATCAACGCACGCTGCGTATGAAAATATGTATCGCCGTATTCTTTTTCCGCTGTAGTGTCCTATGCAATAAGACATTTCCAACATATGACTTCACCGCCCAGAGTGCTACAATTGCTGTTCGGCATTGAATATGAATTTCACCGAAATTGCTTTTCAAAATTTCATGGTTTTTTTTTCTTGCCGGGCGTTTTGCAATCCTTAATTATATTCTACTGAACATGTAGAGATGTTTCATGTGTATCCTGGCTCCAGCATCGATATTGTCATAAATATCAGATTAGTCATCGGAAATTCACCGCCTCTTAAACAAATCGTTAAAGATTAAATACATGGCACAGGGTCAAATAAGGCTTTGCAATGATTGCGTTAGTGCGGTGTCTTCAAGACTAGAAATACATCAAACCAAATAAGTTAGTATAAGACACCCACATTTGCAAGTAAGATGCTTCACGATTTCATAGCATTTTTGTTTCTCACATTTCCAGTAAGCCGTATAAGACAAATAGCCTCGCGTGCCGCTATCGTCTCTGTCCATCTTAACAAGTATGCAAGTCTCTACTATTAATGACTTCACGCATTTAGCAAAATCCAAGGTTAATACGTACAACCCATCATCGTATCATGGGATATACAACAACATAGGCTCTGATATAACTGAAAGTTGTATTATTTTGTTTCATACACTTGGTTTACTGTGAAATTGTAGTCGACAATCATTTTTTTTAGCTTTTCCGGACATCCATTTTAATAGGTGTCCGGTAGGGGTATTATTTGCTTCGAAGGGCACGTTCAGAAGTCAGTCCCGGCTGTAACAGTATCTCGATAATGGACTTTTGGGCGGCCTATGAACTCTGTCTCCAGAGTTGGCTTATACGAACTTACTACAACATTGCGTTTTGTGATGTTTAATTTGGTAAAGGGCTTGCTGATGCTTTGTTTGATCTTCAGCTTACCCACAAACAGTTTCGCACGTTCAATCACTAAACAAAGATAATCAATGATTAAAGTGTGTTTTAACCCTTGCCCTTCCAACTATAGAGGTACATCGATGAACTAACCAAAACAACGGTTAAATTATTAAACAAATATATTTAAACAATTATAGTAATTGTTGAGCAACCACCTGCCGTTTATGGCTATTAATAACTCTCAAGAAACGTAGTCTAGCGCAATAGTGCCGGATCACTGACATAAAATCTGTTGTCCGATAGTTATGGGTTCCAATTCTCAGGCATCGATAGCATCATATTGATAGTGATACAGCGAGCATCATAAATCCGAAACGTTATTAGGGTCGAGTAAGTTTTGAGGATTCCTTTCATGCGTGCAGAGACGCAGATTACTCAACAGCTATACGTGTAGGGCTGAAAGCCGAGGACCCTTCCTAACTCATTTGTCGCAGGTGATATAACACGCCGCGCCGGATTCTGTTTCAGGTGGGGAAATATACGAAATATTGTGACGTATCTACTTATTTATTTACTCAGAAAGGATGTTATTATCTTTGGGGTTTCGTTAACGTGCAAAACGGGAAGAAAACTTTTCTGTTTTGTTTAGTACACACTGCCCAATTATGCTGCTACAAGTAGGTGAAAATGTAAAGTTACGGTTACGTACACAAATATCAACGGTTCTGTGATCAGTGGTGTACGATTCAAAATTTTCAAAGACAAAGGTTTTTGGTATATAGTGAAAATACCCAGTTATTTCCTAAGGGCAAACCAATATTCTGCTTTAATGATGTTTTTTTTAATCGACTTATCGTTTCAAACATACCTACAAACATTACTAAACATGGTTTAAATCAAGTTTAAGCAAAAACTCGGGTTTAGACTCTGGTTTTAGAAAATTTATATTACGAAACGAGGTTTAAGCCAAAAACTCCGGTCTATCTGTGGTTTATAATTAAACCAGGCAGCCCCCTAGTTTATCTCTGGTTTAAGCTCAATCTGTCATCTTTTTACAGAATTGAATGTAATTGCTTGTTGTAGAATAGAGGTTATGTTTGTGCACTTTCGATTATTCGTACTTATCTGATTTTATTTTGTGATTCCCAAACAACTAAGCTTGAAAATGGACTTGAATTTGATTAACAATACCTATGGATTTTGATTGTTGCGATTTGAAGGACATACTGACGCCTTGTCGCTTACGTTTCGTTTCAAGTAAATAAACGTAATCTGTAACTTCTCAGTAAAAATATATTTTATTTTATTTTCAGAGAATGTTTCTGTTTATTTTAATCATAAGCTGACTGGTTTTAGAAACAAATAATAATCATACGTTTTATTAACTGGTAACTACATATATTTAAAGTCGTGTAGAAATTAATAAAGCAAATAATTTTATTCAAGATTCTTGAAGGAATGGAACGTTATCGATGTTTGTGGCATGCAAAGTCCAAGATCATTGGCTGTTGTCAGCGAATGATTGGATGATACACGTAGACCCGAGTTCTAGTTGGGTTTAGTTAGACCTCGGAAAAATCTGCTTTTGTAATAAAGTCGATTCTAAACCAAAGGTCTATATTTAGACCTGGACTTAGTAGTCCTGGCTTAAACTCGAGTTTAGGCTACGTTTCGTAATGAGACCGTTGAAGTTTAAACTTTTACACTTTTGTGTGCACTCAATCTAAGATAACTTGATAAGGAGGAGCGAGGTACCCTAACACAGGTGTGGCACACTTATTAACACACATTTATTACTGTATTGATTGAGTAAAAGGAATAAACATTTGTATTCGTATTCAATTTGTCGCATTTTATCGTCATTCATCCACAGCATGACTTTACCCACTGCTGGGTACCTATAGGCCTTCCTGCCATTCACCATGATCCTGCGCTAATATTACACATCTACTGCGATGTATATCTGTTCCATGAAATGGCCACTACCACTTTCTGTCAAACATCAATGAAACGAGTCCCGTTCTTCGATTATGCTCGTTCTTGTGGTCTTTATGTTTTCAATCAGCACAGTAGAAACGTGCTAAATCACTAGCAATGCAATACATGACCGGGACCGGCGAAACGGCCGGGGCGGTCTCGGAAGTGTCAAGGCGCGGGGAGTCAGGCGCTAGGGGGGTGGTTACGTAACGTCTGCCGCAAGTCCGCAACCGCCCGGCTCCTGCCTTAGCAAGAACGAAAGCTTATAGCGGCGCGGCGCTCAGATAGATACGACTTTACAGACTTTTGATCCACAGGCCTGCATGAAATCAGAGAAGCATAGGGCTTTATGCTATCTTGCCAAAAGCATAAAAAATTATAGGCAAATGACACTTTTTACCCGTTATGTCTCTGGGTCAGCAACTCTGGGTTAGCAACAATACAAATTACATCGGCTAGCAATCTGCCATATGAAATGCTAACTATTATGCAAAACATGGACTAAAGCCAAATTTAATGTTTACACTTGCCTCTGACTACCCCTTACTCGATATCCTCACGGATCTGCGTACTGAGTATGGGTCACCGGATGACCATGCTGGGGCCAGCTTCTTACGAAACATACATGTGGCACCGCGTTCGGCCAAATGACAACTGAATAGGAAACTCGTATTTTCTGTCGCTCGTGGACACACAGAAGTAGTAGACAGAGTTCCCTGTCTAAACGATGTTTGCTGATGAACGTTGACTGGCTCGCGATTACTAATCTACCTGAAAACGACTACGAGTTTACTCAGTCTTTATTTTATGGAACTTTAATACCGTCTCTAGCTCACCTCTACGAGAGAAAATTTTGCTCTTCCTAGCAATGTCAATGCACGTTGTACGCGGTGACGCCTATTGTCGACGCTCACACGCCTGCTTGCATTTCAGCTCAGCATTTTTATTGGACTCCGTGCATCACTCCAACACAGTTTATATTACGCTGGCATGAGCTTGAGGAACAATGCGAAGCGATGCCTCGCATTATGCATTACGTGTTTGAGCGCAGCACAATCCATTAGCAATGAATAGTTGTAACATCGACCGAGCTTATGAACTATACATTTAAAAGCTTCACTCTCTACGTGCGTGGCGACCTCGAAATAATGTTTCATTGAAAGAATTGTGTTTGAATTTCATTTTATTATTATTCAATTTAAGAGCTTAGCTCTAGTCGGTGCAATGATGCATTTTCCCCATATTTCTCTTTCCAATGCGTTCTATTTTATTTCTTCATACGACATGACAGCGAATTTCTCTTTTATTTGGCTCATGTAGTTTATTCTTGGTTTTCCCCTGCCTCGCATTCCTCCCACCTTTCTTTCTATGATGTTCTTTAAGAAGCTATCATGTCGTATAAGATGTCCAGACATTTTCTCCCTACTGTTTTGAATGGTCTTCACCAAAACAGTTCTGATTTGAATTTCATAAACTTAACAGAAATAACGTGCCCTGCATTAAAACAGACCAACTTTCGTGGACAATGTTTCTAATATTCCAAGTCGTACAATGCGGTTACTTAAGTCGTATACCGCGGCTGTAGAGACTAATCCTTGCGAAATGGGGTTTAGTTTGGGGGTCGTAAATAAGCCGCCGACGACGTCAGCATTACGACAACCCCTCGTCATGCTTTACGATTGCCCTGTAAACTAGAGTTCTACGTGTAAACGACGCGATTGATTGCAGAATTTTGTTATATATACACTCGCGAGCTTTAAACTGGAATCGCTTCATCGCGAGTTGATTAAACAAATTTTTACAATTTCTGTCTAATGAACTAGGGATTGTGGTGTGTCATTTGAAAGCTATTTTATTTAGCTATCAAACTCTTTTGATATTATAACCTATAAGTATTCACCTTGTGTCATGGAACGTAAAAAGAAGAAAACATATTTTTTTCAAACAAAACACCTTTTGTTTGGAAGTCCTGAAATCCCATAAAAGGTGGCCGTTTATGAAAATTGGTCATCAGTCCAATGTTTTACTTTACTGGGAACAGTTGAACTTAAGAAAAATGGAAACCACAGCCACAGAAGCCGCTCTAATCGTCAGCCTAATTAAGCAAGGGTTGTCTCAGCGTAGTATCGCTCGACAGCTTCACCTAAGCCAGTCCTGTGTCTCCAAGGTGTACAAGAGATTCAGGGAGACCAGGATCTGGACTACGGCGATGCACTACGTCAAGAGATGATCGATTTATTGTCACCACTTCTCTCCGAAATCGACACCTGACCGGCGTAGACGTCCAGTAGCAGCTCAGAGAAGTTCTAGGGAGGGCTGTGAGCGAGTGGACAGTCAGACGAAGACGCAAAGAAGCGAACTTGACGCCAAAAAGGCCAGCCACGGGACCCAAATTGTCTCCAGCCCACCGACAAGCCCGGCTTTAGTTTGCCCGCGATCACTTAGATTGGGATATGGATCAATGGAGTCGAGTCCTGTTCTCGGACGAAACCAGAATGTGCCTACATGGTAGCGACCGTCGACGTAGAGTCTATAGGAGACCGGGAGAGCGATTCGCACAATGCTGTTTTGCGGTAACACAAAATATTGAGGGGGTTTAACATAAACATTGTAAATAAAAATTTAATTTTTCATATTACTGCCTATTCATTTAGACGTCCACAACTTCGACCTATTGCAATAATTCCCTAAATTTAGGTAGAAAATTTTATTAATTTTATTTTTTCACTTGAAAGCTAATGTCACGTGTAAAATGCAGCCTCTCAAAACCTCTCATTTTTTACCCGCGGCGAAAGGAGCTCGTATAAACGATTTCCGTAGGAGGTTTGTTTGTTTGTCTGTCTGTTACTATTTATCTCTGAAACGGCTTACCATTAAATTCGGGTTTTTCAAAAAAGAAGACTTCAAGTATGATTCTTAGATTTATGACCATAAAACATTATGGGGTGCTGCAATAGACTATGCGCTGGATGTTTTCATTTTTTTTTCATATCGTTATAAACGACCGATTCAGTTCGTATGGATCATCAGACATCATATAACATCAGTGACTTGTGGCGATAGAACCTATCTAGGAATCATTCTTGAAGACATAAAAAAACATTGCATAAAACCGCGTATCAATCCAGTAAGATAAATGGTAACAGACAAAGAAATAAACAACATCTTATGCCAAACGCATCCTACTAATATTATAAACGCGAAAGTTTGTGAGGATGGATGTCTGTTCCTCTTTCACGCAAAAACTACTGAACGATATATTACTTAACAGTAATTTAGCTTATACATCAGAATAACACATAGGCTACTTTTTATCCGGGTACTACGTGGGCGAAGCCGTGGGCAGAAGCCTAGTATTATTATACGAGCTCCTGTCGCGGGTAAAAACAATTCGAAGCTCATTCGTCTATTATTGAAAATACACCCTCGGATAATTTGTTCCTTAACAAAACAAAACCAGTTATTATGTACTCAGCGCTCGTGAATTAACGGAATCGATATTAAAAAGTTTTGGATTCAAATCAATTATTCCATCATCAGCCAGGTGTAAGAAATAGATTTAGAATGAATTAATAGGCTGGTATTTATTCGTTCTCTTAAAATGTAAAATACGATCAGAATTATATAAAGCGGAGTCTCCCATTGTTCTTGAAGAGTGAGGAAGAAAGACGATGAAACTGTGTTTCTTTTCTAGTTTCGTGTACATAATTGCTCCCATGAATTTCCGCACCCGCCTTCTTAGAAAAAAGGCTTTCCGACCTTCTCAGCCGCTGTTTATTTCTCGTTCTGGATCGTAACTTAAAAACGAAAATTATGGATCGCCGACCCTGAGAGGGTTGCGTTAAGAGTTCAATAAATTTTCTTTTAGTATAACCCAGCTCAACCAATAAACTTACAAAATTGATCATCGATTTTACTTTTCAGGTTCATGCCACGCACTGTTTTAATTTACTTGAGCAATTAATTGAGCACCTCTAAAAAATCTAAATAACGAAATTCTTCTTAGATTAACCTTCTTTTGGATTGAAATACTTACTGAATGTATCGTCACCTATGATTAAACTTATCTTAACTTTTGAAAGCATTTTCAGCTCGCTGAATCGTACGCGCGCGAATTCTCTTCAGCACAAACTATGTCACCTAGTTTGAAAACAGTAAAAAAAACAGCGTGGTTTTATAAATATATTTTTTCCCACATCCAGTAGGTATGTAAGCTTTTAGTCAAATCAGCTAGCTACTAGTTTCGACTTTTAGCCTCTAGGTGGTTTGCCTTGATAGACGCCTCCCTTGAGGCGATAAATTTATCAGCTTTTCACTCGCATGGAACAACCACTTAGTATACAACACCCAGCTATTTTACACCTGGAAAATCGAGATAAAACTTGTTCAACCTTAATTAACTTTTCATCCTGACCGGTGAAACGGTTGGCCGGTGGCCTTGTTTACTGAAAATAAATCTTTAATTTACATAAACTCATTATGGCCTTTTTGGTTCAATTATAACCTTTCAGGAACGTAGCCCGAATTCTAATTTGAAATACCTTTTCTTTTTTAAAGTCTGTTTACAAATAAAAGAAATACAAGAATTCAACCTTTCGTCTGCTTAATTCCAGTTCGATATAACAATGTTAACAGCAAATACCTTAAGAAACGCTGACATGTCATTATGCGACCGAGGGTTCTCGAACGGATCTCACTCAAAGCTTTGAGATACACCTATTTTTAAATTTTTAATAGCGCGTCGTCGTGCCATCACTGATATCAAGAGGCTGCAAATAGGGCGGGTCAAAAAGTTGTAAGTGGTGAAAAGATATCCGGATGGATGGCTCGCAGGTCTCCGGTACGCTTCCCCAACTCAGTAATTATGTGCTGGGATTTAGTGATAGAAGCCAGCTTGATTTGTCCCAGATATCAGTAATCCGTAACGACTACACCAGACTACATTTACTATTGACCATTGTTTTATCTTGTTTCTTTGTTTCAATGATCATTACGCTCGAAGATAACGGCCCTGTCGATCTTCAGATCCGTTCAGCCTAGCTGTGAATCAACAAAAATATTTTGGTAATGTTGTAGAGTTGTTTTTCTCTTCTCTTTATATCAAATTCACTTCTTGATAAAAACATGCCTAATTTCAGAGTTATTTGTGTCGTCATTACAATGAAAACGTTGAAAAGCAATATTTATTAAGTGGAAGGTCGTATTGTGTTGTGGCAGGCGGTTCCGCTTTTCCGTGCGATGCCTGCCGTTAAATTACGTCATCTTCATTGTCTGTGACTTGGTTTTGCCTAATTTAAGTATGATTTCTAATCTAATTTCAGTTAGATTTCATTTTGTTGTTTTGCATACGCAATGCTCGCTCAGTCACTTGCTTTCTATATTGAATATATTTTCAGTCTTATGACGGGGAAAAGTTCCTCTGATATTCGGATACGAAAAAACCCTAGCGAACCGAAAGCGGCATCAGTCAATTCCGTGGGCTAACTGAACTGAATTTAGAATTCTCCCTGCTTAGATCTATTCGGGGGTTACGCTTATGTCTCCCTAGAGCGAGAGGAGAATGGATTTGCGCAAAGGTGAAGGACGACACAAACATTGTGCGCTGTTTAAGTGTCAATAAACCGTATGTATTAGATTTAATTATCCTGTGACAGTATATGCGAGTGATGCCTGAAATAAACCAGTCTATACTAACTCGCATGTATTAATCAAAGTCTATGCACGAATTATACTATATAATCCCTATTAGTCCCAATTTTATCCTCACGCTGTGGAATTAGGCGGGTCAATCAGACCCACAGGCGTATGTACTTATTGTTCAGAAATCGCCGCGTCTCTCATTCGATTTAATTGAAACACTCGTAACGAGCTTAACTGATGTACCCGGATTTTGTTACCCGCCCCGGATGCCCTCGTGCCTGGTGGCTTTAATTAAACCCCGACAAATTATAAACGAACAGACAATTAACTCTTTAAACTTTAATATTTTATCAATGTTGTCGAGGGAGGCTATCTGTGGAAAAGCGGAACTGCTCTTGAAAGTTTGCTTCGTTTATCGATTGGGACAGAGAAACATACGCTATGCGAAAAACATTCAAAGTTCTTGATGTATCGCATACTGTCGCAGATGCAACTTCTGCAAAACTACCTATTTGCTTTGATAAAATGTCAAAATTGGACAATTGGAAATTTGCCTCTGTAGCTAGATTTTTTTTCTTAGTGAGATTTTTCGTTATGTATCCCAAAAACCCCTAAAAATAAAACCACATAAAATACGTTGCTTGTATATAAAATAGTGATAAAGATAATACGCTCAGACAAATCAGATACTACCAGAGCTTGTTTGAAATGTCTGTGTTGAACTAAGCATCTGAGTAATTGTAACCTTCCGACATTGACAAACATCTACCCCATCAGAAGATTGTTCGATAGGCTCGATAAGTTAGGAGCCTGAAAACTAGCTGGTAACATAAAAGTCGACACGAAAACCTGAACACCGCTTTCGTCAGACGAACTTAGGAAGCCAATACCACTGACGTTATCAGATCTGGTTCGATTGAAATACGTGACGTGACTTCCAATTTGCTGCCTCCACTCCACGGTATCAAATAGTTTCCATGTGCGGGCTTGATTAACTACCGGGCTATTGCTGTGTACGTTTGATTTATGGAATTCGGTTCGTGCCCTCGTTTGAATTTTGCCGTTGACCAGCCCAAATTCTGACAAATACAGAAACTATAAAAATATATGTTTATTCATGTTAAAACAAATTATTTTGTCAAACAACAGAGACGTAATAAATCTGCAGGTACTCTTAATTCTCAAATAATTGCTACAGTCATCAACCGATTAGTGTTTGACTCAAACAGATGAATATCCGTAAGTTCAAATAACCATCGTACGCTGTTGCTCGTGATTCTCGCTCACTCCATCTCTCCACATCTCATATTGTGTACTTTTGTTTTACTGTGCCTATTGCATTAGCAGAGATAAACCTGTCGCACAGAATTAGAGCCCCAGCGAGGTGACTTATGGTAATCCGGTGAGCCCTTTATCTGTGTTGGGGTGGTGGCCTTGACCAAGGTCGTGTGATATCTGCATGCCTGGATTTAAGAGATCTGTCTACAGGAATGAGTTGGTAGGCTTCGGTATAACTTGATTCCCTACGAAAATTAAAAGGAAAACCAGTAAGATTCTACAAAAAAAACCCTATTTTCGTAACATTTTAATTAAATTTAAATATTCCGCTAAGCGCGCGCAAAAAAACACTAATTTATGCAAAAGCGTATTGAGATAACGAACACAATTATTTACAGAGAGCCCACTTTGGTCGTCGGAAGAATCGTAAAACAATCAGTTGTTTCATTCGACGCGATTAGGTTAAATCAGTATGATTTGATGATCGGAGGGCGTTGTAAACTAATAACGAATATTATGCACTTACGAGCTAGAAGACCGTTGTGGTAGGCCGAATTTTTTTTTATCACTTCGTTGGCGTAATAAAATAATATTAAACAACCAACACGATAGTATGATTAAAGAAGGCTACATAGCATATTGTTTAACGAACAGAAGTTTCAATACTGACTTGGTATCCTAAAATAATATCGCAAAGTACCTACTGGTTATAAAATTAGCGCGTTTCACGGTTCCCAGTAACTTAAGTTATTTTTGAAACTATTAAAATGATTTTATTCCAAAAACTATCGTGAACTTGACTATTCATATTGTAAAAACGGGAATTTTTACGTACTACACTATCGGTGAAAGTCGCGACCACTCACCCTGATGAAGACTCTCGGAATGAGTCGAAACTTAGTCGGTGCCTTCACCGATAGTGCAGTCCGTGAAAATTCCCGTTTTTACAATATGAATATTAAAATGATAAATAAATAATGCTGGACATTCTCATACAGCATCACCTAGCACCAAAGAAGCTGAGCTTGTGTTATGGGAACTACATGACTGATATACTACTTATGTAATTTTTTTTGTAAATACATACATAGAAAACACCCAAACCCGAGACAGATTGTGCAAACTTTTATTTCGCGGCGGGAACTGAACCCGCAACCTTTTATGTCTCAGGCGGGCCGTCGCCACCGATATCGTAAACTTTCTTAAAAGTCCAGAATTTCATGGTTATTTTAAGTAATGTTGTAACTCTGAATCAGTTTCCGCCTTTGATTGATGATGAATGACTAAGCAAACTGATCGTCAATTACTAATAACTACGACCGCACGCCGCGCACTAACACGTAATTATATCGGATTTGCGGTGCTCTGATCCAATGGGCATACCATATTAGCAATACCTGACACGGTGCTTCCGCTAAACTGCGAAAACTCCGCATAATTGGGTAAGCTAATGGAAGCTATTGTTACAACTCCCCTACAAATCATCCTCGGGGGCCCTTGTCATGGTGACCTAAATAAACCCTAATGCATTAGACCGAGCAGGCTCGAGGAGCATGCGATAGGGAATAAATTACAAAATTGACTTGAGAGTTTGTGATAAAGCGTTGCATGTATTGGACATAATTTGATAACACTTAATCCTGTTATTGTTAGTAAATAAATGTTATGAATCATGACCGAATCGGAAATGTTGTCTTCAGCAAAACAGCTGTTCTTAGTCAGATAAAATAACACGCATAATATGAAATTAAACATAATGTACTTTGTAATAACTACTAGCATGAAGTTGCAGTTTATCAGAGCTGCCTTCTGATGTGTTCCGCAAAATATTACATGACCCGCTTCAAATAACAAATTAAAAAGAGTCACTCAGAGCTGGCAACGCATCAGCAATGAATCAAGTGATGCAAATGTCAATATAAAAAAAACATAGGCGACTTTAACCGCTTTCCATCAGGTATACAGCCCGTATGCCTGGTTGTCTTATCATAACGAAAAAAGCTCTCCGGTGGAAGACTGGCATGCAGCGCTTCAGCACAGCAATGCCTCGGGCCTTAAGGAGTGGTGGGGAACTCAGATCAGATAGCCTCTTTACACAGATTACATAATAGTAACTACGCAAATCCATTGCACGAACCAAGAGAACGGCGAAACATTGTTATAATTCTTCCTTTAACGTTATTATTTTGATAGTCCTAAAAAACGTACTGTAGGACCTGCCTTTATGCCGGCCGCTTGTTCGAATAAATTGAATAATAGCTAGCTTGCCTCAACTTACTGAATTCTATGTTGCTTTACGTGCGCCGGCCGATGTTGGGGTTGCTCTCGCTCTTGTGGAACTTCTTTTTCTGGCGAGCACTCATTACCGATCCATTTTGTTATAACAGCGTTTCAAAACATTGTTGATATCGTTATTTCAATGTGTTTTGTCACGCCAGCTTATCTGATAAATATGTTATGTGCATGATAAGATGATGAGAGGTTGTCACTGGCTGATTAATGTTTTTCTTTTTGCAGGCGCAAAGCGACGATGACGACGTCGGACCCGATGACGTCAACGTCGCCGTCGAAGGAGGATTCATGGACGAGTTCTTCAGTGAGGTAAGGAAAAATACTATAATCAAAAAAAAATACTGGAACCTACATGATAAACAACCTCACATCTATACCTACTCCGATCCGTTATACCCATAATTAAATATAGATGAATTTGGTGCAGATCTTTATCAAAACACCCATACTGCCTGCTTACCTTTAGTCCCTTATACTGTAGGTAGGTATGCAAATTGGTATCCATCCGGGATGCAAGATTCCGGACGTAAGTAAGGAACGTAATTGAAAACCCGTCCTACCTCCGGAAACCCTGCCCTGGGAAGTCAATTACTAAACCAAGTTTATTTAATTTCCAAGCACCATGAATATAATACAAGACAAGAATATTCTTAGCTTCACCTGAGTGCTTTACTTGAGAAGTTTTCCTAGAAACTTAATAAAATGTTGAGTTTCCTAATGAACTATGCGTCACTTGTGACGTCAACATGGCGTACGTAATTAAATCTTCACAGACTGAAATATTTATTCGCTTAATGTTGTTTTCTCAGGAAAGCTTGGATTAGCTTAGATAAGCTTAGAAAAAACTTTCAGGTTCCACGAACCTCACTCAACATACAGACAGCTTGATTCAACATGGTTAGCCAAGATTCCTTTAATTCCGAACGAAACTGGACATCCATAGAAGCTTTTGAGATCAACTCGAACGAAGTTGCAAATATCGTCGGATAGTGTGTATTGCGCTGGGATGGCGGAAATCCGAACCGGTAGGCTCGATACGATGCTTGCAACGTGGAATCTGGTTCTTATTCCCATCTAGGTAGTACATACGAATAAAAGCTAAAACGTTTAGTATTATTTCAGGATCGCAACTTCAAATAGTTTTTTTATTTTAATAATGCTGGCAATTTTCACATAGCTAGATAAATAAAATAAATAAATAATGCTGGACAATCCACACAGCGTCATCTAGCCCCAAGCTAAGCAGAGCTTGTGTTATGGGTACTAGATGACTGATATACTTAATACAATACATTACATAGATAGATATTTTTTTATTAGATATAAAAAAATACCCAGAAAATACCCAGAACACCCGGAACAAATATTTGCAGATCGTACAAACATTTGTCCCAGGGCGGGAATCGAACCCGCAACCTCCTGTGTCGCAGGCGGACCTTCGCCCACCGCGCCACATCGGTCGTCAAAAGATGGGAACTACATGACTGATATATTACTTTTTTTTTGTGTAAATACATACATATTATACATAGAAACACCTAATACTTACTTTATTAATATACAGTACTTTTTACAATTGTCTTAAAAAGTTATGTGCATTGCTCTATCACGTTAAGCGCTGAAGTTTTACACAAACCGGTCACAGTTTGAGGTCCTGATTCTTTGCAATAAGCTAAAAGTAACGCTTCTGAAAAGGTGCTCTATATAAATAGCCCTCATTACTTTTTGTGTTCCACAAGCCAGAACTCCACTCTACCGGGCGCTTTCAACATTAGTCTCAATAGCAGCCATGAAATTAGAGAAACCACACTCGAGGGTCATTGTACATTTAGAGGGTACCTAACCAACTACAATCAATGCCCTTTGAGCGCCCACTGGAGACTAAATGCAATTTGTCTCGGACGTTCATGGTGCTCATGGTCTGCTTATGATCTGTGATAAGATAGAAAATACGGTTGAAATGTTCGGTTGATTAAACACAATCAATGGCCATGTCTGAAAGAAAAGAAAATTATCGATAACACCAAACAGCAACAGCCGAACATTTTAATTTATCTCCTATTCTCCTCTATAGTATGAGATCAGAATAAAAGGGCTGGCTGCCTTCAATTTAACTCAATCACTATTCATAAATCTTCTCTCCTAATAGTCCTTTCTGGAAATTGACTGCCTCGATCGTTTCAAAGCTATAACCAATTTGGATCCAATTAGTAAAGGTAAATTGTGTCACACAATACTGAGGAAAAAAAGAATTCTGTCCTTGAACCCTACATTTCTGCTGATAATATTTTAGGATATTTCTGTAACAGACTCCTGGTTAAACAGAGCCGATGACACACCCGGGCAGCATGATTGCATTGCCTCGCCGGTTCTGGGCTTGAAAGCCAATCGTAAACTAATTCCATACCCAATACAGATTCAATTTGTGCACAAGTACCTAAGTACGTATTTGCATGTGCAAAAAAGCCTTAAACCGTAAGTCCTGAAATATTGAGGGTATTTTGCTTTTGATATGTAATAAAGCGATTTCCAAGAATCAACCACAAATTTTGCAACGGAAAGAATTGTTACAAAATAAAGTGCAACTTTTTCTCTGCTATAATAAGCCTCGATAAAGTTTTATGAAGATGGCAACGTCAAACGACTTTAAGTTTTCTCCATGAAGGAATCTGTAACTGCGGAAACTTTGACGTAAATCCCGTTTATTTGTATCTCGGTTGGTGTAAAACTTTTTCGCAACAACTGCTTATTGTGTTGGTAATCTATTTAAGCGCAAAAGTCTGTTTGAATTATCTTCTTAATCTACTACTGTGAATAAAGGTCACTTAACACATTTTCATCAGAGCTAGTTTTTAATTATACATTTAAAGTGTCTACTTTAAAGTCATACATGCAGTGGTCTGCAGCTTAAGTAGGTCAGCAAACAGCTAATTACCAGCCACACATAGATAATACGCCACTAACACACGTTATGCAGTTGCATCGATTTTTAATGGGAACTATGACTGAAGTTACGTTGCCTCCACAATCAAGTTATTTTACAACAATACATGTTACAGATAGCGTGTAATATTTGACATGCATTGTAAACTCTGCGCTGTTGTTCTGAATAAATTGTTAGGTAAGGTTAGTTAATAGTGGCGCTGATTCTCTTGTACTAAACTTAATTTAAACTATCGCTCTCTTATACTGTTAGTGCACGCAAGAAACAGATTGCAAGAATTTTACGCCTGTCAAATTAGTTCAGCTAGTTTTTAAATCTTTGAATTTGAGAAAATTAGTGCTGTCTCTTTTGTTTCTGTTAGTATTAAATTTTATTGTGTATGTCATTATTTAGCTTTGTCTGTGATTGATTAGTAAGTTACAATAAGATTTTAAATGTTTACGTCATGCATGTCAGTCTGTCGGTTTACACATCGAAATCGGTAAAGCATGTTGTGTCAAACTCACTGTTCATGTTGTGTAAATAAATTATCTTTATCTGTAAAAGAGGGCGCTAGATACAATTTAGTTTAGTTGGTGTTCAAGAGAATCGAGTCCCCCTTGATGTTCCCTTAATCGTATGCAAAGCTTGATTCAAAACACCTTGATGCATATACCAGTAAAGTACAAGCCTATACAACTCAAAAACATACTCCATGAATCATACCTTATATAACAACAAAAAATATGGGCCTTTCTCCAGTTTTCATCCGTGACGTGAATCCCACATGAGTTTTCATTAAATCCGGAGTACATCTCACGTCTGTCATAAATATTCAGGCTGTGCTCTATATTCATCATAATCGTGCATTTCATTTACATGTTATTGTGTGTGAGTATGCGATATGGTAACGCTCGTTACTTGCGCACATGACCTACCATTATTATCTATTCAACTCATGCTGGTCAAATAAAAATAGCTACAGGGATAACCTAAGTTAAAAACAATGCACTTATCACAGCTTAGTTTGAATATTGTTTTTTTTTATCCGTGATGCAAAGAGACGGAATATTGGTTTGGGGTAACAGGTTAGATAAACTTTTTATTATGCATAACACCAATTTACAATATAAACACAGAAACATAATAAAAGAACAACAAAAAAAGAAATGCACAATGGGCGGCCTCATCGCTGAAAACGATTTCTTCCAGACAACCTTTGAATGGAGAGAACTATTTAAAAGAATAACGGTGTTAATAAACATAAAAATACAAATTAAACATTATTCTTATATAATTCCTAATGCCTATACCTAAATATATATTAACACCTACGTCATTATACATATTACATACACAAACCCACATATTTGAACCTATATATCAGATCAAATTAAATACAGTAATGAAAAATAAAAAAAAATAAAAACCCTAAAAAAACATACCACACAAAAACTCAAGAACATGACGAAGACTGCTGTAAGTGAAATAGTTTGACACGATCTTTAAATGAATGCAGTGACGGAGCATGCCTGATCGATACCGGCATAGAGTTCCACAGCCGTACAGCTTGCACGGTGAAAGAGTCAGTGTAGAAAGAACTACTGTGCACAGGAGTCTTTAGAGAAAGAGTTTCTGATGACAGAAGTAAACGAGAATTAAAGAAATGAAGAAACTCAAACCGTTCCTTGAGATAAGGAGGAGCGGAAGGATTAAACAATACATTATAGAGCAATGAGAGAATATGAGTATTCCGGCGAAGGCGAATGGGAAGCCACTTGAGCTTAGCACGGAATTGGGAAACGTGGTCATATTTGCGAAGAGCAAAAATGTATCTGATTGAAAATTTTTGAAGGCGCTCCATTTTATAAAGCTGTTCCTCAGTTAGATCCAAGTAACAGATGTCGGCGTAGTCGAGAATCGGAAGTAAGAGAGACTGTGCAAGCGCAACTTTTGTGGCAGTCGGTAGAAAATTACGGAGCCTCTTTAAAGACGCCGCAGATGCAAACGTCTTGCGACTTACAGATTGAAGTTGAGAACCCCAAGTAAAGTTTTGGTCTATAATAACACCAAAATTTTTGAAATTTTGTCTGTATTCCATTGAAATTAACTGAAGGAATGGTGGTCATATCTACCTCTATTTTAGACATCATGTGAGATTCGCCAACCAACATAGCCTGTGTTTACTAGGGTTCACTTTCAAAACCATACATCTTGCTTCACTCAACAATCATACGAAGATCATTGTTGATGGTCTCGATTGCATCAGAAATATGGTCATGCGGAGCTTGGCAATAAACCTAAAGTCATCTGCATACAGGTGGTAGGAGGAAGAGAGATTATGTGATATAGAATTGATGAAGATTGCGAATAGAAGAGGAGATAAGATAAGAGTAAGGTGTACTCCTTATTCCGAATTTTCCGCTGAAAATCGATGACAACTTTTATGTTTTCCTTGCATAGATTTCATAACTCCCGACATCACCGCGGATACATCAATATAATAGTGATGAGTACAATTACCACAGATGAGAAAATATTTCTTCTTTACCTCAACTCTAAATACCAACTTGTACTTTTAGTTCGTTACACTGCTAGCTGATTTTACTTCCTATATAATCTGCAACACACAATAGTGCGATTGAAATCCAGAATTCATTTGCGTCGACTACTTACTTCATTACTCTATCTCATCTATTGACGCTTCGTTAGCAACTCATTTCGCTTCATGTTTCATGTTTGCTTACTCGTTAGCCATTTCCCAGGATTTTGTATCTTTTTGTCTCTATTTTCTCTCTAACTACTCGTATACTATTATTTTGTTAATAACCTAACAAAAAACAAACAGGTTCGCGACTGTATTCCCCATAATGGACATGCTCAGATACACACTCAATGAGTAGATCTTTTTAAGGATACCAAGTAGGAGGTAGTTAAGGACACTTCCAAACATTACATATCGCACATGCCCGCGTTTTGCAAGTAGTTAACATTCCAAGTGACAGGTTGCAAGCCACTACATCACACTAAAGCAAACATTTAGATTTTCTTATAATTCCAAAATTCCCAGTTTTTTTTTATTGAGTACCTATCGGTCTGAGGTGCAGTCCCGAAGTAAGCTTTGTTACTGCAATTACTTCTTTCCACGTGATCAAGCTCAAAATATTATTAATATTAAGTGGATTTTTATTTCAAGAAATCTTTTCGGTGTTTGTGACACGCACGGATTATTGTAAACTAGTGCGGTGTAGTTTCAATATTATTTTCTACAATGAGTTTGCCTTTGAGTTTTATTTATCTCCTCTATATTTAACTCAATAGCTGAACTTACCAAGTTTCTTTGCTAGACAGAAAGCTATTAGACTGTGTAGGCGCTATTTGCGCTTTATTAATAGTTGATGGGCGTAGTTCTCAAGGAATCTAGCTAGAGGTTAATGATCTCATCGTAAGCTAAGAACTTGCCGGAATTAAGTCTTGATCTTGACAACGTGATTATATATATATGTATATTACGCTGGTTTGATTTGTAGGTTATTGATTAATCTGTAGAAAATCTTCAAAACGTCTCAAAATGGCGTTAGGTATTTTTGTGGTACGAGTAGCTATATCGTGAATTTGTGTACATTTATATCGCAATGTACTAAACAGATTATCGTCCCACAAATTTCCATAGGAAAACACAATAGTATTTTTCTAACACCATGAATGCAACACCAATTTAGTTTTTCTATAAAGTCATGCCTAATAACCAAGCTCTCTTAAACAAATCCTGTCCTACTAATATTATAAACGCGAAAGTTTGTGAGGATGGATGTTTGTTACTCTTTCACGCAAAAACTACTGAACAGATTTTGATTAAACTTTACAGTAATATAGCTTATACATCAGAATAACACATAGGCTACTTTTTATCCAAGTACGCAGGCGAAGCCGTGAGCAGAAGCTAGTATCTTTATAATTGCCTGTTGCCACGTTGAAAACTGCGATCAAATGCACTTTCTTCACAAACCTACCGTACATAACAGCAAACCAATCGGCGGTTATCGAGTGGTCCACTGGTATCGGTTATCGCGGTAATCTGATTAATTGTCGATTCGCCAGTGAAGTGTCGTGGTTTGTCCGCGTCTGGTATCGATCCTCATCCGCCCCTGAACTTCACTATCCAATACAGACTTGGCCGATTAGACGGGAATAACCCAAGATAAATTGAACCCGATATCGACTCTCCCAAAAATAGCCGTTCCAATGGAGAAAGGTAATAATTACAACACAACCGCTATTGTCTAGACAGTTTATAAGATTATTAATTAGATGAAAAAATCCCTGAAAGCTTAAATAATAAATACCCTTTGAGGAGACAGTTCTACATTTCATGAGCCGACTCGACGGACCCAAGACTCAACTTTATAAGCAATGAGTCCAAGCTTAAAATTATTTTCATGCATATTTTAGGACTGATAGAGGTATACTTTATGTCTGAATGGTGACGCTTTTTATATTGATAACTTCATTGAGTCACATATAAGGTATTTACATATGAGTCATTTTTGATCGTTACACTCATTTACGCCCATTTTCCGCCATTAAATCCTGTTAAGTTAAGGATTTTTAACCGATTTCAAAAAAGGCGGATGTTCTCGATTCGGCTGTATGTTTTTAAACTTTTTTTATCGTATGTGTTTGGTACCTGATATTTCGTCAATTGTTAACCGATTACGGTCCCATAAAAGTTTTATTACTGAGAGATTGCTATTATTCCCGTAAAACTTAAAAAACATCATCTCATGGAATCACGACTAGCCGAAACATTTTTTATGAAAGAATTTTCTTTTGTTTTTTAATCGAAAGAGTAAGCAAAATAACAAATCCACGTAAGGATTTGATGATAGAGCACCTGCAGGATAATAACCGTAAATTTGGGACTACAAGCGTATTACGAATATCGCGATTTAATTATGAACAACCAACTTCAGAAAAGGAGTTTCTCAATTCGGCTGTATGTTTTTGTGTGTATATTATGCGATATCTTCGCCAATTGTGAACCGATTTTATTGATTCGTTTTTTATACTTCAAGGGTCCCTTAAACATTTGATGAAACACCCACTCCTAAGGGTGAAAAAATTAGGTGATGAAATTTCATATTGGACTTTTTATCAATTACCGTTTTTTAAAGTCGGACATTTAATGTCTTCTATATTATCCATTTCCTGCTTCGTAACATATTATTTACATTGTAAATAATGGCTAATTTGATTCACCAGTTAAACCAGTTGGCTTAACAAGCAACGTTTATTCTGCGGTTGGAATTCTGCCAGTGATCCCTTAAACTAAATTTAACGTAAAGTGAGCCTGAAAGGGGCGGTCACGCTGGCCGCTTTAAGTCCCAAGTCTAGATATGAAATAAAATTTGACGCCTAAAGCTACTGGTGGTTTATTTTTTATGGACCTAATTTCATTCCGGCCTCCAGAAAATTTATAAGGGCAATTGTGTTAAATGTCTAAAGTTTAATTAAAGAGTTCGTATTATACAGAACTAAAACTTTAAAATGCTTATCGATTCCATTTTATCGTAACAACAAATCTTTATGGATATTCATCTAAACATCAGTGTTGTTTGCTTGGAATACTTACGTACTATTATAAATGTTTTATAATGTTTGGAAATATGTTTGTCGCTAAGGATCTCCGTAACAGCAGAACCGATTTGAATGAAATTTGGTAGAGGTGTAGTTCGTCACCTAGAATAACACTGTATCCGGGTATCATACTGGCAAAACCGTGGACAGAGGCTAGTAAAACTTTATTTAAAAAAATACGAATACAAATAGAGATTCAGTCCATGTAATGGCAACAATACTGTTGTGTTCTTTCATGATCATTCTAACGTTACTCAACTTCTAGTATATAAATATTATAGTATATATATAAATAGACACCCAACAGACACTACATAGCCCTGACCCCACACTAGATATCTGTCTCGTGGGTATCAGGAAACCGTGGTACCACATCACCCAGACCCGGCACAAATATCTGTAGAAAATGCAAACATTTGTCCTGCAACGGGAATCGAAGCTCTCGCGTCTCAGCCGACTGCTTGCTCGCCTCGCCATCGAGACCTTCAAGTTTAACTATATAACTATTTTATATGAACCCAAATTTGCCATGAAACATTCATAGACAAGCACGCACCAGCGGTCTTGGAGTAGGCCTTCGTGTTTAGCTGGCTTGCTGCCAACCGGCAGACTAGACCCGGGGACGCCTAGCTCGATGCAAAGATAAACGGCGAACTGCATCGTAAAAACTAAGAGGTACATGAGTAATTAACCAGAGTGCTGAATACGGCCAGACCGTGACGTAACACACATCACATCAGCAAAAGAGCTTTAAAACGTTTAGTCCTTAAAAGATCATAAAATAAAACTTATTTTTTTAAATGCCGTCTTAAACGAAGCTGCTTGTATTTTGCTTGAAACCATGATTAAAACTTGACTATTTTTAGGATATCCCCACGAAACGGTATAGTATAGACACAGATATTATAATACTAGAGAGATTTAACAATTTCTGTTTGAAAATGTTATCGTGGTTTGTGATTTTTTTAAGAATAAGTATATCTTTCTTTTAAAGGTGGAGGAGATACGAGAAATGATAGACAAGATCCAGGCTAACGTGGAAGAGGTCAAGAAGAAACACAGTGCCATCTTATCAGCGCCTCAATCAGATGAAAGTGAGTAGTCTCTTTTCAACTTACCTGATATAGCGTCCCTTACATGCTTGATCCGAGATTGTGATTGATTATGTAATAAAAAAAGCGTAGTTACTGTATAATAGGATCTGTTGAACGAGAACCACCGGATCTTTTGTGTTTACGGTTTGAACCGTTGCCTTTTAAAAGCATCTTTCAAATTACTGTTTGGTTCGGTGACGATCTGATCACTGAAGTACAAATCGGCAAAAAGTCAAGTATCTAGAGAAACAATAATATAATAATTCATTTATTTGCCTGAAGGATTTTGTATTAAATTGTTAACCAATACAATTCAATACAAATGTCAAGCAAAAAATAACAATTACAAAATAAAAATGCCAAAGAAAAATAATTACAATTCCAAGTTTTATTTGCCAAGAAATTATATAGTCTGTAGCAATAGTCTTTTAAATCTACGAGTATCATAGTTATGAACAGATTTTACTATAAAAGGGATGTTTACCATGCATGTACTGCAACTGATCACGGGAGGAACATTCCTTCCGTTCCTGAAGTTAACGTTCATGGTAACAAACAAAATATCGGGAAACATTTTAAACTCACAAATTATGATAAAAATCCCGTTCTTAGTAAACATTTTGTAAAATAGTCTTCGAGTAAAATATAGTGTCAGGCGTATGTGTAGTACAACATAGACGGTATACCGTCTGTTATTTTGTATACCGTATTTTGCAGTATACTGCTACCAATTTTTATTTCAGTTGAAATTAACACATTCCTTAACCGTTTACTTGAGCAGTTTCATGTTGAAGTATGTTATGTTTATATCAGTCTTCTTTTAAGGATAATAATAAACCTTTAAGAAATGAGTGGGTATACCAAGAAATATTGAATACTCTCCGGCCGGGAATGATAATATAATTTGTTTACGATCAAGTTATTTACAATATTTGGTATCGATTCAAGTGTGGGTTCTTCAGTATTACACATACCAATTTGTTGAGAGGTTTATTCAGAATTTCTGTTTGTGATTGTATTTTCTAAAAATGATATGGGTCTCGATTGACGAAAGACTCTCATCTTTAAGTTCAACTAATTCATGGTTGGTTATTTATCGCTAAGTATTAGTTTAACGTGGGCAGATCTAAGTTGATTCGCAACACACCCCCACACTATAGAAGGGTAAACTTGGTGGCATTTGAGATATGGAGGCGTTTGCCTATCTGTCTTCTTTTATGAACAACCTTGACATTTCGAGAGATAAATTTTCACTCTTACAGGGTTTTGTAATTTTGTACCAACAACCTATATTAACAATATTGTATGTTATTCGTAGGTACTGTCAATTATTGCAACATGAAACAGACTATTATAATAATTATAAATCCGAAAGAATGGATGTTTGTCACCATAGTTCGGTTAATCAGTCTTACTGATTTCCATAAATTTGGAATAGAGGTATTTCGTTACCTGAAAAATCTTATCCTGATATTACGCTTGCAAAGCTGGACGCAGAAACTAGTTTGAAGCATAACTACTATAGTTTGGTAACTACAAACGTACACGTGAATATTTCTGTTGCCGTTAATAAAGTATATCTATAATGTTTCGTTTATATTCTTCCTGAGTTTTTCTTTTTTCTTTTGTTACGTATAAATGTAGGTTCATGATTATTACCATCATAAATCCGCTCTAAAGTTTTGTGCTTACGCAATAACTATGCAATATGCCGCTGGTTGTACCGAACGTTTTGATCATCGATATAAAAGGTTATTTATTAATGGTTTTTATACAATATTCTATTATAGCAGAGACAGTATTATAATAAATGTGTCTACTTGATATTATATTTGATGACGTGTTACGTCTAAGTCTCGACGTCTTTATAGGTACACTCTCAAGTACTAGCGGCTCAACGGACTCTCCTGGAGCGGCATGAATAGTCGCGATTAGCCATTGACCCGACCTAAATAGGCTCGAAAAAGCCATTGTTGCCGTCGTTAATATCGAACAAACTCACTTCACTTTACCTTTTTATTAGGTTATTAATAAAATGACGATGTAGATTTTGCCTAAAAAACTGAATAGGTAACATACTTGATCTTGCAGTGTTGGAGCGTCTTATCGCTTTTTATGTTTCTTCTCTCAAATACGTGATAAACAAGAATGAAGAGATTTAAGAACGCTATTCTATCTATGAATTTTACTATTTATGTGCAGGTGAAATGCAGTAGCTTTATTATTTTTTATGTGATACAATGTAGGTCGAGATAATTTTAAGTACTCGCATAGAAGAATCTATAATTTTCTCTCAGTTGAGAAAATAGTCTGCATTCTATATTAAAATAAGAGAAGCCGATTTCGTATTGAAATAATTCCTTTGAAGATAACTGTCAAGCTTATATTGTAATCCTGAAAATTTTATTTTTTCACGGGAGGAACTGATCATGAGTATGGTACATGCAACTGTGCCGAAATATCGGGAAACATTCAAAACTCACAAATCATGGTAAATATCCCGTTTTTTAGTAAAAAATATTTTAAATACCATGATAGTTTCAAAATTTATATCCTGAATATTTGTTTTGAATATTCATGCTTCAAAAGTCTTCTTATTAAATGATCTGAGCCGTAGGTTAAGAGAAATCTTATCCATATTCCTATGCATTAACCTAGCCTTAAACGGTGAGAAAGCGAAAATCAATGAAATCCATTAAATTTGCTTTGAAGCAATTGAATAGGCGGGCTCAACTTTAGCATGAATCGGGAAATCAAGGAATTGGATTTCTTTTAAAAAGATTTTCTCGTAGTGTCTGCTCATGACTGACGGAGAATCATTTCTAAGAATACAAAAGGGAGAATTGTGGTTGGACGAGCATAATTAAATATGGACATAATACTGTTGATTATCCCATTCTAACACTCAGTCAGTAGGTGAATGGACAAAAAATATTTTAAAAAAAGCTTCATAAGTGGCTATCTCTTTAGTATCATGATTTTTGATTAATTTTTTAGCAGCAGCTTGTCTTAAAGTCGCCGAAGGGTATTCAAATCTTAATGTTTTTATCCTTTACTTTGACTATCGTAAGGAGCAAAGTACTGACAACGACCCGAGTTTCGTGTAAATGGAGGCAACAGAGCGAGAGTGAACTTTCATAAGTATAACAGCGTGTGACAATAATACTCCGAGGGGGAACATATGCTTGAAACAACAGCGGACTGTCTGGGAGCAAAAAGACTACAATTATTACCCTTAGCTACATTTAACCTCATTGCTTTTACGCCCAAAGCGCGTAATGTTGCTATTTACCAGTCGGAAATACAAACTTGACAATTCCATATGAAGTAAAGCGCTGAATATTATACCGCTATCGGCAATTTATTCAAGCTAAATAGTTTATGCAAATTGTTTTCTCTCGGCGAGTTGGGCTAAATCCGATTGTCGAGAGTTGCAAATATGAGTATGTTGAATTGTCGCCAAATAACTGGGTATTTATGGTGGAACTATTGTTTGGTATCAAATTAACGCGGAATTGCGTGCGACATATTGGTAGAGTTTGCTTTCAGGTAACGGTTGCTTTCTGTTGCATCCGAATGAAGATAACCACATTATTCCCGGTACACTTAAATTCTTTGAGTTTCGTTTATCGTATCCAAATCGTTTACCGAGTAGGTGATAGTCGCTAAATCCTTTACAAGCGCAGCCAATATTCAAGCACTCGCACAGCACTGAGCAAACGCTCACATCTAAAAGCTCTATAAACTAGAATTTTATAAATTAACTATCGTAAACCGTAAGCATTTTTTCTCCTAAGAAAAAAGAGGCGTATTCTATCGCAGCTCAATCCTTTAGAAAATCGGGTAAAAGGCAATTTTTCTTTCGTATACTTTCTATGTCGGTAAACGTTATGAGTTATCTGTGCCAGATGTTAACGACATTTTTTTATAATACAAATAAGGGGCAATTCTTTCCAAGGACAGTTACTGATTTTATTATATGTACGTAGAAACACTTGAACTTTCCATCTTTTTTCTTGAATCTTTCTCCCTGAAAGAGCTATGAAATTTTATGGATCAAATCCAATTTGATGTTTCATTCCATTCTATCACTCCATCGTGTGAACGCATGGTTCTCTTGTCCAATGAACGGAGCTGCTAATTGTATTGCTTGGTTAACAATCCTGTTACATGGGAACGTTTCGGGCGGTTATAGAGACGATTACTTCCCCTACTTCACTTAGTTCGCACACCAAGTTTCGAATTGTGAAACGGGAGCTAGGAGGCCAAAATAACGACCTTAGTTAACGAACTTTGTTATCGACTCAACCGCACACGGTAATAGATTGTAGCACAACACAAACTATCCCCCTTCCAAAAAATTACACTTTATCACAAGATACTTTCTCGCAATCTTGATTGAACTTCGAATTCCGACGGTCCGTCATGAATAAACACCGAAAATGAAATGAAATTTTACACGAAAACCTTCGGTCGGCTTATTCAGTGCAAAATTGCTGCTATCGTTATGGCAAATTGGATTACAATAGGCAGACAATTAGAGCACCCACACGATAGAGATAGGGCTCGTGTCTTCATTGTGTGGGTGTTATATTATTCAGGAATTCATTCCCTAATTAGACTATGCTTTTGAACCTTATCACTCAATTGAAATGAATGAAAATATATCTTCTCTAATATTTTCAGAAACAAAGCATGAACTGGAAGATCTCATGGCTGACGTCAAGAAAACTGCGAACAAAGTTCGAGGCAAATTAAAACGTAAGTTGCCCAAGTTTCTTATTATATGAATACATATTTCCATATTTCTAGCGTAGGCGTATCTTTGCTGGAGTAAACAGTACCCAAGAAGTTTGTGAGCTACGATTACGGCATCAAAACTGTTTTTAAATCCAATAAAGAAAAGTTGCACCTTAGTTGTAGTAAGATTTAACAAGCTCGTTGCTTCAGTTGAAAGGAGATAAAATCCCCCTGATTACATCTCATGACATCTAACTTTTCTTAGAATTGAATGACCATGATCATGCAATATTGTTGGTAAGAGTGAAATCATTGATCCTGAAGTATAGTCAAGAAAAAACTTACGACACTCATCAATGTTACAGCTCTAGCATATTTATAACCAAACCATATTTACAACTCATCTCAACTCAACTCACTTATTTTAAGCATATTTTTAACTGAATTTCCACAGATATAGAGCAGAACATCGAACAGGAGGAGCACTCGAACAAATCGTCTGCCGATCTGAGGATAAGAAAGACGCAGCACTCGACGCTGTCGCGCAAGTTCGTCGAAGTGATGACGGAGTACAACCGCACGCAGACCGACTACAGGGATCGCTGCAAAAGCAGGATACAGAGGCAGTTGGAGATCACTGGACGCGCCACCACCGACGACGAGCTGGAAGAGATGCTGGAGCAGGGGAACTCCGCCGTGTTCACTCAAGGGGTAAGTTATTCATTCATCATCAACAGCCTGTTTACATCCTACTAGACGTAGGCCTCCCTTAAAGAGTGCCATAACGAACGGTTCACCGTCTTCCCGCAACTTTTCTGATGCCATCGATCCATCGAGTATCGAGTGGGACCTTCCTACACTGAGGTCCGGCTCTGGTCGCCATTCAAGAACCTTCTTTTGCCAAGTGATAGTCGGTTCTACGAACCATATGGCATTACCCATTGCTATTTTAACTTACTAAGAGATTTAGTTTTTCGTATTTCCTCGTTTCGGATTTGGCACGTAGTGGAACTTCTAGCTTAGCTCGCTCTATTTCCCGCCGTACGAACTTGAGTTTATATATGAAGCCAATAGCTATGATAGTCGCAAAGTCTCAAGTCAGTTCCATAATTACGTAACACGCACTGATTGTTAACTTTTCTCTCAAAACTCTGCGGTATCTGTGACGACAGAATATGACGAACTACTCATTACACTCGGCAAAACCACTGATGATTCGTCGGTACTTATGCCAACCGTTTAGATATACCTACGTGTTCTTGAGAAGTGACTGTATTTTCAAACACAGCCTGATGATGCCGACTGCTTCAGAGTTTGTTAATCAAGGGGTTGGTTGTACGAAAATCGCATTGTTCTTTGCCTTGTTCTTAAGAGATCGCGTATGACGGCGGTATGTGAATATGTGAGCTCCGGTTCCGTGTCATCATCCTAGTTTTATATCTTAGCAATTTCTTGTCTTCGCAGTAGTATGACAACTCCGTAACAGTATTTTCCTCAACCAAGAGCTGCGATTTGCTCAGCTTTGGAATCTTAGGAACCTTAGATCCAACGGGCAACAACAGAAAAACATTATGCCATTGCTGTGTTGTGAAATACCACCTTTTCTCACGAAGCTTCTTACAGGAATTTACTGCCTTTGTTTTTTCCACGACAATTCTGGCCGCTTTAATACCCGAGTCATTACAATAAGCTTTTGATATTTATGAGATCGTCATCTAAAATAGTCCATATTATTATTAAACATATTTCTAGGAATGCCGACTATTTTCCTCGATCAGCGAACGACAAAAGGCGGTGGTTAGACTGACATAATGAACACTGTCAGTTATCGAGAAGTGAACTGAAATTCTATTTAATGAAGTGATTATTTCCACTTAGAGACGTTATCATGATTGATCATTTATCAGTAATAGACTTACTAAAGAAAACCATTAGAGGATAGATTGCAAAATAACACTGTACTTAGATTGGGTCTGGTCTTCAATTACGCAAACTTTTTAATTAGAATTATGACTTCTATTGTTATGTTTTCAGAACGAAATTATAATATTTGCCTAAAATGGGACCATTGACTTCTTGTTTCCCGATTGTACCTTACCTCCCTTACCGTACCTCCCACCTTGTGTATGACGATGCTGTGGATGATAATTAAGGTATTAAAGGTCTAAAAAACACCACACCCTTAATTGCAAAAGGCATATTAGAACGGCAACGTCGCGCACTTCTGTGCAACGTTGCCAAACATGTTTAGCGTCACGTGTTGCTCCTGAAATTTTGCCTAGTGAATACATAGCTTTAAGAAAATTTCATTGTATCCGCTGTCGTTTCCAGATAATAATGGAGACGCAACAAGCCAAGCAGACGCTGGCCGACATCGAAGCCCGGCACGCCGACATCATCAAGCTGGAGACATCCATCCGCGAGCTCCACGACATGTTCATGGACATGGCCATGCTGGTCGAGAGTCAGGTCATTAATCATTGCTATTTCATCTTAGTGCTAAGAACTGCAAAACAGTAAAATTTGAGCTCGTCCAGGGAAACTACTACCGTACCTTTTTCAGCTGCCAAGTAGTAATGCTCGCATTGCCTTGCTACGGTTTGAAGGTGCCGGTGGAATTACAGGCACATGAGAATTTTCACCCGTCAGGGTCGGCAGCGTGCGAGTGAAGCCTTTGGTGTTGCAAACGTCCATATGTTACGGTAGCTGTTACCAACAATTGGGTATAGTTGGTAAACAAGCACTTAAGTTGTTTAAAAAAAACAGCAATGTATGTATGTGCTTGTTTATTTTATATTCAGCGGTAAAAATACTGGCAATGGTAAAATTGCGGGTTTGAATCCCGTCATGTGTCAATGTATAACAATATTCTAAAACAATGTAGAACAACTTTTTTAGGGAACCGGCTTGTCCTACACCCAAAAAATCAAAGATACGCATGAAGGATGATTTTGCCAGGCGGGTCTTTCGCTATTGGTTACTTGAGCTTTTTAAGGCCATATTTCAACCTGATCAGGTCAACTCAAGGTGATAATGAAAGAACCAGCCCTTTAAAGCTCAATAGCTTATCAAGTGAAACATATTTTCAGCAGTGCCCGTTATAAATTCATTGCAAACTGAATTGAAAACCCTTGCGAGAAAACTATAATCATTGCAGAAAGCATCCTTCAACATAGCTTACATTAGGACTTGGCTAAATTTTGAACCGCATATTTTGTGCAAGAGGCTTATATCCATATTTCCAAAGAGTACCACGGCGAAGAATATTGGCCTACCTCCCTCCATCGACCCGTAACCTTTACAATGTCATCGGTCTAACGGATGGGCCTTTTTTACACTGCGCATTGATGACGTTTATTTCCATATAAGTATGCACTTAGAATTGCTCTTGTATTATGCGGAAAGTGTGCCCTAGAATAATAAGTAAACAGGCTCCTATAAACGCAGGGCGAGATGATCGACCGCATTGAGTATCATGTAGAGCACGCTGTGGACTATGTCCAAACCGCGACACAAGACACAAAGAAGGCCCTAAAATATCAGAGCAAAGCTCGACGGGTGAGTTTCATCCCAACCGATTCATACGTTACTAATCTGTATTTTGTTTTGTTCTGTTCCGTCCGCTCCACGCTCCATCCCCTGTCCTGTCCTGTAATGTTTTGTTTGAAATTCGAACCGCATTATTTTCATACGAACCTCATTTTTTGATGTCTGAACCTCATTTTGTTTATGATTTGGTGATTGGTTCAAACGTTATTTTATTTACATGCCTTATTATTTTATATATAACTAATTTGCTTTGAATGTTGTGTACCTACTAATTTCGCTTAACATTGTGAAATGGGCTTCTAATCGTAACCTGGTTTGGTGTATCACTAATTTATTAACTCTGATGTGTGCGTAATTTGCCTTCCGAATTGTTCATACCTGTTAACTAACGATCATCAACGCCTGAAACTATGTCATTAATTTTATTACTCTGTATCTGTTACTATTTTTATGTATCTTTAACATAATAAACTGTCTACTACGATAACAATTTCATAACACTTGTACAATTTTTGATGTCTTTTGCTGCGTTAAATCCGTTCTATGTCGGTATCTTCTAACGGCTTCATTGGTTCTAAACGTATCTATGGGGTATATAATTGTATGAACCAATCCGTCAATATCTAGCGTCCCACTCCCTCCCAGCGCACCTGACCTTAGCGTGAGCAGGGCGAACTGATAGATCGCATCGAGCACCATGTTGAACAATCCGCCGACTACGTGGAGACTGGTCAGGCCGATATCGTCAAAGCCAGAGATTACCAATCGAAAGCAAGAAAGGTAAAAAAACAATGTGTATCGTACATGGATGGGAAACTAACTACCAATAGATATCTTTGTAAAAACGGGAGCGCAATGGCACTACAACCGCGATAGTCTCAGAAACTTTCGATCTTTCAGTGTGCATAATTGGAATTGTAACTTCTAATACTTTCACAATTTTTGATGCATTTTGGTTATCGCATGATTGCATGATCGATGGAAGTGAAATGAGTCACGCTTCACTTTTAAAAGTGAGAATTTAAAACGTGACTTACGTGACGTGTGCTTTTTAAAATTTTCTCTAATCCTGAAATGTGTCTGATCTACACTGTATTTTTACAAAATGACAACCAAGGCTATCTTGAAAAAATTACATTTGATTTCTTGAAGAATATAATTATGAAAAATATATCCTGTTAGAAGTGGGCAACTCTATTGTAAATTACTTTTATATGTTCTCTATTCTTCCGGTTCATTTTACATTATTTTAAGTTGCCAAAGTCGAAACAGAATCGAAAAAGGTCATATATATATACGCGATTCTATTCAGTTTATTCAAAGATACCTGGGGTTGCTCCCCAAGTTAAATACAATTTCACAATCTTCTTTCTGTAAAAAAACTGGTACAGTGTTTAGTCAGACACTTTTAAAAAGCATAAGCTATTAACAAAGTATTCAAATAAAATATTATTTTGGTTATTTTCCTTTTACAGAAAAAAATGTTCCTCATTATATGCCTCTCCGTTACTGCGATTATTATAATTCTTTTGGCTGTCCTATTGTGAGAGAGCTGCGTCGAGGAACATCAGGAGGTGAAATTTCAACTTTTTTTAAACGTTCATTGCGCAGCCGGTGTAGACAAGTGGCAATCGAAACTTTATTGATAAATAAGTTAAAACTGTGTCAGGTTCAGTCAAGTGAATACTTAGGAACGTCTCAGTGACAGATCTCCATAGAAAAGTATTTAAGACATGCCCAAGACTTTGCTTAAACTTAGTGTACCAGCATAAGGCATAGCATATAAACACGTCCTAAATAAACAAGTCGCCTTGTAATAATAAAATCTAGTTTGGTGTCTCCCAGATAATTTGAAACAGCCTGTCGATGCGCTTGCATTGACAAAACACTGGCTAATATCTATCTTTTCTAAGAATTTGATTGCCATTTATCTAGGTTGTTTGTAAATAGCTTTCCCATCTAACAGTTTCGAAATTTTTCAAGCTCTACTTATTAACATACGAGTACATTTTACTTCAAGTTATTTATTTGTCTTATCGCTTAGGAGCGATCTCTTCCAGACAACCTTTGAATGGAGAGTATTTAATCAGATTATAATAACGGCTGGGGTTGTACTAATGTAAATCATTAGTAATTTGAAAAGTGTGCAAGTAGTTTTAAATGATACTAACAAATAGGTAATAAATAAAATGTCCCTTATTAATATCCTGTATCCCTTGATATAAAAAAAAACTTTGTAAAAACTGTGAGAAATTTATAAACTCGGAAGTTTATAAGTTTGTCTCTATGGTTTTTCATGAAGCTCTTCATAGAGATGTACAAATTATACTTCAATCTATAACTTCATCTTTATTATGAATCAAATTCAGTGTATACCTACTTCACGCAAAAGCACACTCATCTACCTCATATGCTTATGTTGATTGTTTTTACACTAAATGTTGCAATGTGTTGTGATGGGATTAATCTGCCCAACGTGAAGCCACTTTACTTTTTAAGTACTACGAGTAACACATTCAAATCCTTGTTCATTTGATTTCAACTACCAATCATTCCTCTTAGCGTTAGCGGTGGAAGTAAAGGATTTATACGACTTTGTAGTAAATTTCGTTTTAAAAAGCATCGGTAAGTTTCTTCTTTCAAATTGTATAAAAGGTTTACCTTAACAAATTAACGGCCAAATACTAAAGCGCTACTCAAAGTTTAAGTGGAGTTGGAAAGTGATGATATGCAATGTAAAATGATGTCATTTTCTAATCTTCCCAGAGTTGTGAATAAGCGGTGAGACTTTAGAATTGAGGGTCTCATGGTTGCGTTTCTTATTACTGATTTGGGCAGTGTTTATAGATATAAATAAAATAATAGAGTAGTGGTTTCATGTTGGCGGTTGGGAGCTGGTTGAATCCACTGGGGACGTGACGGTGCATTTGATTGATTATTTTTCTAGCTATTTAAAAAGTTAACTACTATAGATAAAGATAAAAATATTTTATTTTGCGTCACAGAAAGGTACACGTACGAGTTATTAAGTAAATGAGATTGACAACAAAAACGGCCGCCACTCAGCACTATGTTATAGAAGCACTTTGTGCCACTAAAACGCTGGTCTTCCGTGACGCCGTAATAAGATAATAATCTTCCGTTGAGCTGTCATTTTCTATTCTTTAAATAAATCTGCGCTTATCTTTTTCGTTTAGTTTGGTATTCTTAAATTGTATTATAGAGCAAACTAGTTATCAAATCGTGATTATTTTAAAATCTCGCGTTCAATTCATGAACTTTTCAATGAGGATATTTTCGCCTACTCTTGACGGCTGTTAGTTCATTTTAATGCTACAAACGTTTTATTTTCCGTTCTTTGTCATTGCAGAAAAAAATCTTCATTATAATATGCCTTGCTGTAACGCTGGTTGTATTAATTATCATTCTCGCGGTCTACCTTACGCGATAGCACAATGAAGAGTTTGACCACCGTGTGACCATCAGTTAGTGACAACGCAACCACGGACCTAGTCACCTTATAACCTACAGATTTATATCAGTCACTATTGTACAGTTATTGAACTGCCGATGGAAATTAGTGCCCTTAGTTTAATACAAATTTTAAGTGAAAGATTTTTATCTGAGAATAAATTCGCGGACCATGAATCTTGCAAAACTGAGTGGTAGGCAAGAATTAACAAATCCCAAACGCGTATGCCCTACGATTTTGAGTAAATCGTAGTCTATAGAAAAGAAAATACATCAACCTGCTTCGTTTGATCCATGGTCTGTGAACCCTGTTTTATGGGACTAACAAAATTGAGAAACGCGATCACAACTAACTTAGCTATTTGTTTGTCCGCAACATATCCATAGAAATAAATAAAAACTAAAATAATGTATCGTTCTATTCTACAGTTTTGGTGGCTCCCGGATTCAAACTAAATCTTATACTATACATATTCCTTTTTTATAACTTAATCAGTTATACAGACTAACGGCCAGATACTGAAACGCTTTTCAAGATGTAAGAGTTAGAAAGAGATGGTGCTATATGCAATGTATAAGGCTATCCTTTTCTAATCGTCCTTATGTCGTGATTAAACATTGCTTAAAATCATTCTAAAATTACTAACAAGTCAAAAAGTGACGAGAATATTTTAAAGTAATGTTTAAATTTAAAAGGCGTTTGCAAGGCTGAAAGACCTTTATATAATTATATGTTAATTTTACCAAGTTCAGTATGTGTAAAGACAATATTGCGGAGTGCTATAAAACGATTGTGCTACTCTAGATATCACTTTAAATGGTGTAATTGCGCTAATGTTTCTATTATCGGTCTGTCAAACCAACCTTATTATTTAACGATCAGGCTAAAAACCCCAGAATAAATCATAGTACCTAATAGTAACTAAACACAGCATTTTTATTAATCGTGCGATGCTATATGTAAAGAAAAATCATGACGCGTTTGCGCAAATACATCATGGTGAGGTTCTAGCATTAGAATAAATGATTGAATTAGACCTTTGCTGGTGTTGCCAGATATAGAAATATTGTAAATACGCACATTATTTTTTAATTATTACGTCAACATCACAAATCGGAAAGACTATTACATCATACATTTGGAACACAATATCATGGTCATAAGACATACAATCCAGGAGAAAATATTCGTTCCTTAATTTTTATTTTTTCTTTGATTTTTGATTGCACTATTATTTTTGAAACTATTGATGTAAGTACATAATTTCTATACATTTTTGTTACTTCTAACAACGTTCAGTATTTTACTATTTTTCTAAGTTTAAGTTTAAATAAAAAACTACTTCAACGTCTATCGTACAACAATAGACGTTCCGTATTCAATAGTCTTGAGGTTTTATTTCGATATATTTTATGCACTTAGAAATATCAAGTGTACATATACATATTGTAATTATTAACTAGTTAGTTAATAAAGGATCTCTTGCAAGGACAAAGAGCGAAATCTTAGAATGTACAACGTGATTTACGTGTGTCTAATTACTAAAAGCACGAATTGAGGACCTTTTGGAAACACTTTTCATGTTAGCATTCTTGCAGTTTTTTCTTCAATCTTATGTTATTGCAAATTCATGTTTGTAAAGTACTTATATTAACTACAACCAAATAGTTGTTGAACGGTAATAGATTATATCAATGTTTTCTGTATTAATTGTTCTTTAAGTCAAAGATCTTTAAAAGATGAAAGCACAATTAGTTATTTAGTATTATTTCTTAAATTATAATCAACCGTATCACCTTTAATTGCATTTAATCAAGCATTTTATTATTAAATCGATAAAGGTAGTTATGTGTACCTACTCTAAATTTAAAAGTTATAAAAAATCCTGTTCTTCACTACTATTGAACACTACTTGCATCTGTGATTATTTATTATTGTTATATAATAAATAATCATAGATCTTAGCGATCTTACGCATGACGCTACTATAATTTAAGCATTACTTAATCTTATTTTAATAGATATCTGTCATTAACACATACGTCTTTGTCTGCGCTTAGCATACTAAGCCTGCCCATAGGCAGGCTTTGTAATTTAAGTAATGCTAAAATTATTAAGAGCGTTGGTAAGATTATTTGTGTTTAAAAATTGCCAGCTCAATGTAACTGATGTTCACAAAACATGTTTCCTAAGATTACGCACTAATTTATATAATCAAAAGACTGTGAATCATAATTTAATGCCATTATATTTGACGATTAATTTACTTAATATTAAAAACAGTAGCAGAGTTGATATGATTGTCATCGAACAGATTTTAGTTACCCACATAATGGGACGTTGAGTTACAAAGTTTAACTAGTTAATTTAAAAACTTTACTCATGTTGTAAATATGTTTATAACTGAAAATTACATTTATTTATTTTATTTCGTTTTTTTTATTACACATTGAGGCAAATGACGCATCCACAGAAATAAAGCCTATTTTGCAGTGTCCCATCATTCGTATATTTTAATGTGTGATAATAATATAAGTAAGTTATTAAAGCGACATCGCGATACGACTGACGCGACGCCCGGGCCACAGTAACCTAATCTGTGGTCGGTCGGAGCACATTATAAGCGTACTGTTGCATGCTCGCCGTCAACAGAAGAAGATCATGATCCTAGTGTGTCTGCTCATACTTGGCCTGGTGGTCGTCGGCTACTTGAGCAGCCTGGTCAGCTTTTAACTGAGCGGGGCTCGCCACCGACCGCCAAATGCTCAAAGGTAACTCTACCTGTGTGTAATGCGGGCTAGCGGACCGCGGCGCGCTCGGAACCCCGCGATGACTAGGTCCGTTGATACAGCGGTCTCGCCCGATGATTCGTCGGTCTCTTCCGTTGATACAGCGGTCTCGCCCGATGAGTCACCGGTCTCGTCCGTCGAAAGCGGACCCGCCCGATGATTTATCGGTCTCTTCCGTTGATACAGCGGTCTCGCCCGATGAGTCACCGGTCTCGTCCGTTGCTAGCGGTCCCGCCCGATGATTCATCGGTCTCTTCCGTTAATACAGCGGTCTCGCCCGATGATTCACCGGTCTCGTGCCGAGAATCGTCAAACGGTTTCGTCCGTGACTGCGGCCACGCTCGCCCGCCATCCATTACTAGTTACTAATATGTGTTGTGTTTGTCCACTGCAGAAGAAGATAATGATTATGCTGTGCCTCCTCGTTCTGGGCCTCATTGCGACCGGCTACGTCTATAACACGTTCTTCTAAACGGGTGAAAGGGGCAGGTTTGACGTGCATTTACCTAAAGGAGCACGCGTAGATGAATAAACGAATGTTTTACATAATTTTTTGACAGTCATTCATATCAGATTCGAAATTTTATATCTAGCGGCATCGTGGATGAGACTTGGTGTCAGTACCACAGGACTTGCGCTCTAGAAGGTTCTTTTTATGAAGAATCGCTAAGCCGTAGTCGTGTGGTGTCAAGGTCAGGTCTCAACTCGTACGCCTCAAGCCGCGGCATAGGGCGCAAGCCCCGGTTGTCTCGAGCATGTTATTGGGGTTACAAATTTGCATGTGTCAAAACGATGAAAACATTATGTAGAAAGGCCATCGCATATATAGGAACATTGATGCTGGACATTGCTATACCTAAGATTCAGGATATAAACAGAAGTCTTGAGATTTTATTACCTGGACATCAAAACTTTGTTTCCTCTAAAAACCCTTTTGATTTATAATTCTTCCATTTTATTTATTCCTTTAAATAAAGACGCTGTAGGTATATCCTGAAGTAGCTTTAATGCTTATGAATGATCAATCAGAACATTAGACCATTCCTTTAAAACTTCAAGTATGTATTTAGCACCTTTTATTAGTTTCTTTAAGCACCTTTTTCTCCTATATTTAGTTAAACTTTTTCAATAGATTTAATTGTGTAGGTATTCAGAATAAAGTATACTCGTATCTAGATTTTCGCAAATATTAGAAATAACACGCATTACAGCCTAATTCATAACTACAAAAACTATACAAGCTTAGTAGATCGGACATTAGAAGATACATGAATCAAATACGTTAGGTACAATGTGAGTACTAATTTACAATCTAGAAGCGTACTATTTCAATTTAAAATAAGTAAGTATCATAACCATAATTATATAAATTTATACAGAGTATCAAGACTGTCACTAAAAAGAAGATCCTGAAGAGAAAGGAAATGTCCTTCAAATCACACTAGCAAAATTGCAATGGGAACAAGACAATGGCACTCAATTTACCAGGCTTAGCTAAGTCCAAAACTTCTCCACGCGTCGTATTTCTCAATACTGAGGGTCGCGACCCCTTTCCTTTCTCCGGTGTAGTTAATCTTGGACGATGGTGCGTCATCGAGATCTGTTGCTAGCCCACTCCATGGCTTCGTGGAAATTTTATTCCAGTGTGGTCCGGATCGAGTGTCTATGCTGAGTTTATAACATGTCACCAAACGGAGATTGTATCGCTTGACAAGATTTCCATACAAAAATTGTCGAAACAGTCACCGTTTTTACAAGTTTTTAAAGTATTTGTTAAAGGCAGCATAGGGGCTTTGACCAACTCTCTCTCGGATCAATGTAACGGGCTTCGACCTCTTGTTCTCAAAAAACTTGAAAACAAGATAGTTTAAGCAAAGAAGCCATTTTCAAGTTTTATAAGTTTTGGACATTAGTAAGCCTGTCAAAAGGAGCTGTTCCCCATTTTGTTAGTGTAATTGAGGGTCTGTCTCTAGAAATACCTTGAATGTAGCAATTTTGTTTACTGGGCTGTCTCTACACTCTGTGTGACGTAATGTACCTCATGTTTTCTATTGGATTTGTAAAACATTTTTGTAAAATTTCCAGGACCAGCATGCAAAGAGAAGCGACGCGTATTATTGGTGCCTGCATCCCGCAGCAAACATCTTGCCCAGCGAATCGTCTCAAACTCATATTCATAATCTGTCTCTAGAAATTGTAAGATTCACAAACTATAATCAATTATTATCATAATGACGCCGCTGTTTCGAACGATCCCATCATCTCTCCATTCGGAATCACCGCTAGGGTGCAAAGTTCAGCAGTTGGCACTATAGTTATTAGTAATCATAGGCGACACATTTTGTATATTTATTTGTAACGATATTAACATTAGCATCCAATAATCGACAAATATAAACTAGTTAATCGTACTACTATCATAATATAACGACATGCATATTGCATTTACGCTATCATAAAATCGTGGGAAATTCTGACGGATTTTGTATCATCTTATAAACAATCCGTATGGAAGTTCAAATTTTGAACTATAATATAATGTTTAAATATCATGTTGTGGTTTAAGATAATAACATATTTGTGATTATCTCAATATAGCTTTTTAATAAATAGACCATTATAGTTAACACAAATTTACAAAACTTATCCATCTTTATAATCAACGTCACAAAAGTAATGTTTTAGTTGTAACTTCTTGCATTTAATATGATATGCATATAGTACCATAATATAAACCTATGCATATTCTTGGGTTAAAGTATTGCTTCAGAAAGCGTTCAGAAGGTATTTAAGAAAGTCGGATTTTAAAAAGTTTAGTATAAATTTGTCGAGAGAACAGTATTTAGGACCGAAATATCTTTGGCTGGTTTACATGTGCAGATTACCGTACGAGTTACAGTTAACTAATCATTGTCGATTTTCTGACGTTTCGTAGATAATTTAGAAGCTCTTTATCTCGTGCACCGCCCGCGACCGCGGTCGACGGTAGACTGGCCAATATTACACCAATATTCTAAATAGTATAATAGTGTAAACCAGCCATTAGGGTGCCTCATGATTGGTGGAGTACGACGCGGTGTGTAACGTGCAAGTGCCTAGGCCCAGGCGCTAGGAGCTTGGGGAGGATCGGGTGAGCCGGGCGCTTGCGGCCCGAGGGGGCACCGGTCGCATATCGCGCTGGCAAGGCGCAAGGCGCGCCGCGCGCCGTCGGCACAGCAATAATAAAATTCGATTACAATCGTAAAATTGTTTTAAACTTTCGAATGTGTGATAGTAGATGCAGTTGTTGTTTAGTTAACTTTATAATGATAAATTGTTATTGTGAGTGTAACTTTTAATACAATAAGAGTACTTTTAAAACTTTTCAATATTTATCGTATTTATAATTCAAATGAAAAATACAAAGTGTTGGCGCTTTTCGGTCGTGTAGTTGAATGAATTAATTTAATACTTTTTAAGACGCTCTTCGTTGTACAGTAAAACATAAATGTACTTAGCTGTTTTAGCTAGGATAACTTTTTTAAACAAATTTAAAATACCGAGTCTTTAGCAATACGATAGGTATCAAGCAATATTTCCGATTGAAATTATAAGATTAAAATGTAGAAAATTCACTCAAGAAATTTAGCACCAAAACTTGCAAACATTGGATGTAATCAAAGTATCTATTGTGAAAGATACGCTGAAATTGTACGATTGCATTTGTTTAGTAAACATCCATGAAAGAACGGCTACGGTACCTTTAAAAAACGGCACTAAAACACGAACACAGATGACATGGAAATGTACTCCTATCCTAGTACACGGTTAATTAAGAAGCGAAGCAATGTTAATTTTAACATTTATAGCGTAATTAGAATTTTATCACTAAGAGTAGGATTTCATCTAGTTGCCTTTGTAACGGTAGAGAAATTAGGTGATACCTTTTCTCTGTTAGCTTATCGCAATCTCATGAGGTCAGTCGCAACTTCCCACCGATCGGTCGGCGAACGTCGATTGATCTCGCAAATCGCGCTGACACTAGCTAGACTCATCTTTCTCATCTCCTAGTGTAAGCATACTGGCCTCGAGGCGAGGCCGCGTACCTGACACCAAGTAACGTTAAGGTTGCTCATCATGACGCTCTTTTCATGCAAACGTACTTCATGGCTACAACGCTAGTTTAGATCGCAGCTTGAAAGTTGAAACTTGTGATTTATTAAACTCCTCAAAAGCTACACTTTGGTGGCGTAACAGTTTCAGTTAAATTTCTGTTTATTAATATTTTCATAGTTTGTGTAGAAATTACTTTTTTTATTATAATATGAAAAAATAAATTAAGTAAATAAAAATCAAATTACCAAAGGTATAGATTTTGAAGTTACAATTATAATATCTGCATATTCTTACCTACTCAGTATGCAGTTCCGTAAGGACTTCAAGTAGTGTGTAATCGATCAGGTATATTTTGCATAAGCCCAGTGTTTGCATATAACTGGTAGGACATTCCACGTGACTGGTTACAACCCCATCGCCGCTTATTGGAACACTAACCGATAGCACAATTGCTTCGAATTGTTGTACCTACTAAAAGTTAAATTATAAAGCTATGATCAAAACTAAGGCTTGAAGTACCCCAGCTAGGTGGGTAGCTACGTTTGTAAAAAAGAGCTTCAAGTTGTAACGCCGCGGACGTGCGGCCGCCGGGCGCATTCGCACAAGAAACGCGTCGAGCGTGCTTCCCCGGCGGACTCCGAGGGCGTAGGGAGGCTCCCTCGCCGACCCCTCGCACGGTCCTTGTAAAATAATTTGTTAGAGTAGGTATAACCTAACTTCTAGTCAGCTTTTGATGATCTCTTTATTATTCTGATAATATAAATCTTACGCAGCTGTGTATCTTCTGTTAATTGTACATAATTGTCAGATTTTGATGTTGGATAGGCGTAACGACCGGCCGCGATTAGACGCGAGCGTGTGTCCGGCTCATGTTCCACGCTAGTCGATTGAGTCTCATATCTATTCCCATTCCAACTTTTGTTTAACCGAGCAACGTATGTTTGTTTGTATGTACAAAGAATGTCGAGGTCGGCTCGAATTTTTATCACATTAACAGGATGGGCCGAAATCACGATTTGGCTAGGTCTCATAGATTTGAGAGATCCCTATCAGGGGGAAAAATACTACGTGTGATCATTAAGAACTCGTACCATGAAAACTCGTACTTGAACGTAAAATAATGTGAAGGGATCGAGGGGCGAATAGAAAAAAAACGAAATTGCTCCAATAACTCTTACTTATAAACCACCAATAACAATATATGTACTGGTTGGTAGTGTTACCTACAGCAGAATATAGTTCTTGGTGGTTTTGTAGAGGGAATTATTGGAGGAATTTCACTTTCTGTTTTGTCTCTATTTAGCCTAGGATCCCCAGTGGCTGTCCATCCCATTTTACGGTAGCATTGTTAGCACGAGCTGTTAGGGCTCTGTCTATCTCAGCCGGACAAAGCTCGGTCTTACTAGTAATCTTGAAACAGATAATTTCATATTCAATAGTATGCATAATGTTGGATTGCTACTTTTGTATAAGTACACAACTAGTATAGTTTATATACTTATGTGTCAATTCTTATAGCATTTTATTACATTAACAAATGATAGCTAGTAAGTGTTAATCCAAATAATGCAATGCTGTTTATTAAGCTTTGTCCTTTATTTATTTCAAGTTATCGAATTAATGAAGTTTAATCAAGTCGTAACATTCAATGTATTTAACGTATAATTTAGGAGCATTTTAATTAACAAAATAGGTCAGTTAGTCCCTTTCAACTGTTATAATAACTTAACGGCCAAATACTAAAACGCTACCAAGACTTAAGTGGAGTTTGAATGAGATGACGCTATCATGCAATGTGTATACTCATAGGTACTCATTTAATCAACGTTGGAACTTTACAGTACACCTGGCTTTGTCAAATTAGTTAGAATAACGATACACACTTACACAAAAAACGGGTCAGTTATCTAAAGACAATAAAAGAGACAAGACAATGATTTCAGAATGGGTTTGGATCAAATAAATTATTTATATTAATAAAAAATATCATACAGATAATGTATGCGATTCAATAAAATACAAATAAAATAAAGCTGTTATCGTGGTCGAAATTTATGCGTCCTATACAAAGCTGCCTTAGCGCTTGTTTTTTTGCGTTATCCGATGTTATCCGATTTTTGCGTTATTTTCGTTTATCCGATGTTGTATCGAGTAATGCGATGCAAAAACCCAATCGTTAACGCCTGCTATGAGGGGAGCTTTTAACGATGAGCCTAGAGCGTTTTTGTATTCGGCCGTATGCAAATTAACTCTACCCGCTTCATCAGCATGAAATTACACTTGCTTGGTGAATCTAGTAAACAACGAAAATTAAAGTGTAATACTAGGTAAGAATCTCGAATGGTTAAATTCATGAAACTTCATTGATTCTGTCTTTAGTTTCAGTCAAACTCGTGCGATCTTTCTATAGTGTCCGCGTCACCTATTTTAAAGATAAGTCTGATACTGTATGGCAATTACATTGTTCTTATAGGTACCTACTACCTACACATGCATTAATCTATTATATGACCTGATCAATAGGCGTGTGTTGTAGGTATTGATACCGACAAAAAATATATTTTGAAGACGTAAATGAGCTAATTACCGTTATTAATCAATCTGCACTATATTATGCCATTAATGTACTTAATCAATAATAGGTAGGTACCTACCTTCCTGCAGTTTTTATCTAATGGATCTATCAAGCTAACCCACTGATTAATCTAATTAATTAATATATCTGCTGACATTTTATTTATGAGTAGAGTTGCTAGACTTCAATTCGTAGATAAATGTTCGTAAACTTACAAATTCCACATTTTGTGCTTCGTTATTTCTTACTCTTTGATGTTGCTTGGCGTTGAATAATGTGAAACGTTATTCATAATATTAGAAATTGTAATTTATTTTTATTAATCATGTTAATTTTTGGACATGTTTAGTTTAGAAGAAAATGTTATAAATAGTTTAGTAAATTGTTCTGATGAAGTTCTTGAACCTACCTACACCTACATGTGCTTATAATAATTGTATTTCTCAGAATTTACATTCAATTTGTATTCCAGTGTATTGAATTCTTGTAATCTTGTAATGGATAAATGATATCTACAGTTACCGTTGAACAATTTAAAGTACTAATCTATTTAAAAATTAACAGTGACATTTTTTAACACTTGTAAATGCAAGTTAGATTGGTTTTATATAGTCATTATTCTGAACTATGTAGGTTATCAATCTGAAATTCTCTCATAATTATAAAATAAACTGTGTTTTCTGCTGTAATATGGGTTTCATTTGCTTAGCATCCGACAGATAACCATCCATCCACATACCTAAGATCTACGTAGGTAGTACCTACTTCTTATGTTACTGTCGCACCTTAAAGTCAATCCTCAGGGGGAGCCATCAATAATGATTCATTTTCAAAATATCCTGTATTTTTATTGGGCACAATTTAACGCTCACCTGACTATGAATGAGGGCTGAAGGTGAGACAATTACGACATGTTTCATCTTTATAGAGAGCACTGGAAACATAATATAATTAATACTCTAGGTACATAATTTGATGCATTGGCATTGGTCAGTAGAGAAAATAATACTATAACGAGCCGAGCTGAAAACTGTTGAGAAATAAATCAAATTAATTTGAGCAGAGATGGTTTAAGGATCACACAGCTCCATCTATCGGGGGGTAGTAAATAAAATAAATGGCTACATATTTATAAGGGACGACTGTCCAAACGGAGACAGTGATATCGGCCAGTGAGTAAAGTCAGTGTCAACGTCATTCTGTGAGTGTCAGTCAGTGGATCGTTTAACCATGAAATAACCACTACGTTTCGAACGATCGTAGATGAAATAGCCAAAATGTATAATTTGTGAAATAGCCGTAAATAGGAAAGAATTTACAAGTGCCGACAACGACCTAAATTATAATATTATAAGAAAGGAAATAAAATATCCGCTTGTAGCCGACTTGCCTGCTGTTTTTATTTGCTCTTCACTCAAGTCTCAAACAAGTCAGTGTAATTTACGTAAAATAAAGAAAACATGAATGCACCTCCGACATTCGAATCATTTCTACTTTACGATGGAGAAAAAAAGTAAGTACTACTAATTTTTGAGTTAGGTGTACGTACTTCATGTATGGGACAAATAGGTAATGTGTTTCCTCTGAGGATGAACCTAGATAGCCTATCTTTAATTCTGATGTTTCAGGGTCCAAAAAGAAGAGGACACGAAAGTTACAAATGCTGCAATATTCACAGTAAATAAAGAAGATCATACTCTCGGAAACATGATCAGGCAGTAAGTATAGATAAACAATCAGATAAATATTAATTTACTAATAAATAGAAGAGACACCTGTATAGAAGCTTCTGCAGTATTCGCTGAACTGGATAAAAGTTCAAGAACCTCTCGAAACCCTGCCAGACTAGTCAAATGTCGGCCCATTGTACATAAATGTATCAAATTGGAATCAAGGAGACAAATACACAACTTATAACAACACAGGTTATAAGTTGTGTAAAAATAAATTACTTGAAAACAGTTTTAGTAATTATAGGTACACAGTGTTTATTTTGTTCGCAAGTTAGTAATATTTTTTTTTTATGATTTTTAAGCATGCACCTTACGAAACTAGCCTCAAACTCCAGTTCTCGGAAACTATTTCCTAGTTTTGGGAGTGGTACCATTGGAATGGGGGAGTCCACCCATTCCACCCCAGCCCTTTTTTATCTAAAATTGTGTGATGGTTTTTTAACCCCCATGCATCCAAAAAGCTAGCCATGACCGGGAAAATTACTTTGTACATTGTACATAGAATAACTTTTGAAACTATCATGGTTTTGAACATAATTTTTATTAAAAAACGGGATATGTATTTACCATGATTTGTGAGTTTGAATGTTTCCTGATATTTCAGCACAGTTGCATGTACCATGATCACGGGAGGAACTGAAGTCTTTGCGGGTTATGAATGTTAGTGGCAGACAAATCGGTCTACCCTCTTTCTCACTCTTTTATTGCGAAAAATACCACTACCACCGGTTCCACTGTCACATTCGAGTACATCTCGGCTCCGACACACAACACTAACAATATCCTGATGCACAACTGGTATCATTTTTTTTCGATTTATGCACAATCTCACCACAGGATTCCAGACTCCAGATAATTGAAAACCATCTTCTCTATTGAAATTCCTGCGTTTGGTAATCTCAATTGTCTCCATAAAAACTATTTAAAGTCCATTAAAGAAAACCACACACTACCTGCACTCACCTAGCCTTCCACTAGAAAGGCAGTGTTAGTTAGAAATGCATTCACTCTACTGTTTTTGGACATACATGTTGCAAAATTAGTTCTCCATGTGAAGGCCTTTTATTTTAATGGGATAATATACAGCCTATGCCCACCCTAAAGGTCCATTCTAAATATTAGTGAAAGGATTTTTGAAATCCGATGAGTAGTTTCGGAGATTACCCTCTACATCCAAACCTTACCTCTTTATAATATAAGATGTTTTTAATCCATCTATTCCCTTTAGCCCCGAGTATTAAGTCTATTTAATTTTTCTGTTTTCAGTCAACTCTTGAAGGATCCTAAAGTGCTGTTTGCTGGATACAAAGTCCCTCATCCGTTGGAGCATAAGTTTGTTCTACGTATTCAAACCACATCAGACTACACTCCTCAAGAAGCTTTCATGAATGCTATTACCGACTTGACCTCGGAACTGTCTCTGTTTGAGGAAAGATTCAAGGTTTGTACTTTATTATACTTTTTCTTTTTTTCATAAATAATGCTGGACATTTTCACATAGCATCATCTAGCCCCATACTAAGCAGAGCTTGTGTTATGGGAACTACATGACTGATATACTACTTATATATATATATATTTTTTGTAAATACATACATATTATTTGTAGCCCAGACCCAAGACAAAAAATTTCAGATTGCTGTTTTATCGTTTCTCAGGTAATCTGTCCCAGGCTGGGCTATTCTGTTCACTATTACTGAGTTGGTACTGTAGGTCACATGGTATGTCTGAGAAACTATTGGAAGCCACATTTTTTACAAGATCTTTCAGTAAATAACATCTGTCATCTATGAAAGTTACACTTGGCTGTGGCAATCAAAACATATCCTCAGATGTTAAAGCAAATTGTACTATACTCTTTGTACAAAGAGATACGTGTATCATTACAGTAAAAGATTACAGAAGTATTTGTATGACAAAAACCTTTCCCCAGAAGTTGCTCTCCACCGCGCCTATTTGGGCCTTTGAATTACTTTTGTGATTGTTTTTGATTCTTTATGAGCTTGTAACAAATATTAAGAGAATTTGTTAGTTTTGTAATTATTATTGAGGTATTCATTTAATGGCGAAGGCGTGCTTGAGATGCAGAAGGTTGCGGGTTCGATTCCCGCTGCGGGACAAATATTTGTAAGATTTGCATATATTTGTCTCGGGTTTGGGTGTTTTCTATGTATAAAATGTATGTGTTTACAAAAAAAAATACTAGATTTGGGACTAGATGACACTGTGTGAAAATGTCAAGTATTATTTATTTATTTTATGTATTCATTTGTTTTGGTAACTAATTCAACTCTGAGATATATCTTGAGCGCATTCCAATTTCCTATTATTATTAATAGAAAATTTCCTAATATGGATGTCATATTCATATTGTAAAAACGGGAATTTTCACGTACTGCACTATCGGTGAAGGCACCGACTAAGTTTCGACTCATTCCGAGAGTCTTCATCAGGGTGAGTGGTTGCGACTTTCTCCTTCCGCGTCGCGCCGTGCACTATTGCGACACGGAAGGAGAAAGATGGAATAAAAATGGATGTCATACTTATATGTATTAGAATGGGTATGTTGGTAAACTGCATCATGTCTGTTGATCTAGGGCTAGATTCTAAAGGATAATGAATTGTCCACTAAAATAACACTTTTTAAGAGTGTTTAGTTTGTTTTACACTCACTCACTTAATACTTAGATTTGAAATGATCGTGGTTTTTTATAATTTTAAGATATTATTACGTATTTTTACTATTCCCCTGTTAACGTTTCGTTGACCTTTTATAGGTCCTCTCTCATGAGCACCGTCCGCGACCACGCTCGACGGAAACTTATCCGGTCTCATTACGAAACGTGGTCTAAACTCGAGTTGAACTCAAGTCCTGTCAGATCCACTAAACCATGGTTTAAATATACCTTATCGAAAAAAGAGTACTATTGCAAAGTTACTAAGGTCTAGAGTTTAAAGATAAAATAAAACCGCGGGATGAGCATTTGATTTAAAAAACACTTCTAAACCAAAATAAAAAAGAAACACATCATTTTGATTGGCTACCAAAATAAAGTACGTTCTCAAAAAGAGGTTGAGTTATAATAGAAATAAACTAGGTGACCGCCTGGTTTATCTTTTAGCAGTTATTTATCATCAAACCTTTTTTTTGAAACGTCAAATAGACTGTCGGCAATATTATTTTAACATTCAATTTTAAACCTTGTGTGCTTTGTTATAACAATTTGTCTTGAAAAATCAGGATTCAAAAGCTTGGTCTAACTTTGAGAGATAAACCACCGATTTAGACCACGTTTCGTAATGAGACCGATCGAGTCTAAACTGACAAAAAAACGTCAGCAGGCGAATAGTATAAAATACGAGGTATAGTCGTAATAATATCCTAAAAAGAAAAGAGATTTAGTATAGGTTCTTATTTTAATCTTCATTTACAGGAAGCAATCAAAGAGAAGAAAGATGGATTGGACTGAACAGATTTTATTTTAATTATAAGTTACCAAATAAAATTAATGAAAGGCAATAAAATATCAAGTCAAATGTAAATATTTTTATTTCCATAATTATTTTCAGATAGGCCATAGGAATAGAAGTTTCCAATAACATGTTTCAATGGATTTCTTAAAGTTTTTTAATGCTTGGATTTGGAAATCCATTAATGAAAAAACATGTTAGGAAACAAAACCATTCTAACTGATTAAATTTATTATTTTTAAAACAGCAGTGTTCATTAATTAATAAGTATGAAGTGTAGATAAAATCGTGAATATGATGGAAATTATTATTTTGTGCTGTGTAAAAATATTTCTCAATATTCATTATATCCAGATAATGTACATGAAAAACAATACCATTCACCTGATAGCATAATTCGATCGATAAAAAAAAACATGCAAAATATTAACTTAAAACTAAAACGATCAAAACTTATTTACAAACATTGGTCTGAGATGCACCATAATAAATGGTAAACAAACAATAAATAACATTAACTATAGTAACATAGTGTAACAATAACAACGGTAACATTAAAATTAAATTAATAAATTATTGTTAAAAAGTTTCCTCTTCATCACAGTTTTCCGTAGTATGTCCGAACACTGGAAAAGTAATAAATATTTTGAATTAAAAACACAAATTAACCATTTTTAGTCATAAATAACAAACGATGCCTATGATGGAATGTTTCGTTATTTTGTTTGGAAATAAACCCCTCTATAGGAAAAGTTTAATGATAGGGGCTATAGATTTCCATGCAAAAAAAAGAAAAGATCATGTCATTTTGTTTTTTTAGGGTTCTGTACCTTAAAAAGAAAAAAGAAACCCTTATAAGGATCACTTCGTTGTCCGTCTGTCTGTCAAGACCCTTTATCTCAGGAATGTGTGGAGGTATCAAGTTGGAATAATTATCAAATAAGTAAGTCTGAGGCCCCTACGAGCTGTAAAAATATCAAGCTACGCAACGTAATAAAAAAAACACCCATTTATGCCTTATATTTGGACACTCGCAAAGTAAATCAAAACCTATAGGGTACTTCTCATTGACTTAGAATAATAAAATTTGGCAAGAAGCAATGTCTCAAAACACAAGCAGGTAAAGGAAAATTCTAACTTTTAGAATTTTTTATTTTGTAGAGTTATCACATTTTTTTATGCGATTACAAATTTACATTTGCAGTTGGAAAATTGATTGTGACGTAGGTATATCGTATGGGCGAAAGTTTTGGCAACTACAAAGTTTGTATTCAATCCGACTTATCTTTTCGTTAGAGCATGTTTTGTGCTTTCATCTTATCTTTCTAATATTATAAACGTGAAAGTTTGTGAGGATGGATGTTTTTTACTCTTTCACACAAAAACTACTGAACGGATTTTGATGAAACTTTACAGTACTATAGCATAGACATCAGAGTAACACATAGGCTACTTTTTTATACGGGTACCACGCGGGCGAAGCCGTGGGCAGAAGCTAGTAGTTTATGAACTTGTGTAATGCTAATTTTGGTTTACATACACTCTCGCTGACTCGGCGCGCGAGCCAGCCTCGCACTTGTTTGGTTATTTAAATTACAAGTTCACAACGCTACATGTCACTAGTGAAAAAGCACATTTTCCAGCGCGATAGACTCGTAAATTTTAAATTTTATAAAATGCTCCAGTCAATAATTTGTAATAGCGTAGTACCTTCACAAATATCGCAATAAGGGCGCGGCGGAGGCCTGTCCTTCTTGGCCGGAGGCACCTCGGGCTCCGCGGACTGTCGCGGGCAATCCTCCGTGTCGTGCGCGTCGAACACGTCGCAAATGTCGCAGAAGAGGCGCGGCGCCACCGTCTTCGCAGTGCGCCCGTTGCTGTCAATAATACCAGACACTGCAACTTATTTCCAAATACAGTTTTCAAAAAGAAATTCGTTCCCAGGAATTCACTTTAATGGGCAGCATCACACATGCTTGTTACTACCATTTTGGGACTTAAACTCCCAGATCAGCTGACACTAAACAACACTAGTCGGTGAGGTGATAGGTGCACATAGTCCTCCCCCCATTATGAATCTGAAAGTCACTCGGTTAGACAAGTTAAATGATCATCGCAAGCCTATATTCTGTGATTGATAGTAACTATATGCATATTCATTTGACTCGTCACCGAGTGACTTTCTTAGACATAACAGGGGGCACATATGCCTTGTGGGGGCACAATCGTTTCGTTGAGAGTATAACTTAAAAAAAAAACGAGTTTATTACAAAATTGCCAACATAATAATAATTCTCCGCTATTTTATGGAAACGAGATAGAGGTTGGCCAAGTTAGTGACCCAGAACCAATATTTTTTTCTATTCTAAAAAAAATATAAAGCATGCTCGAAACGGTGAAGGAAAACATCGTGAGGAACCCTGCATGCCCAGAAACAAAAACATGAAAACCTGTGCCATCGGTTAACATTTCAATTAATTACTGGATAGGCTTGCTACTTGTCACGTGGAATGCCAACTGGGCATATGACAATAATGTTTGAACATGCCTCTGACTACCGCCTTGGTAACCTTAAGAATATGTGTGCTGGGTATGGATCTGAGTAAGTCCATTAGGGGATTACAGCCAGTTTTTTTTTAGAAAGAGGTAGATAAAGAGTGCTTCTTTTGAAGTGAGCCATGAGTTCAACTTACAAGACAGGTTCAGGGGTCACGGATCCTCCTTCCAGCGCTTGCACGCGAGCCATCAGCTGTTCATTCTTGCGCTGCATGTCCACTATCACAGAGTTCAGGAAACTCACTTGCCCGTCTATCATCTCTTTCTCTTCAGGACTCCTGTAACCAAACAAAGAAATATAAATAACTTATGAAACTATATCATTGAGGTTTGCTTATGTTTGATTTCAAGCTCGATTCTATCTAAAGCTTCAAAGTGGCTAGAGTGTTGTGTTGCCCCAAAATCTAACATCTAACGTTTAGCCCATGAAGACAGAAACCCCTACATGCGTTTGCCGTAAGAGGTTGTTTTTCTGTTACTATTTTATATCCAAAACGGCTTATACGATTTAAATTGGTTTTGTACGATTTCGGTTGGTTGTTAGATAGATTTTAATGCCGCAAATCACTAGAGGGCGATGCTATAGACGATAGAACGCGAAACGGTGTAAACGATTGACATACCGTATTTAGTAATCGTTAAGATTTTAAGAAAGTCTTCATAAGAATAATCTTAGGAAGACTTTAATTCAATTCAATCCAATAATTTTTATTTCAGACATTATTATAACACGATATCAAAACACAAATAAAAATATAATATTGTCCATATATAAAGAAGACTATAAAACAAAATAAAAACGACATTCCTTCTACGTAGGATGTACATGGAGCGACTGGATTTACGAGTGCACAACATACTCTCTCGTCCAGCGCTCCATGAAGGCACAGTCGGTGTCCAGCCTCCCTGGGTGCCCACCTAAAGGTGGGCACTGAATAGTAAAGTGGGGCTAGTTCGCGTATGTGTCCTAATTACGAGCAATATCTTCTTTGATTAATCTTCTTTTTACTTACTGTTGCGAGACACTGTCCCCCTGACCAAGAACGCCCATGGCATTATTTTCTTTCTTATCCTTATTGTTTACAGTCACTTCTTTCTTCAGAAGCAACTTCTCCCGTTCCGATATTTCAACTTTGGCTTTTTGATTCTGTAAACAAAATTGTAGAGTGATCATTATGTATGGCAATATGTGATAATAGAAGATCTAGATTCTAGACCTTTTAGAGTCTAGAAGATACTATTCATTTTTAACTTAAGAGACCGTATATTTTACGTATTTTTGTAAAAAAACTTAATGTGGCTGTGTCGTGGACACGGCCGTGTTTTTACTTGAATACGAATTCTTTGATCATTTTAGCTATCGATTGGTGTAATTCAATTTTGGATGTACCTAGATAATAGATATGTAGCTGCAATACCAAAATGTATCTCCTGATATTATTATTATCAGTTTTCTGAACTGCCTCTCACTACGGATGCAAATTTAGAGACGTATTCTAAACTGACCTATCTGTGCATCTAAGGCGGAGGCTCTTTTTCGGAGTCTCAATATCTCGAACCTAGCAATGAGCATGGACAGAAGAGATGTCACCTTTCATATCATCATCAACTTGTAGTGTACTAAAGTGGCAAACTTGCATACGGCCCAACTGTTGGTAAGCGGTTAATGTAACCTATGGACGCTTGCGATACCAGAGGTATCACTTGCGCGTTGAAATTGAGACATAATGGTGAAAAGTCTCATCTGCCTGTAATTTCACCGGCACCCATATCCTTCAAACCGGAACTAAGCAATACAAGCTGCTACTGCTTGGCGGCAGAAATAGGTGTGGTAGTGGAACATCCACGGGCGAGCTCTTTCACAAGGAGCTCTACATCTTCTAAGATTCTGTCCTTCCTAATGAAATCTAATAATACCCCCATAATGAAATCATGATGATGGAATTGAATGGCCATCTAATGATGGGGCCCTTCCTACGCTGCCTCGTCAGATTCGTAAAATAAATAAATAATGCTGGACATTTTCACACAGCATCATCTAGCCCCAAACTAAGCAGAGCTTGTATTATGGGAATTACATGACTGATATACTACTTATATACATTTTTTTTTGTAAATACATACATAATATACATAGAAAACACCCAGACCTGAGACAAATATTTGCAGATACAAACATTTGTCCCGTGACAGGAATCGAACCCGCAACCTTCTGCGTCCCAGGCAGACCTTCGCCCGCTGCGCCACAGAGGTCGTCGATTCGTGGTCGTAGTGTCCATTGAACTTACCTTTATTTCTTCTTCTAACTTTCCTATCAACTGTTCCTTCTGCTTTAAATCTTTCACTTTCTTCTCAACATCAGCCCTCAGGTTATTAATCAAAGTTTCGCTGTTTGCTATCGATTCGGCCGACGATTTTTTTGTAGCTTGCAATTCGATCGTCAGCTTCTCCAATTTACTATCTTTTTCTACGTCAGTGCTTTGTTGAACAGTTATTATCTCCAACTTTTGCGATAACTGTGTTACAGATTTTTCTGCTTCTGTGAGCTTGTGCTGAATTTCATTTTGCTTTTCTTTCTCAGCTTTTACTTTATCTTTGGATTCTTGTATTTCTTTCTCGTACTCTTGAAGTTTAGCTTTCAAGTCATGTTTGGCTCGCTTGCTTTCTCGTTTATATTCGTCGTACTGAGCTTTCAATTGTTTGTTCAAGTCTTCGTAGTTCATTTTCTGAGCTTCGTTGATATTGGTCAGTTGTTTCACGTCGCTATCGGATTTGTTCAGCTGTTGTTGAAGCTCGTTTATTCTATCTTTAGTTTGTTTGAGCTCTTCACACAATTTTTCGCTATCCGCTACTTTGCTTTGTAAAGATTTGATTGTATTACTGAGAAATTCAACTTCAGTGTTGTATTTCTCACTCAATGAAGAGTTTTCGGTTTGCAGTTTAGCGATGACGTTCTGCGTTGCATTTGATTCCATTTCTAAAGCACTGTTCAGTTGTGCCAGTTTAGATTCCTTTTCTTGTATGGTAGCATCTTTGTTTGAAGCATCTAGTCTTAACTGGACGATTTCTTGTTCAAGGGCATTTAACTTATTTATTTCAGTCTCATGCTTCTCACTTTGAGATTTCAATACATGATCTTTTTCTTCTAAAGTTTTTTTAATTTCATTGCTAATAGTTACATTCTCATTTAATTTCTTAATATTATTTTCATTTTCTAGCCTTAACTTATCAAATTCGCCAATAGCTTCATTGTATTTAGTTTCTAAAGATGTTTTTTCTTGAACCAAAACAGTCATTTCTTTACGTAAAATCTCTAGCTGCCCTATTTGCTCTTTCAACAGCGAATCTTCTGCCGATGACTCTGCTATTAAGTTTTCATATTTCTGTTTTAATGTTGATGTTTCTAAAGATACATTATTGAGCTTGTCTTCTAATATCTTTTTAGTTTCAGAAGTTTTATTTAGTTCTTCGCTAAGTTGAGCAATTTGACGATCCTTCTCTGATACTACTTCGATATTTGATTTAAGATCTACTTTTAGCATTTCTAGTTCTAGACTGAGATCCTTTATACTGTTTTGTTTCTCATTAACGAGTTCTTTTAGTCGTTGCTCTTCTTGTTTGTATTTACTCAACTCTTCATTTACAGTAGACACCTGGTGTTGGATGTGAGATAACTCCTTTTCATGTTGGGCTTTCTGGTTATTCAATTGAGCGGTCATATCATCTAATACCTTTTGTAATGAGTCCTCGTGTTTCCTCGATTCTTCTAACTTATTATTCAAGTCGTTCTGAGCTTCTGTTAGTTGGTCTACCTTTTCTATTAGGTTTACTTCAGATGTCGCACCTTCTGCTTGTAGTAAGGATATCTCTTCCTTGTATCTTTCAATGTCTATTTCTAACTTCTTATGTATCGCATCGTACTCAGTCATTTGTTCAAGTTCTTTCACTTTTAGTGCTTCAATTTCTTTTTTCAGATTAGCCGTCTCGTCAAGTAAGTTATCATTGTGAGATTGTAAATTTTTTAAATGATTATTTACATCAGTGTTTACTATTTCTAATTCTTTAGCCTTTTTTTCAGTGTCTTTTAATCTTTCGCCATATTCATTAATTGAAGTTAGTAATTGAGTGCGTTCAACAGTAAAATCTTCCTGTACCTTAAAGATATTTTGTTTCATTTCCTGTTCCATTCTAGCGAAGTTATTTGTCGATTCCCTATATTTATCTTTGAGGTCTTGAAGTTCCTTCTCGGTTTCTTTCAAGTGTTGAGATAATTTGTTAAACTGTTCATTGGAGTCAGTTGTTTGTCCAGTTAAATTCATGTACTCAAACTCAACTTTATCTTTGGCTTTTTGTAATTCATCACACTTTTCTTTACTGCTTTCTAGCTGGCGTCTTAGCTCTCCAATTTCTAATTCCATTGCTGATACCTTTGTTTTGAGTTCATTATTATGTTGAGTTAAATTAGTCACTGATAGTTTCAACTTTTCGTTTTCTTCTTTTAAAGATTTTAATTCATCACAATTTATGTTGAATTGAGAATTGAGAGCATCTAACTCGATTTTTCTTTGATCAAGAGATTGCTTATGGCTTTCGATTTCTTTCATTAGTTGTTCTATTTTGGAGTTACGGTCTTCGATCTCTTTCTTATGTTCTTCCGCGATCTTGCTATGTTTAATATTGAAGTTAGCAGTTTCTTGTTCGAAATCGTCTTTTAGTTTGACTATCTCTTTATCCCTTTCGTGAATCGTCTGTTTGAATTCATTTATGAGTTTTTCTGAGGATTCAGTGGATGTGCTGGATTGTGATAATAATTTTTCGAACTCTTTCGTTTTGGCTGATAGGCTTTGTTGTAATTCTAATATTTCTGTTTTACTCTTTTCATTCACTTGTGATACCTCATTCAGTAAACTCTCATATTCGTTTATTTTTGTTGAAAATTCTTCTTTGGCCAGAGTGATTTCATCTTGAAGGCTTTTGCAAATTGTATCCTGTTTCCGTTTAGAGTCTTCTAACTGTTCCAAATCTAATACTTTGGCACTAAGTTCCATTTTTAGTTTAGTAATTTCTTTGTTTAAGTTTAGTTCATGTTCTTTACTTACACCTATGACTGAAATAGAAAAAAAACACAATTATAATAATGGTATTTCGAACAGTTTAATAATGTCTAACCTAGGTCTTTATTAGACTTACCTTTATTTAACTCTATCGTCTTATCATCGACAGTTGCCTGTAGCTGCGTAAGCTTAGTATTAAGATCTATTATAATTTGGCTATTCTCTTTATTCAGCCTTTCTAGATTTTGTTTCTCAGTCTCTAACTTAGATTCAGCTAACTGCAACTTAGCGGTCAGAACAGAACCTTGAGTTTCGAATTCTGTTTTCGCTATGGCCATCTTTGATTTGGCTTCGTTCAGTGCCTTTTCCGACTCTGCTCTGACCTTTGCGAGTTCGTCCGACATGCTCTTTCCAATAGAATCCTTTTCATTCTCCTTTTCCTTGAGTAGAGCGTAGGCTTCATCCAACAACTTTTGTAGTTCTGATGACAAGGCTGAAAAAAAAAGTTTCTTGTAATTTTAAGCAATATGCATTTTTGCAGCCGTCGTGGCCTTATTAAACAGTAAATATATATATCATAAGTACAGTGTCGTCAGCTTAGTCCAGTACCGGCCAATGGAAATCATTGGTAAAGTCTGTAGGTAATGTTCGTAAGGGACTACTAACTCTGCGCAGCCGTGAGCTCCTCTCTGTGTTGTTCCGCTACTACAGCCGTATCGGCCGCGCGTTGGTCCTCCACGATACGAAGCGCCGCGGCCGTGGCTTCTGCTCTAGCTGTTTGTAAGCCGACGTCTGTCTCAAGGTCTCTGAGGCGCAGTTCGAGGGCTGCTTTCTCTTGCTGAAGAGTAACATTTTATAAGAATTTGGATATCAAAAGGACAACAGCTATTTTGAAATGACCTTGTAGGTATCAGTACTTTACAAAATCAGTAATCTGCAGGAACTTACCTCCATCGCTTCCTTATATTTCTGTAAAAGGAAAAAAAATATTTCAAAGACCAATCGCACTACTATAAAGCTGCAAACACCAAGGTCACAAAATGCAATAAGGATATTAATTTTAGGCCTGCTACGTTTAAGGTCGGCAGTTCATTTTCCGTAAAGCTAAGATCAGCGCCTTCATTCAAAAAGCTTTTCGCAGCTCTATTCATCAAGATGCCACATGCCATCCACTGATTTCGTAGAACCTCTACTATGTCATTTCACCGTCGTGTATTTTTTGGTTCAAGGTATTCGCATTCGAGAACCTTCCTTTCCTTGCACTCGAGTGCTACTGCTTGCGAGTTCTGCGAGCTAGGACCTACCCGTTGTAACTCGCCCACTCTAGAAGCTAAGATTTTAACAAAACTTCCTAGCTCTCACCCATGCCTGTTTGACTTTGAACGTGTGTATTATCAGCTTTACTTACATTGTAATCTTCTTTGTTGATGTTTTCCTCCTCATTCCTGAACATAAGGTCTTCGACTTTCTGTTTCTCGTCCTCCAGCTGCTTGGCCAACTTGTCCAATTCGGCTTTGAGCTTCCCATTCTCGTTTGTGGTCTGAAATAGTTTGAAAACTAGTTAAAATTACATGAGCACAGTGATAATTTTTGAAGCATACAATACGGTTCGATTTAAAACGTCATAATAACGATATAAAAAATCTGCAAGGTTTTTATAGACAGCGATTTAAAATCAATTATCTTCTACATTACTTAAGTGTGGGTTAACACTTTAAAAACAAAATAACCAACTTTTACATTTGATCAGAAGAAGCACAAATCTGCCAATTTGATGCGATCTTTAATTTTATTTTTTGCAAAGTAATAAGTTTGCAATAGATTTCACAATACCGCATTGGCAGGTTAGGTATTATAGATAATTAACCTGAGCTGCCTCTTTCTTAAGCTGTGAGAGTGCGTTTTCAGCGCGGTCGGCTTGCAGAGTGATTTTGGCGACTTCTGCTCGTTCGAGTTCTCTCTCTCGCATAAGCCTCTCCAAGTGCTGCTGTTTCTCTCGTAGTAACTCCTGTTTAGAAGAGTGTGTCAGTTTGCTAGCAGTGGTCAAGGGAAACGATACTGTAGTTCAGTATCGTTTCCTAATCTTCAACAACAAATAGTCACAGATATATTATCAAAAAATACGGTGAATAAGATTTCAGGAGTGAATAGAGACAAAAAGAAAGTAAAATTTCTCATGGAATTCCCTATACAAAACCAAGCTGATTGTAAGGGCAATTGTTGGAGTAATTTCACTTTGCTCACTTAGCTATTTATTTAACTGAACACTTATCTACTGTGAAATGGGGCAGGTTTTTACGAAAAACCATCGAGCAGATAGCCTCTCGATGTGAAAAACTGACAATTTGAGCATAAATCATAAGTTTTATTCTACGTAAACTTTCTTGAATCATGTAACTAGGATTTTATAATTCACAAAGAACAAAATATGGTAATGTAAGTAATTAACAATACACCAAGATAGTACAGAGTTTGTGCTTAAACTACGAACCATACAAGAACGCGAAGTTTTTTATTTTTACCTCGATAAAACAAAAGCGTCAGATACACTCGTAAGTTGGCTATGTATTGAATAACATTCATACTAGGTTAGCATCTAGGATAAAGAGATGCCGTTATCAGCACCAGCTTAAGCGAAAGTAAAACGCTCTTATCAAACATATCATAAAACGTAGGCAGTGAAGTTAGTAAACATGCCGATTATAAATAGCAAGAAACGTTTGTTATTTATTTTGTTAAAGCATAATTAAAAGCGTGTTCTTATTCTAGAAAAGCGTTATTTATAAAGTGATAATCCTGTGTCGGTACGATAAACTCGGAGCTCAAGGTTTAGATGCCAGATAACGGCGTCGATTCTCTTGTACATCAAATAAACTACATTTTAACTGTCACTCTCTTTTGCTGATAGTGCACGCAAGAAAGAAATGGCAAGAATTTTAAGCCTGACAAATAAGTTTACGTGTCGCTCTTCTTCGAGTTTATAGTCAACATGCTTTGAAATCACGACTAAACTTGTATGGAAAACTTTAATCTGACTAATTTGACAGCTCTAAAATTGTTGCTTACTGTTTCTTTTATTACTGTTAGTAAAAGATAGATAGATAAAATTAAGTTTATTTAGTGTACAAGCGATTCGAAGCCATTATTTGTGTGTGTTTGCCACCTCATAATCATAAAGTTTTTATTAATTGAAATTACAAGAATCATAATGATCGTATTATAAACTAAGTAACTATTACCTCAAGTTAGTTTTTTCTTAGAGTTGTATAGCTGCAATTACCTAGAGTACATAACAAACTCTGAGCTACACAATTGAGTATCTTACTTAACAGAGACTGCTAAAGTATGGTACTTACCTACCTACCCACAGATTGCATACCTCTACCATAGTAGCTCTACTTATAGTAATTACATCAGAATCCTATCGATCATTGCATAATCTTTTAGCAGGTACATTTCTAGGTATTTAATTAACTGTATATTTTTAAATGCCTTCTATAGTTGTGATGTAGCTCTTGCATGGTCCTACGTAGATATGTTGCGTAATACCTAAGTAGATACCTACATATATACTGTATCTTGAATGGTGCATTGCATGATACGTCCCAATTACTTTAAGCGGCCGGCGCTTGATTTAGATCCATTAAGATTTACACAAATACATTAGCAGTATAAAACTGTCTAGATACACGTAGTTACATACCTAGAGCTAACAATAACACCAGGAAATTATAAACAGAAAGACGAGTCAGGTAACTTTTGACCTTGCTCGATAATTATTAGATAATTAAATATCTACATGTAACTACCGATTTAACGCAGCTAAGTTTTAAATCACAAAAGAGTATAATGCTACGTACGTTTGTTTATAGGTATTTTTGTTTTAAACCTGCAAGATTATCGCATGGTTTCAAAGTGCGTACGAATAATAATTTGCATGCAGTCTTGTTATGAAGCATGTCTCATTTCTATATTCGTAATTCAATGAGTTTTAAGTCCTTTAATAATGACGATATTTTCACGATTATACAAATTACACTATGTAGCTTAAGGTAAGTATTCTATATATCTTTACATTTTTACTTTCTTTGTTAGATCGAGTGACCTACCTCCATTGCGTCCTCCAATATGGTGTGCCTGATGACTATCATTCCATGCCTGTTGCCTTACCTACAGACTACCTTCCATTCGTTAACGCTACTCACTCTAAAACCAGCATGATACAAACGAAGGCTTGGCCTATTTTCTGTACTTATTTACCAAAAAAGTTGGATTTATGTACCTACAATCATGTATATTAATAATTTTGTCCATTATATTTCACAGGTTCTATGAATCTCACATTAATATTTCCCGTGAAACTACTGGCAACAGTGTAGTGTCACTTACTGTAGTGTACTTTTACCCGTAGCACTACCAGTAGTGACACGGGAAAGTAAAATTTCCCTTCACTCTACTAGTAGTGCCAAGCGGTAGTGCCTAAGAAAAGAAAGTCATAATTACTAGTCACGACATAATACAAATATGTATGTGACATTTCAGTAATTCGTCAAAGAATCGTATGCAAATCTTAGAACTGTGTAGAATTGTGTATAGGGTATTCAATTTGATCGAGACAGACCAATAAATTTGAAAACCGGACAGGCTACGTTTGTATGGAGTTGGGTGAAGAGCTTCTAGAACATATTTCAAGATGTCTGTAAGCTGACAGTGCAGAGGAAATAAGTATTCCAAGCTTGGAATATTCATCACTAGCATTCTTTGAGTTTCAAGCGGCGCTTTTTGATAAATGACTTGTTTACAAGTTAAGATCATTTATAACAGAGATTTCCTGTGACGATGACATCAGCATAACGTGACCACATCTCATCTGGGTGGACATAAGCAACAATTAGGTAACCTGGGATCTCGCGTCACCTAGTTACACATAACACCTACTGGCTACCAAGTAGGTAATACCAAAGTAGTACTTAACTTCTCACTAAGGAGTAGGTAGATGAGTTATGACTCAAAATAAGGCACAAGATCTTTCTAGAACCTTTTAACAGCAACTTTTAGCAGTAAGAAACTGCTGACTTACCCGGACAGAAATACTTTTAAGCTACTTTTATACATTTCCTATTGTGAGAAACTGAACCATAAAAATATTTGTGTTATTTATTTATGACATCAGAAAACTTGGCTCCAAGTCAGCCAACCAACACTAAATTCAGCATAATTTTCACATAAAGGACTTAGGAGTTCGAATATTTAGCGTGAATTTGTGTATTTGCGCAGCATGCATGTCCCACACCTGAATATTTGCATAAGAATTTTGCCACTTGACTTGAAAATTAACACGAAACTCTACTTTGCTCTACCAACATTTAACTGCTGACTGATAAGATTGATAGGATAATTTCAATAAATTACTATGATCTTCAATCCGATATAGGAAAATGGGCAAATGTTAGTTATAGATATGGGCCGTGTGAATTATATGCCAAAAAGTACTATTCTTTAGTTTTTTGTACACTTCTAAAGAATAGTACAAATTCTCATTTTTTTTTAATAATAATGCTGGAAACTTTCTACAAAGCCCCAAACTAAGTAGATCTTGTATTATAGGATCTATACGACTGATATACTACTTATATACTTTTTTTTAGCAAATACATATCTACATATTATGTTTTTTTTTCAGTTCGGGAACGACAGTCAACGTCAGTCGACTTTTGTTTACAAAATTTTGAAAATAAGTTTATAAATGGTTACTTTGATTGTTTTGTTTAATAACTATATTGAAACGGTATTATTCCATCATATACTAGATGTGACAATATAATTTTAGTGAAATACTGCGAAAATATCATAAAATTGTGAATCAACTTACCTGTGAACGAAAACAGTGATAAATAACATTTCCCAGATGCGAGACAAACAATTACTAATAGTAGACTATCGAGTTTCCTAAAACTTTTCAGTGCTTTATTACCATTAGTCGTATTTCAAGGGCAACGCCTAACAGCCAAGGCCGCTTCGTCGGTCACAGAAGGGTGTTTTATTATTCAAAGGCCCTACTAGGCTATAAGGTTACGTAGGTTTCATATTAATGAGCAGTCAAGGGCAACAGAGCATGCCCACGCTAAAATAACCCGTGGCAAAAGCTAATATACAGCTGTATTAGTGCAATAAAACAACACAGTATATAAATCTTACACTTTATTAACACCAGGAGTATGCAGGGGCAATGAGACACAAAATACTTATTATAGTTTATTATAACAATGTCGTTCGACCCTACGTTTTAATTAAACACTAATATAATTCTATGTTATTCTAAAGAAGAAATTAGGTATTACTAATAAGTTAAAATAGAATATAATAAAAGCAAGGAATGTTCAAGAGTGCCGTATTTGTATTTCATGAATAAGTATTACGATTTCTTACAGGCACTGATCAATAAATATTAATAATTATTTCTAAATGATTGCACCGAAAGTAGTAAAAATGCAATGTTCACAATTTCATGATAATATAAATATATACAAATGTGTAGTACAAATAAAAGAATATCACAGTTTTGCCTCTGACGTTGGTAAGTTAAGCATTTTGCAATGACAACTATCTTCTAAGCAAAATACATTACAATATTAATGCACAGAATATGTATTGTACTTGGTGTATTGTCGGAACATGATTCAAGTAGATAAATAGGTATAAAACTTTGTACTATTTAGTGCGCTATTGGACAAAAATGTCTCTTAAATCGTATAACTTGTCGATTCTAAGTTAAGAAAACACTTAAATCAAAACGTTTAGTAATGTTAAGTAAAACATTGTAAAAACAAAAAAAAACATTCGTTGTTACAGAGCACATCAGTAATTGTGTTCGTTTCTTAGTATTAAAGATCTGACGTGAAAACAGTCGTAACAAAGGACCCTATCGACCGCGGTAGCTAGCTCTCGTAACGACACGTGTGCTAAACTTCAAAACTTTGAAACCAGCAATACGACCCCCCAGAGCATTTAGCAACACAATGACAAGCATTGTATTGCCAAATGCTTTTGCACTCAATATACTACGACGAAACATTCAGCCATAAGCTTTACCATCCATCGGATATTAATAAAATGCGTCATACATTCATTGCGAATGGAAAACAAAGTAATGGACACAACTGCAAATCAATCACATCTTTTTCTCGTTGTGAGAAAAAGATAACTGAAATCGTTTATATGGTAACAGAATACACAAAAGATTAATCCTATTTTCAGCCCGGAATCGGCTCACTAAGTTGAAACTCTCGCTTCGTAATGTTTTGAGCGTGATGGGGGGTAACGTCAGCTTTGACGCAAAACACACGTACGCAGCAGAGCAAACCTACCGCGCAGCGATAGTGGCGTACTGTACCTGAAGCGCGTTCTTTGCCGATACAGGGGTGGACGAAGCCCTTGGAGCACCAACTCGCTGCCGCCGTGCCGTTAGTGACAGTGCATTCGAATCGAATCAAACATGAGGGAAAACAACACGCGTTAACGCAATCGAAAATTCCACTACAGTTTTTCTCTTGTTCGGCCCTTCCACGGTTATTAACGTCCACCGGCTTACACAAAGATACGCATGAGCCGGTGACGGTCAAACCGTGTAAAAACTATCAAATCGAAAAACTACTAGTGTATTACACCAAAGTGAATTGAAGCTCTTGCTGTAGTAACTAAACATGAATAATCAATCGATTTCTTTTAAACATGCTATCTGCGCATCGAGGTAAGTTAGAATACCTCTGAACTTAAATGTGTTGTTAATAAAATGAGATCATATTCGATTAGGTATTCAAATCTGGATATTTATCGATTGACTCATACAGTTAAAGCTTCAAAACTTTGATAAGTACACATAAGAAGCAAAGTAGAGTCATCCACGAATCACAACTCAAGTAAATAAATCAACTACACATTCTCAAAGACTTGATTTCACGGTAAAGTAAAATATACAAGGCACTTGTTTTGTGTGATTTTATAAAGTTGCGTGATAACTTGTACTAAGTGTTGGCAGTTGAGGTGTTGTGTAAACATTTCAGCTGCCAAATTGCAAAAAAACTCGAAAGCACTAATATCTAAATTATGGAATGTTATAACAGAAGAGAAGGTATATTATATTAATAATATAGTGGGATTTAACTTTTTCATAACAATTATGGGGTAATAGTCAATATTTACAACTACCAGCTATGTTTAATTCGATTAAAGTATTATAGGGATGGAGTTTATACATAAATTACATGTATAAAAAGAGTAAAGTTGAAAGTTACCACGTAAGTAGTTAATATACTACTTTAAAACGATGTATGAAATGTATTTCATAAGAATGGAACTTTAAGATGTAAAGATCTATACTAAACTGTGAGCTACCCTGGTTGTTGTTTACTATATTTTTTTTATAACTAAAATACAAAAGGCTTAAACGTGTCGAGTTTTAGGATGCCTGAATACATAAAAGGCAACTAACTATAAAGAGGTATACGAAGTTAGTCAGCAAACTATGCAAAAATATGTTAATTGACACAAACACGAACATTACTATAAATTAGTTCTAATTGAGATTGCCTTAAAAACAATTATCACAGCAGAAAAATTTTAGGTATCGTTCAATAGGAATTAAAGCAGCCTCTAATATTTATATTTTTGGTACTTATAAGGTCTCAAGCCAACTAGAAGCCGACTCAAATTATGATTCACACATCCCAAACAGTCCACGATTCACTATTCAAAATCACTAATACAGTGAAAAGTGCATTGAAATAAAATAAAATAGAGATAGTGAACCGAGAACTAGGTAAGTATTTTTTTAGTGTAACAAATTATATAGAATTCAACACAAGGGCCAAACCAAAAAGAGTGCCAGCTACAGACAATAAAACTCAAACAGAGTCATGCCAAGTAAGCGTTTACTACACAAATATACGGAACCCTAAAGCAATACCAGAACTGTTGCATTTCGCGCCTGCCCTCATACCGTATACATTTCACAGCCCTGGATTGACGATCATATTTTATAGACGCCTTTAATGACAAAGTAGTTTTGAAACACGAACCACAGGAATTTTTTAATCAATAATACTGCGAAAGCAAACTATTTTTCTTAGTGTATGTAATGTAGGTTATATTTAAATAAAAAAGAGGCTATTAGGACGGAAATTCTAGACACCAGTCGTGACCACAATAGAGGTTCGTGTGTCGAGAATTTTTGCCCGAAGGAAAGGACCCAAGTGGGCGTTCAAACGTTCAAATGTACACGACATAAGGGTAAGTGAACTGAAACGGCGACACGCAAGAGTAGTGGTAGCTCTTCCCAAAGCCCGCAAAGTGTGAGCGCGGCGGCGGCATCTCCACGAATATTTCCGTAGCTGCGGCACTCCCGCGGCTGGTCCTCGTCACGGCGGCCGGCCGGCCTGCCCACCGCACCACCTCGCCGCCGCCCGAGGAGCACCTCGAACCCCGGGACAGAGCGCCGCTGCTGCTGCCGCTCGACACGCTGCGCCTACTTCTCTCCGACGATCGTGTCTCAAAACTTACAACACTTTCCGAACAACGCCACGACTTGGGCAGCGTCTCGCTGGCCCAACGTCGCGGGCTCAATTCTTTGCACTTATCGTTCGATTGAAAAACGATATCGTAGTAAACGCGCGGTTGCGGCAGAGCGATGATGGCGCAGCGGTCGGCTTCGACATGCTTGACGAGCAATGTTTTGTCGAGCAGGCTTGGTGCGCTGGTGTGCGGACGGGATCGGCGATTCCCGGGCGGTGGCGGGGAGCGCACGGAACGAGGCTCGGCCGAGCGCGCGCGGGGCTAGCCTACCTGAGCGCCCAGCGACGTCACCCCTAGCCTCACCCCCATACGGGACGACGCAATCGACGTGCCCAGAGATGTGAGCGAGTCGCGAGAGTTGGATCGACGCAAGGGGGTCGCGCGGCCGTTGCTGTGGATTGCGCAGGCACCAGGTTTGCGGTTTGATGGTGACCGTGTCACCTTCGATATCGGCGCGAACAGACCGAAGCGAGGTGAGCACTCAAAGTACCTGAAAATGGGATCGAAAATATTATAGCACCAATAGCAAAGTATAACTACGTCGTCTATTCCGGAAGCTTCCCTCTGTTGTACCTCTTGCCGTCGACGGAGCCATCGTTTTTGCCTAGCGGGTCGTCGAGCTCAACACCGGCCCAAATTCCGGGAGCGAAATCCGTGTTGCCCACGAATCGTAGAGTACCAGCTTTGCTTCCGCGACTGCTAGATACAATAACACGATCGCCCATGCGAACCTCGCCGTTAGTCGTAGTTGAGATTGAAGCGTCTGTAGAATAAATTGATCACAATAAGACAGTTCAATCTTTATTGTAAGATACCAACCGAACATAAGAAACCCACTCATTTTACTGCTAACAATGCTGCGTATGCTTCCATTGGGTGAAAGCGCTCGCCTCTGTCTGCCCATACCGGAAGGAGGGCGTTCAAAGACGCTGCCCGCATCGGACACTGGTGATACATCGTGGGGCATGTGAGTTATGAGAGGAGAGCGTGTGAGACGAGTTAAACGGGAGAAAACTCCACGCTTTTCTGGGCATTGGAAATAGCGATGTCCAGCGACAGAGCCGTCATTTTTACCTGAAAATTAAAACAAAAGCACTTAAGCCACATACCGCTTAGTAGGAAATACGAATACCATAAAAATAAAGCTGTGTTTACCGATGGCGTCATCTAGCACGATACCAGCCCAGTCTCCAGGAGCGAACTGTGTCTCGCCAATGTATGCAATTTGGCCTGGCTTAGTGCCACCGACCCATACGCGCTCGCCGATTATGAAACTATCAGTGTCCTCTGTCAACACAACACTATGATCTGAAAGAAATGAATGTGCTGTTAAAATACAGTATTAAAACGAATTAGGCTGCACATCTCTGAACTGAAATGATGTTTAATGCAAATTATGTACGACCATAAAATCAATGGTCTAAGAAAGTATACGTGAGAGTCTTCTAAGGATTGAAATTTATAGTCTTTTGAATATGTATGGCCTCGTCATTTCCTATTCTGCGCACATTCATGATGTGCGTGTGCACACACGACTAGAATATGTACCGTTGTATGCAAGTGCAACGGCCGGTGAGGAACTATTTGCAATCCAGTTTGCATATCTAAATATTACATCAAAACTTTCGCTTCAACAAACTGCATTTGACTTGATGTCTTCAAATAAGCAGTTCACCCCAAAGCTCATGCTTCAACCAGATAAGGTGCAAAGAAAACCAAGCAAACACAAACATATTTTAAACATAATATAATCGAGCGTGATTTGTGTGATTTCTATAAGGTGCATTAATTTGCAATAGGGTATTGGTATGGTAACATACAAGTGTTTTCTTTAACATTCCGAATTAAGTATTCTACATTCTTTGTATAAAGGGTTTGTTCGGAATATTGCAGAACAGTGAATACGAATGAAAGTATTTTATCCGTGCCGATAAAAAACTTTCTCAGGATGATATGGTGCATGTGAATTACCTGAGGACCTCCTGAGGCCCGCCTCACTGAGCCGCCGGGGGTGCTTCTCCCACAGCGCGTCCATAGAGGTGCCGGAGAACGTGCTGCTAGCTGCGACCACACATAAGCGCACGCACACAGACATTAGCCACTAGTCTACAACTATGTCACATTATTCAAATGTCATCGGTTATGTTAATTTACGGTACTTTTTAACATTAAGGTAAAGGGGACATTTATTACTTATTATTTTTGTCAGTATATTTAAGCTACTCATAAAAAAACAGCTTTTTCATGCATTGAACATTCATGAGTGGAACATTATTCGGTTATTTTATAATCATGCGCGGCGCGAGACCGGAGAGAGATTAGAGCCAAGGTTCGAACTTAACAAAAGCAAGTTGGGATAACTTGCTTGGCAGTTTTCTTCAATTGGAGCATCATAGTGAAACTCTGAGTCTGCGTCACCGTCAGTTTAGTTACTTTGAAAGTTAAGTGTTGGCGTTCTGACAAAGTTATTTATGACTTGTGAAACAACATCCGAGTTGGACGTAAAAAAGCTACACAATAGTTAAAAGATTGCCATTTGATTGTAAAACAATGCGTCTAATTAGTTGTAGGCGAGGCACTCCTGGCAGTTGTCACGCGACCTACTGCATGAGCTCAAACTAAAAGGCTGAAGAATTACCAATTCACAAGCCATAAAATCTCAGTTATTATCACTGGCTCGGCTTTTAACCGTTTAATTGCAATAAAACCGGTCCCAATGACTATTCCACTATTAGTATCATTAGAATCTCAAACTTTACTGTTTACCTTTTAAAAATTATTGATTCCAAATTGAAAAAATATTGGTTCAAAACCAATATTTTTGTTACTTGCAAAATTTTGATAGTATCATGCTTCGTTTTATGTTAATTTTTATCCTTTGTTTGCTCAATATTATTGTTATTGTTTACGATGTTGTTGTTATGCCTACGCGACAGGCATTTGTAAATCTATACTCAAATTCAGTTGTTAGTCTACTGGTTGTTATAGGTACCTCAAGAGTAGCTGCACATGTAATCACGGCCCGTCGCCTGATGAGATATGGTTAATAACCTATTTACATGGACGTCCACCTTAGTTAGATACAAACTTACTGGATGCCTTTCGGTAGCTCCGCGGTCTGTCCGGCAGACTGCTGGTCACTTCGTCTTCCTCGTCTTCGATCAAATCTTATCAATGGTCAGACATAAAGTGAAATTATGAGCAAGTGATTAAAATAGTATATGTACAAAACTATGAAATGATTGAGGGAAAGCTCGTGCAGTGCATGATAATGCAATGTAAAAAGTAGCCATAACATGCTTCTTTACTGTTCTTATGCTGTAAGAGACAACATAGTTTTCATCATAAGTTAAAAACGCAGATAGCTTACCTGATAAATGTTTTCTCGAAGAGTCGTCAGTTAGCTTCCTGAGCGTGTCCGACGAGCTGCCGTCTATGTCAACAAAAAACAAAGACAAGTAAAGCAAAAACCAAAGAAAACATGCCGACAAAAATGTACAAAAATGACGTGATTTCACAGAAGGCAATTGAAAACTTACAACAATTTACATACACTGCAATTAATAGACGTATGTGAAACTAAGATATTTTGATTTGATGTCGTGGATTGTTTGCAAAGCAGACAGGGTAGAGTTCGATAAAATTGTATAGTTTTAAGTGTACACCCACTGAAGGGCTTAGATCCGAGGCACAGCTGTTGTGTCGACACGACACGTTTGAGTAGGCTCAGAAACTGCGGTGGGTGATAATGATCACGTTAAACTTGAAGATTGTCTATTCGCGAAGATAATTCTGTGACTCTATGTCGATTAGGTCATAAAATAGAGCACCGCGGATCGTTAAATTGCGGATAATTGGCATACGAAAGGTAGCTTTCTACCTTATAACTAAGTGTTATCCTAAGTTTAGTACAAGTGAAGGTATATTCCTAAAGTATGCAATCGAAATGTACAACTAATTTTGGGGGTTCTAAGGCTTCCATAGGATACAATTGTATTTTTTCAGTACGGACGTATTCAAATTCACTCACACCTATAACGAAACGAATTTTATGTTGCTGTCAGTTGACAAGGCATCCGGCTAGTCCTAGCGTATGTCCGGTACTGATCGGTAATTCTGATTAATCATCAGCGACAACTGCGCAGCAAGCTGGCCTTGTCAACGTGCGTGGGATCGCACATCATAACTCAACATACAAGAAAAGAGGCTCATCTCGAGAACGCCTACTCAGAGGAAAACGGAAGAAAACCCAGCCACGTACACAAAGACTAACATAAAATACAGGTAGGACAAATCAAGAAGAGGCGAAAAAGGATCACTATCTTGTATAGGTAGTGAATGTTAACAATATGGATGCGAGCATAGTGAAAGAAGTCTAAATCGTTAAATAAATTAAACAGAGCAATTGGTAAAATAGAATACAGGCAAGACGATTCAGTGCAGCCACGTCTAAATGTATGTTAATTTTGTGAAGATAATTATAAAAAAACATGGGTAAAATAGACGAAAACAGACACGAACAAACAAACAAATAATTCCATGGAAAAGAGACCACCACGCGCAGGAATTCAACCAGACTAGCGCAACTAGGACATAGTGAATGTAAGAAACAACACTTTCGGATAAAACTGTCAAAATATAGCAATAATTTTCGCAGTAATAAAGAATATAATAGCCGGTAATTTGATCTATAACTCGTTATCACATTAATCAATAACAAATATAGCATTCTATACTCATAGGAAAATTATAAGGTTACAGTTATAATTATTATTATAATTAAAATAATAACTGGCAATCTTACGTGGACCTTTTCCGCGTGGGTCGGTATTGTTATTGATTTACTACTAATTATTGCAAAATATCGCATTATCAATGATGATCATCGAGCGAAATAGTAAGTCTGTTTTTATTTACATTGGTAACTTGTTTAATGTTTCATTTAAGGCAACGGGGACATGTCGTGAGTCAAATTAAAATAAATACTAGTACGCTTGGGGCTGCAGTAGTAATAAATTATGTAAGCTTTAAATAGAGTCCCGACTGACGCGGCGAACGTCGGACTTCATTGATTATGTTTGCAGTTGCAACTTTTCACATAAATTATCGACGGAAACCATCACTGATGTCTGTATTAGAAACGATGGTGGAAATAAATGACACTTGCATATACTTTTTAACCTAAAGTGTGGTACCTATTTTCAATTCCGACTTCTAACTACAACGTGACATTTTATTTGCAACATTACAATAATCACAAGAGGAGTTTCCACCATTGTCGGTCAAATGATGGTCGTTTATTGTGATGCTAAGAAGGCAATTATTATAGCCATTGAAAACGTATCGTGCATTGACAACAATGTATTTCGCGATGTCAAGTGGCAGGGACAAATTACTATCGCAGAGACTAAAATAACAACGATAAAATATAAAAAGCACAGAACAATTTGATTATGTATATTTTCACAAAGAGATAACCTTTCTGATAAGTAATTTAGAGGCTATATTATTAACACGCTATATAACAGCAGGTGTCATACAATGGAACAAATGTGATCCCACGCATAGGTGCGGGCAACACAATCTATATTAAGAATACTACCCTTCATGAATCACATTCATTAAATACAATAAATATAGCGGTCAAAATCCAAGATGTTGTAGAAAATGTCACAGCAGTCAATATTTTATGGACAAGTTACTGAACGTCTCGACTCGATATGATGTAATACCTACATATCCAGCGCCGGCGGAGACGTATTTTCTTTTTATTTAACAGAGCTTTAATGAGACTTGACAATATACTGTATAGGTACCCAATAGGACAATATACTGTTGATTATTTTACTTTTTGTGGTCAAGTTTGAGACGATGTTAGGTAAGGAGCTAAAGATGAGTAGTTAAATAAACGAAGTAGAAGATAAATGCGATTCTCTTCTTCTAACTTTAATAAACAGCTCAATACTGGATGTATATGGCAAAATGTATGTCAGTATTTTAATCAAGACTAGTGATAGGTCAGTTAGGTATGTACCCCGATATTCCGGCGAATAGACACTAATTCCTCAATTAAGGACAATTTCGCGGTTAGCTTTCATTTAAAACCAATTGATGCAGTAGTCACACGCTGCAAGACAGATGCAATTCTGAACGCCAATTATTCAGTTGGGCTAAATGGTTCCCGTGAATTGAATATCTAAATGATTTGACGCAGCAATTTCGACTCGCAGAGCAGTAACGAACGAGCATACGAATGACGCAGTATGAAGTTTAGAGACTGTGTTTAAAAAATTTGCAACACTGACAGAGATTTCTAATTGATTTTATGAATGAGGGTAGAAATGTGCTCGCTCGGCTTGAGCTCTGATATTTGATATTCGAAAGGTCAAATAGTGTTATGAGGAAGTCTTGTGACCTAGCAGAGTGCAGTAAACTTAGCACTAAAATATTTGACCGAGTTGGCGGCCACAATGCTGCCGCGATCCAGTACAATCAAGCGAGCGTGTTTCGTGAATAGTAGGCAGATACTAGGTATAAACTATGTTTTTCAGTCTCAAACTTTTGCAATACTTATGAATATGGACAATGAGTGACTCACTCAGCTCATATGAACCAATTTACCGAATCATTACCTTCAATCAATGAAAATTGTATTGATGGATCACTCACTAAGAAAATAAGTTTTATTCATGACTCATTTGCAATTATGGCGACGTTATTGCCGGAACCTTATTAATAAAGAACGCAAACAGACGCCAAGCGAATAATTTGTATTCCTCCCAAAGGAAAAGAAAGACTGGCGGAGATCAGACCGTGTAAGGCATATTTAAATCCAAAAAGGTAATTCCAGTTTTTAAGTATTCGGTTCGCCAAACTTCAACTGATAAGTTTATGTTAGTCAGATCTTTTGAAAGTATTGTTTATTTGTCATTCGATACAGCGCTGGAAGATTTATTAGCTATTGTTCAATTTGGAGCACAAGTTGCATTTATGAGGATTTATGAAGATTTTAATGAAGATCGATACGTGACGACACTACCAATAAACAATATTAAATTTGATGGCCAACTTTTGCTTTTTCCGTTTTCTAAATGAGAAATCTCCAAACGACATAAAGTCAACAAATTCTACGCTTGAATTCTGCAAGGGTGGATAAATACTATTTTAAAACTGATAAGGCCGACCGGGAATGCAAACTGCGAATATCTGTTTCAATAATGCCGATGAATAATTGAGCAGATAACATAAGTCCATTGATAGAGCCATAGAACCCTGTAGGGCCGTGAATGGACGAGCGAAACCAATTGGGTAATCAGGACACGTTTGTTCCCGCTACGCTAATAGGCGGTAACGAGCACCAGCACACACCTGGCATGATAATTGAAAATCGTCACTATGCGGTTAATCAATCCACGACTCTGATACATTGGACGCTTTCATAAAAAACATTTATAAAAACGTTTAGCTGGTAGATAAACTTATGAGAGACGTGAAAAACAAAAAGACTGCTAAGATAAGGAAAATTACAAGATTTATACTTGAATCGAATCTTTACAAGTCGGATCCGACTCTAGCTAACAGTAATTTGTGGATGTGAATTTGTGAACCTCTTCAAAATTCGTTTTCTAACTTAATTTAAAAAAACGAACACATACTCAGTCCTGACCCCACACTAGAATTACCTGTGTCTTGGGTATCTACTACAAGTACTGAGTTACCACAACATCAAGACCCGGAACAAACAGCTACAGAACATTATTCTCCTATTATAGGGGTGCAGCGTGGGAATACGATAATTCTTCATCTTGAGGTTCTCGATGCTTCACTGTATGTGAAGCATCGAGAACCATAAACAGGCAGTAAGTAGGTAAAAAAGATTTAATATATAATATATATGTTGTTGTTGTTGTTGTTGTCGAATTTGAATATTCTACAAAATATGCATTGTAATTTCATAAGTTAGACTTAGCATTGCATAGTAATTGTAAGACGACAGTGACATGTGACATACCTCTTTGATGGATTCGTTCACCATCGATGTAGGTCGTTTTGATCAAAGGCAGGTTTACCTGTGTAGTCGTTTTGACATTGGCAGAACTAAGTGCAATTGTAATCGGAGTCAGTCACGAAGTTTACGTTGTAATAGGGTTTGTTCTCACGGTCTCTAAAATATAGCGCCGATCGTTATCTTGACCAATGATAAATGCACCCAGAAAGCTCGCAAGTCATTCTAATAACTTAGTTTCTACGCTATTGAGGTCGTATTTTAGCAACTGCTGAGTCTATCAGTGGTTCCAGGTACTTCGGCAGTCTAGTAGTAGAGTAGGCACAGCAGAAACTGGTACTCGTAAATATTTTATCAAAGGTAACTAAGTGTTTAGTAAAAACATAAAAGAGGATAGATAAAGCTTGTTTGAGGAGCAAAGTCAAATAAGCTATCACCATAGTTACTGAGCTATTTGAAAATATGACATCAGCCTTCATACTCTAGCTGCAAAGAAATGATTCTGGGGCAAACCCTTTGACTCCGTTTGTGTACCAATAGCGACGACGTCCAATGTAGGTGAATGTGAGTCAGCAATGTTGGTATGTTCATGGTATAGATGCAGACCTGAAGTGGGCCTCTACATACAGCCAACTGTGTACATAGAGGTGAAGTGACGTGGTGCATACTTGCTGTGTTAACTAGTACGCTGGAATGAGAATAAATGTCGCGTCTCGTTGCAATGAAACAAAGGAGAGAATGAATGCGTCAAATCCTATTTGACGTAAAATACACCACAACAGACGGCTGTAAGTTCCCCAGAAGCCGTCGCCTTGAACTTGAGTGCGTCTAAACATGGTTTGACGTAAGTGTTTCTGCCAATAAAGCAATTCACACCTGAGTTAGAGTGCTGTCGCTTCCCTCCGCAAAGAATTAATCGTAAATCACAAAAAATCGGATTATGATAGAGATTAGATGTTTTTGATGAGCCTTATTGAAGTTACTGCGTATATAGCCAACATAGCTTTGTAATTTAGTTGCACAAGAACATAAAGTAATCGAAAGGTTCCGTGAGTCATTGAAATATTCCGTTCTAAGCAATATAAAGAACGCTATGACCAATAAATAGCTATCAGATAAAGCTATGATCAATAAATAGCTATCAGATAAATGTAAATTCCAAGAAAATAACAGTTAAGTACTTCTTTGGTCAAATACAACATTAGGCCCGTGAACAGGTATTTTTATCGATAAACAATATCATAATTTGATCCGGATATTTCATCATTCGCCAAATCAATGAATAACATTCATTATCTCCACCTCATCACACTGTAAATTGTCGATCAGACCTAAAATATGTACCTACTTACAAAGTACTAGAACGTTGAGAAAATATTGGTCTGTTATCAATTAACGATAGACGATTCGAAGAATGGAACAAGACTATCTAATTACCGACGAAAAGGTACATGTCCTTGAACCACGAATAAAACAAGTACTTTCTGTATTAGGTATATGGAACATTTCTGTTTAGTTTCCATAGATTTCTATAAAACAAGTGTGACTATTTAAATAGATACATTTTGAAATCATTAAAAATGAGACTGATCGTTGTGGCGTCGATATAAACAAAAACGCTGACGGACATAAAAGATAAGAGAATGTTATTTTGTGACAATTTGGGCAAAAACCGCTTAGAGCTTGTTAAATCAGTGACATAAACCCACGTGGAAATCTTTAACTCTCGTAAAATTTAATCGCCCTCCAAAATTGGTGATTGCTACCGTTGATGATGTGTTGGTTACGGGCCAATCAAAATCGGGTAAAATCCATTCTCATCAAAGATTAAAGATTGCTCAATCCCTAGATAAGAAATTGGCTCATGAGGTCACGAAGGCGCTATAATTAATCTTACTATATAAATTGATCTGTTATTAGGTTATCGCTTACTTATAAGCCTGTGCTAGAAAGCAAATCGCAGTGCTTAATCAGAGGGGAGATTACTCACAAGAACTAAATTTAAAAGAAAAAAGTCAACTTGATTATGGGATGGGATAAGTAATGCTTTGGAGATATGCAATTTCTAACGGTGCAAGTATATCTGACTGCTGGCTGACTAAAGGCGGGTCAAAGACATTCCACAATAAATGGAAGGGTCTTGCTAGCCAAGACGGCGCGGCGGGTGCCTGAGTAGACGGCTATAAATAATCGAAACGACGTTGTATTCCATAAAAGTTCTTTATATTTTCTGCAACTCTGGCGGAAGTCCAATTTGAGATCATTATAACAAAACATCATTAAAGATAAAGTAATGACTACACTTCTTGTCAAGTAATAAAATGATGCACAGTACGTTATTATATTATAATATAACTTCGTGGAAACAGCCGCTGGCAAAAGGAACGACAGCTAAAAGAATACACATACATCAGAAATTATTTGTGATTTCAGCGCGCATTGTCCGCTGCGCCATAAACATATTTTGCAATTGATACAGCGAAGTGTTCATTTTTTAAACGGACGTTTTCAACGATCGTGCTCACATATGCAAATTCAATAATTTCAGAGAGCCGCTTTGGTAATTGTGAGAACAGTCTAGCTAAAAGGAAATATAAACGGCAAAGGACGGATGTGGCCTTGTATAGTCCGTGTCGAGGATTGGACGTGATCGGGATATCGTTAATTGGCAAATTATTCACATTTTCTTTTATGCTGATTTTGGGTATATTTATTTTCAGAGACGAAAAATACAATTGGAGACGCAATAGCTTCAACAATTATTAAAAATCTAGCCCCATTAGACTTGAGTATGACTAAACCAGTTTCTTTCCCAATGATGTCGAGTGGCGCCATATAGTAGAAAAAACTAGACGAGTGATCGACGTGCAATGAAAATACATAACTTAAAGTAATAAAACATGTCATTACCGAGACCAGTCCACGGCACGACATGACAAGGCATTGATTGGCACGTGAGATGATTGTAAAAGAGAATTATGCGCATCCCGCGATTACCCATACCAACTGTTGTATTGCATCTTGAAGACGTAATAAATATGGGATGTCCTGCATCTCTACCTCACGTTCCGGAAGGATGGCCTACGTTTAAATGCCAAATCCTTAGCGACATTCAAATTCACATTCCACCTGTTGTTTGTCATCATGTTGTTTGAGCGTAGGAGTGATTAGCACCTCCGAGCCTGCTATTAGCAAGTCTACATCTCAATTGTTGTTATAGATTTGACAAAAACATAATGTAATACAAGCCGGCGACTGACGATTGATTACCGAGACATGTTTGGTTCGGTTCGATACGCTCGAAAAGAATAGCTATCGATATGAAATCGAAACCCTGGTTCAAGGTACTTGCTGATTTATTAAGGTGACAAAATCTGCATTTGAGATATAAAGTTACGATGACTAATAAGATATTATTCTTGGCAACAATAGAGCTAATGATTTCTTGGATTCATTTTGCAAGGAAGTCACGTAAACACATCAGGTCGCACCTGTTCAGCAATTCTGCCACGGTTGACTGACTACAATCCAGAGAAGTCATTGAGAAATTATAACTTGGAGGGCACATGTTCTATAAGGAAAGGAGACAGGATATTGTCGCACACATGACGGACACAAACGACTCATGATCAGGGAACGTAAAAATCTAGTAGATAAATTTAGATTCATGCCAACAATGATATTAACAAGAAAAATATGAAATTTAAAAAAAAAATATGAAGGCGGTTGGGCGGCGAACAGCAATGTGGTACGATATTTCCTTTAACGATGAACGTGACGTGAACCACGCTATGAAGAAAATAGTACATAATAAAAGAAACTAACTTATTGCGCAACTAGCTACTATGTTAACGCAAACAGACACTGAAACTCTGAATACAGCACAAACCGCTTGAATTTGCCTAACAAAGGATGGCGTGTTAACTGATAACTTTTTATAGCTCTGAAATATTCTAGACAACATGCTGAATATTAAAACGTTTTCTAGATACTACGGGCGAGTAAGCAAAAGCCGAAGACTGTATGAATAAGTTGGTGTTCAGTTTAGAGCCTCATCAAGGCATTACAGTTTGCGATGTGGCATAACACTTTGTTCACCCAAACAAGGTTAAACGCGTCGGTCACCGCAAAGGCAGAAACATAATGCAAGCAAGATATACACAGTTCGCCGGTCACGGTAAACATCTCACGGTAATGAAGGCTCGAAGACAAATGCCGACCACCAGCACAGTAATAATAAGGAGTTGAAGTCAATAGAGCCAGTATTTTATTAGTGTGCAAATAAGGCATCCATTTAAGCGTAACGAGCATATGATGACAGTCGAGAAAAGCAAAAAATCTGTACAAAAACATGAGTATTCAACAAACCCTGGCCAAGTTCTCGTTAAACCATTAAGATCTTAGCAAAACCCTTTTCTATATGATTTTCAAATTAGACACAATAAAATAATTAGTAAACATGTTAATAAAAATTAATTGGTTTTTAGTCAACATCGATACCGCGGTCAATGTGACCCCGCGCCGCACCGATGGCAAAAAATCGATAGGATTGTTAGTTTCAGTCTAAACATAGAGCAATTATTAGCAAGTACACCATAACATATCTATTTACTCATAGTATTAAAAGAAAAGTCTAGGGGGACAAGAACAACGTTACGAGTTGTAAACTCGGCTTTTTGCAGTCGGAGATAGTAATAAGAACCTACTTCTAACATCCTCGTAGCAAAGCCACTACAATGAAAATGTGTTTATAATTAAGACAATAAAAAACTTAGTCGGTGCCTTCACCGATAGTGCAGTACGTGAAAATTCCCGTTTTTACAATATGAACAATAAAAAACCTTGGAACAATAGTATTTTTCCCGTCTTAGGAACTGTAACTCAAGAATGTTATACTCTAGTCTTTTTGCACTCTTACAAACTTGTAGATAACTTTTATCAATAGTGTTGAAGAAAAGCGACATGTTATCGAATTTCTATTTAAATGGACTTAAATAAATATTAACACGAAGTAAATATGTATTATTTTTAGGTAGTCAACTGTATTTTTATAGTTATGAGTATATTTTTGAATTGACGAAGGCAAAAAGGTTTGCTTTGCTGTTGTCTCACTAACAAGGGATTCTTTCAAAACAACAAGTGAAATTTAGAAAGCTATAGCGATAAAAATCATTTGGAGAATTAAAAGGATGGTCAAATGGACACAGGCTGACTATTTGGACTGTTCATAAAATCTGTATTTGGATAGCATAATATGATTAGCATAGCTTCTTTAGAAGCATTGAAAGTGTTTTCAAACGGGGGATTAAATGATGTAAACTTTGGGAAGCATAAACTTATTTTTGAAACATTAAGGTATTTTTTTTGTTTACGTCAAAAAATGTAATGCAATATCGTTTAGGATTTAGATACCGTTTTATTAGCATACTAACTGAAAATTCTAGTAAAATGACATCATTGAACAAAGTAAACTGTAGTGTAGGTAAAATTTTTGTCCAAAATTAAGAACAATATCAGAGAACTCTGAATGTAGTTAAGAGCTATTGTTTTAAAAGCAGCTTTAATAATGTCCAACATAATTAAGAAATCTTTCACAAAGGAGCACCTAAAAACAACCAAATTAAATTATTCACTGCGCCAAATATCAAGTGCTAAATTTAGAGCGTTGGTGAATTAGCCTAGGCCCCTTCCTAATTTGCGCTTCCCCGTTGCATCTGCGCACCGATGTTTTCAACGATCATCAACGATGATATCCTCCCTCTATATTCAGTTGTTCTTGTATTGTGAACTATGTAGGTGTTTCACAACCATTAGCATTAATTAATATGATTATTCATACTCAGTTTAGCACTAGGCCTAGATAAGTGGTTTGGAAATTGTAACACAAGCCCATTATTATGCACTAAGCAATATTAACTTGTAATATTTTTTTAACATATTATGTACATAATTTATTCATTAAACTCATTATTCACCATTATTTATTGTAATTTGATAAAAATAGGTATTACCACGTTATCAATTTACTATTTTTGGTTTAACTAAAAAATTTTTTAAAAATAAAGTGCGCAATTTTCAATTACCCTTTTTTTGTCAACCATTACCCAAAATGTTGTTTATTAAATTATTTACGATGTTATATTCAAGTACAGAATACAGGAATACGAACTCACCGGAGAAGCTAATTCTTGTTTCAACCGGCATGTTTTATTCAGCAAATTCCTTTGAAACGTCTCAAGAAAGCTTCTCTGTCTTCGATTTGTCGAAAGGTCCTGCGTTTTGCAGATATGCGCGAATCGTGTGGAAACGCGCGATTGACTCGATCGTCGAGCGTGCACTGTCGTAAACTGGGAACCGGCAATGCTACCAACTACAATCAATCTCTAGTGGCTGGGTTTGTCGGAAAAAATTGACGGTAATGGACTCATATCATTAAGGTTCCTCGAAAGATAGTTGCTCTCCCCAATAATTCTTAAGGTAAACTCACAAAAAATCAGCTATAAATTCAATTTTCTTTTTAATTTCGGCAGTCTGGTTTGACAATATGAGCAGCCAATTTTCATGACAAAATCTTCAAAGATTGTTAAACTTGACTGCCACAAATCAAAAAGAAGACCCCTAATTGCTTATCGATCAGTAAATTGTACCCTACACCACTATTAGTTTCCCTTATAAGTGCTCTTGTGTGAAATCCCATAGAACAACAGTTGGATCTAACCAGAGCTTGGCAAAGTTGGCAACACCCGTACCGGCCGGCGTAATCAACGATTCGACTAAACCTCCGCCCTTGCTCACAATACTACTTTAGGCTCTTGTTATTGTTTTGGAAGGCGCTCGTGGCCGCCCTTCGTGAAACAACGAGCAGGGGTAGAATGTGCAATTTACCTTTTCCATTTCGCTTACTTGACTTGCTTGTATGAAATCACGGATCAAGTTGCGCATTTGAGAATGTGTTTTCTGGACATTTATTTGGGCATATCTTGTGGGGCATGCCTGGTAATCCTAAATACAACATTTGGAAAGTTTTGACTAAGTAAATTTTTTTGGAAGTTTTAGAGCTACGGTATCTGAGAAGGGTTCTCTCTAACAAGGACAAAGCGCTGAAATTATATAAAGCTTTTTAAAAATGAGTTGTATAGGTAAGTTCTAAATTACTACCCATAAGTTACTAGTTATATAAAATTTAATTAGAAGTAACCCTTGGGTTGATGGGTTTTCAGGAAAACCCATGGGTTTTCCCTGAAAATTAATACGCGTCAAACGCCTAAGCTATTATTAGCATATCGCTAAAAAGTGATAACAGGCAGCTATTGTACTCAATTACTTTAATTTATGGGCTAGGTTAGGGTTACCCGTATCAATTGGGGATCTGAGTTAAGAATTAAGTGTGTAATAACAAAATATTATCAATTAATAACAAAATGTAGGGACCAAGAGTTCATTCCTTAAGTGATAAGATAAAATTATCACTCACGAACAAGAGTAAACGAACAACAGATAAGAAACGCGTGCTACAAATTCTTCGATTTCTGCACAACTCAAAATACATTAAGTAAAGGAATGTTCGGTAAGATAATGAGTAATGGAACATTATTGAAATTGTAGAGTAAAGACGAATGTTATATCTTGGGGGTCACTAGTTTGCTTATCATATCTCAGACACTGTAAGAGGTTACTCTTATATGAATTAAGTATGTTAATACTTAATATTTTCACAGTTTTTACTTCATAATTATTATCATCATCTAAGTTAATGAAAGCCAGAAACACGATTAGTGATTATTTTCTCGATAAGTCCTAGATAACCCGTTTTGCATACATCCAGAAATCAGAAATTATTAACGAATAATGTTAATGTAATTCGGTAGTTATCATGGCCCCTACTTATAATACTGGAAAATATTTTTTTGTTTAAATGCTCTAGTTATTCTTCTAGACTATTTTATTTGTATTTTGGGATCTCGTGCCCGAATCCATCTCTCCATCTCGCAATAAGCGTATTTTCGTCTGGAGTGAGAGAAACGTATTTTCAATTCACCTTATCACCTTAATAAAAATAATAATGTGCATGTGATGCTGGTTGAATACATTGCAAGTCTATCGTGACAAAACAGCTCGTCATGGTTGAACGGGGCACGATTTCTCACAGGTCGAAGAAAGTGAGCTGAGAGAGGTCCGAGTTTAAATCTTTAGAAGAGCACGTGATTCAATCGCTTTGCATTCTGCATTCCTCATGTTTTCATGTATGGTTGTCCCGGTTACCAGAGGCATTTTGGCGTTGCTTTTAAACTCCGACGCTAGGGAACTAACTTAAATACTTTACTGATCTTAAAATATATGGTTTAGAATCTGATGTAGAGATAATCTCGACATCACGCCTTTCACTCCGAAGCTTACAAAATAGTCAATTACAATCAGAAAGCGGGCTTTGGCTAAGCACAGGGAACAGATAGCTATGATTTTAAAACGGCAATCTTACACAACGGCAAACAATAAAGTTCAAGCTCCCTTTCACTGAAGATCCGAACTAAATTCAAGTTATTAGAGACCGAAAACAATGCGATTAAATATTAGATTTCAGACAGTGTAAATGTCAAATAGCCTTAAGTCTTAAAACAACAATGTTATATTTTTAGTTCTAATGCGGTCGTAAATTTAAGCTCACTAAACGAACAGCTTACTGGTGGCAGTTATGCCGGCGGCAGCGGCAAGTGAACACTCGTTAAAAATTGCTAATTGGACACGAAATCGGCAAAGGAAATGTCTCTTAAAATGAACATAACTAACATACCTAAAAATGACGATATGAAATACGACGGCTAATTTATCAAAATATTGTTCAATCCCACGGACCTCGAGGAAATTAGCAATTATCTCAGATAGCCGGTACGTGCTTCCAGACATCGTTGGATTGAGCGAAGTGAGCTCAAGCAGGCGTCTCCTTTGTAGGGAGCAGCGTTAGCGGTTTTAGGGGCACTTTGAGTGTTTCATTCAGACTATGCGATCGATAATTCTAAGACTTTTTTACAATCGAAATCTTTTATTGCGCGTCACAATTTTATCGGCTACGACGTAATTCTAGTCGTGAACGCAACGATCGTAAACTGTTACGATCGAAATATAATTCACGTGTCGGAGAAAGTGTTTTGTTAGAACAATCTGTTACAACACTAACTACGTAATTAATTTAACACGTAAAGTACTGTGATTCTTTAATTAAAGCAGTTTTAGCGCCTGCTTCTATGGTAGATCGAAGGCCTGCTTAGTTAATTTATAAATGGGGAAAGTTTTAAAGAATGGTTAGGTTTATGGCGTGATAGAGACTGGATGTTTAGGGATCATTTATCAAAAGTTCGCATAAATTTATCATACGATCATATTGTGATCTTTGTTCTGGCTTTTATTTTGGGCCGTCGACCGGCGCAGTCGAAACAAACCCCGATTCTCTTCAAGTTTATAACGGAAAGCACGTACGCTTCGTGCTTGTAACTGCGAATAATTTGATTGAGGTAGGTACTTTTGTAAAAGAATGCTTTATGTAGTCATGTGAGGTATGTTTTGATAAAATATGGATGAGATGACTAAGAAAAAAATCTAGTCTTAATTACGGGCAAAGAATTCGTTACGACGTTATGGAATAGTTCAACATAAAGCCATAACATTGCTATGGCTCATGCATTACATGCAGCATAAGATAGAATTTTTACAGACATTAATTGTAAATTGTTACTTTGGACTTTGGATCAGCCAAACCTTGTGTGAAACTAAAAAGTTCAATCAAAGGTACTGTGCAAAAATACGAATATTGTATTACCGTGGGATCGTTTGACATTTGATTTTCGCGCATTCGTGTATATATCCAATATCCTGTTCGTGATCAATTCATAAAACATTCCAGTAGATGTCATAATGCGTTTTGCTATTCGTATCATTACGTTATTGCAGTTTTCTTCTTTTCAGACAATGGTCTGAAAAGAAAACTACAATATTCCATTAGGAAAAAAATATTTCAACTCACCCAACAGTATAATCAGGCAGTCGTGGTGCGGTATAAGCATGCAAATTTAAGAACCATGAAAATATCCAGTTTCTCCGCAGAGTTTAAAGACCTCAGATGTTTAAAAGAATCCCACCAAAAACATTTCATGTAAAATAGGTTGCCAAGACTCACAAACTTATTTTTATGTTAAAAAGATATCAGATCTCATAAAGAGCCAAGCCCCTAAGCCCTTACTCTACAAACCTTACATCTTGGTCAAAAAGTACTATGGCTTAGCCATTTCGTAGAACTGTCGCATGACACGACAAAAGACCAGTCGGGGGTACTACCGTGCCCCCAGATACCCACAAAGCTGTTTTGCGAGTCCAATATAACTAGAACGATGTTCCTGTGTACAACAACTTGCCAGTACAACTAGGCAAGATAAGATTACCAGTGTAAATATCTGTGCCTCTTTTTTATCTTATGAATTTACAAGAAAAACTACGCACGCATTTACTTTTCATGGAAGCACTGCGGTGTAAACACATTTGACACCTGCAGATATCGCTGAATGTTACCGGCAGACTTTCCAGTTATTGTTTCGACATACTCGAGTTACAGCAATATCGAATCACCGGCAACTTCCTTCCAGAAACCAGGATGTTGGAGTTACACAGAATCGAGTTACATCAGAGTTGAACTCGCGAAGACACAGTATGATCAGAACCGCAATGCATTCGTGGCACCTCACGCGGCAGGCATATGCTCATGAAATAACATTTCCACTGGTGTCTATTACTGGTTAATAGGGGTCACTCTGCGGTATGCGCACAATTCGTCTCTCCATCTTCGCCTGGGTCTTCCACGCCCATTCGGAACCCTTTTTGATGCAATAAATACTAGACATATACAAATAAAAATTCAGCATTGTTCCCAAAGCTCAAATTACCTCGTAGCAGCAATTCGAGATACGTTAGGTATATGTCGGATAGGTCTCAAAGTACTCAACAAGTAACCAGTACACAAAGTAACAAGTCCTAATGTGTTTTACTAATTGTGTTGTACCGCCCTTACTCTATATGAGGTATAGAAATTGTCGCAACATTATAGAATTTTACGGTGCCGCTTGACAGGCTTTTAAAAAGTTGGTGGAAGTAGAATGTTAATGTATCTGGTTTGCACGAGAGTAGTAGGTTAGCATGAGACTAGTTTCAGAACAAAAGGAAAGCGTTTACGGCTTTGAGTGATCATTTAAAATATTCTATGGTGTTTAGAACTTTTTTGTTTTTATTCTTATTTATATCGTGAGTTTAAAGCACGTAGTCAATATCGTACACTACCAGGGAGTACACATATGGGTAACGTATGGTATAGGGGCGGAAATCATTAATTGATTTCGCAGACAAGCAAGAGCGCTAGATTATAATGCTCGGCTCGTTCGTAAAGTATCTTCCTCTAGGTAGCAAATGTGTGAAAATAGGTTAAGCCTTACTCATGCTCATTCGGCTTGCGAGACCAAGATCGTGAACATTAATAATGCAATAACAGCCTTGAATTACTGAGATTAAACCAATTCCACTGAGATAGAAGCCGCGATTTCATTTATAGTTTGGCGCGTACGTGCTAGATTGTTGTTTCAGAATTATTCATTATTGTACCGATGGGATTATGAGCGACATTTTTATGGAGAAGTCTTCGAAGCATTTTCGAAAATGTTAATAATAATAAATGTTTTATTCATGAAAAATAATAGGGGTTTTTTGCCAAGTCATACAGGCCTAAATTTTAAGTCCAGAATATCATCTTTTACATATTTGTAGATTTAGAATTTTATCATACAACAAGAAGTGAGTACTTCTTATCAAGTAAATGTGGGCACTGCCGCGCATTTTTGTAGGTAATTGTTATTCTGTGTAGGTAAGGTACGAAATGTGTATGATAATCTGAATTGTAATGAATCAACAATAGGCAGCGATAATAGCTTGCATAATATCAATCAAGTGATTTAGTTAATTAATGTTGTTTATGATGCATAGACTGTACTTATAGTATTGTCATTGATAAATTTTCTGAGGATTGAGAAGAGACAATTTTATTCAAATGCATATATCTAGCATTTATGTTATTACGTAGTCTTCAAAATAATGCTTTAGCATATCATAGGTGTGTGACGATTTAACAAATAGATCGATACGAATAATTTTGAAATAATGTATACAATGAACAATAAAATTTTCATTCTTCATTCATGCAGCCGGAACGAGAGATATTCTTACTGTTTCGTGGGTAGGTAATAATAAATCGTACAATTTGTAAGTGATATTATATTTAATTTTATGCTAAGACATTTACTTTTGTTAAAATATCAATTGGAAACACAGTATCCTTTAGAGCTTAGAACGTACACGATCACGCCAAGGTAAGCCAGTTGCAACAATTGCAAATAATTTTCTAGTCATCTACAATCTTGAAATTGTAACAGAATCCTTATTTTAGGTCTATGTACTCCGTTTTATCGTGGTTTGCATGCTCTTGAGGAAGATACTGGGGATTGATCAAAGTGGAGAAAAAATAAAAGCTGTGACCACCATTTTCACCAATTAGGAGCATCGAAGATTTGCAACTTTTAACATTATGTTAAACTAGCTTCTTCGAACCACGGCTATGCCGCGTAGTACACGATTTATAAGTAGTCTGTATGTTATTCTAGGTCAGGAACTATACCATCATAGAACTTTAATTTAAATCGATTCAGCTGTTGCAAAGATTGCTATTGAAATTGCTAATGCAACAATTATCGATACTAACGCATTTATCAAGTAGGATAGGTTGGGCCAGTTTTTTTTTTAAAGTAACCCGTCAATTTGACATGAAAGACGCTTAAAGTATTAGTAATCAGATAGGAGGTGAAAATAAGAGCATTAATATTAACCGTCAGGCTGTATACAAGAAGGCAATCATTTTATCTGAAAGCATCTGCTCTTTGCTCCCGGTTATTTAGCGAAAGTTAACCAGGTACCAGATCGAGACTGAAAAAACTGGAACCAGTGAGAGTAAATAAAAATAAAAATTCCCAGTCGTTCAAAGATGGAACTGTTCCGGAAAGGCCGTTCCGAGGCCAGCCAATGAAGAAAAATATAAAAACTGCTTCAAAAAGATAGACAGGCTTGACATATAATTCTAAATGAATAACACCAGTCACTGACAGAAACCTTTGTTACAGAAACCTTGTTAAATTAGCGAGGAACCTCCAAAGCTCCAAAAGCAAAGGCAAATCTAACGAGTTCAACTGCACCTATGATTGTTAACCATCTTGGTCTAATCCGATCGGTTTAGATTGTAGTAACGGAGCAAGGCAAAACGTATTTTAGTCACGCTCGTGGCCGACCGGACGGTTATCGTAAATGGTGGCTGACATCGCTGGCACTGAACTGTCAGTTAAGTAAATTGATTGATGCGGCCTTTTGAACAAAGGAAAGAAAGCAGTTTCGGAGACATCCAATCCTTAACAGACGACAACGCTGCAGTTAGGAAATCGTTACAGCCAAGAGAATAACTTTATAATGAACCACTACTTTGAACAAGACGAAATGTGGGAATAAAACAGTAGGAAAGGATTCAACAGTCAATCCTTGACTCAGTCTAATACGAGCACTGGGATCACGTGAGCCTGGTTTAGCCAGTTTACAAGAAATATAATTAACTGGGACTACGTCTTTATCGTACTGAGATTTGATACAGTTAAGTGTTGAAAATATGGGCTTCTTCCCACGAACGAATGCAAAAAAAAATTCAGGAAGGTTCAGCGTCAGAGCGTGAATCTTATATCACACAAGGAACATTTCAACTACGTTATAGGTGCTTTACTCTTCTATAATCACATCTTTACAAGGTCCTTTTAGCAAATACCAACCTCATGCTGGTCACCTATGAATAAAGTAACGAAGAAAAAGCCAGAGACACACGAAAAGGATTAAGACTTGACGATCAGTGAAGTGTGTGAATAAATACTACTAGTAATAATAACATCAACAAATACTGCCGCTTGGGTAGTTGGAAGAAAGTTGTAAGCATCTACTTACTTCTGAAAATATAATTATACAGTGTTAGCATTCTCTGATGATGTTGTCAAGACAGTACATTCATTCAACATTAAATTCGGAAATGTAAACCTACATTTCGATATAGTTATTTTTACGCAAGCGCCACTCGATGTAATGATATGATTGCCGATAAGCTGAATAGTAAACTGTTTACGTGGTGTTATTTAAGTGGCGTAACGATTGAGCAAATAATATTAATAATATTTGCTATGGATTCTTGAACTTGCATTGAACTTATCTTTATAAAGTTTTTTTTTAGTTTCATTTACAGAACTAGCTGTTGCCAGCGATTTTATTTTTAAACCGATACTCCCCCCCATACAAACTTTCACCCCCTAAACCATAAGCTCACCTAAACCTATCAGGTAAAAATTATCAGCACGGAGATTGCTTGCCAATGTGACAAGCTTTCTCCCTGCACCTTCAATGCAGAAAAGCCTCGAAATTAACAAATTCTGCTCTATTTGTTGTCTGAGTACTTGTAAGACTTCCGGTATGTACTTATTTTCAGAAGCCACTCAAACTAAGCCTAGTCGCGACTACGATTAAGCTCCGAGATATTGATTTGCTCGCACGAAGCATTCAGGTCCATTTATTACTCCGGAAGAAGGCGATTGCTACAAGACTATAGAATCCTAGAATTACTAACTGGGCCTGAACTTATACTTGAGATGACGTCACATCTCGAATGACGCCAAACGCCTAAATAACAATAAAATTATTTTCTTCCCTGATAAATGTCAAGTAATTCTTCGAGAACTGCTTCTGAACGTCTGGTATGTGGATGACTATGAAATATACACAGTAGCCACAACATAGTAATTTACTCAGGTTCTTTGTTACTTTTAATGTTTTCGAAAGCAACCCCACAATCGTATGTTACAAAAGTTAAACATGTCTTCAAAAAACATGACAAGACACATTTTGATGCGCTTATTTCAGACTTTTGGAAGTGATGAATCGACAGCGACCCAAAGTGAGTCGCGTCACGCACATTGCAGGTGAAAGTGAAACCACAGACAATAGAAGAATTGAAGGCCCCAAAATAACAACACGAAAAACGCATTTTCGTCTCACTATGAAATGAAGAGAAACTACTAACCTTGAAAATGACATATGGGTAGATCAAAGCAGATTGGACCACCCGTTAAAAAGTTCCCATACAATTCATATTGTAAAAACGGGAATTTTCACGTACTGCACTATCGGCGAAGGCACCGACTAAGTTTCGACTCATTCCGAGATTCTTCATCAGGGTGAGTGGTTGCGACTTTCTCCTTCCGCGTCGCGCCGTGCACTACTACTATGTATAATATGTATCTATTTACAAAAAAAAGTATATAAGTAATATATCAGTCATATAGTTTCCATAATACAAGCTCTGCTTAGTTTGGGGCTAGATGATGCTGTGTGTCCAGCATTATTTATTACTAGCTTCTGCCCACGGCTTGGCCCGGGTGGTACTCGGATAGAAAGAAGCCTATGTATTATTCTGAGGCTAGCTATATTACTGTAAAGTTTCATGAAAGTCCGTTCTGTAGTTTTTTGCGTAAAAAGTATGAACCATTCATCTTCACAAACTTTCGCGTTTATAATATTAGTAGGATAGGATTTATTAGCTAGGTAAATAGCCCAGGCATTTCATTATTGTCATTCCTTGAAGTATGTCGGCCGGAGCCGTGTTGGCCTAGTAGATGGTGCCCTGATTTCCAATCCGAATACCGTGAGTTCGAACTCGGTCGTGTATCAATGGATTATATCACTAGAAAAAAATATGTGCTCAAAACAAGTGAAGGAAAACATCTAAAAATTCGCGAACAGTTTATCAATAAGCGGCTACTATCATATCCATCATGGGAAATGTAGCCGTGAGCGTGTTTGTTTTTGTTTGTTTGTATTCCAAGTTTTTTCGTTTATTTGGCAATAAACGAAAAAACTTGGAATACAAACAAACATTCACGGATCTTAGCTTGGCCGACTGGCGACGGTGACCAACCGACGTAACGTTGGCATTGCCGGAATTATTTTATCACCCATTTGATCGTAACTAGTTTTTTCGTTCATCCGGGCGTGACCAATCTCTGAAGAGTCCCATTATCTTCAGATTTAATTATCCCCACGGAACAGCTTCACGCTTAGTAGGTACTCATAACGAATGGACGCTATGCCCTCTGTTATTGACTTCAGTAACGGGTTCCAAGCATTGCAAGTTTTAATAACTTGAAGGTCGTAACTAAACCGGTTAATATAACAGGAATCGTTTTTTGCCACGAGCTATTGTAAAAACAATAAACATTAACAAAAACACTATCGAAACTGGATCATGCAATCATTATTATGAATGTTTTTATGTAGATACGGCCACGGTTTAAAAGTAAGGAGTCACGAGTTACATTTTTGAATTGTTAAAAGAGGGATTTTTATGAAGGCAGTACGGTAAAAAAAATAGCTAGGAATGTCCAATATCATCTATACTTATTCGTAATAGGGTAAATAAATAAGCAAAAGATCTTTATTTTTAAAAGGTGGCAGTGTGGAGAGTATATGATAATGATTTATGATGTAATTATTGTTTATCTTAACAAAACCTGAGAATCTCAGTCAGGCCAGTTCGACAAATTGAACTAAGCTTCAAGTTCAATGTGTCGAACTGGCCAAGCCAATACGCACTGATTAGGTACCTACACAATCACCAGAAATAACTAGGGGGATTATTTTTATTTTTCAACGCTCCGCTATAATATTAAACGTATTGCAATGGTGATAAAAAACTCAACGCTGACATCGTCGCAGGCGTTTCACCAGTTTAAAGCATAAATTAAGATACATTGATAACGTAAATTCCCGTGTAAACCTCGATCACAGCCACGATATCGTCAACGAGGGAGAAATAACTAGCTGGGAGCAGTTTTGGAAGTTTTGAGCAGCCTGACAAAAACAGTGTTTAAAAAAATCTTGTCTGGCTGCGCCTATATATCCCAAGGGTATTTTGTTTCCACTTTAATCCCCATTTATCTCATACTAGCTAGGTACTCGATGAGGTTGCATACACTTTCCACTCGGTATTTTTTTATAGTACCAGCAAAAAACAGCGAACGTTCGTTTCACACTTTCATTTGCGTTTCGATGATTCTTAAACCAATTACGAAAGTAAATTGTCAGAAATGATAGATCAAGACACGAACAAAGCGTGCTCTCTAATCTCGCGCGATAATAAAGTTTAATAGATAGTATGAGTAAGTGCCTGAGTTCGTATGAGCTACATAGTGGCCAACTCTGGGTTCATAAATGATCTACGATAGGACACGTCCTGAAATACATATATGTGATATTTATCTCATTATTTATTTAAAAGCTGTCTTAGTTTTATGTTTTCTGGTGTAATTTCATGCATAAAAAACGCACTAAATTCCTTCACCACATTGGTTATTTCACCATCGGTCACACTATTTTCAGGGTTACCAGACCTCAACTGGTTACTATCAAAATGGTGATCTCTGAACATAACTGATCTGATGCAAGCATCGCCATGACGGGATCACAGTATTGAAAGCATAACTCCATTCAAAGTCAAAATATTGTGTACCTAGATATCTAACTGTAGGTTAACCTACCGTACATAACACATTACAGAATGATGATTAAGGACATCTCATAATTATTAATCCTCCAATTATCCCATGCCGCATGAATGTGAATAATGGTAGAGGCTATTAGTCAGGATTTATAGGGCCTATAATACCGAAAAAATATATATAGGCGCCGTGTCTAGTAAGTTAGACGCCTAGATACTTGCGTTGATTCTATGATTATAAAGTTGCTTTATGCTAATGTAATGGCCAAATTAATTAAAAGTTTTGCGTTCAGAATGTTGGATACAGTAAACTAGTTTTGCTTCGATTTTATCAAGGTCGTACATCTTTCGATTATGTATCGTTAAAAGACGTCAACGTAAGACCGGCTTTTGTGAGGTCATGCTGCAACTCACCAATATAATAAGCAGTGATGACCTAATGCGGTATTTTTTTGCTATTATAAAAACAAAATTGCTATAAATTTCTTATTTAATATTCAAAATTATAAAGTATATTTGTAAAATATATTATTTTTAAAATATAACTATTTATGCAATAATATAATACTATCCTTTGCTCACGGCTTCACCCAAGTGGTACCCAGATAAAAGTAGCCTATGTGTTATTCTGATGTAGAATTAGATATATTACTGTAAATTTTTATCAAAATGTGTTCAGTCCTTATTGCGTGAAAGAGTAACAAATATCCATCCTCACAAACTTTTGTGTTTATAATAGTAGTAGGATTGTGGATGTTGTAATAAATTCTTAGAGCTTGAACTGTCTGAGAATAATGGTATAAAATGGTATAGTGGTGACCTTTTTCAGTGATTATTGAAGTTTTTGTTCAAAAGAGTGTTGCAAAATACACAATATCATATGATAGTTAGATGCTGTGTAAAAAAAATCCAGCAGTTTAGTTTTTATTGCAAACAATGTTATTCACAATCTAAATACTTCTGATAGGTATCAACTCAATTTTATGAAAGGATTTTATGAATATTACTTAAGTATTACAATATAATCTATCTTTACTTGAAAGTTTTCAAAACCCAATTAAGCATTCAGAACCCAAAAAAAATATCAAATAAAGATGTCCTTACAAATTCCGAATGTCATCACATCCTCTTTCCAATAACATTGACCTTGAATAGCTGTACTTCTGTTACATTGATTAATGGCAATAGAATTAACCAACCAGTTAATGAGTCTATCAATTGCCAATTAAAACAACAATACAATCAAACTCTACCTTAATGCTGATGAAATTAATGACAGTAAAATGATTTGAAAAACTACATGATAGGTACTGGAAAAATTGACAATTGCAGTTTGTGTTTTGGACTTTCAGATAATTTTATAGAAGGGTTTGAGCCTAATTTCCTGAAAAATTACAAAATAAACAAGACCAAACTAACTTACCAGTTCGTGGTGAGATAGGTACAGCTGGCTTCGGAGCAGCATTGGAGCAGAGCCTTCCAATTTTGCTTGGAGGTTTCAATCCTGAGGGTTTAGGTAGCGATGATGGCCTTGTAGCATCCAACTTCTTGACAGGTGCTGTGGTGCTGGTGACGGATGCCGCATCTGATGATGCTGATGACGGAGCTGGTGCAGCCTCAGCTTCTTCTAGCTTAGCTTCTTGCGTTTCACTCATGTTTAATAACTATATCACTTTAAAACCTTACGCACATTATGCTGAAAACGGATGTTTGGTACTGTATTATGAATAATAGATATTTGCGACTAAAACCGTATTGCGACCGACATACTAAAAATAACGCAAGTTCCCGCGCAATAACAAGACACGTAATCTGGATCACGGCCAGCGCAGCGTCTTGAATTGTAAATAATTCATAGAAGTAAGTACCTATATAAAAATGCAATATTTACCGTGATTTTTTGTCAACAAATAATAACAGCATCCAATACAATCACGTGTCAATTTTGATGAAATACCAAATTAGGTTTTGTATGAGTGGGGAAAGTTTTATAGTTATAATTTTATTGCAACCCAAGCATCAAGATTAAAATTATAACGGCATACCTTGAGCTAATGGAGCACAAAAAGTGCTATCTGTAAACGAGTGAAAAACTCGCGAGATTTTTACCGCTCGTTGAACCAGCTGAGCTTGACCGTTGGTTGACGTTAGCAATCACGCACAAACACTGCACATAATAATAGTCTTTAATTCCGCAAATTAAAAACACGAAGCCTGGTAGGCACTGAAATTTCCGAGCACACAAAAACTGACTATGATTTGTTATGAACGCACGAAAAACATTACAAAAGAGAAACTAAAGCCCATCACACAGAATCGCTCTCACAAACACTCACAAATTCGGTATTCGGTTGGACAACTCCAGTCTTCAACCAACCGAAAAGTCAAAAGTCAAAACTTCCATCAATCAGTTGTCATTGTCAATATCGTAATTTCTTGTGTAATGTCAGCTTACAATTAGCCAACCATAGGTGTTGAACTCACTGCACAATGTAAAGTATCACTCGGTGACGAATGTTTAAAAAGTCAAAAGAATTTCAAAAGCCCATTTTCTGTGATTAATTTGTTATAAACTATTTGAAAACATTGATAGTAACTATTTAATCATGTTAGGTTATAAGTCTGTGAAACCCAGATAAAATTTTGTTTGCTCTTACCTGTGAAATAAGAATAACCACTACGTTTGTACGTAGGTTATGTGTTGAGTGAGTTCCACATTATTGTACAATTTGTACATACGAAAAAAACATTTTTCATTATTCTGGTTGGTTACGAAAAATGTTGTTCTACAGCAGATTGTAAACTTATCCAAAACTCAACACATAAATCTTACTCGAAATAATTAAAATGTCGGTGTAAATCACAAACCCAGTACACTCTAAAAAGAGCTGCAAATTCTAAGATGAAGTTGGTTCGTAAAAGTATCGAGAGAGATGGCTGTGGGTAAGTGTTTTTCTACATAGAAATCCATATACGTAGTGGTTATTTCCTCTATATAAATCTTCATGTATTTAATTTTGCTGTAATGCGCTGTTGAAACTGTTGGAAGAGATCGCACTGTTGGTAGACCGTCATTTGTACCTATTATCTATTTTAATTTCTTTTTACTTTTCTTTGGTTTGCATTACAAAGCAGATAAATCTTATCTATTTGCAGGGTTATTGCACTCATCCCGGACGAATCGGAAGATATGTGGCACGCTTACAACCTCATTTCTGAGGGGGACTCTGTCACAGCGTCCACTGTTCGTAAAGTGCAAACTGAATCGGCAACAGGGTCTTCCACCAGCAGCCGAGTTAGGACTACTCTGACCATTCAAGTCGAGACCATCGATTTTGATACACATGCCTGTGTGTTGCGGCTGAAAGGCCGAAATATTGTTGAGAACCAATATGTAAAGGTAAAGTTTAGACACAAACAAATTAGTAATTTACACGAGCCTACCACTTGGCATAGTCAAAACACTTATTATTAGAAATAGTTAATAATTTATATTGTGTACCAAATATTTGTCTCGGGTCTGGGTGTTTTCTAAGTATAATATGTAAGAATTTACAAAAAATGTGTATAAGTTCTATATCAGTCATGTAGTTCCATTAATACAAGCTCTGCTTAATTTGGGGCTAGGTGATGCTGTGTAAAGAATGTCCAGTATTATTTATTTATTAAAAAAACTGATAATACAAACTTTCCCCTTGCTTGACTTTTTGACGACCTCTGTGGCGCAGTGGGCGAAGGTCCGCCTGAGATGCAGAAGGTTGCAGGTTCAATTCCTGCCACGGGACAAATGTTTGTATCTGCAAATATTTGTCTCAGGTCTGGGTGTTTTCTATGTATATTATGTATGTATTTACAAAAAAAATTGTATATAAGTAGTATATCAAACATGTAGTTCCCATAATACAAGCTCTGCTTAGTTTGAGACTAGATGATGCTGTGTAAAAATGTCCAGCATTTTTTTACCCCCCATTACACCCTCTATAAAATTTGAAAATCCAAAAATCTCAAAACACAACTATTTATTTATATACAGTGGTGGTCATATAATTAGAAACACTTAGTCATTTGGTAGTCTTTTAATGTAACCAACATTATTAATTCAATTAATTGGAGGTAATAGTTTAATTTAAGAAATCACAATGTACATTTATATCTCTGGGATAATAATAAGCAATAACATTCAGACAACCAATACAATAATTATAAAAAAAAAATTAAAACAAAAGTATCAATCAATATTCTTAGTACTGGCAGTCGGACAACTAATTAGAAACAAAGTATGACTAGGTTCTAAAATTGAATTTTAAAACTAAAATTCACCTTTCGGAATGTCACCGCATTATGCATTTTGCCGCCTTTTCTTACTCATTCGGATTTGTTACCTTTTGTCAGATTTAATTATTAAAAATGGGTAAAAACAAGAGCTGTGATGCAGCAACAAGAAAAATTATAGTAAACTTTCATTTTAAACGAAAATGGTCTTACAGAAAGATCGCCGATCATTTAGAGTGTTCCGTAATGATGGTATTTAACGCCATTGCACATCACAAAAAACATGGAACATCCGATAAGGTGCCTAGAAAAGTTCGGCCAAGGAAGACCACCGTTCAAGAAGACAGGCTTATGATTCGTTTGGCTAAGACAGATCCCTTTAAAGGTTCTAATGTTATACGAAAAGAAGTATTTCACAAGACGACCCTCGAAACGTGTCCGCAAGACTAGTCCGTAGGCGGTTGGTTGAAGGAAATTTGTATGGAAGACTTGCTAGGAAAGTGCCACTTCTAACCAGGCGACACAGAGAAAATCGTCTAGCCTTCGCTAGAAAATATGCCAGTTGGACTGTTCATCAATGGAGAAAAGTTTTGTTTTCAGATGAAACTAAAGTAAATTTGGTAAATTCCGACGGAAAACGATACGTACGGCGACCAATCAACGAGGCTTTGAATAACAAGTACACTATAAAAACAGTTAAGCACGGCGGTGGAAATGTTAAAGTATGGGGATGCTTTTCCGGATACGGAGTTGGTCCCGTGAGAAAGATTGAAGGGGTGATGGATTAGTTTCAATACAAAAAAATCTTGGAGGAGACAATGATCCCATATTCAGATGATTTGCCAGTGAATTGGATTTTTCAGCACGATAATGATCCAAAGCATACAGCAAACAGCGTTAAAGCGTTTCTCAGACAACAATTGGTGAAAGTGTTAGGCCTGCTAATAGTCCGGATTTAAATCCGATAGAGAATTTGTGGCACACTGTGAAGAAAACATTGTCGGATGAGCATATCACCAATATCAACCAACTTTACGACGCATTTGTAGAAGCTTGGAGATGTATTCCTTTGGAAACGTGTGAAAAACTGATAAAATCAATGCCACGTCGTTGTAAAGCTGTAATCGACAACAGAGGGTACCCTACCAAGTACTAACAGTACTAATCGGTTTTGGATGTAGTATTCATAGTATTATTCAAATTAAATGTGGTTTTGTTCACTTAGTTAATGTTTATATTGTTGTTTTTTTTTTGTTTCTAATTAGTTGTCCACTTTAGTCCATGTATTTTAATAGACTTTTTATTAAAATGTTATATTTTTATATCAAAATTGTTGTTTGTTGTTACTAAACTCGTATAGTAATACTTTAAAAGAACCGATACATCCATATAAATACGTAGGAGCCCTCTATGGCACGTTAAAAATTAGTTATGATGTTAATTTGTGATGAAAATAGAAGACAGGGTTGGTGTTTCTAATTATATGACCACCACTGTATATGCTACAATGCTAATTTTCAAGTTCCTACCTTAAAAAAACTACTTCCATACAAACTATCACCCCCCATTTCCCCCCCTTAAAATGTCATAATCCAAAAGCCCTGAAACACATTATGTATTTATGCTCAGTAGCTGTAATTGAAATTGACATGTTTTTAACTTTAAAGAACAAATAGACTTCAAGACTTTCATACAAAGTCAACCCTCCATTTCCCCCTCTTAAAGTGGAAATTTCCAAAAATCCATTCTTAGCACATGCTTACATTATACAATTAAAATATCAGCTTTCTAGACATGAGTTTTGGCTGTGTGTTGATAGATCAGTCAGTCAGTCAGGACAAACGATTTTAGTAGTATAGGCTAAAAAAAAGGATTGACCATCGTTGTCAATAAACGGCCAACGTATCGCCGCCACTGGAATACCCTGCAAGTCAGAATCACCTGATTCTTACCCGCACTTCAAAACAAGTAGATGAGCGACAACTAAAATGTATAGTTTTTGTATGTGTTGTTTTTTATGTTTCTATGTTCAATAAATAAATTACAGTTGGGTGCATATCACACACTAGACTTGGAGCTAAACAGAAAGTTCTCATTATACAAGCCATTATGGGATTCTGTAGCACTTGAGAGAGTTGATCAAGCATGTGACCCTGCTGCTAGTGCGGATGTGGCCGCTGTGGTCATGCAGGAAGGACTTGCTAATGTCTGTCTCATCACCCCTTCCATGACTTTGGTCCGGGCAAAGATAGATATGACCATACCCAGGAAGAGAAAAGGATTTGCACAGCAACATGACAAGGTACATTTACAAGCATCCCTAGTCACACACATTAGTTGCAAGTTTACATGGCAAATGGGAATTATTTTATAACAAGTATAAGAAAAATTAAAAACCTACTCCAAATAACGGGAAATTGATAATAAGTCATATATGCCTACCCATTAAAAAAAGAATCATTAAATCAGTTCACAATTGGCGAAGATATCATGTAACATGCACATAAAAAGAAATAAGGAAGAACTGAGACATCCTCCTTTTTGAAGTCGGTTGAAAAAATTGTTTCATTGTCTCCATCAAAATATGATTCCCAATTGTCATCACTAATAACGGCGAGGTGGTGGCGTCAAATATAAATGCATATATTACGACCACTGGAAGTGTTGACAGGGCTGCCAACTATACCGGGTCTCAGATATTATAATACAAGTACCGGGTGCAATAAGACTACTCCCGAAAACTTCGGGGAGTGAAAGTACCCATCAATATGAACAACTTTTACTATGGAGCCAACACTGAAAGGGAAAAAAAAACAGCTGTTCCATACTAAAGTTCAATACCTACTTGGCTACTACCCGCCGCGCCACCAATGTCGTCTAACAACGCGAAAAATAAATCAGCTGTTCCATACTAAAGTTTAATACCTACTTGGCTAAAATGTATGGAACAGCAGATTAATTTTTCGCGTTGTTAGACGACATTGGTGGCGCGGCGGGCGCATAGCTGGTTGAGGCACTAGAGTTGCGGGTTTGATTCTTGCTGCTAGACCAATGTTTGCATGTTCTGCAGATATTTGTTCTGGTTTTGGGTGTTGTGGTGCCATTATACTCATTGTTTCTGATACCTATCAACACAAAAATAATATATGTCCAAAGATCTGGTTATTTTTGTTGTCCAGAGAAATACATCCAGTGAGTGAGAAATACATCTCAATGTTTCTCGCGAATCTGCTAGGATTTGGATACTATGCCTTTTGAATCTGGAGAATTGGGGGCTGCCACTTCCAAAGAACTTTCTACTAACTATTATGAATAAGAAAATATGGATGATAGTTACTGGTCATAATGACTGAACAGATTGGAATTAAATTCGGAATAGGTTTAGACTTGGAATAACACATGGGCTCATTTTTATACCCATACCAGATACGAGTAAGTCACGTCGCTTGTACGAGGGGCGGCTGATAAGTCCGCGGCCTAAGAAACTTTAAAAAAGAAAAGACAAGTTTTATATTTTTTATTTGTCAATATAATCTCCTTCAAGAGATAATATGCACTTTTCACATCTGGCGTATAATGCCTTTAGACCACCAAAAAAATATTCCTTATTTTTGTCTTCAAAATGACGATCTACGGCGGCTTTCATTTCATTCATAAATCTCCGGCCCCGTAAGTCCTTTTTCAAATTGGAAAAAAGGAAAAAGTCGCTAGGAGCTAGGTCCGGGCTGTAGGGTGGTCTATTTCTGAGAAGCCGGTGTCTTTTAAGGCCTGCCTCGAAATGCGCGCCGTATGAACGGGTGCGTTGTCCTGCATAACAACACTCCACGTGCTAATTTCCCGCGTCTCTTCTGAACAACAGCCTTACGAGCCTGAGCCAATCAACTTGCATAATACTGACCATTCATCGTAGTTCCCTTAGGCAGGTAATTGATAAGCTAAATGCCTTCGTTATCCCAGAAATCATTTGCCATAAGCTTTGACGCCGACTTTTCCACTTTGAATTTCTTCGGCGGCCTTTCTCCTTTTTTAATCCATTGCATGGATTCTTGATTGGACTCCGGGTCATACTGGCGAACCCATGTCTCATCAACGGTTACGATACGATCACAAATGGCGTCCATATTTTGGCCGGCTAACTCCAAAAAATCCATGCAACTCTGGACTCGCCGTTGCTTGTCGAGTGGCGTGAGCATTTTTGGTACCAAACGCGCACAATTTTTTTTCATATTTAAATGTTGTTGAAGAATTTCTCCAATCCTTTCTGATCTGCAACTCTTCTGCTCTCTGCCACAATTTAACTTTTCGATCGGCCAATACAATTTTTTTGACTTTTTTAATATTTTCTTCAGTCACTAACGTTATTGGACGTCCCGGGCGGGGGTCGTCTTCACAGCTTTCTCGTCCTTGTTGAAATAAGCGCACCCATTTTTTTACCGTGTATATGAAGGCCCAGAATCCTGAAGAACCGATGACATATCTTCAAAAATGTCTTTCGATGTTTTTGCCTTTTTTACGAGGTACTTTATTACGGCGCGGTGTTCCAAATTGGGAGAATTTGCGGATTCGGCTGACATGATGTTGTTCGATGTTACACAAAATATTGAGTTATGACTTTAAAAATAAAAAAGAGCGTAGTTTTAACTACCATTGAATCTCGCAATAAGTGGTGTCAATAACAAGACGGTAGGTAATTTTTAAGTACCTTAGGCCGCGAACTTATCAGCCGCCCCTCGTACTCGTATGTGACTCAAAAATATTGTAATGCCATGAATAACATGAGTTCCATATATCGCCAGATATCTCGCGAGTTCCTTTCAAGATATGAATAAGTCTGTCTGGAAGGCCTGCTAAGGTCTTCATCCTTCTGATAAGAGTCGATTCTCTTGCACATAAACTAAACTTAATTTAAACGTTCTCTCTCTTTTACTGATAGTGCACACAATAAATAGATGGCAAGAACTTTACTTCTGTCTAATTACGTTTACGTGTCACTCTTCTTCGTGTTTTGAAATCACGACTAAACTTATTACAAAAATTTAAAATTTAATCTGATTTTGCTGTATCTTTCTTTTATTACCTACTGTTAGTAAATGAGACTGATAGATAAAATTAAGTTTAGTTGTTATACAAGAGAATTGACACCAGTGTTGATGTTGAAAAAGATTCAACGTCACGATTGTAATGAATTTTATAAATTCAGGGCTTAAACAAATTCTATGACGCAGTGATGCAAAGCATTTTGCGCCATGTAGACTTCAATGTGGTGAAATGTGTGATCCTCGCGTCGCCTGGCTTCGTGAAGGACCAGTGTTATGAGTACATGGTCCAGACAGCGATCAAGATGGATAACAAGCTTCTATTGGATAACAGGGGCAAGTTTCTGTTGGTGAAGGCTTCTTCAGGGTTCAAGCATGCTTTGAAAGGTAAAGTAGCATTTTTTTTGTATTACTGTTTATTGCGAAGCTGTCTTGGTACCTACCACTGCACTGTGGGCGGTGCTCCAACTTCCGATCAGAAGGTCGTTGGTTCGATTGATTTTCAATATGTGTCATAAGTCATGTTCGTGATGACAATATAAATGTTTTATTTCTAGCCATATTGTAGTTTTTGACCTGTATAGTTGAGTCCCTGTCTCCCGGAGAAGCGTGAGCTGTGTCCCAGGAAACAGTTCTCTCCCAATTAAATTAGACACAGTAAATAATCTTAAAGTACAAGAAATATCTATGGTAAAAAAGGAAGTACATAATATAATGAAAGTAGGTTAATATCTACCGTATGTGTATAGTGTGAGTGTATGAAACGAACATGACTTAGGACCAAGTCCCACAGTCTAGTCAGACGACATGCTTCTGTCTACCCCCTACTTGGTATTCTCGTGGATCTACAGATTTCCAGCATGAAGATTTCAATCATTAGTGTGTCCTTCTGTTTGATAGATTGGTAATTTTTTTCATAAAGTTCTCAAAAAATATAACTATTTCTCATTAAAAACCCATCAAGCAAACTCTATTGTACAGCTTTGTTTTTTAGATTGTAATGCACAATTCCATTGCCAGTTGATTTCACCATAATATTATGCATTCAGTTACGATACAACCTATTAATAAGTTAAAAAAAAATATATTAATCAACTCAATCTCAGTTTTCTATAATTCTAGAAGTGTTACAAGAGCCGGCAGTCATTGCTAAGATATCAGACACAAAGGCGGCAAGTGAAGTGAAACTACTAGAGAGTTTCTACACTATGCTGCAGTTGGAACCAGCCAAGGCGTTCTACGGGAAGAAACACGTGGACAGGGCGAATGAAGCATTGGCCATTGAGACTCTGATGATCTCTGACAAATTATTCAGGTATTTTTTACTATAAGCATGTTAATTTGTTGGTAGAAAAGACTAATAATACAAAACCAGTTTAGTTAAAAAGGATTCAGTGTGTCTCATACCGGCTCCTGAGATCTATGATTTGCCTTGGCATTACCACAGAATGTATAATAGTTGATACTAACTCACCTCGCCCGAATTTTAATAGACACTTCATTTGCTCTAAGCGGAGGGATGATACTTAGCTTAAAAGTTTTAAAAATATTGTTTACAATTTTTTAGCGATAACGTCTTGTTATTATCGGTGGCTGGCCGCGCCGCCGGTGAATGACGGAGCGCGCGTTAGCAATTCATTTAATTAATCAATTTATGTAATTTACCATCTCTCTGGCGATAAGTAAAATTAAATGGTGTCAACCTAAGCATTACAAATGCACTCACACATGCAACGGTACCGCTCTCGTACACAAACCTATGCATGTGGTGATAACGACGCTTTGTCATATTTTTTATCGTGAGTGGCCGGACTGTGGCAATGCTGCAAACGGGAAGGTGTGCAAAGTCAATCTATTGACGAGTAGCTGTAGAATGTACATAGCTATTTTTGATTTCTAAATAATAATGAGTCCCTGTATTGTACGTCCATGGAATGCACAACCATGGAAAGTACACCCCTGGAAAGTACAGCCAGTATTACAAACCATTGGTTTCAAATACTTGGTTTGTAATACTGGGAGTACATTCCTGGGCGTGCATTCCCTACACGTGTTGACCTTGTACGGCCAGTTTTGTACAACCCTGGAATGTACAGCCATGGAATACGAACCAATTTCATGCTCTGTTTTCATGTGCGAGTGCTATCAAGGGGCAAGTGCTGTGTTGCCATAGTATTTTACGCTATTAGTAAATTAATGTAGATGAAGTAAGTAGATTAGTTATTTATGTCGGTTTTTTGCAGATGAACTAACCGGTTGGTTTTATTTATTTGAACCCAAGTTTGTTGGATAAAGTTCGGATAGCAATCCTCCTTTTCTGAGTGGTAATAAAAAAAAAACCTAATAACCTAACCAATCCAAGACGGATTTGCTTAGGAAAGATTTCTCAGGCCAACATTAACTTATTGTTTACATTATTTATCAATGGCAACTCTTGGTTGAACATATTAGAACTTGCTCAGTGCAAACAAGGCTTGTTCTCGTCATGCGACTTATTCGCATCGACCAATGAGAGCTCACGGATATGACGAACTCTCGACCAATGAGCGTCGAGAATATTGGTTTGTAATCCGGGGTGTACATTCCAGGGGTGTGCAATACCGTCATGTGTTTAGTTTTACGGAGCGTATTGTACGACCATGGAAAGCACACCCAGATAATTCAAACCAAATGGTTTGTAATACTGGCTGTACTTTCCAGGGGTGTGCATTCCATGGTTGTGCTTTGCATGGACGTACAATACGGTCTCCCATAATAATGAGTAAACTTTATTTCCTTGCAGATGTCAAGATATTCAGAAAAGGAAAGAGTACGTGGCTCTAGTAGACTTAGTGAGAGAAAATGGAGGTGATGTGAAAATATTCTCAAGCATGCACGTTTCTGGGGAACGTAAGTATCTGATCATTATTTGACCTAAGTTCCTCTGGGCGTGAACTGAACCGGGCGTAGTAAACGATACCATACATATGATATAGATATGTGGTGAATCAGCGCTCATCAAAAATACTTCTTCCATGCACGCTCCAATAATTTCAATTTAGCCTACAAACCTAATGTCGCGCTTACAATGAGTCACGGAAAAACGAAAAAAAATATTGCGTTAGCGTGAAATGAAAACTAAGCGTGAGGTATTTATCTATACCCCTGGTCTACAGTTGCCGCACGCACTGCGTTCGAGGGCAAATTGTACTGAAATTACATTAGCTGTAGATATCACGTGACTGCTGCCAATTTTTTCCTTGTCGTATTTGCGTTAGCGTGAAAAGAAAACTAAGCGTGAGGTGTTTGTGCCCTGGTAGCATAGTATTTATTTTCTGGTGCTAGAACAGTGTGTTGTTGCTCATGCTCCACTTTCCTTCAATCCAGCTCTCATCCGTTTCAGAATTGGACCAGCTTACTGGAGTAGCTGCGGTTTTGCGTTTCCCGATGCCAGAACTGGAGGAAAGTGATGACGAGGATAGCGATGGTGATTCAGATTAGGCAGCAACATTTAAACATTACAAATTGTGTTACAAAACTAATTACTACTAGTAACTAGGCACCCACCTGAGTAGGTATAATATACCTATTATTTACAACGTGTCGTAATGTTTGGACTGTTAATAGTAGGTAAAATTTCTAACTCCCTAGGAGTTAGTCCGCTTTCGTGTTGTGTCCTTTGTGTTTTAGAAGATTCTTCGTTCGTCGAGTTATATATTTTTCCATTGACACTTTGCGTAAGAAGTATCATCATCAACAACAGCCTGCTGAAGTCCACTGCTAGACATATGCCTCCCCCAGAGTGCCATGCTGAACGATAGGCTAGCTTTATCCACCGATTTCCCGCAACAGACATCGGTTCATCGGGTGGTGGCCTTGAGGCATTAAAAAATAATTACTCTATTATATAGTGCAACCTGGTTTAGGGTTTCCAATGTATTTTCCATAAAAATACCTACATTTTGAACCTTAGTAGGTTCGGATTCTCGAAAATAGTACTATCAAGAATAGATTATGTAAGTATTAGGAAAATATTTAAGACAGCAAAGCTGTGATAGACTATTTTTTTAATCTCCGTTAAGGAGAAAAATACTTGTTTGGTTCTTAATGCTTCTATTTATTTTAAGAAAATAAGTGGTATATTTTGATAGTGAAATGTAAATAAATTATTGCATTTTTGTACAGCATATCACAGCTATTTGTTGTAATAATTGATATTGTTTGTTCTCCAAGTTGTCTATTAATGACGAAAACTTATTTAAGTTATTTCAATTGTTTTGTCCTAATATTCTTAGGTATTCAATAATAATTTATTTTTGTACAGTTCAAATAAACAAATCAGTTAAATATGTTAAAATATTGTTTATTGTGAAAACCTTAGTTTAAACATAGTACAATTTTTTCATATAATTAGTTAATTTTGCACAGCATTCTCTAAAGATAAACTCAGTGGTTTTAATACCTAAAATAGGGTGGAGAAATTATTTTTTTTGTTCTAGGTTCTTACGCAGGGGTAGTAGGAAAGGAAAAGCTCTTGACAACTCATCAAATGATTGACGAACCCTGCCTCGAAGCTATTGAGATCGCAGAATAGTTTTGGGCGTTAATCCCGGCCATGTGCAAACGCCATTACTGAAAAACTAAGTGAATTTAAAATTTTAAAGTGAATTTATGCCGATTAATCGCGCGCGACCAAAGCTAGATCGGGCAAATAAAATTGATATAGGTATGTAATTGGGTACATTGATGGCATTTTATTTGCTACGAGCGAATTTTCAACTATAAATATAAAGCCGTAGTTACTATTAAATTGTATAGTTCTAATCAAATAAGCAAAAATAAATTATAACTGCAGTGGTAAAATGTGGAAGATATTAAAAAAAAAGTCGACTGCGATGGATTCTAAATATGGAAAGACTCATGACACACGTTTTTCCCGCTATATATTAGAAATCTAGGTCTTCGATTTTTGTTACCTTACATTGTTGCTTCACCTCAACGAGCACAATTTACAATACAGTACACCTGAAATACGCAAGAGACACGTTCTCGGGAAAATTGATAAAATCTATATTAATATTAAAATGAGGTTTAATCAAAAATCTAATAGTCATTTATTATTATGTTTGTGAGCCGCTACAAGATATCGGTAACAAAATAAATTGTTTATTTTAGGCATCATAGGTATTTTAATAATATTATATTTTAAAAGTTTCCATGAATAGGTATGTAAGTTAGTGTATCCACAATATTTTTGTTGTGTGTATCTTAATCAAATCAATGGGGCAAAATGATGATTTAGAATCTCTATAAACTAAGTGAATTTAAGTCGTTCCTTCCGACCAAATCTAGCAGTAACAAGATGGTTTGCTTTTATTTTAAGTTTAGAGAATGATGAACAAAATCTATATCATTTTATCTATTTGCTGTTGAAGGGCTTTATAAAGAAGCAGTAGCTTTTTCGAAAGCTTCTTTCTTTTGCTTTTTCTTCTCTACTTTTTTGTCTTCTTTGATTTTTTCCTCATGCAGTCTCCTCTTCTTTCTCAGAAGCCATATTTCCTTCTTACGCGACTCCTGACCTGCTTTCATACTCTTGTATAGGTTCCTGTGCTTTTTGCGGACGAGTTTCTCCCTCAGCCTGAACGCCTGTTTGTCTTCAATCTCCTTTTGGTACGGATGCTCTTTGTGTGGCACTCCCGTTGTAACGACCATGGCTTTTTTCTGTAAACAATACAAGCAGCTTTAAAACAGTATCTCATATGCCCGTCTTCGCTGGCGTGGTATCCAGATAAAAACTAGCTTGTGTGTCCAGGTTGCGATCTATGTGTATATTCAAAACAGCTGTTACAAACTTCCCTGGTAGGAAGGAAGTTTTATGTATGATAGTAGTATAGCTATTAACCATCAGGCAAAATAAAATTCTAGAAGAAAATTCCTCATATTTATTTCTGTATATGAATCCCCAAGAAATAAATAAGGTATTTTTTAATGAACTATGTAAGTAGTGCCACATTAGTGCACTAAATTATCAACGTTTAGAACAACTTGGATGGCTAGCGTAAGCGCTTTGGTTACCATGCAAAAGTGGTGTTTACACCACTTTCGCTTAGACATTTTTCTATATATGCTTGCGTACTGTCGACAACCGAGAGTGAGCGAGTGCTTAATCAACCAAGCGGAATCTGTGCTGATTTTATTCATAAACTTTTAATTTATGTTATATAGCGTTTATTGTTATTTTCCTCCACAGCTTTGCATAAACACCAAAACTAAGGCATACATACCTTTTCTTTCTTTAATTTCTTCTTCTCTGCATCAGTTTCATCGTCACCATCGCCATCATCTTCAGAGGAGTCCTCTTTGATCTCATCCTGGTATTGCTTGGTGAGGGCAGTCTCATCATCATCCGAGTCCAGTTCCTTGGACTCTTCAGGGTCCTCGTCGCTGGCTTCTTCAATGTCACTGCCAGATTCCTCACCTGAAAAATATGGTAAAATAAATTATGATTCTGATATCAGCTTGTATGCTGGTCTGAAAATATGTCTCAAGACCATGATAGTGGTGAATGGATTTAGTGCACCTCTCACAGGAACAGGCTTTGTACCAAATTTTAATCTGCATTGCAATAATAGAGTCTTGTACCTATTTCTACCTAAACTACAAGTTTTTAATATCACATTAAAAACTTATGAAGATACTTTATTTTCACGTAACTCCACTCCTCACTCCTTATAGCTAAAGGAGTCCTAATTGTGTTTGTATGAGTGATCGAAACCCAGGGCAAATGGAATTGGCTTCCAATAACAGAATTATACAGATGATGTCTTGTTAAAACGGTTTTTAGAAAAAAAACCTTTTACATTTGTAAAATTGGAACTCTAGTGGGTTCTTAGGCTGCCCGATAATCTCAGACATGACTTAGCGACAGTCTGAAGAAGTCCACTACTATGCAAAGATATAGTTTGTTTTTATTTAAAAATCCTCACCAAGTGGTTTGAAGTTGGGATCATTGAGTTCCCTCTCCTCCGGTGGAATATAAACTTGATCCTTTGTCTTATCAACAAATGGTGACAAGTGCGGCGGCAGGACTGCACCCATCAAGTACTTGTTGATAGGCAGCAGAGCCCTGGCATTAACACTGTCGAACACCCATTGAGGCTGAATATAGTACCGAGATAGATACTGCTTATCCATACTAGGCCTGTCTACTATCTGATAGGCTATAGACTCATCTGTCTCATCAAAAGTAGCCCCTACAAAGTGATCCTTGTCCCATGAGACTTCACCACCAAAGCAGCGAATGATGAAGACTAGAGGCTCTCTTGGTACTTCTCTGTTTATGAAGAACTTCAATCCTTTGAACATTGTTTTCAGTTTTTTGATTTTCTCTGCTTCCAATTTTGCTGCTTCGAGTTTCTGAGGGTCTTCGTCTTCAGTGGCGAACAGATCAATTTCAGGCAGTTCTTCTGCCTCATTTGACCCAGCCACTCGTGCTAAGGACATGTTCATGGCTGCAATTCTCTCAGAGACATAAGCTTGCTCATCAATCAGGTCTTTGTCAGAGTCAGATGTAAAGCCGGCAGTCAGTTTGGGTGGGTACACCAAGTTCAAAGAGTGATATAGCTTGAAATTTACAAATCCAAGCATCATTGTGTAGAATTCTACAAATGTTGACATGATCTTGAAGTCTACTTCGTCTTTGCTTTGTGGCTGAAATTATAAAACATGACATGAATATGATAAGTTTTCTACAAGAGAAACACATGCACATATTAAATGGTGAATGACAACATTGTGAGGAAACTGGCATGTCCTAGAATCAAACAGAGTTTGGATTTAGAATTGTGATATTTTGATTAGGTTTTGTGATGACTTGGTAAGAAATTTCAAAATTCAATCAAATAACTTCGGTGGAGGTGGGAAATACTACCCTTATTAAGGCAGCATGATTCAAAATGTTTACCTTAAAGTGAAGATGAATGGATAAAAGCTGCTTTAATAGTTTCTGTCACAATGCCCTTTTCAGGCCAGTTTTTATCTAAACAGTCACTCACAAGCCTTTTTGATCTGCTAATGGAATTTCCATTTTCATACCTGGAATGCAAAGTGGTGTGGTACAATCCAAGTTATAGTCTGCCCTTCAAACTCGACCTGGAAGTAGTATCCCTTCACAGAGACAAACACTTTCCGTAAAGCTTTTGCTGCGATCACTGCATGCATGAACTCTACTGTAAGTCTCCGACACATCATGGACTGATCTCTTGGCACTCGCTGCAGAGACGGGAATGTGCTGAATAAGAAGCACAGGGTCAGGCAGTCATCCAAGTCACGGAGTGCATCAACAAATGTTGGGTATCTTTCCTTCACTATATGGTCAATGTTTATGTCAGGATAGTCACGTAGCCACTTTTTCATCTGACCATATTGTCTCATAGCCCTTGCACGGCGGATTTTTTGCTGGTATACCTACAAGAATAGCACAATATTAGAACCTTTCTCAGGAAATTGGAATAATACTGGGCAATATTGTTAATAAAAACACATATTTTTAGTCTGTTTTTAATTTCTTTTAAATTTACCAAAGCCCCATAGAGAACCCGTAAATCAAGCAGAAGCAGTTCTTCATTTTCATAACAACAACCAACATTAAATTATGAGTTACTCTAACATTGTATATGAGAATATATTGTTGCATTTTTTTATATTTGTTACCTTTAGATCCCTTAGTTTCCATATTGTAGGTTCGTGAAGTAGGAATTTGATATCTTTCGTGTGGTAGAGAGTTTTGATACCACCAGCTCCTTTCTGAGCGCGCTTACGATTTCGGGGTTCACGAGGGTAAATGCCTTTCAAGATACAAATCCGTCTAAAGTCTTTCAGTGAGAGTTGTAATTTCTTCAATGCAGCTTTCCTAGTCATAAACTGCGCTCCTTCTCCAGAAGAATACTGAAAAACACGATATTTTTTTTGGTTAGAATCATTGTAAACACGTGTTGAAATACGCTGTAAAAGATAAACAAACCTTTTTCTTTCTCTTGTTGGAGACCATTTTGAGAAGCTAAGATATTTTTAAACCACCAATACAGTAATAACTCGTCCTTTTACAAGGAATTCATAATTTTATCACAAATAAGCAATCTTTGCATTAGTTTGAATGAAGTGGAGGAAAGGAAGGAGCTGAAGTGTTACCAACTCCCAAAAATATTTACCCCTAAATCGCCACAATTTCTTGGAAAGGGCCATAAACAAACAATTTACGTTTTGTAATATTCTATTTTAAAAATTATTTAGTATTTCAAACATTATTTAGTTTTCTTCTAGTTTTGACTTTTTAAAATCATACATTACATGTTAAATAAACTTAACATTGAAATGTTAAGTTTAATTATTAACACGCACTAAAGTGGATGGATTATATTATGTTATATACTTATAAAACTACTCTACATTTTAAATCTGAATCTGTTTCCAAAAATGTTGTATACTTTTGTCTTTTTTTTTATCTTTAGGCATATTTTATCAACAAATTGCTTGTCGACACAACAGCACAATGTCAAACTTAAATTAGCTAAGTAAAAAACAACCAACGTATTTCCAGTAAGCACAGACAAAGTAACCACAGTCATCACTGTCACAGAATAGTTTTAGTAATACAATTTATGCATGTTTATGGTAAACACTAGTGACATTTTTTTTGTATTTAACTCCACATTCTTAGTAACGAGGAAATGTACCAACTAGATGTCACTAAGTCTCAAGGTAAATATGTACAAAACAAATAAATATGATTGGCTAGATTGGGTTAAGTATCCCAGGGTCTATACTTACTATATTCGTACATCTTTAGTTTAAAAACCACTAATAATTTTTTACGGATATTTTAGGAACTTTCCAATTTTTTTTATTTCGATATAAAAAGTCCCCTAAATTTTGGAGGACAACCCTAAGTTGGGAACCGTGGGCCGAAAGGTTGACTGTTTGTTACAATTCACTCAGAGTCCGGTTATTGTACAACCATGGAAAGCACAACTATGTTACATAAACATAACAATAACATAAACAATAAGTTAATGTTGGCTTGAAAAATCCTTCCTAGGCAAATCCGTCTTGGATAGGTTAGGTTATTAGGGTTTTTTTTTATTACCACTCAGAAAAGTAGGAATCAAAAATGTGTGAATAATGTCCAGCATTATTTGTTTATTTATTTAAAATCAAATCAACACTTGTGGCTAGTGTGTTTCTGGATTTAATGATTTCATCTATAGTCTGTGGTACTCGTCTATAAAAATAGGATAGTACGATTTATACTCTGTAGTTGCATCTAAACGAAGCATGGGCTTTCAACCAATCACAGCAATGGTCACAAAATCCCGGGTTGTGTATTCCATGGCTGTACATTCCCGACACGTGTCGGAAAAGCGCAACCATGGAAAACACGGCCTGGAATTTGCGACCATTTTGGTTGCAAATTCCTGGCCGTGTTTTCCGGCCGTGGTTGGACATTCCCAGCACGTGCCGGGAAAGCGCTGGCTGCGCTTTCCTGGCTGTGTATTCATGGCTGCGCTTTCCATGGTTGTGCTTTCCATGGTTGTACAATAACCGGTTATGACGTCATTTGGCTTCAAATTCCATGGTTGCGTTTTCCAGGGTTGTACATTCCCGACACGTGTCGGGATTGTCCAACCATGGAAAACACAACCAAGGAAAGCACGACCTGGGAATTGGAAGCCAGTTTGGCAGCCTTTTCCATGGTTGTGTTTTCTCAGTGTGTGCATTATTTTGTACGGGCTGGAAAGCACAACCATGAAAAACACAACCTTGGAATTTGCGACCAAAATATACACCAATTCCATGGTTGTGTTTTCCATGGTTGTGCATTCCATGGTTGTGTAATCACGGCACCATTCTTACACTCACTGCCAGCTGAAAAGATTCTGACAAAAGCCATAATCATAGTCATGATTCTGACAGTGACAGTTTCATAGACGACCTCTGTGACGAAGCGGGCGAAGGCCCGCGAAGAAGGTTGTGGCTTACATTGCCGCCGCGGGACAAATGTTCGTATGATCTGCAAATCCTCGGGTCTGATATTATAGTCTGTTGTGTTTTCTAGATAAAGTATTTTAAAAAAAGTAATAAATATTTAACAGTATCATAGTAACACAAGCTCTGCTTACTTTGAGGCCAGATGATCCAGTGTTAAAATGTTTAGCATTATTATTACCTATTTATCTACATAATTGACGTTTGTCGTAGATTTATCAGAAACTACGAGTACCGTGGTAGCACTACACCCAGACCCGGAACAAATATCGGCAAAAGATGCAAACATTTGTCCCGCACGCAGTGGGAATGGAATCCGCAGATCTTGCGTCGCAGTTGGCTACTCACCCGCTAAAATAACCATCTCCTCGTTTGCGCCACCGCATTGAGGCGAGGCGAGGTTGATACGACCTATTACAGCTGTAAACGTGTTAAATCAGCAGCTAAGCTAATGACGCCTCCAAAATTCGCCTCCATGTCATGGGACAGGTCAAACCAACGACGCGACGACGTGGGACCTGTTTATACGAAATTGCCCAGGAATAATTAGTAACATTTTATTATATGAAATAGTGCTTAGGAACTTACCTATTGTTTGTACTGTCTGTACTCACTCTTCGTGCAGAATAACAAGGGCAGAGGCTCAAAAAACACACGGTTGCTTTTTCTGTTACGATATTTTTTTTAAATTTATTCAATAAATACTTAACTAGTTATTCTTAGATAACGAAATGTTATTAGGTACCCATTGAAACATTTTTCATGTTGAAGAGCTTTCAGCAGGTACCATTTTTGGAGTAGTTTGTGTGGGTTGAGATTGGGCCCAAGCGGAAGGGTCCATCATCACATACATAGGGTAAGGTGGATAGGAATAGCTGTTGGACCAGAAAGGTGATGCCTGAGGAATCACGTTAGCTTTCTCATCACTGAAGCCGGATTCCTTCAGGACGTTCTTTGCATTCGCGTAGGCCTGCATTGAGGCTTGCATCATGTGTGGATAGAAGAACTGAAAAGGATTGTATGGGATCGCTGTGGCAGCGGTCTTCTCGCACTGAGTCGATGACGTTTCAGGAGTTGAGCTGCTTGTCGGGACAGCGTACGGGTATGGCAGCTGGGCTCCTTCAGTGGGATTAAATGGGAGAGCGTACGCGTATTGCATTTGTGGTACAGGGTTGGCGATGACGGCGCGTTTCTGCGTGTTTGAAGAACTCTCGTCAAGAGCTGGGTACATGGGGTAAGCTAGAGGAGTAGCTTGGTTTGCGACCGGTGACGAAGCCGCTGCAGGCAGGAAGTTGACAGGTTGGTCTGTCAGCCATTGCGCCTTAGTCCCACTATCCTCTGTAGCAGCGACGTAAAGGTCGCCGGTGGTGCCATCGCTGGATGGTTTCACATAGAGCCCGTGCACTGGGTGTAATTCGTTCGGGCCGGTCCAGGTCTGACTCCTAGCAGATGAGAGCAAAGAGGTAACAACTAAAATTAAAGCAATTTTGGACATTGCTACTGATCTATTGAAACTTATTTTCTAATGATGATTATGTATTTTGTAGAATTCTTTTTATAATAATTGAGGCTTTGTAGAAGATCATGATGAAACTCAGTTTCGGACACGTTTATGGAGCTATCAAATTTGATAGCAGTTGTTTATCTTTTATCTTCACGTCCCGATATCTTTATCTTTAACCAGCTCATGCTAGTACCATAAAGGGCAGATAAACTGCGTTTCTGTCCATATGTCCGTTGTTTATTATATAGTTTTATCTTCTAACTTCTGAGATTCAATTTCTGTCATTTTAACGTTACTCTATAATACGGGGCCTACCCAAATCAAGCCCGAAGAACGTGTAGGCTGTGTAGGCACATGGGCTAGGTTGTATACGTTACAAGGCCTTATAACGTCGCATCGCGTCATACCAAGTTTCAGTTTCAGCATTGCTTGCAACCTGTCACGTGGAATGCTAACTAGTTACCTACTTTGCAAAACGTGGGCATGTGACAAAATTAAATGTAATATTTGGTCGTAACCCGCCTACCGCTTGGTTTCCTCAAGGATCTGCATTGCGTAGGTATACTGCGTAATGCGTGTGGATCTAGGGCTGTTCATCTTGGAAATTACAGGGACGTCTTTTTTCATTTTCGTTGATAGCTTTTTTTCCGAAAGTTAGCCGTGGTAGTTATTTAATAACCTACTGTATTATTTTTAGGTAGAACACATTTCATACCTAGGTACCTCCAATTCCTTGTAATCGCAAGAGCATAATGCGCACAAGCGGTTTACAAAACTCAGCATACCTAAATAAACATTGATGACTAACGATTTCGCGAAATTTCTACATCTTGAGTTATTTTCAGCGATACACGTACTGCCTACTTTGAAGCTATACAAGGTTACGGCGAGGAATTTCGTGTAGATAGGTAGGTAGGTAGGTAGGTAGTGAATTTGTAACTTGCGATAATGTTACGGTAGTACCTAGTTAACACCAGCATCCCTAGTATGATTGTGTAAGCACCATAGAAAAACTAGTTTAGTAGTATCTGTGCTAAATAATCTGCTACTCGGTAACTAGATAGATAGATAGATAGAAAATACTTTTTTGTACAACAAATAACATATCAGCTTAGTTAAGTACTATCAACTTGAACAATGTTGTACAATGGGCGGTCTTATCGCTAAATAGCGATCTCTACCAGACAACCTTTGGATGGAACGGACTGTAAGAAAGTCTACTTACTTATGTATGCAATGAATGAAAATACTTTATTGTACACCATAAGAAAAATAGATATATAACTTAACAAAACTAAAAAAAAACTGAAATACAATGGGCGGTCTTATAATAATAATAGATAATAATGCTGGACATAGAGGTTGCTAACAAAAATATTTTTTTCGTAACTGTTAAATCTATAGGTACTTAGTTTGTAGATCTGTGAAGTTAGTGGGTCGTCAGAGGAACGTCAAATACTTTACGTATTTGACGTTCCAAATACAAAATATATTTTAATATATTTGCATGTACAAAATAGGAACATGCCCACGATTAGCAGTGTCAGGTCGGAAGCTCATCACCGCTTATTGGAACACTGATTTGCCTTCGGATTTTTGGTTCTAGAGTTTTATCACGATGTTTTCCTTCATCATTTTGAGCACGTGTTTATTCAAGTAGCACGTATTCATACATTTTTCAATTGAATACATTCATTGGTGCATAACCAGGTTCAAACCCACGACCTTCAGAATTGGAGGTCGGGGTAGGTATACAAGGCCAACACGGCTCTAAGTACCTTGCTACTTAATCTGTTACTTAAGAACATAGTCTGGCTTGTAGGTATTCCTATAATCTGGACGTATTTTATATATTATGTGTTCGTATAAAATACGTCCTCGACATGTAGAATTATGCAATAAAAGTCTGGCTATAAAAAATGCCATACATTTTTATATTGCTTCTGATAAAACTATTAGGAACAACTTGCTTCCGAACCTCCACATGCTTAAGAGAACATGAGCAGTTCTCCCTGTGCGGATGGAGGTGTCCTCCAACATGCGTCAATATGAGGCTACTAGCGGCAGGTAATAATAATAATAATAATAATAATCCCGCAGGGCGCGCTTGTGGCGAGCATTCGGTGTGTGGTGACACCGCGGAGCCCCATTACTCCCTGAGGTCGACGGAGACCCCTGACCCTCGGCTTGCCTTAGCCGGCCGGTCGGAGGTGGAAGCGCAAGAGCGGAACCTATGCTCCAAGGGTGGAAGTGTTAAAGGCATAAAGCCGGGAGTAGCGTTTAGTGAAACTGCAGCACACCTCTCGATACCCTTTAGCCGTCCACACCAACGTTGCCTCTACGCTGCCTATCGTTGGCGGCACTTATGGGGCCCGTTTAGTGGACGGCAAGTCATCACCTGCCTATGATTTGATTTGAATTTGAATCAGAATTGGCAGGTGCCGTTTCATCCTACATTCCTTAAGCATTTACTCCTGCAATAGTCCAGATTATCACCCAATATATCCAATAGTTTCATCATTCACCATCCACGAAAAACCGTTTTTTTTATATATTGTATTGTACAAAAAGGCCTCTTAGTGTTAGCTTCGGCTCCACTAATGCCTATAAAGGCTCCATGTATAAGCCTGAGATTAAAAATAAATAAAGAGGAATAATAATAATAACAAATGTTTATTTCCTCAACACAATAAGTTCTTAAATTATAAGGTCTTTAACTAACCGTATAGTAACCAACTTTATGAACCTGTTAATAATGAATAATAATAATAAATAAATAGCCAACAGACATAGTTCTGACCCACACTAGAATTCCCTTCCCTGTATCATGGCTATCAGAAACTATGAGTAGCATGTTGACGGTTGTCGTTTTTTACCTTCTGCCAGTAGCCTCATGATGACGCATGTCGTTTCTTACCGACCACCTCGGTGGCGCGGCAGGCGAGTAACCAGCTGCGACGCAAGAGGTGCGGGTTCGATTCCCACTGCAGGGAAAATGTTCGCATGTTATGCAGATATCTGGGTGTTGTGGTACCATGGGACTCGTAGTTCCTGATACCCATGACATGGGAAATCCTAGTGTTGGGTCAGGACTTTGTATGACTGGGGTGCCATGTCGGTCAACCTTCTCGTATGCTTGTAGGCTCTTGTCACTTATGGATCAGACGGATCCGGGGTGAACGGAAGCTTATGGGACGGTGCACCTCGTTTAAGCCCGACAATAACTTTTTATACGTGGGATCTTATTGTCGAGCAACTAATGGACTGACCGGAGGGGCCCTTTCGCGTGTCCCTATGAGCCGCATGGGGCACAGCGGATGGGGCACCATGGGAGGGCCGGGGTGGTGTATGCTGCTCCGGTGGGAGGGGGCGCTCTTTTAAGGGCGCACCGTGGAGGGAAGGCCGGGGCGGCTTTTGCTGCTCTGGTCGGCTTGCGCGTTCCAATCGCGATCTTCGAGGCTATACCGGCAGGGCTTCCTATACCGGTCAGGCTTGGAGTGAGGGACAGCGTAAGTTGGAGGAGGCGCCCTTTTCAGGGCGCGGATGAGAGCTTGCGCGTCTCAATGATCTTCGAGGCTATACCGGCAGGGCTTCCCATACCGGTCAGGTTTGGAGTTAGGGACAGCGTAAGTTGGAGGGAGCGCCCTTTTCAGGGCGCGGATGAGGGCTTGCGCGTCCCAATGATCTTCGAGGCTATACCGGCAGGGCTTCCCATACCGGTCAGGCTTGGAGTGAGGGACAGCGTAAGTTGGAGAGGGCGCCCTTTTCAGGGCGCGGATGAGGGCTTGCGCGTCCCAATAATCTTCGAGGCTATACCGGCAGGGCTTCCCATACCGGTCAGGCTTGGAGTGAAGGACAGCGTAAGTTGGAGGGGGCGCCCTTTTCAGGGGGTCGGATGAGGGCTTGCGCGTCCCAATGATCTTCGAGGCTATACCGGTAGGGCTTCCCATACCGGTCAGGCTTGGAGTGAGGGATAGCGTAAGTTGGAGGGGGTGCCCTTTTTAGGGCGCGGATGAGGGCTTGCGCGTCCCAATGATTCGAGGCTTTACCGGCAGGGCTACCAATACCGGTCAAAAAAAAAGGACTTTGTATGACTGTTGGAAGTTTATTTATTAGGTACTAGTTTCTACTCGCGGCTTCACCCACGTAAAGCCACGTATGTATGTATGTATGTAGATAAAAGTAGCGTATAACCGTCTCCAGGCTTCAAACTATGTTCATATCAAATATCATCACAAACGGCTTAACACGGCTAAACAGTGGTTTAGCTTAGAAAACATATATCGTAGGTGTAGATATTTCCGATATCATTTTACTGACTTAATTGATACTTATCGTTATATTATGGCCAAATCACACAATATAATTATAAATGGTATTCTATGTATTATTCTTTTGTATAAGCTATATGACTGTAAAGTTTCATCAAAATCAGTTCAGTAGTTTTTGCGTGAAAGAGTAACAAACGAACAATCCTCAAAAACTTTCACATTTATTATAGCAACTAGGATACTTATGACTGCGCCATTTATCTTTCATATTGATCGCGAAGATAATATTATCTATACTAATATTATAAAAAGGAAAGATTTTTTGTTTGTTTGTTTGTACCGAATAGGCTCCGAAACTACAGAACCGATGTTAACCATTTTTTCACTAATAGAAAGTTAAATTACCAGGAAGTAACAAAGGCTATAATTTATTTTCAAAAAATCTGAGATTTTTAAGAAAATTTCAATAATGTAACCCTAAGTAGCAAAAATTTGTCTATAAATTTCATAATTTGGCGTGCGTTGAGAAAACTATTGATGATACATTAAAATTTTGTACTACATGATTAAAGTACTCATCATTACCTACAAAAAAGTCCTCGAGGGAATATATCTAACTATCATAGTTTAGTCACAATAGCAGCTTTTGTGTTCTGAAATTTAATTAGATCGCCGGTAGAAACAAAAGTTGGTTACATTCGTATCGTAGTATTAATTCTTATTCAAATAAATAGTTTTATCATCAAGGGTATTTATGTAGCAGTTAAATACTTTACTGTTACTTTTTATCTCAATATTCCCACGGAATCGAAAATGACGCGGGTGAAACCGCAGGGTGCAGCTCGTCTTTCTATATTATACTTGCTGAAGCTGAAGAGTTTGTTTTCGTTTCATTGTTTTTTGTGAATGCGCTAATCTATGGAACAACTTATCGGATTTAAAAAAATATATTTGCATTTGATAGCTCAATTCATGAGGAAGGTTATAGGCTATTTAATATCACGCTACAGCTCTTAGAAGCCGAACAAAAGAATTAAAAGTGAGGGGGCCGAAGGCGGCCGTGGCACAGCTAGTTGGTAATGCATAAACGCAGTGCTTTATTGATTGTTCAGGTTTTCCAGGGCACCTATGCTCTTCAGTGTGGGAGTGCCGCGTGGGATGCCGCTGTTCGGCGGGCTACATTAGGGATGAGTACAGCAAAGGCTGCATTTTGGTCAACGAATGTCCAGGTAAGACCGCCATAGTATCGTTACCTACTCTTTACAGTGCATCCAGCACTTGACTCCAACAAACGCATGCCAAATTATTTTATAGTAGGCACTAAGAGACTCTGAGCTAAGCCGCGGACAGACAGATAGACGGAAGGACATGGCGAAACTATAAGAGTTCTTTGTTGACTACGGAACCCTAAAAAAATGGATTACTTTAGACTAACTGCGCGCCGAATTCTATTACTTTTAATAGAATTGTACTAGAAACTTTTAATAGAATATTACTTTTAATAGAATACTACTTTTCAATAGAATTCTGTGCGCATTTCTGTGTCACATGTCCAACAGGAATTGAGTAGCGCAAATCAAATCGTCAAACGACTATCTACTTCGAATCGAAGCTACAAACTTGTCTAAGTACATAATCAGATTTATCAGTTAGTTAGGTATCTAAAATGTGGTAAATATAGAAATTTACATGCTTGCAAAAATTACTCGGTCAAGTTTCAAAGGTGCAAATTCAGTGAAACTGCAGTCAAAAATCTGATTGCAAAATATTTATTACATTAGTAGCCTGCCATATTCAGACCACTGCAGTTGCATCGCTAAAATGAAGGTTGTAATCGGTGTTATAACATTTGCTGTTGCAATCTTGGTCGTGGGCTCCGCGCCAACCTTTAGCGAGGGCCAAGTTCAGGATTACTACCGGGATACGCGTTCGCAGTACCCTCAGTATGTGTCTCCGTGTGCTGCGGCGTCTTCCCCGATCCCCGTCATGGCACCCGCTGCCCCCTATCAGCTGAACATCGCACCCTATCACGGATACCCACACCCACCCCAGTACGGATACGGAATGCACTACCGATCTGTGGAAACGGAACCGCATGAGATGATGAGCTACTCCGACATGGATCACATGATGTCTGAGCATATCCCGATGGCAAGACACGGCTACTCGGCCCCAGTAGCGTCGCAAGCTGCGTACGCTCCTTTACCAGCACCTGTGACGACCGCTCCTGTGTTCGGAGTTTTCCCTAACGCGAATGCTGGAGGATGCAATGTGCCTTTACTTTTCAGCTGTACGCCTTCAGTAGTACCCGGACACGTTGTACCACATTCCCACGCCGCCACAGATTCCTACAGAGGAGTGGAGCCGTTGGCACACCACGACTCCGAGGAGAGTCACGAGGCGCCGACAGTCCACGAACACTTGAACCCAGCCCAAGACCCTAGCCATGCGATGTCGCACCAGTGATAGTTTAAATTGACTTTCGTTTTCGCAAAGCGATAGTTAGAATCTATTGTAACGTATTTTAGCATATTTTATCGTAATAAAGCGTGAAAATTCTTAATTAATATTTTACTACCTCTGATTGACGACCTCTGTAGCGCAGTGGGCGACGGCCTGCCTGAGACGTAGAATTTTGCGGTTCGATTCCCGCCGCGGGGCAAATGTTTGTATGATCTGTAAATATTTGTCTCGGGTCTGGGTGTTTTCTATGTATAATATGTATGTTTTACAAAAAGCACGTTATAATTTGTACTTAAATACTGTCGTGGATGACAGTGTTAACTGCAAATATTTAACCAGACTACTATGTAGGGAACACAAGAAAGAGATAGCAAAGTAAAACCTAATATTAAAACAAAACCCAAATTTAATGAATTACTTTGTCTAATTTGGCCTAATACTAGATCATTACTTGGTCTTGAATAAACTTGTTAAAGGGTTGCTAGCTATGCCAGGTACAAGCTAATTTGCAAACAGGCAAAAAAAGGCCGCGTTTGCAAAAACATTCATTGTAATAAAAAATAATGAAAATAGTGGCAGTAGTAGTTTTGTGACGTAATAACCCAGGATAGAGCCGGGGTCCTCAAAGCTTTATAAACAAATAAATAAAAAACTATTATTTCTTCGCCTAATATAAAGTTTTCTGATATTTATTTATCTTTTTGTCGATTTAAAATGAGTAATGACTAATTAGATATTTTATAGATATAATTCGAGTCATTAAATTTAATTGTTAAAACGATTCTATCTATACTATAATAAGAATGTAACAGGTAAAATTCTGTACATTGAAGATATTTTGAAAAAGTTTTTTGGAGGGCATTCTATAATCGATACTGAAGCCAAAAATGTTTTTTTTTTATCATTTTTGTCTGTCTGGGCCGTGCATAGCGCCGAAACTACTGAACGAATGCAAGTGAAACTTGGTATGATTTGAGTTCATACTACGAGGTAGGACATAGGATACTTTTTATCCCGAAATTCAGCATGGTTCCCTTGTGAGAGGGGATCAATTTCTAAATTTGTACAACTTAGTTGTAATTCATTAATACTTACTTAGCCTATTCTGATATCTACAAAAAGTTCAACATGAAAAATAAAAAATGAAACGAAGAGGCCCACAAATCAAATACCGCGATTAGAGAGATACCTAGTAGGTACCTATAAGCACATGACATTTTTTTACATACCAGGTACCTGTGTCGATGCATGGTTAGTCAACCCACTAGTATCTACTTTAAAAGTTTGTGTGGTCGTTTGGAAAGATTGAGTATACACTGAGGTTTATTTTAAGATGGATTCGTGTTTGTGTACTAGGTAGCTAGATAAAATTATTAAAATTGTCTAGCTTAAATGGTTAAGATTCATAAAAGTTAAGCCGTTACGAAGATTAGCAAGTACTATAACATTTTAAACAAAGGTACATACTTTCGCATTAATGATATCTTTAGAGATCGGCTTAGTGGGCGGTACTCTAATCTCCAATCCGATTGTATAAATTGTGTATATATGATATTGTATTTTCCATTCGCAAAATGTAAGAGCGCTGATACGTCAGTCTTTAAAACAAAAATTTTCTATGTCCGAGTGAAGAAGTAATATTATTACTTTATTACTTTAAGGTACCTTAAAGTAATAATTTTGAATAGGAGTTTTTATGGATAGTTTGGCCTGTAAGATACCTTGGGCACTCAGAATTATGTATAACGTTAACGTTATTGTAAATATATTAAAGAAAATATGAAACCTTGAAAACTTGATTGTTCTGGGCTGCCCTGACTCCAGTTTGAGTCAGAACATAGTTTAACTTTTTTGTGTTCAAACACTACGACGTTTTCTTTATGTATCTAACACGACAAAAGGTTTTTTTGAATGTAATTAAACTAGATTATAGCAATAAATGGATAGTTTTGCTTTAATTCGAAAAATAAGTTGTGTCCGCGCGTTTTTGTTCATCGCTCTGTTGCAAAATACAGAACAGCAATAATATCAATATCATAAATGCGCCAGAGAGGTCAACCAAATACGCCGATTTTGAAGATTGACCCATGAACACATGCTTAAAACGATGAAGGAAAACATCGAGATGAAACTTAATTGTCCTGTGGCGATGGGCTTGCAGCCTGATACGCGGAGTGCTAACTACTTGCAAAATGCGGACATGTGTCAAATATTTATTTATTTAGAATACAGGTTTTATTAACCCTAAAGCGATGAGCAGGTCAACATCATTAAAGGTTTTTTTAACCCTAAAGCGATGATAGATGTAAGTAGGTATATAATATAAGATAGGTATAGGTACTAATCTAAACAATTTGTTTCTATAATTACTTGTGCTAATTGTAGGAGTTTCGGCAGTTTATTATCCAAACATCATAGGTTATGTTTGGATGTGCCTCTGACTAGATCTGTGAGGTTACCAAGTCGGATACTTGTAATCGTACTTTTTATATCTGAGGATGTCCACCATGGGGATAGGATAGCTTTTTTATTTTATTTATTTTTATAGGATAGGATTAAAAAAAAAATAGCGCATATAGTCCTGAAGTACGAACACATCATTTAAGATGACTATAAGTGGTAAGTAGGTATAAATTGTAGATAACTTATTCTATACCTATCATCTAATTGCTGATAGTTATAACGTCTATCGTACACGATTATAATACGAAAGAGTTAGATAACAAAACGATGATAAAAATAATTATATTACTATTCTTTCGCGTACATCACAAAAATTATAAATTACGTGATTTCACGAAGTAGCAATGACTTTCAAAATGAAAACCGCCGTGATATTATCACTATTCATAAATCTCTGTCTATGTAAGCCATCAACAAACGAAGATATTCCTGAACAGACAAAAAAATCACTGCAGGCAAAGCCAGACTCTGTTCCTATAGCGTTACTTCTACTGGTGCCTTCAAACTTGCATCAGTTCCGTGAAGATGAAGAGGATACTGAAATAGACAATGAAGATTTCTCGTTCATCGAAGACCACCTAGTAAATCTTTTGCTCCGTGATCCCGAGGTCTCGTTTCGAGAAGATCATGTCCAAACAAGGTTTCAGCGGGAGAACCCACTTCTTACCACTAAAGGCCCTTTAATTCGTGAAGGTGATGAAGAAGTTTTTGTTAAAGAAGAGCCACTTGAACTGAACAAAGATAGCGCTATAAACATGACACCACATCTTCGTGAAAATAATGAAATTTTAAAGGCAAGTTTCCTGTCAGAAGTACCATTTTCATCCTACGAAGACGCTATCAATGCTTTGTCTCAGGAAGAGAAAGAATTCAAGTTGGTACCAGAGGACACGCTACCTCCCAGTGAAGAAGTTGCTATAAATCTTCGTGCTGATGATGAAGGCAGTTTTCTAGCAGAAATAAACCCAATCAGCGACGACCATCTCATAGAACGGTCATACACAGATTATGCAGCTACCTATACGCCAACTGCACATAAACCCGTAGAACAAGTCGTTCCCACGTACCCGAATCAACCCGAAAACGCTATACCTATCCTACTCACCTGCGCTCCGAAGGTAGAAAGAGGACAAATCGCAAAAGTTGTTTCATCATATTGGAGTCAAGACCAAAGCTTCAAGGCTAGGGATGACCATGTTAAAAATTCTGCTAATTTTGAAACCAGTGACGTAGATTTCAAGGATAGTGATGTTCTAGACTTGAACAGTCCAGCGTCTTCAATAACTATAGATAGAAGCAGAAGAAATACTTCGCCCGAAACTGGAGTGGCTCACTACAAGGTATCAGAAGACTATCCAGAGACGTTCAAAGGGAACCATCACCTGGTTTCAGCAGACTATCCTCAGCCGAATATGGTCAGAATCACGACTTATACGTAAGGAACTGAATGTATTACCTATATTATACTCTGTAAATATTATATTCATAAAACACACTAATGAGTGAACTGTACCAAGAAAATAAGTTATTTTAGGTTAAAATTGTACGGTATTAAGAATGCATGGTATTTATTTGAATAAAATCGATTACCTTTAGTTATTTGTTTTGATTCCACTTATATACTCGCAGAAAGGATAGTGTTAGCAAACGAACGAGTTGATTTACTACAGAGTCATTTCGCACGCGATCGTCGAGTTAGATTATAACTCAAGTTAAAATGCTTACCCTGTGTCATGTAAGCGAGGCTTTGGGGAAAATAAATAAACGAATAGGCTCTGATTTGAATCCTCTGGTTGGATATCCTCAGATCTTTAACTCAGTACCTACGCAGATCCTGCTCAGTAGAAGTTACTAGCCTCTATTTGATATTTTTACATTGCATTAGATTTTTGGCATATAGAGCATAGGAAAATAAAAAAAAACTGTAAAATTGCGTCGTACTCGTGCACCAAGGGTTCCGAAAAAGATTGTTTGTAGATGGATAGTTCCTCGATCTTGGTCTTGAAGATTTAAACTGTGAAAACTCCAAACATTACTAACGAACGAAAAGATACGTCGGAATGAGAGACAAACTTAACTTTGTAGGTGAAAATATATGTCACGGTCAATTTTCCTATTGCGAGTGTAGGTAAGTTTGCAAACGGAAAATAGTAGATTGTTTAACAAGAGACTAAAATACGAGATGTTGAGAGATGTGTTTATATAGGCTATAGAATCGAGTATGAAATGGTTTTGTCCCGAGTTAAACACTCTACTATTCATTTCGATTGCGAGAAAATAAAATAAACTATAACTTTCTAAAGATTTCCCGGCAATAATACCTTTGTTGTTTTTTTTTCTTTTTGACAAACACACTGACGCATACATCATGCATTAGCATCCTAGTAGTCTGTGTTATATTGTCCACTACACTAGCTTCTGCCCACGGCTTCGCCCGCATGGTACCCGGATAAAAAGTAGCCTATGTATTATTCTGATGTATAAACTATATTACTGTAAAGTTTCATCAAAATCGTTCAGTAGTTTTGGCGTGAAAGAGGAACAAACATCCATCCTCACAAACTTTCACGTTTATAATATTACTAGCTTATGCAGCCTGTGTGTTATTCTGATGTATAAGCTATATTACTGTAAAGTTTCATCAGAATCCGTTCAGTGGTTTTTGCGTGAAAGAAGAACAAACATCCTCACAAACTTTCGCGTTTATAATATGCTACTAATCCTATGATTAGTAGCATAGGATAGTAGGATAGGAAGTTAGATAGATAAAAAGCCGTAAGCAATCAAATACGCAAGGATTTGATATTAATTTCAACTTGATACATCCTATTTATACCAAAACTCAAACATCAGCTTTATATGTATATAAGTATAGATAGATAACCAACACTCTCAACAGTCAGGGCACAGATCTGATTCCACAATAGGATTTTCCCTTAGTCCTATTCGGAACTACGCGTACTACGATAACCTCCTACAATTACACTAGCAAAATGGCAATGGGAACGTGACGATGTCACTAATGTGACTATTGTCCATCAATTCCAAAGCTTGAAAATTTGAATATGCATATAATAATAAACATTTATTTCAGGCAACAACATGCACAACATTTAAAATGATGACAATAGGCTTATAACATAAATACCTTAGAGACTAACATACATAATTATTATAATACTATCACTACCTGTTAACACGTAAAGTCTGCGACGTGTTACGCAATTGCGTTGTGTCCAGTAGTCGCCCGTGAAAACGACGAAACAACACATTTTTCGGTCAAAATTCCTCACTTATAAAGGTCGAAAGATGGGAAGTCGGGAAACGAAAAAAATTGTTCTACACATAATAAGTTTTGTTCTACGACTTTTTGAAATTAAACTGCATATTAACCTACATTGAAGAAAATGGTGATGTCAAACATTTTGTTCATTTAACAAAAGTCTCAGAATATTATATGAAAAGGGGTGTTTCAACAAAATTTTAAATAATTTCCTTAATTTTTCGTTGTTAAAATTTCAACTTATTTTTCATGGAAACTGGTTCACTTTCATGGTGATTACTATTATGTATTCTTCAAGTTTCAGTAGTTTTTAACATTGTTAAGTTTGGCAAACTGAGTCGTTACCCCTTGCCAGTTTGTTAGTGTTATTAATGGGCTGACTCTGATGATAAAGTCGTGTAATTCCACCGTGGAATATAGAGGTGGGTCCTCAGCACGTGTGTCACCACTTTTCACTTTTGTAGCTACACACTTTCTCGCAACGAGGCCTCACTCTTTTCGTTTGTACGAGCTAGCACACCTGCACACCAACACAGTTGCACAATCATGCTAAGCGCTAGGCGCGAGGCGCGAGCCGAGCCGCGAGGAAAGATCGTGTTGGCTCGCACAATGCGCCTCGCACATACCACTCCACTCCATTACCACACCACACAACACGCACAGTGCACACTGTGTTCTCAAGACTGCCTCACTCAACTACGTTCAGAAACTGCCTCGCCTCAATTGTGGTACCACAGTGTGCTGGCTCAGTTGTAAAACTGAGCTCCTCGCACGATCCTCGTTTTCAAATAGTGTGCTACACATGACTAGTGGAATATAAAATTATCCTTCTAAAACTATAGATGCTTCAACTGTTTATGATTATTATATTTGTATCGACTGTGGATATAATTGAAAATGCCGAATGTGTTTCTTATATTCAGATATAAAAAAGGCATCAGTCTTTTTTGTATTTGTGTTCCAGATTGTGGATACTATCGCAAAATTTTACACATAATATGTTACAAATTAACAGGTACATTTCACGTATTGCAGCGCCCCCTAGTGAATACAAAACAAATTGCAAATAACTTTTGAAAAAATAATAATAGAAAAACAAACAACTTATTACCCCTATTATTCGTAAGTATACAGCTCCTTGCTGGTTGCAGTATACAGTGTTGCTTGTTAAAAAAGTACTAGCTGATCGAATACTTTAGCGTCTTTTAAAGTTCAACTCATACGGTCTCATTAAGAAAAGTGGTACACTCGAGTTCAACTCCAGTTCTGTCAGAGCCACTAAACCATGGTTTTAATATACCTTATCGAAAAAAGAGTATTATAGCAAAGATGTATTTAATTTATATATAAAATAACACCGCGGAAATTCGATTTCAACACTTCAAAACCGAAATAAAAAAGTAACACATTATTTTTATTGGCTACCAAAAGAAACTAGTTTCCTATAAAGAGGTTGAGTTATGATAGAAATTAACAGTGACCGCCTGGTTTATCTTTTAGCAGTTATTTGCGGTCAAACATCTTATTGAAATTTTAAATAGACTGTCAGCTATTTTACTGAAGCATTCAATATTAGACCTTATTTCCTTTGTACAACAATTTGTCTTGAAAATCAGGATTCAAAAGTCTAAAAGATAAATCGCTGATATACCCACCACTTTTCGATGATATGATAGACCACCTTTCGTAATGAGACCCCATAGAGTGTAAATTGATTAAGATTTTCGAATTTTTACTGTTTCTGTTTTGCACGAAAAGATCAGAATATTTTATTTTATAACTAAGATTTTCGGTTATCGTTGAGACGACGACGCGACGTTCCACCCGTAAACCGAAAGACGGCGCCTCAGCACACCCGGGACTGTGCAATCATCACGTATCATCATTCAACTCGCGCTGCATTCCATGAGATTTAATAAGTATAAAATGCACTCGGACTGTCACTTTCATTACCAAACGTATCATCGTCACCACACGATGAAGACCTCCGTGGTGCTTTTAGCTCTGGCCACTGCCGCCTTAGCAGCACCAGCTCTGCACGAAGAGGTTTTCGAAGGCGAGCACCACATTCCCGAAAAGTTCCTGGACGCCTTCACACGGGAGAGAAAGTCAACGCTCGAATCCAGCTCCAGCCCAAGCCCGGGCTCACCGGTCAACCTGCCTTCTACCTCACAAATCTCCGAATTCGGGCTATCTGGAAGAAGCTTTAACCTGAAGAAGCCTATTATCATCAAGAAGAAAATCGGCAATTCTTATCAAGTCTACCGTGATTCAGATGAAGAAAAATTGAACTCACCTGAACCATGCAGCAAGCAAGTCAGAGTCAATCTGTGCGATGAACGCAGCGTTGACAAGTCCACTAACTTGATGAGAAGTTCCACCATCGAAGATATCAATATTCAAATGACTGAAGATGATATGAAACACAGCATTATGCTGGCCAAAGAAGCTGTTGAAAATTTACAGAAAGATCTCAGAAATGTGGAGCATAAACCAACCCAAACTGCAACTTGTAAACACGGAGATTCTGAATCTGACGTAGAATTACATCAAGATATTGAAGTAGCAAGGCAAGCTTTAGAACACATTCACAAAAATTTTGATGTTATGGAGACCCCAAACTCACATGACCTCACTGTGAAGGAAGCCGAGGTTGTAGATGACGTTGTTTTTCCATTGACACAAACTGAAGAAGAAAGATTGGCTCAGTGGAAGGAAGCTATTGAGAGCATCCAAAGAAACGTAGAACTCGTTCGAAATATAGAGGATAGTTTCAAGTCCACTCGTGATGATACGCAACATACTGATGAAGCAGTCTCATCCATGAACGATAAACATGAACATCAACATGAACTTCTCAAGCATTCAATGAAAGAAGATACGAGAGACTCACAAAACCTAGAAATTAAAGAAAAACATAAATCACCTATTGAGCATTTGGAGCACTCCAAACTGGACAAGTCAAGTGAACAAAAGGAGACGATAACTGATGAAGCCGAGAAGGATATGATGGAATCTGCTTCTATGGTTTCAACTTCAAAACTACAAGAACTAAACCATAAGGATAAGGCAAGACTTACTCCTGAATTTCAACTTAAAAGTGAAAACATAGCCAAGGCAAAGGATGCCATGGAAAAGTTACATAATAATAATCTCGCTGTTGAGACAATGAAAATGGATCATCTTCCACAGAAAATTGAGACAATGTCTCTGAAACTTGCCGAACAAGAAAAACAAAAGAAAAAAGAAACTGAACATATGAAAAACTTTTTAGAAGATTTATCAACGAAGAAGATGAAAGAATCACTAAATGAAAATCAAAGAAACACTGAAAAGGAACTTCATAGTATAACGACCCACATGACAAACGATGAACACGCTAAAGACATGGAAAACAAAAGGATGGAAATGAAGTCTGCCGAGCACATCACTGAAAAACACCACAAATTGATCAAAAATGAAGATGATATTCATAAGGCGCAACACATTACTGAAGTGAAACAAGCTGGTGATTTTTCAGCTGAAAACACGGAACTACAAAAAAACACTCCATCGTTGATTGAAATGAAAACTCATGAAAATTTGTTGAACAAAGACTCCTTTGTCGAAGGAAAGATGGTGCAAACCGAAGATTCAGCTTTGACTTCTGACTCTTTGGCTTTTGATCAGCATAAACCCATGATGAAACAAAATTTTGAAATGAAAGCAGCTGAAGAAATGAAGAATATGCAGCACCAAATGATCGAACAGTCTCACATGCGTTGGGCTCAAGACAAGAACTTCAACACGGAAATGGGGTTGATGAAATCAGCCACCGAAGCTCACTCTATGGATCACTCGAAAAATATGCATACTGGTCACCATCACGACCACAAACAAGCCCACAATCCGAACACATTCAATCATGGGCATCTGAGACAGCATGATCACTTCATGACTCATGGCAAGTCGGCCGATATGGATAACGCGATGCAGTCTAACTATTACATGAACATGAGGGATTCGGACAATCTGGGACAAGAAGGTCACAGATTCAGGTGGAGGCCTTCGCACACCCACACGCACGAATCAGCAAGAACAGCGTATGGCACGGCCGCACCCTCTAGCGCGCCGGCCAGCGGTGCAGTGGGCCTATTCCCCAACGCCAACGTCGGAGGCTGCGGCATTCCCCTGCTTCTGAGCTGCAACCCCTCTGTGGTGTCGGGAAGCTTGGCCAAAGCGCATCCCGCCTCGTACTCCCCTCCCGCCTACAGGACCGAAGATGACTTTAATTTCCACTCGAAGAGAGACGTCAAGAAGACGGAATCACTGCTGAAAACGCTGAACGGATCACCGACCATCTTGAAGACTAGCAATTTAGTAGCAAAGCAATAATGTCGATTATTGCTTCGGATTAATCGAATCGGATTCTAAATTCGGTTTGTTGCGAGTCCAACAAACCGAAGCAAGCTGCCTGCTGATTGATAAACTGATTTAGGGTCTAGATTTAAATACTATTTATTAATTTAATTACTTAATTTATTTTATGTCTAAGACACATCACAGTTATAAATAAAGCAAATTAATTAAAATTTCTTCTTTGTTTACTTGGTTCTGATAATTATGAAAAAAAAATTAGAAAACGATTTATCAAATTAACACTAAAAAACTAAATTGTAGTATGGATAGAGCAGAACACGAAGCATTATTCTGAACCAACCCGAAGTTTTAATAGATATTGTCATTAAAACATCCCTTTTAATAGGTTTTCAATTATTTAAAGAAATAACTAAATGTTGTTTACTATTATCAGCTATAGGTACATTTAACTCGTATTAACATATCAGTGGCTAAACATTAGACAACACAACATCAACCAGTATGACCGTTCAGTTTTTTAAATAATTAACGTAAACCATTATAATTACCTCCATGTTTAAAGACAATTTAAGATATTTTTTGAGAAATTAGAAACTAGGTACTTAAATGTAATACGAGATTCAGTCAATGCACGAAGTCAAGGCTCTTTTATTCTGCTGAATTTTCGTTTGTTAATAACATGAAACAAAAAACAGTCATCAGTCATCAACTGGAACCTAAACATGAAGTTCGTTGTGTTTTTGGTTTTTTTAATCTTTGGATTCGTCTTCAGTTTTTCTGGCCAGCAACAGTTTCTTGCGGTTGAAAATGTGTACGGTACTGATATTGTTAGTGATGAAGTAACTAGTGAAATTGGTCATAGAATATTCAAGAAATCCATCAAAGCTCATCCAACAAACTCCGAAACAGAAGTAAATCCCGAAGGAACAGTTCAGGAACCTTGTCGTCTAAGTCTTCCTACTCTAGATTTATTTACTGAGGAAATTTCACAAGATCCTTACAGTGACGATGGAGAGCAAGATTACCAACTAATGGGACTGATTCCACCAAGAATGCCAAGCTATCCTTACAACATACAGATCAACAAGTGGGCGCCATATGATTTGAACTCTATATCCCACGAACCATCACAAGATTACAGAGTTTCATACAACAGTTATAACATGCCGTTCATTTACTCTAATCCAGTGCCTTCAGTGAGATCTCTCCCACCAGTTATCTCCACACACATTCATGAAACCATTCCTGAAATTCACGGGATAAACAATGGGTACGAGATGGATGGTTTTCGTGACAACGAAGTGTACTTTCCACCTTACGTGAGAGCAGTTCGTTCGAGAGATGAAGATTTCCTAGATCAGCTGGCGAAGGACGCAGTGATCCCTAATATTCTGCCTACGATGCCGTTTCCATACATGAGAACTGCTGGTTTACCGAACCAACAAGCACAATATCATCCATCTTATGAATCATATCACCAGGGTGGACCGGTAACCTTGTTCCCAGCTGGGTCCAGCTCTGGTTGCGCCTTGCCGTTTCTATTAAGCTGTGCGCCGAAAATATCTTATGGCACTTTGACAAATGCTCATAGTGGAAATCCTATTTATTCAACACAAGCAACTTATAGAAAAGATGATGTTGGGTTTACACATACGACAGCTCATTAAGAAATTATTATTTTGTTGTAATTTAAATTCCAGTTTTCTCAATCTTATCAGTGATGCTTTGTTTTGTTTCAAAGTGAAGTTGTGGATTAAAATAAGTACTTAGGTATTTTATTTGCTCTGTTTCATTACCTAACCCTTATCTACTACTTCAGCAAAATAACTATGTTGTTTGTTCGACGAGGCAAACGAACAAAGTCCATGCAGAATCAGCATTAAATCAAGTATCTACAACGCATGCATTTTCTAGGCAAAATCAACCAAAAATTTCAGATAATTTAATTAAGTCTTATAGTTTGGCAGGCCTTTTATTTGCAGGATACAGCTTGTATGGTGTAGAACAGTAAATACTCAGGTAGGTACATTTATAAAAAATATACCTAATTATACTAGCTACTGCCCCGTAGCTCTTACCGTTAAGGCAGCGTTCCTAAGAAACGCATTCGCTTGACCGTTTTATTGTTTACTTACGTTGCAAAATAGGTCTTTATTTTAACAGGATAATATGTAGCCTGTATCCACACAGAAGCTCCATTCTAATTATTGGTGAAATAATTCTTGAAGTTAGATGAGTAGTTTCGGAGATTACCTCCTACATCCAAACTTTACCTCTTTGTTTTTTATTTTAATTACACATTTGAATAAGTTCTAGTCTGACATTGTACAAAACATCGACAAGTTTTTTGCATAGAGCAGGTATTCACCGTTAATTCTTGAATAATCTAAAGTAAACTTTAATTCTGCCTTTTTGGAAGTGTTTATTTATGAGTACAATAAAGAATAAAGAAATAACAAAGAATAAACTCAAACTTGTACCTGGGTTATTGAAATTGAAATTTATTATTTAGTATAGATCTTTAAAATATTAGTATAGATTATTTTTTTTTTTACCTTTCTTATGTCATATTGGGCTTTGAAAAGAGTTTTTCCAGGGCTCTATTAGAAAAGACACTCTGCCTTTACCGATCCTATAGGCCAACAATTGCTGCGGAAAAAAGCTTCCAGAATGGCAACCACAAACCGATCGATTCAAACTAGGAAGGTCCACCCAATGGATCCATGGACCATCCTTAAGGTTGTGGGAAGTCTCTGGATGGATGTAGCAAGATCTTTCGTCATACCACTATTTGGGTAGGCTTATGTCCAGCAGTGGACTTCAACATAAGCGCCCTTTTGTTAGAATTTGCACGGATCCATTCTAGACAAGTTACAATACAATAGTAACACAGTACCAGGTAAATGGGGTAAAACCGGATCCAGGGGTGAATAGAAAAAACAGGAAGTGACTTTCCAAGTACTTTTCGAAAATGGAGTTCACTTTCAGTTTTGTCTTTATTAAACACCCCAAACACCGCATTTTATCGTACTATTAGTAGTATAGTATAATTGATAGTTGTGTAGAAGGAATTATTGGATGAACTTCACTTCTGGTTTTGTTTCTATTCACCCCCGGGATCCCTATTCATCCCATTTTTAGAAACACTTTTTTAATACCCAATGGTTTCATAAGTAGTCATGCGCTATAGAATTCCACGTATCGTGGGTAACAGGAAATACGAGAACCATGGTACCACGACACCCGAACCATTTATATGCAGAGCATTAGTCCTACAGCAAGAATTAAACCCGCTTCATTTTCGTCTAGGGTACTCGCCTGCTATGTCACCGCACAGAGGTCGTCAAACAACGTAGCTAACCTAACCTTAATGGCAATAATTACCTACACGTATAATTATTTCAGTGAACGCGCAATGCCCGCCTGGCGAGTCAATGGGCGCAAACCTGCAATGCATCATCAGAAATCGCACCCCTCCCCCGCACGCCGATATAACAAAATCATTATGGGATTATTATGATTAAAGCATTTGCAACATGTTTCTGAAACCTTTTATTACAATTTGTAAATTGGATGGGTGACCGTAGTCCATTTCTTCGGAAGTCACGGTCCCTGTTTACTTATCTTCTAAAATTCAAAGTTTAAAGTATCAACATAGATTTTACATTTTAATTCCTATAAGTGAATGAAGACATATAGAGTGAAATGACTTCAATAATCCCTATACAAAATACCTGTCTCATACTACAGTATAGCGGTACACCGTTTTTAGAATCTACTGCTTGTACGTGTGTTCGTTATTAATTTCACCAATCCGCCATGACACGATTTCCAAATTGAAATTGTAAGAAAAACAATAATCACACAATCAGCAACTAAATACAATACTGGAATTACTAATATTTTAGTTACAGGATGCGCTTCCGGAAATTTAAAGGGACCTTCAGATCGTCTATTTTCTTATTCACACACAATAAACCACTTTTGGACTTTTTACTGAAGTCATGTTTCAAAATTCCAACAATCTCCGGAATAAAGTAATCCTTATCTAAATAAGGGTATTGCAGATACCTCTTAGTTTTAAGGTGAAGTCATAGTATTAATTACCCAGTAGGTGGGTATATTTTTTTACTTGGGTAAACTTTTAAGGCGTTGTTTTCTTATACAAAGTGGCGTGATTTCAATTCTAAGAACGTCAACGTTGGATCATTACGTGTAAAAGTGCGGTTACCATACAAACATCGCCAAAGATTTTTATGAACTCCATGTATAACCATATACCTAGGAGGACTTATGTTATTAATAAGATTTAATTATTTAGTATTTCTTGAGAAAAGATATTGTTTATTGACTGTTTTCATTCCATATACTAGATTATCATAAAAAAAGAAGGCAAAGTCTTACATCAATACCTACATAAGGGGCTCGGCAATATCGTATGATATTGCGTGAGTCGAATTGAATGGGATCATTCATAACTAAGAAATACGAATACCTACTTATATAATACTTCGAATAATAATCCAACGTCATGTTTGGCAAACACGAACCCAGCCAGCCTGGTGACTTCCCCCTGACGCAATAACAACAAGACAGAGATAACAATGAACGTTTAAAAACCCGTGTGTAGCCGCCCTGTCACCAAACAAATTCAAGAGCCATCGATAGCAACATTAGAACGACTAAAACTGGATATCTGATACGCAATACGAACGCAACGCCAAAATACATAGATTTGGAAATCATCTACAAAGTTACAAACAAAGGACAAATACACAATAACAATGACGAAGCTGCTAGTCTTCTTGGCGTTGGTGCTGACTTTCTATGCTGTGGAAGCCAGGCACGTGCATCCAAGGAGCGTCGTGAGGCTGGAGGAAGACGGAAAGAAGAGCGAATCCAATATGGAAATCGACGGAACACCCATAGTAAGTCACCCTGCGCTAGGAACGGATCTGAACCGGTTGAAGTAACGTGGTCCAGAAAAGAACAATGGTGAACGAATATTGTGAATTCACTGCGTCTCGATAGGTTCCGTTCATGCACGTATCTCCGTATTTCAAGTCTTTTGAATTTTTGGTTCTAGGACATACCGGTCCAACTTTCAGCGGGTAAAATACGAGTATATTTCAACCCAAAATTATCCAACAAAATCAACAGTAAAGAAAGATATATTTATATAATATAGTAATCGAATATACCTTGTTAAAGAATATGTTTGAAGTACTGCCCTATCGCAATGCACTGTCCTGTAACGCATTTATATTTGTTTTTTGTTCAAATGTGTTGTATCAGAGATATTATAACACAAGTATACTAGGTATTCATTTCTTTTCTTTTCAGGACGTCATTCGAAACATAGCTCCGAATCGCTTTGTGCCTATCAACAATGCCCACTTCTTCAAAAGTATGGAGCCCTGCGAGGAAGGTTTGGAGAGAGACCTGCTCGGAATCTGCAGGGAGGTCTGGGATTGATCTACACCTAGACTTCAGATGTCTTAAAATAAAAGTACTTGCTGTTATTGATATAACTTTGAATGGGAATAATTGTAGTATTCTAGTCTCTACATAGTTCTACCTACATTGTGGCTTTTTTTAATATTAATTTCACATTGATTGTTAGGTTGTAATTATTGTACATACAATAAGACATTTGTGTGTGCTCGTCAGTATATTTTTTACATCTATAAGTAGGTAGGTACGTGTAGATTCTGCCTAGCAGTGCAAATTGCTTTATTGTGATATTATTTGTAGAATCTTAGAATGTTCGTGTATCATGGACGAATTGTAAATAAGGTAATCTTAGATAAGATTGTATAGATGCAAATAAAACAATAAATAGATTGGTTACAACTTTGTGAAGATTTATTATTTCCAGCTCTACTAGATAACGAGTTAGCCTTCGACAAAAAAATACATCGATAATATTTTGTAATACGTATTTATTGAGATATAATTTGTTTCCAAGGCTCATTTCACATTATAATGGTTTGTATTTTCTTTGTACCTATTATTTTATAACTTTAAGATTAGAAACTCAAGTAGGTAAGTAGGTATATTTTATAGAGAGTTATTACATTACAAAGCATAATTATAATTGACTGATGCACAGAAAAATAATAATATATTTCACCATTAAGTATTTGATGTGTAACATAAATTTACACTGGCACAACAATTTAAATTGTAGGTATTTTATAAAACGACCCTATTTATAAATTAAATCAGTTAACAAATTTACATTTAAAATTTTAGACATTAAAATAGGTAAGAACCTAAAAATTATACCTACACGTTGATAAACGAAACGGAATAATATAAGTGTTTAAGTTCAAAAGTTACTTTTGACATTATCTTATTTAATTTTTCACTAAAAACAGGACAGTCAAATTAAAATAACAATCTTATTGCGATTAAATTCCGGTAAAAATTACAAATCCTGCTTTACAATTTGACGATTGTATGACAACACCATAGCGTCCTCAGCCGCTAAGCGGGACTGAATTAAATCGTTATAAAACTTGATAGTTAGACCCTAAGACTCCAAAAGCAAGGTAAATATTCAATTTTTAGTGAAAATGATGGATGTTACTTGAGTTATTCCTACATGAGCGAGGCAGGCGGCAAAGTGACGGCTCCGTGTCCCGACAATGGGGTTGGAAGAGCGGTGACTCCTCTGATCCAGGCGTTTCGTTCGCAGCAGTAGGACTCCACGTTATTGAGGGCACGCATATAGATAGTAGTCACGCCACCTGGTTTAAAAATAAATATTAAAGGGGTAGAATAGATTAGATTAGACTAGCCTCTGCCCACGGCTTCGCCTGCATGGTACCCGGATAAGAAGTACAAACATATAGGCGTGTTATTCTGACGTATCCTACTAATATTATAAACGCGAAAGTTTGTGAGGATGGATGTTTGTTACTTTTTTACTAAAAAACTACTGAACGGATTTTGATGAAACTTTACAGTAATATAGTTTATACATCAGAATAACACATAGGCTACTTTTTATCCGGGTACCACGCGGGCGAAGCCGTGGGCAGAAGCTAGTAAGCTATATTACTATAAAGTTTCATCAACATCCGTTTAGTAGTTTTTGCGTGAAAGAGTAACAAACATCCATCCTCACAAACTTTCGCATATAGTAGGATGAGAAGGTACATATGCTGCATAGGGGGAAAACGAGCACACTTTTGGATTTTTCGAATTCTTCGCACTAATTGAGAGAAGTTATTGGCTAAAATAGGGATATATAAATTCCTCTGTGGCGCAGTGGACTACCCAGTCCCGGAATCGGCTGAAGGCCCACTTGAGACGCAGAAGGTTGCGGGTTCGATTCCCGTCGTGGGACAAATGTTTGTATGAACTGCAAAGATTTGTCTCTGGGTATTTTTCTATGTATAATATGTGATAAGGGTATTTTTTCATGTCTAAAAAAAAGTATATTAGTATATCAGTCATGTAGTTCCCACAATACAAGCTCTGCTTAGTGTGGGGCTAGATGATGCTGTGTGAAAAATGACCATCATTATTTATTATTATTAATTTATTTATTTAACTCATCGACTGTGGGTGTGGGTGCAACAGCGGGGATCGATAGACATCTAAATTAGCTTGAACAACATCCTAGACAAACATTCAACATGATCAAATCATGATAAACATTCTTAGAGATAAGTAACAGTCGTTAATAAGTACCTAAAAAAATTGGCAACTAAGGTACTAATGTATCAGTATAAACATGTTTGCATTATCAAACCCTTCAAAGAAAATCATACTTTCATAGATAATATCATTCTAATTTCTAATAAGGAAGTAGGTAGCATCATCGATTTATCATGAAAACAATCAGTTCGAGGTTAGATACATATTTTAGTCATCAGTTTCAATAAAGTAATTTATAGCGGAAGTTTTTGTATGACATGTCTTATGTAAGAGGCACGTACGAACGAATATTAGGGCACACGCAAACTCAAATAACAAAAAAACAAATGACACACCCTCGTAGCTAAGAATTACTGAACCCAAAAATACAGAATTTCGGTAAAATAAAACAATACTAAAGACATCAACGCGCTTTTTTCAGATTGTAGGTGAGGGACCTTTCCTTTTTTTAATTTAAAATTACCAGTTATGTTTTTCTAGGTAGGTACTAGAGTCTGCTCACTAACATCCAAACTTTTCAAAATTTGGGGATTGTACATGAATATGTACAAATCCTAGTAATAAATGTGAAAGTTTGTGAGTGTTTGTTACTCTTTCACGCAAAAACTACTGAACGGATTTTGATGAAACTTTACAGTAATATAGCTTATACGTCAGAATAACACATAGGCTACTTTTTATTCGGATACCATGCGGGCAAAGCCGTGGGTAGAGGCTAGTATTACATAACTGTAATAATGCTAGGAAGTAGGATATTGGATACCCGACAGGGGGTTATTCTACCCATAAAATAGGCAGTAACTTTTATTCTATGAATTTTGAAAATATGGCCATTTCATTGAAGAAAATTGTGATAAAAATTCGCTGTTTTCAGTAATAATTATTGTTCGTTTCACATAAGACTCAGGGCAGGCAAAAGTCTAAGAAACAGTGGAGTAAAGGATCTTTTCTTAACTGTTAGTATACTCACGAGTATATTCTTAACACTCTGTGAAGAAAATGATTTCGGATAGAAACATTATTTTTACGACTGTAAATACCCAGTTCATCTTCATCATCAGCCCACATTAGTCCACAGCTGGATATAGGCTCCCCACAAGCGCCACTGAGCCCGGTGTTCGGCTCTTCTCATCCACTTTCAGCCCGGCGCCTTTCTCAAGACATCGCTCCACCTAGCCTAGCTTAGTTCTGCCCGTTGCTTTTCTCAAGACATCGCTCCACCTAGCTTAGCATAGGTACACAGAAGCTAATGCTAACCGATGATGATGAGTTGCGTGCCCAGGTAAGCGAGTGCGTGTCCATGGCGCGGCATCGACATCTCAGTCTGTTGTTGCCACTGTCGCGTCTGCCAGTTCCACACATCGATAGCACTTACACTGCTAGCCGTTTTATCCTGTAAATGTATAACTAGTAAAAAACTATGATTTGCTCGAGAATTGAGGGCTTTCACTGTGAGCGGAGCGTCCGTGTGGACATTGAATTTATAACGACAAACTTCATAGAAGGGCTTATACTGCGACGAACGAGTGGGCGAAATGGACTGAACGAGTACACAGTCCACTAAAGTACCAATTTTGAAAGAAATAAAAGAAAAAAAGAAAAAAATATATTTCTGAACGTTGTCAATAACACTTTTCTATAAAACTCTTTTTTAATGGAAATTAAATACTGAAGATGTTTCTGATGTTGCCGTTAATGATAGCTCAGTTATATAATTTCCACATATTTTCATAGAATCGTTTTTTTTTAATTATACCACCCGTACCAACTTACCAACTTAGGTAACGCTTAGCTAAACGCTTATCTGAGAAGGCTGCAAGAATGGCGACATTGCTGTGACCTGAATCACCGTGTAGGTACGGACTGCACTTAGATGTTTGTTCAAAAATGTATTTGTTACCTTATCAGAGACCTTCCCGGCGCCACCAATAATGTACAGATTGTCATTCATCGCAAACAAAGTCGCAAAACATCTTGGAAACCGCAGACTATGGATTTCTGTCCATCTGAAAACCGTTCATGGATAGACAGATAGATAGAAGATAGAAAATACTTTATTATACGCCAGATAACACATCAGCTTAGTTAAGTACTATAAACTTAAACAATGTTGTATAATGGGCGGTCTTATCGCTAAATAGCGATTTCTACCAGACAATCTTTGGATGGATCAGCATTAGCAAGGTTATATTATTATTAATTAACATTATTAATTTATCATTCGAGTAAAACAGTTAGCACAGCAGAAAAATGTCGTATCATGTATCAGTATGTTTATCAGTAAGTCATACTCTGTTTTATAAAATATGGCCACAGATATAATAATATACTGGTAGAAAATGCCATAGAGCATTAGGGCCCCCTTTTGTACATTGTTTTTGTGCAATAAAGTATAAGAAATATAACAAAACTCGTTATTATTGTTAGTTCATTTTCCTGAATGATCTTTGTGATTTCAATGAATAAACCTATTGACTTTTCTCTCCTAGATTATGAACTCTCTGCAATATAAATCAAAAGAATGTACAGCCGCAAGCGATAATTTAAAAACATCAGCTTTTTTCAAATGAATTGAATTTTATACCTACAGTATAAAATCTCACACTACAGTATATGCGTCGGTTATGAGAGGCTCTTTGAATTGACTTATTCATGAGTCAAAGTCAAAGTCAAAATTCATTTATTCACTAGGATCACTTTGAAGCGTCAATTACCTACTGTCTGTTCCTTCGCGACCAATCCAGGAACAAAAGGCAAGAAACAAGGCTGGCTAGGTATTATTTTTACTGATCTTTTTTAAAAACAACAGTAACATTTTTCATCGAGTTGGAGCAACTTCAATTCCAAGATTTTGTATCATCTCAATAATCCATTATTTGAAATTATGCCATAGCATTAAGTTTTCGGCTGTAGGCAGATGCTGGATGCGGCAAGCTGAAGACAGGGCGCTATGACGCTCATTAGGGGAGGCCTATGTCCAGCAGTGGACTAATATAGGCTGATGATGATTAAATTTTAGTTTTCGTTTAATTACGTTTTTATATTTGTTAATTGTTAATTTTGTGAGTTTGTTATGAAAGCGTACCTTCGCCCTTGCCCTTTGAACAATTAACTAACTTTATGCAGTCTACAAGTGGCAACAGCGAGTGAGACTAACTCGTTCGTATTAGAATTGTAGCACTCCACGATCTTGCAGACGGGTTTCTTCTTCTCGCCCGTCATGCCGCCGGCCACCCAGATGTACTCTCTGTACTTGGTGACAGCCACCGCCATGCGAGCGGTGCCCATCGACCGCACTTCGCACCACGCTGCCGTTTTAGGGTCAAACTTTTCCACAGAACGCAGTACCCTGAAACGTACAAAGTTGGCAGCGACTGGACTCCGAGCCAATGGAAATACGCAGGAATCAACTCTATTGGGTGTAGGTACCAGAAAATGTATATTATCCTGAAAACGGAAAAGGAAGAATTGTTCAGCACAAAATAGGTAACATTATTGATTTAATTGAACAAAAAAAATTCTAAAAATAGCTTTGTTTTTTGAAACTTGGAACAGGCACGAAGTCCAAAAAAACAGCTTATTTAAACAACATCAGTATTTTTGTAAAAAAAAATATTTTAAGTAAAGCCACGTTCACTTTCATTGGTTTCAATTCCTACTACCTTTCAGGATAATAATATACCTACCTACATATTCTGTATCATTTTGTATTTAATGGAATATGGACCTATGTATTATTTATTTTAGCAGCCTGTATGTGCCTTATTTCGAGCAAATAAAGCTACTTTATTCTTGATATTTAATTTCTGCGCTTACATACATATCCTGGGACATTCTGTATAAGACCCACCTTCTTCTTTTATCCTGTCCTGTATACCCAAGACCCCATAATTAGAAGTAGTAGAGCTCCTTGTGAAGAGCTCGTTCGTGGAAGTACTACCATTTTTTTGCTGTGTTCCGGTTTGAAGGTTATTTGGATTTTGGGTGCCGGTGAGATAACTGGCTGTGAGACTTTTCACCTGTTATATCTCAGTGTCAGCAACGCGCGATTCATACCTCTAGTATTGCAAGCAAGAGTTTACGTTAACCGCTTACGAACCGGTAGTACCGTATGCTTGTTTGCAACTTTAGTTGTATATAAAAAAAACCACCCACCTTCCTCTCTTATCCTGCCCTCCGATCGCGTAGAGCGCCATGCGATGCACGACCAGTCCGAAGTTCTTCCTCGGCACCGCGAGCCCGGACTCGCTATACCACGAGCGCGTTACAGGCTCGTAGCTCCACACCGTCGACACCACCACGGATTTGCCGCGGATGTCATCGTCGCGTGGATCTGCCCCACCTGAGGCAAATACTTGGGCTGGGTGCATTCTAGCATTTATGCACGTTGACCTGAGTCAAATACTTGGGCTGTGTGCATTCTAGCATTTATGCACGTTAACATGAGACAAATACTTGGGCTGGGTGCATTCTAGCATTTATGCACGTTTACCTGAGACGAATACTTGGGCTGGGTGCATTCTAGCATTCATGCACGTTAACTTTAGACGAATACTTGAGCTGGGTTTCATTTTAGCATTTATGCATGTTTACCTGAGACAAATACTTGGGCTGGGTGCATTCTAGCATTTATGCACGTTAACCTGAGACAAATACTTGGGCACCCAGCATTATGCACGTTTAAGCTTAAGGTCATCTTATAAGGGAAGGAAAAGATAAATGGGCCGAAGCTGTTACAGAATGATACCCTGGAGAAGGGTAAAGAGCGAGAGGAAGACCATTCCGAATATCGGAAGATTACGAGTACGTACTTTATATTATTAAACTAGTATTCAGATTGTGATCCAATAAAGGCTATAGAAATTGAAATTGAAGCTTAAGGTAAAGACGACCTGTGTGGCGCAGTGGGCGAAGGCCCGCCTGAGACGTAAAAGGTTGCGGGTTCGGTTCCTGCCGCGAGACCAATGTTTGTATGATTTGCAAGTATTTGTCTCGGGTCTGGGTGTTTTCTATGTATTTACAAAAAAGTACTTAAGTAGTCTATATCAGTCATGTAGTTCCCATAATACAAGCTCTGCTTAGTTTGGGACTACATGATGATATGTGAAATATGTCCAACATTATTTATTTATTTATCTGTGAGGATACCAAGTAGGGGGTAGTCAGACGCACGTCCAAACATTACATTTGGCACATTTTTTGGCATATCATTATCATCATCATCATTTTTATCATAAATACCCTGTAGGAATCCACTGTTATATTTCGTAGAATCTCGGGCCACCTCCGTAACGATATTTCGCAACCATTGTTATGTCATCGGCCGATCGGATCGGGTACCTGCTTCCATATAAGTTGTTCCTTGGGAATAACTCATACAGAGTACCCATAGCCACTTTAACTAATTTTAAAAGTTATGTCAGTGTCTTTACTTATTTTACGACTTTCTTCAGTTAGGACTATAGTGAAACTCAGAGCATAGCTCTTTCCGTCATATGATAGTCCACTGAGCAACTTTACTGTGTTTTTTTCAAGCTCTGGGAGCATCATTACCGGTTCAAAAGCTCTTATCTATTACGTGAGCTCATAAATATTTAAAGCTGATTGCAATCGGTTCTGGTAGGTACATAAATAATATAAGAGTGATAAAACAAGCAAGCATAATTATCGTATCTATTTTTAGAAATCCAATTCTCATATTTGCAAAAACTAAGTCTCGATCTGATAAATGTCAATACATACGGTATTCTACTCTAAAACAACTGTCAATTTTGTCGTTTTTGTAAGGAACTCTTCCTTATTTGTGATTGATAATAGGCTGAAAGTAGACTGATACAATATTTATGTGAGATATGGTTGTGAAATAATTACCAGAATTGGTCTGCTGTTGAACCCTACTAGTATTATAAACATGAAAGTTTATGAGGATGGATGTTTGTTACTCTTTCACGCATGGGCTACTTATTATTCGGGTACTACGCGGGCGAAGCCGTGAGCAGAAGCTAGTTGAATCTAAAGACTGATGTTATTTTACCGACTAAATAAACCCTCCCCCTGAGGAAAGCAACGGAATGATGATGTCTCGGCTCGGGCAGCTCGCCGACGCTCTCCCACTCGTTCGTTACGGGATCAAACCTGGAACAATAACCAAGTTTATAACATAAATATAACCTTGTATGAAAGTCATTGTTCTTTGAAATTAGAAATATTTAAATTTAAATTACAAATTCCGTGTTTCAGGGTTTTTGGATTTTGACATTTAATTTTTAAGGGAGGAAATGGGGGTGAAAGTGTGTATGGGAGTATGGCTTTGTATTTTTTAAATACGAATCCTTGCGTGCTAAGTCACTGGCAACAGCTAGTTCAATATATAATAAGACATATTCTACTACATGACATATGCTGGACATCTGGAAATTTTAACAAAAAACAAAAATTTATAAGAGTTGTACTTTTTAAAATTTATTCTCTATTGGATTTGCAGTTGAATACAAAAGTTTTTTTATACAAATTATGTGAGCTTAGAAAGCGTGCATTTTTAAACCAAATGCCAAACCAAATGAAAATCTTTTCTTCCGTAGACAAATCTGTTGTTTTCATGTGCATGCTAAGCTAGCAATTGTAAGAATTCTTTTTCCTACTTTCGCGTGTTTCGGCTTTTTACGTTCGTTGTTTGGTACACTTTAATGCTGCTGGTGGTCAAGTGTCCATATTTTTTAATTCCTTTCTTAGACAGACAGATTTCAAGTCAGACATACACACCAGTGTTATATTCGCGGACTAACGATGAGAACAATTATAATGATATCTAGGGTTTTACCTGAAAATATCCTTCCCAGTATTGCTACCAACTCCATAAGGGGTGTGCGGGTCAATGCCACCGAACACAAGAACCGTCTCCCTGTCCCAGTTGAACAGTGATCCATCTGTGATGTAGTTCTTATTCGAAGGTCCCAGGATTGATGCTGATAGTTTATTTCTAAAACAGCCGAGAAATTATACTGACATATTTATGCCACAGAACAGCGAAGCGAAGTACCTACCTGCCTTCCCATAATATGCAAACATTTCAGGCTATCGCGTCCACATGTTGATTGATTCAAATTTTTCCCGACTACAGCAAAGCAAATGATGTTTCTCATGAAGCACATTTAGAATGGATAAAAAAGTAGATAATGCAGGCATGCAGAATGACTGCTCCGAAAGTAGTATGTTCATATTTCATTTATTAAATAAAAGTAGCTGTAATAATATTCATGAAAATATGGGAAATACATGGAATAATATTCAGAAATAGAAATTACGTAAGATGACGCTCCAGTTCGTTCGTTGGTAGTGACCAAGTGACCAGTTTGAGGTGTGCTGGCGGCTTTAACCTCCGGGTTATATAATTTTTTTTTTTTTTAAACTGTATAAATGATTAATCATGTTCCCAAAATCAAGCAAAATTTTTAAATAATTTAAGGTACATTTATAATTAAGTATGTAATGAAGATGCGAGGGGTGACAGAGCTCTAAGGCTGGTATTGGTCTTGTGAAAGAAGCAGGGCAGTGAACGAATTGAGTGCGTTACCTATATGCACGTTTTAGAAAATAAGATTGGGATTGATCACTGGATACATAAGTTTTACAAGAACTCGAAGATCTAGCTAGAAATACTAACAAATTAATCCTCGCCAGAGACTCCTTGGAATGGTTGAAGAGTGATATTTGAGGGCTGAAGATGTTGGACTGCTGGAGTCCAGGCCGTGGGGATGCGTCAGCTCGGGATGCATTCGCCGCGGCTTGAGGACGCACTGCTGTCGGCTGTGTTGACCTGAATAAGGAATTTTGATCGTACATTCCATTTGAAAGTTGAAGATTAACCGCGTTGAGTAGTTAAGTGCTGCACTGACCGTTGAACCGAGCGTACGCATGCGTGTATCATCTTGAACAATATCAATATCGATACTGGACGATCACTGCAGAGTTCGTACTCGAGAATGTAGTGCAAATGTAAACTTTTAATCGACAATCTGAAGTAATTGAGGAAGTTTTTTCTGGCAAACGCTTGCCACAATTTCACCAGATCGAAAGTGTGTTCTTGAAGTGCCCATGAAGTGCTCTTTGGGCAACAATAGGGTTTCATATTAGTAAGGTACACATGATCTCATAACATTTCCGCCTTTTATTTCTTAATCACCTACAATATTATAAATACAAAGCTACAAAACAATTAGTAAATCCATTGTATGCATAACTATAAATACTAATTCAAGCGTTTCTGTGCTCATTACAGCACTGAAAGCAACATTTCTTTAGTCGGTCGGTGCGTTTTGTCATGACCTAAGCTACGGACCGGCGACATTTGGTCGTGTACTGAAGCCGGCATAACATAATTATTTTTTATTGTCTTTAGATATGATTTGTATTATTGTACAGTATGTACAATAATACAGTATGTCTATCCTATACCTATTTACTAATTATACGTACTTAGTAAATAGGTAAGTAGTTTATTTACTTTCTAGAGCTGGCGAGAGCAGCAGTAGCAGCAGCCAAGTACGAGGCTGCAACGCTGTGTCTTTTCTCATTTGATTTGCTTTGGAAATAATAATTCTGCAACACGAAAAGGTTCTTTTTTTTTCTTATAAAACTCATAGTCACAGGTTGAATACGTGTATATTCATAAGCATTTACTTTATCACTTGTGTCGGCCGTGCAACTGCTCGTTTCACTAGTTGTGTTCATTTCTTCGGAATCTTTTTCAGGGGGGTCAAACACGTCTTGTTTTCCAGATACCTGCGCAGAATACATAAAATCATAAAAGTATCTAAAGTAGAAGTAGCATTTTCCTTCAAAAAATTTAAGAGCAAAACCAATTTAGAAGTTGCTGTCATTTTCTAAATGTCGTGAAGTTAGTACTACTTATACAGAGTGTCAAATATCAACCACATGTCATAGATAAAAACTCTCGTTATTTATCGAAACTTAAAAAATCCAGTTAAAATAATGTTTATTATTTAAATGAGTTAAAAAAAAGATATATTACTCTATCTGGCTCAACAGAGCACATGTTGCACTGTTGAATCTTCCGGCGTTGAATATTTTGCACCTGCTGTTTTTGTTCAAGCAGTCGTTTTTGTTCCTAAAATATAATAAAAAAGGTTTTTGATGATGATCACTTTTATTATAAAACACTGGTAGGTAACTGTTGAGGAAATCTATACAATGACCTCAAAGAATCAAACAAACTTATATTCCAATGTAAACCATTTGAATTTATGTTTGTAGGAGTTACTTTACTATGTAAAGTATTGGTAATTGTGAGCAAATTACCTCAAACTGTTTTTGATGTAGCTCACTGGATTCAGGACTCTTTCTCCGTGCTAAAGCTGACTGGATATTGAGATCGACTTCCAAAGGCGGCGAGCGAGTGGGCGGCGAACATTGACTACATTCCTGATTCTGAAAATTGTAGGGTTATTCAAGTCACTGGCACTAAAAAACAAAAGAAAAACAACGCTTATTACTTTAATCTGCATGATGAACATCCTTAGAGGCACTTCCATGTATAATATTTTTTCATATTAGTAAGCATAAGTAAAATCGCCGCTTATTGGAACCATTCCTAATGCATTTGCCTTAGAACTTTTGGCTCTTGGGTGTGACGGTTTCATTATACGATGTTTTCCTTCATCGTTTTTATTTTTTTCCAGAGGAAATCTCCATTTGTGCTAGTCCGGCTTTGAAACCAATCGAATAACATAGAGGGTAGGTTTGTGGCGATTCGATCGTCCACGAGAACATCGTTAGTGTGCGCAATGCCCCCATCCCCTATGCAAAAATGACAATGATGCTTCATAAATATCGCGGCCTTGTTACTTGATGTAAAAGCTGATACGTGCAATTTAGATGAACGTTTTATTTTTATAAGAAGTATATCAGTCATGTAGTTCTCATAACACAAGCTCTGCTTACTTTGGGGCTAGATGATGGTGTGTGAAAATGTCCAGCATTATTTTTTTATTATTTATTAAACCTATTGGGAAAATTCTTCTCAGGTTAATTGTCACACAACTATTTTATATAAAAGACATAAACTACGAACCTTTCTCCTGTTTTCGAAGAATTCGCTCATGGTCGGGAATGATTTGTCCTTAACCCCGGCGAGTCCTTTCAGGGTGGCGGGGAGGGGGAAGTCCATCTTAGGCCTTCGCATTTCCATTTTATCGCTACCTGTGCCTCGCATACTGCCTGATGGTAAAACGATGTATTAGTTGTGTGTTTTGCTATACGGTATTACTAGAGACATGAAGTAATTTAAGTAAAACTCTATGTTTTACAATTTAATGTATTTGTGACGTTAGTTACCGAATAAACTTTATTTTTATATGTAAAGATAAAGATAGTGTTTATTCGGTAACAGTTCGGTGCAGCAGTTGATTTGTAGCAGAAGGTTTGACCAAATAGGCCAAATGAATGAGTGTAGAATAAAAACGATAAAAAAAAGTGATATAAATTCACGGAAGGATTCAAATGGACCAGCATGCCCAAAGGCATGCCGGTTTCCTCGTGATGTTTTCCTTCACTGTTTTAAACAAGTGTTAAATGCCCATAAATAAATAAAACATTTGTGCACGATCCGATTTGAAGAAATGATTTTCGGATCGGAAGCCGAGGTACGGCCCACTAGGTCAACATGCATCTCTGAATACATGTTCTAGGTAAATCACTATTATGACCTACATCACCTACTATCAATTTTTTCACATACCTACGACCTACTTAAAGATCGTGTCAAACTATTTTACTTACTTGTAAAATAGTTTTCGTATTGGTCATGCTCTTGAGTTTTTGTTTGGTATGTTTTATTATATTTTTTATTACTATATTTCATTTGATCTGCATGTTCTATAGGTATAGGTTCAAATATGTGGGTTTGTGTATGTAATATGTATATATTTATGATGAATATATTAATAATATATTTGGGTATTATATAAAAATAATGTTTAATTTGTATTTTATCTTTATTCTTCAAACTTTCAGTCAGGCAATAACACCGTCATTCTTTTAAATAGTTCTTTCCATCCTAAGGTTGTCTGGAAGAATATATATTATGCAAAACAAAGAGTTTTTCTATCTATCTACTTAACTCAAACAAAAACATCACAGATCAATGGCGCGGCGGGCGAAATGCCGGCTACGACACAAGGGATGCGGGTTCGATTCCCTCTGCGAGACAAATGTTTTCATGTTCTGCAGATATTTGTTCCGGGTCTGGGTATTGTGGTACTACGGTACTCATAGTTCCTGATACCCACGATATAGGGAACCCTAGTGTGGGGTTATGGGACTATGCATACTTACATAGTATGTGTCTGTTGGGTGCTTATTTATTAAATCATCACAGCGGTGTTTATAGTAGCATCCGAGCACTTGGCTAACGATGGGAGGATGTAATTACAAAGTCATGTAATTACCGGGTATGTCGTCATTTCTCCTTGCGGTCTGCATCATCGCCATCTGCTGGTACATCTGTTCCCGAGGCACCATGAACTGCTCCAGGTATTTGAGAAAATCCTTGTATGTCACATGGTTCTAAAATGTCGGGATAAAAGTATCAAATGCTGAGCTTAATTGAGTTTTTTCTTTCCTGTTTGCGGTTTAGCATCACTGCGGCCGTGACAAGCCTATTGTGTAATTGTGTAGGTTAATTGGTTTAGTTCAAACCAGTAGATACACTTAGGAGAGGCAAAGATATGAGAGGGTAAGTTCACTAATTAATAAAATAGTAATGTAATCGATTTTTGTAAAATAGAGGCTATATAATACTATACTAGATTAAGGTTATCTACTTTTAGGCTAACTCACTCAGCTGCGTTACTTAGACTATCGATATTGTTTTATTAGCGTTTTTCAGATATAGATACAAAATTTAGAAGTAACAAACTGTACGAAATATTACAAGGGGTTTAATTGGTGTACCGTATACTATGGTTATATAGGTACTATCCTACTAATATTATAAACGCGAAAGTTTGTTAGGAAGGATGTTTGTTACTCTTTCACGCAACAACTACCAAATGGATTTTGATGAAACTTTACAGTAATATAGCTTATACATTATAATAACACACAGACTACTTTTTATCAGGGTATCGCGCGGGCGAAGCCGTGGGCAGAAGCTGGTATTATATAATACACAACATGCTTACTTAGTACACATTATACCTACATACTTACTATAGATAGAAGATAGAAAATACTTTATTACCAAATAATATTTCAGCTTGATGAGTAACATTGACAATGTATACGCAGCATAATACGTGCATTTAACAAGGTGCGATGTTCGTTTGCTTATAACGTTTTTGTACAATCTAAGTCATACCCTTTCCGTATTGGACAAGGCTCTATTTACAAAGCTGAAGTATCGATTACCTTCCGACTTTGCTATATTTACTCATGCAATATGTGAGTATGGGTACTTAGATAACAACACAAAGTACTGAGTTTGCGCAAACATACCGCAATAAGACCCGTACTGTCAGAATTTACAATGTGATAGAAATAAAAAAACCTCAAAACATCATTTTTAGATTTTAGTTTATAATGCTGTTTTTTTTAAAAAAGTACGTTTTTTTTTTGTTAAAAATAGCCACAATATTAATAAAATACTAAATAAAATGGCAATAACACAAATAAAAGTTTTAATCCTGATTTGTCTCTTTCTAGTTGCGTTCCTCTAAATATGTCCATGAGTGTGGTTTATGTTGATTGTAGTATCTTGTTTGTTCTAGGTAGGTAAATAATCTATACGATAATAATAAGTTATATTTGAAAATACAATGAAACGCTTCGAGAAAAGGTAGGTAGTGCCCTGGCTAGGGTCTAAACAAATACCTCCAGCTTAGTTTTCCTTTCACGCTAGCGCAAATTTTACAAGGAAAACTTGACAGCAGTCACGTGACTTTTCCACAGCTAATGTCATTTTTATATTCTATCATTCCGCAGGCGTTAATTCCAACAGAAAGTGGTATTTGTCTAGACACCCACTGCTGTGTGGGCCAAACATGTTGGTCCTGTTTCACCTTAGTGCAGCTCCGTACAGTAGTAAGAAGCAGCGCTGAAGGTTAATGCCACAACGAACAGTCTAGTCGTCTCTATCCACCGATTTTCTTCAACCTTTTGAACACGCTTACCTATATGAGCTTCACTTGTAACTAACTAAATAACAAACAAACAAACAATATAATAAAATCTTGGAAGTAAATTTGAACCTCTAATTGTATATCGAAATGAAACTTTGTATTTGTTTGTAGGTATTTGTCTAGACCCCAGATGGGACTAATTACCAAAACAAATCTTCCTCTTTGTCTCTGTGTTGTAAAAATGTTACTATTATTTTTTCTCAATTTTTTTTATCTTTCCTTTCCACACTTTGTTGTTGTGTCAAATAAACAACATTCTAAAGATGTAGGTAACTAAGTAGTTCCATATTGAGTTGTACCTTCTCTTCACCGATCCAGTTCCTCTCGGCTGGCTCATTAAGGCCGAGAACATCAATCCAGTGATAGTAGTTCTTAGAATTGTTGCCATACCAATACTTTATGATGACATAGCTGAAATCATAATAATTTAATGTCCGCTATTTAGGGTAATTTCCGTGACAATGAGTTCACCGATTATTCATAGAATTATGCGTTCAATGCAAATACAAAATGATCTAAAACGAACATTCTAAAAACAATTGAGTTTTGTATAGGTAAGTATGTACATTCTTGTATTCTGATGTTCTTGTAATATTCTGCGAATAAGAGGCTTACGTGCTTAGTTTGTGAACATCCTAGATTATATTCATACTATTTGCTTGCATATATTCCAAGTATACTTAATAGTTTTCATTTTAGAATAAATTCTGGAATAGCGAGTGTGTAGCGTAGACTCAGCGTAGCCTCGAATATAGACCTTACTTTCCCTTTTCATTCTTAAATGTTGAACATGTTGAGATAACACTATTCCGAGGTTACGCCAAGGCTATGCTACGGTGACGCTGTTCCGGATTTTTATTTAACAGCCAATACGAGTTTGATAAAAAAATCTTGCATTTGAAAACTCTATGCAGTAGGATGTAGTAGGTATGTCTACCTACTAGGCGAGCATAATTACTGATTCGGTGATATAAAAATCGTAAAAAAACTGCTCGAAGATAGCAACGAAGATTAACGAAAAATGAGGATCCTAATCATTATAACTGACGAGTAAGTCATTGATTTTACGATACATTCATACATTTGACCAAATCTCGTAGTTAAGTGGTTACAACACCAATCGGAAGGTTACGGATTCGATTTACGCTGGGGTTCGAATCAAATAACAATTATGTCCAATACATATTAATAAGTGAAAACAATCCCTGTCGATCGCGATCCGATTTTGCAGTGCGGGGATACGGTTAGTGTAGTGTAGTATTGCAACACCGACGGAGTCGCGGTCGAATTCTATCGAGATCCCATGACTCTGTCAAGTTCCGATGCAGCATCTAACTATTCATCTGGGGATGAATGGTTTGATGATGCATTAGCACTACGGTAACAGGAAGGAACGTCGATGGGTTGTTTAGTCGGTATTACGCTGGCTTTCGTCAGTGTCGAGTCCGACAGATCCCTCTGGCTCTCCCAACTTTGCCGGAGGACATGCGTAAAGGCATTTTTCCCATAAAAAAAGTGTAGTATCGCAATAAGAACATGGGCTTTTCTGAATCTGAAGATGAAATGAGGGTAGTTGCGGCTACTGCTTTTATTTCTCAACGATAGCTCCATATACTCCACTCCAGTCGCGTAACCACGGCTGTTGCAATACAGTGCAAAACGGTGGGAATATAATAAAAAAAGAAAACGCGAAGGTCCGTGAAAAATTTATAATTATGTCAATCCTATCCTATCCTATCCTACTAATCCTACATTATAAACGCGTAAGTTTGTGAGGATGGATGTTTGTTACTCTTTCACGCAAAAACTACAGAACGAATTTTGATGAAACTTTACAGTAATATAGCTTATACATCAGAATAACACATAGGCTACTTTTTATCCGGGTACCAAGCGTGCGAAGCCGTGGGTAGAAGCTAGTTAATTATAATGATGAATACTTCCAGCTTTAGACTCACGCTAGACCGTCGTCCACCATCTGCTGTACCTCGGGCTCATTCACGATCTCCAGCACTTCATTATTATCCGGATTACGTTTGATGTCGACTAACTGCCACGGAGAGATCAGTCCGAAGCGAACACAGCGCATGACTTCCACGGAGTAGTGGCGGCGATTCGACCAGTCGCCGTACAACCACCGCACGCCGGCCATGAGGACCTCTATCTCGCTAAAATAAAGCATTTCATTGCTAAAAACTTAGCAGCAATGAGAATATTGTCTTTAAATAAATAAATAAATAATGCTGGACATTTTTCACACAGCATCATCTAGCCCCAAACTAAGCAGAGCTTGTATTATGGGAACTACATGACTGATATATACTACTTATATACTTTTTTTTTGTAAATACATACATATTATACATAGAAAAACACCCAGACCTGAGACAAATATTTGTCTCGTGACAGGAATCGAACCCGCAACCTTCTGCGTCTCAGGCGGACCTTCGCCCACTGCGCCACAGAGGTCGTCAAAATGAACCTTTGGTTGTTTAAAAGAATCAACGACATTACAAAAAAAAACGCATGATGTTTTTTTTCGTAAAGGCTACTTTACGAGTCCATAAAATCATAAGTCTTGCAAGCTTTTTTTACAAATTTTTCTATATTGGATTGAGCATCTAGCTGTTAAGTGAGCTCATATTATCTTTTACTACAAATAAATAAACTTTCATGACATTCTAAAAACTATCGTGATTTTATCATTCTTTTTAGAGGTACGTTAAAATTGTAATCTATTCCACTAACGCTGGCATACAAAGAGTTATTTTAACCGACAGTGTAATTGTTTTTAACAAGCTGCGAAACCCAATACTGACTACCTACCTACTCGCTGTTCCAATTAGCACATGTTCAGTATCATGTCTTGATTAGCAAATTAGCAACACTAACGCATCGTGGAAAATCGTGTTCTGCGCTTGTGGTATAATTATATCCTATTGTAATAAATCACCATATTGATAATTTCGCTCGGTGTAAAATAAATATTTATGAACATGTTGACCAAGGTGTACCTTGTAACGGATATGTAGTTCGATTTCAAGAATGTCAAAATCTCTTCTAGTTCCAGGTTTAGAAAATCCTTTGACGCCACTAGAGGTAAGAAAAACCGCATTACTCTTGGAACCTGCAATAGTACTATAATTATTTCTACCCTCAACTTACTATTATGTTTGTTTATCACACTCGTTCCTTCACTATCGGTCTCAAGGCGCTTTAAAATCTACCTTTATTTGATTTATGACTTAACGTTGAGTTAAGACTTAAAAATAACAGATCTATGATGAGAACGAACTTTTTGCGATTCGAGTGTTTAAAAACAAATAATGTAGTTTTATGAGAAAAGTTTTCTAAGTAAAACCTTGACATGATGAAAACTGTGTGCCTGATGTTTTTATTAGGTATAAAGAGTATTTCATATAAAAGACCCAAGTGAAACACTCCTAGTAAGCTATTGTTTTATGATAAAATAACCATTATGTCCATGACTGGAGTCATGCCCTTCATTCTTGCTTCTTTAAAAAGAGCAAACGCTGTATCTTCAGTGAAGAGATTTTCGTTGACAATTAGGGACCAGCATTGATCTTCCAAATCTAAAACGAATAAATACATTAAAAAAAGAAAAACTGAAGTGAGAGTTGCTTAATAGCAACTCCAATAATATTTGCAGGAGACAATGTTCAATGTGCCTTAAATATTATCGGCTGCTTGCAAATTATAATTGCCTCACCTTTTATGGCCAGATACTGCGCGGTACAAAACAGATCCAAGATGTTGTCTCTCTTCAAAGCTTTGTTGCTCTCTTGTCCGCTGAAGATCATCCATTCGTAGACAGATTGAAATGCTTCCGGAGTAACGTTTGTCTAGAATTGGATGGCTTTTTCAGAATAAAGCAATCTAAAGCAATCTTAACCAAGTGTGCTAAAGACTAATATCTTCAGCATGTAGGAGTCCACTGGACATAGGCCACTCCTAAATAGTGCCATGACGAACAGTCTTAAGCTACCTCCATCTTTGACTTTCTGTAGTCTGAATGTCTATATTTATATAAGCCTTTAGAAAGATTGTTGTTGGATACTTTTATAAATTTGTTACTAATGAAAAGGAGGAAACATGTTAATATTAATCAAACAATACATAATATTTAATAACATTATTTTATTGATATCTTTGATATTAGATTGATTGTTACTGTCTCGTAAGTAGATACTTCATTTATGAATCATTAATCATTTACTTGCTTCACACAACATACGCCACTATAGGTACTTTTTGACACTGGTCATTTTAAATACTAGGTACATTGATGAATAGGTGGTTTTTGCACCCTCGACGTGTTTTACGTTATCTGAACTTATGCAAAGTTAAACATGTGGGAGATAAATGGTAACAAGCAAACAACCTTTTACGTTAAACGCATAACGGGCTCTACCGACGTTGCTTAAAAATAATCTCGCAAACACCTACTCTCATACAAAAAACCAAACACACTATGGCCTCAAACTTAGAACACCTCTCTTTATAGTTATTGGTTAAAAATAATAATTGAAAAGGGCATCTTACAGTAGGCAGTTCTATATCTGTCAGAGGGTTCAAGTCAAAGAAGGAGGAATATATCTGCAGAACCATGCGATGACAGTGGAACTCCTCGTCACCGATTCGGACGACTGTGTCGGTGTTCCTGGAATTGTTTTCAATCGATTCTTTATATTTACTTCTCTTGAGTTTATTGCAACTTTATCTGATAGTGTGATCGTGCAATCCATAAACCGTAAACATTCTAAGCAACTAAACGAACAAAGGCTTCAGTGTTTTCTCATTTTATAATTTAGGGTACACAACGCGCGAGTTGATCTCAGAGAGTCCTCTGGTGTTGCAAACGTCCATAGGTAACCGCTTACCAACAGGTGTATCATAAGCTTGTTTGCCACTTTAGTAGCTTATATAAAAAAATATAGGTACGAGTAAGTATTATTAATTTATTAAAAACTAGCTTCGCCCGCGTGGTACCCGGATAAATAGTAGCCTATGTGTTATTCTGATTTATAAGCTAAATTACTTTAAAGTTTCATCAAAATCCTTTCAGTAGTTTTTGCGTGAAAGAGTAACAAACATCCATCCTCACAAACTTTCGCGTTTATAATATTACTAGCTTCTGCCCACGGCTTCGCCCGCGTGGTACCCAGATAAAAAGTAGCCTTTGTGTTATTCTGATGTATAAGCTATATTACTGTAAAGTTTCATTCAAATCCGTTTAGTAGTTTTTGCGTGAAAGAGTAACAAACATCTTCACAAACTTTCGCGTTTATAATATTATTATAGTAGGATTAGTAGGATAGGATAGGAAGTAGGGTGGTTCAACAAATACGCAGAAAACAAAAGAACTTAGGAAAATCTTGCTAGCAAGATCACATCTCGTACAAAACCTAAGATAATAATTGACAAGACTAACACGTTGTTGTGGATCCTTCTAAAGAACTCTTGAAAAAGGTCCTGTTTCTTAGGCAACTGCACCCGCATCCAATCTATAGGCTCTGCGACCGCGTATCCAAGACTACTTAGATCCTTTCCTTTATCTTCTCTGACACTTGAAGTCATTGTTTTCAAGCGGTCTGAATTCTTCACTTGGAAGTTTGAATTGTGCACTTCTCTGCTACCGTATTTTAGTTGAGGCTCGGCTTCTATTTCATTTTCCTAGCAAAAATAATGTCCAGCATTATTTATAAAAAAAAATGTTTTTATTGATAGTGTACATTGTGATAACTTTACTTATTATGATAATATTATTAATTGATTCCACTTTATGTATTGTTCAGTGAAACACAATCAAGAACAGCTATATATTTGTAATCTTATTAACTATCTACCGATAATTTAAATACAAGTTTAAATACCTAGATTTAAAAATGAAATGACATTCGTAACTCTTACCACCTGTGTGTGATAATACTTTACCTCTTACTGTCTTACGTACATCCACGAACAATAAAGATTTATTATTTCATTATAAAGAAGATTATTATCAAAATTGACAGCATAAAGGTAAGCTATAATAGCTTACTACAATATTCAGAACAAACATTGTATTGTAATTTTTGCTTCCCATTATGAAAGTATCATAATGGGAAGCATAAAATACAATATCGTCAACTATCTTTCCAAAAACCTGCCATCTGGCTCACAAGAGGTCCCTTCTATATCTTCAAGTTTCATCGCCCCATCATCACCAATTAAGAAGATATATTTATCAAACGAAGTTACGTTTATAGAATAGTGAGAATGTAGAACAATAAGACGGTTACTAACGTAGTTTAGTGATGTATCATCGTCTGGTTCGCCTGCAGCTTTACCTTCAAATTTCACTTTGACTTTGGCTTGAGTAGGGTCGGCTAGTAAAACGCCAACAGTGGAAGATTGGAACACAACCTCAAAAACAGAGAATGAAAGTAACCATATGTAATGTTCATGAATAGCTTGTACGTTAAAAAATAATAAGAAACAAGTGAAACTTTCAAAGAAACTTACTTGATTTGATTGAACTTTCAGGTTTCCACTTGGAGTGGATTTGAAAGGGAATGCTGCTCCTTTTTGCGTACTTAGTGGATCTGTGCTACAAGTGCTGAAATAATTTTGTACTCTTTTGATTGATTTTTAGTATTTTTTTATGACACCATACCCACATGGATCATATTGTTATTTAATATATGAACGGTAATTTCCACGTGGAGCATTTCGTATACGACTGTTAATAAAGAACTTGTCTTATCTTGAAGTATTATAAAGAAGGGATGATAGAAAATATTTACATTAAGAACAAATCAAACTAAGTAATTACCTGGAATTTTCCATACTTGAGATATTGGTTTCCATAGTTTGTTTTGGAAAATTACCGATGTATTCTGCAGCGAATTTGGAACCATAGCTTTGGGACATTTCTTTCTTTTTCGGCTTTCTGATAAAACCAAAAAAAATATATAGAAAACTGGATTGTGAGTAAGTAGATATAACATTCAAGCAGAATTTTAAGATTCAGAATTCCTAGTGAAGAAAAAAAAATAGAATAGTATGAGAATTACTCACTTTCCTCTAAATTTCCAAGACATGTATGGGTCCTCGGTTAGATCGTTCACGTAATTTTCGACAGCGTCTCCGGAACAGTCATAGATAGAGAATTTAGCTTTTCGACGCGTTTTTTGGTGACCAAATTTTGTGAAATCTAAATCTGAAAAACGGATTTAGAAATCTATGATAATACAGATTGTTGTGTGTTTATTTCATAAAAACAGAAATAAACACACAACAATCGACTTTATCACCATTGTTAATAAATGGATATAATCATGGAGTTTTTGAGTTTCTCCGTGGTTTACTTATCTCTCAGATGTTTTTGCTCAAACATTATAATGGACGATAAAAAATCCCATAAAAGCACCAGCAAACTCATTTATTTACAGGTAAATAATAGGTACCTAACTAATGTGATTTCATTCCTAATCATTACAACCTACGTTGTTCGTCGATAGGATGTATTCGATTTGTCTCTAATGACGTTAGGTTATTTCGCTATATTGTAGACGCATGAGATTTGGGTTCGACTACCGCGGCGGGAGTTTTATTGTTCCGGATCAGGGAGACCCTGAGTGACGTACATAACATATACAATGGTACTCATAGTTCCTGATTCATATGACACAAGAAATTCTAGTGTGGGGTCAGGACCTTGTGACTGTTGGGCGTAAGCGACATGTCATTACTAAAGATCGTTAGCGCGGGCAGTTAGTTATGTGTTCCATTGTGCTGTGGACAAATCTCCAAATCCTTCCACAGTTATCTTTTCAACGCTTGAGGCCGATTACGACCGTCGTCACCTTCGATGTAATGTAGCAAAATGTTGAGTAACAAAAAAGGTACTAACAACTAGTTCACTCACTAAATTCGCTAGTGTTTGTGAGATCAGAGAGGGAGCTGCTTCTGCAGAGCTTGGGTTGGATAGTGATACTGTACTGTTCTAATCCGTTTCCAGCAGTGGCCCTCAATTTTCTCCTTAGAACGTTGCAACTGAAAAAGTACACGTTACATTTTTCGGCCTTATACGAAAGGGCTTTACAATTTAGCTTAACTTACTTGCATGTGTTGAATGGTAGGGTAGATTTTCTGGCATTTGCCGCTATTTTATCACCATTTACCTAAACAAATAAAATTTTAAATTATTGTGTTTAGGTCGAAGTCCATAGAAGAAGAAAAGAAGAGTAGGTAGGTTAGACAATTGACAAAATTCGTGGCAAACTATAGAGTAGGAAAATACATCCTGTAATAATTAATAATTAAAACTGTTATTAGGTAGTTTCTTAGTTGATTATGTACTGATTTCACAAATCCACTCTTGACCTGACTTAGTGCCACGGATTGGTCTAGGTAATTCGACATTTATTATCTTACTTTTTCCAAGCTAATGCTTCTTTTCATTTCAAGCTCACTGAAGGAATAACTCAAGAACAGGTACCATATTGCTGCAATCAATGTTTTTATACTTAGTATGAATCGCCAAGATTCGTTTGTAATTTGTGGCAGTTGATGTTTGTATCGTTTTATAAAACTTGTCAAGATGTAAAATATACGAAATAGAGACATGCCATTTTCAAAAGACAAACTGACAGTAAATTAAAAACTCTTTGGATAATCAAAGTTATGGCAATAGATAACATCCTTTATGTCAGAAACTCTTAATTAAAGGCTAAAGAATGATTTTCTTTTTTCTACACGGTGTCTTCAACATCCAAAAATTAACAACTTTTTCGAAAAAAGTTCTGACAGTGTTATGCAGGTAGATGTGTATAGTAACATTTCTAAATATTTTTTGACATTGACATGACATTGTTACATAATCTAGGTACATAAACATCACCAATAATTCAGGATGACATAGGTTCTCTAGATATCTACCTTTTTTGTACCTATTCTCATTCACCCCGTGTAATTCCGGTACCTAGGAGTAACTTTAATTACTCCTGATCTACTTTATTAAAAAATCACAAATATGGGTGCTGGGAATTGACCATCATAATATATTAGTATATAGCCTATTTACATGTCCCTATTTGCACAGGCTTATGATAGAGTAAACATCGTATTTTCGTATAGAAACTCCGATAGTGTAATACGTTACGTCTGGACTGTTTCCTCAAGACATGTTTACATGCATTACAAGAATTATTAGCCGTTTTACAATCTACCTAAGTACTTGTACTATATGCGTAGATCGTCTCTCCGGAACCATCTTGGTAGTAGATGTAAAATTAAATAAAATTGTCGTTCTTAAACAAGATAGGTTGGTTCTATGACATGAAGACGAGATAAAATAATATCAATAAAGGATTCTCAAGATATAGTCTTTAAAATGTTTTCTGATGTGTCCTCTTACACCTCTATGTGTAAGTATGATTCATCCTGGTTCCGCGATGGGTAGGTTTGGCGATGAACCCGGTAATGCTGCGAATTGAGATCTTTTTTCGATATCATATCGGTTAAAATGTATTTTCTCTCGTAACTCGTTCGTTTGAAAAAGGAAGGGAGGGCTCTACTTACTCTTTTGGTACAGTTATACATATATTTTACTATTTGTACTTTAGAGTCTCTACCTAACCAGAGATTACCTTTGGGGAAAAATATAGAAAAAATTGTTCACAAGCAGACATTGTTTATTCATTGACTTCAAAGAAACCGCTATCTGACCTGAGTACGATGGGCAATAAAATAAGTTTTACAGAATAGACTACAAGGTGTGTCTTAAAAACCATACACAAAATGTCGTCATTGGTTAGGGAAAATTCTGATAAGTTATAGATAACCGATCGATTCTGAAAATGTAACGGATTTGTACATAGTTAGTCACGGGGACGTCATTGAGTGCACACTCTGATGATAAAGTATTTGTTCGTATATAACAGAGAGCCGACCGGTTTCTACATCAGTCGACTCCTAAGCTCGTCTTTGCAAACAGGCGCATTTTGCAACAGTCCAAAGCTTATTTTAGCTAAAAACCACCCGACACAGTCTGTCACAGTATTTCTGTAAGTATACCTCACTAATTATATTTATTCTGTTTGTTCTAGGTATTTCTCTCGTTTTGATTCCGTAGGTATTTATTTTTCTTTCCGATTTCCTGAAAGTGTAATCTTCTAATAAGTATAAATATACCACTACTTGTCAAGTATCGGTAAATATAGAGATGTCTGCCTGCCACGTGTTTTGGATTATTATAATTTGTTCTACGTTTTTTGAAGCTTCGATTACCAGTACGAATTTTGTGAATAAGTTTAACCTATAATGAACTGCACGATGCACTTCTTAAAATAGCTACAAAATGCGTACGATCGGGATAGAGTAAGGATGATAATGATATAGTCAGATTTTTCTTTAGACTCTTGCCTACTGTAAACGTTTCCGTCACGAAGTTTTGCTCTATTTCCCATGAAAAAACTCCACAATCGTGGTCAGTTTGACCTTCGACTGTGTCGTTTGCTAAATCAGGGTAATGTTCCCTTGACCTTCGGACAACCGAATTTTGATTGTTATCTGTGTTCCTTTTTGTTCCGCGTCGTGAAATATTGCTAGATTACAGTAAACCATAATACCTACCGCATAATTTAAATAAGATCTTATTGATTTATTTGATATGCTTAGTAGGAACTAATCGGACTTTACCATCAGCTATATTTACCAATGTTATCGTGTGGATGAAAAAGTAAGGTTTATTGAAAACTTGCCATAATGTTTATTTAAATTGAAGTTCACTACAAATAGAGACTACGACCAAAACAAACACAGTGTATCTACGTAGGTAGGTACTTTACAATTAGATATTCTGAGGTAACCCTCACACTTACGTAACCTATTTGACCTACCTGATTTTTTTCCGCTTTTGAGGTATTATGTATTTAGGTATATTAGTATGTTATAATTAGTTATATTCTTAGAATTTATCCGTCTGTGTACACATACCCACCATTATTTTTCAGCTGCCCCTATCCTCAAAGGGTTGCTGGAAGAAAACTCTTATTAAGGTTAAGCTCGCCTTTGTACATGTCCTATATATAAGTTTTTTTGTCTGTACTTCTGTGTGCACATATTTCGGTCTTTCCCTACGTAGGTACCTACTTACCTAGAAGCCCCCTCATATATAGTTATCTAATAGGTTGCACGTTGAACATTTTGTAGGTAATATCTAAGCCACATGAACTCTGCATGGGCTAACCTTAGGCCTGCCGCTAGTACAATCAAGGCTTTATGAATTTAGATATATCTGCATTGTTACTTGGATTAAATAATATTTGCAATTTTCTTCATGAACCTTGAGATAGTAACTCTGTCTGTTTTTCAGAATGGCCGACACAGACCGCATAGTTTTTCCCGATGAGGTCGACGACATCAAGGAGGCCGCTAAGTCCGAGGTGAAGGCTGAAGGCGGAGACTCCAACAGCGTAGAAGAGACTCCCGCCACGCCTGCCGTCACCGTTAGGAACATGATCGTTGCGCCTGGAAACTGCCCCCCTGGACAACAGATGGGATCTGATGGTGTGTGTCGAGAGGTCTTCAACTAAATTATACCTCTGTTTATTTTGTAAGATCATACAATGTAAGATTTGAACGCATCGTCTATACTATTAGGTTAAGACTACTTCAACTTAAGACCCCGTATAGTTAGGTACTTACTCTGCCACGCCCGCCGTCAATGTTATAAATGAGCATGATCGTTGAGCTCGGAACTACTTTCCTGGACACTAGACGGGATCGCCTGGAGTGTATCGAGAGGTCTTCAACTAAGTCATCGGGATGTTTCTATCTGCCTAGTTTATAAGGTTATCTAATGTTAGATTTTAACAAGTCATCCCTACTGTTAGGATTGCTTAAACTTTGTTCACCATGTAGGTACCTACTTTTATGAATATTATCTCTACGGGAACTGTGTATGTACCTACCTACTAACGACTTTTAGGCCAATCATGTAAGAAGGTACCTACATCATTGTCTCTCTACTATCTGTTTTACAAAACATTTAAGGTGTCCTTAATTCTTATCCAAGGTATTTTAGAGAGCATAATCCGGTTGGCCGCAGTTAAGAATAGTAGTTTTAGACGGTTGGATGTAAAAGTATACCACCTTGACGTTTCTTAAGTACCTACCTTTGTAGTCAGTTACTAGAATCTACTTACTGGACACAGTAGCTATACTTGTGTGTTTCAACCATAACTATTAAGTTTTTGCGCATCGGAGTGTTTGAGAAGGCCTGCTAATTGTTTTAGCACGCAAAAAGGTTCAGTATTATTGAGTTATATCGAATTGGCATTATGTTTACATAAAAAAAAAGTAATTGTTCCTAATGATAATAAATGTTTTTTACTGCTAAGAATTGTATTGTTTGTAATTCAACAATGTTCACATTCCTACCTAAATACCTAGATTCACTCACATTTGTTCTCATCACTAGGTTCAACTACATTATTGCTTACAATAAAACAAAACATTTCTAATAATTAACGATCATTTACTTTAAAATATTAATTATAAGTAATCAATTGTAATCTAATCTCTCTGTGACAATCAAACATAATGTCTAATTAAAAAACTAAATTATTCTTTCTATAACCCTGACTGACATCATAAAATATTGTTGATATTCGCCTACAAAAATTATAAGTAACCGAGCGTTGCATAAGTTTTAACAAATGGAGCGTCACTCTCGCACGAATTCCTGAAAAGAAAAACTACTCTTTAACAATGAACACTATATAAAATGTAACAGGATAATTATGCTTATAATCTTTAAAAGCATTATTTCCTTCCATTCATATATATCATAATGGCTATGATACACAATATTTGCCTCAGCTATGGCAAGGCAAGGTAACCTTAACCCCCTAAATATTATGCGTTATTATTGAATGATTTAATTAAGACGTGCCCTTTACAGTGCACCTACAATTAAGTACATAATATCCATAGAATGGTCTTAGTTTACTGTATCACAGCGGATATAGTAAACTAAGGCCATTCTATGGATTCGCAAAATACCTACTAATGAGAAATTGATCTAATTTTCATTAATCAACTATGTACCTAGATACATTTAAGTAGGAATTAACTACTAATGAGAAATTGATTTAATTTACATTTCAACTATGCATTAGTATTGTAAGAAGCGGTTGGGCTATCTTGATAGTGTTTATGATCATTTAATTGCAGACAGAATCCGATAGATGTCAAAAGCCACTTCTAATTTTTAACACTCACCTATCTCTTACTAAAATAGAATCAAAAATTGATCAATAGAACGATCAGGAGTTAAATATGTGAAAAATGTACATTGCAGAGATAAAACAAAATACTAAATTGCACTAACTAAAGCAAAACAAAATAACGTGATATTAATTTTATGGTGTATCTACTTACAAGCATTGCCAGTTCCATCACTACTTTTATGTTTATGGTTCCGTAGTTAAAAAAAATGAATACCTTCTTTCTGTCTGTTATTTCACAGCGATTCTTCATAAAAAATCTACACACACTGCGTTTTTGTAAAAAATAGCATTTATTACACTTTACTCTCAGTTGAGGCAGATTTAGTTAAGTTGATTTTATTAGCAAACGTAGAACGTGTGATTGATTTTTGAATACCCTCACATAAGAAATAAGAAACTAAAAGCTACTATAAAATATTTATTAAAAATAAATTTGTTTCTTACAAACTAGTAATAAAAAAAAATTGTGCGTGTGGTAAAGCTTTAGATCGTATGTTGGCCATCGAATAGGTACTTGTACCGAGGGGCTGCTGGTAGCGGGTTCGATTCCCACCGCGAGACAATTGTTTGTATGGTCTGCAAATTGTATTTGTATTTGTCTCAGGTCTGGGTGTTTTCTATGTATATGTATTAAAAAAGTATACGTATAAGGAGTATATCAGTCATGCAGTGCCGTATTACAAGCTCTGCTTACTTTGGGGCTAGATGATACTGTGTGAAAGTAACCAGCATTTTTTTTAAATCTATACTTATTTATAAATATGAATGTAAGTGTGTTTCTAAAACTCCCGTTTAGCGAGACTTGAACTCGCATCTTCGTGCCATGAATCAAGTGACGCTGAGTCTGAATTAATTGGGCACTTTTAATTCAACTAAGTGATGGATGCTATCAACAAGGTTGAAGGCCCTCTGAATCGGATTTTTTGGACATAGGTATGTTTTGAGCTTTGTTATTACGAAATTCCTTATAAAAATTTTACGTCACGTGACAAATGTTGACTTGATCACAATTATCGAAGGCGTTGGCACACTGTGTAATGTCCTACACAGTGTTTGCACCATTGTTTTATGGATAAAATACAATAATGACAGTACCTACTATACAAGAACTAACTACAAGATGGATCTAAGGGAAAACCAAGCATGCTTCTTTTGGAATTATCTGAAATGCAGAATTGAAACTGTTACTTTTAAGTGGTTCAAATAATTTTATTAAAATAAATATACAGTTTTTTGTCGTTTTTCCTGACGTTTCTCGTGTACAGTTAGATACAGTCGCGGGAGTTGCTCATGATGAAGAGCATGATTTGCATCGAAACGTCAGCGAAATTGACGAGCTACCACAAAGTCCTACTTTTTGATCACAAAAGTAGCATGCGTGTGTGATATAACAAGCGTGCAGTACATTTGTTAAAACGACGACTTCCATTCGCTTCAAGAACCTTTCATTTATTTATTTATTATATGGTACTTAAACCATTTCCTTAGAACATGACAAAAATTGGTAGCAAGCGATTCTGTGTTGCATTTTCTAAAATTAACGTAAAATAATATTTATAAGCGCGGCCCCAGACACTATGCACAAATACGTGAATACCCGGAGGAGTATAGGGGGTCCTTTGCAATTTACTTCAAAGGACTTCCGCTTTTCACAATCTTGACGTTTCATGACTCAATCTTAAAGCACATTGTAAGAAGTGCCTGTTTTTTTTTCAATAGAACTTGCAACTAAGAACCCATACGAAGATGATGGCTTACTGCCTATTTGGAATATTTTGATACCATAACACCCAGACCCCGGACAAATATCAGCAGAGCATGCAAATATTTTTTCCGCAGAGGGAATCGAATTCGGCTACTCGCCATAAAGCATCAGTGTAGACAAGTATAAGTTTTTTCAGGAAAAAATAAAAGCCGACTTCAAATAACGGAAAGTTGATTACAATTCTAATATAATTTTGTTTGTGTACACGTACCCACCACTATTTATCAGTTGTCCCTATCCTCAAAGGTTTGCTGGAAGAAAACTCTATTTAGGGTTAAGCTCGCCTTTGTACATGACCTATGTGTAAGTTTTTTGTCTGCATTATCTGAGTGTAGAATAAAGAATAAAAAAAATCATACCCCATTTTTGACCCTTGAGGGAGGGAGAAGGGTGGTCCAAATTTTATATGGGACCCCCCTTGAAGAATACCCTTCCCATTAAATCATCAAGCACAGAATCGCTACCTATGACAGATGATACAACAGAAATGTCCCGAAATCACTAGCACTATCGTCAATTACTATTGGAAGCCCTGTCGCATACTTATGTGTAGGAGGTAATATTGGGCTTTGCGCAAATCTCTGTGAATATGTGTGGGACTCGTTTCAAGCACAAAATCGCTACCTATGACAGCAATAAGAAGGTTCTCGATCACGTGATTGTACTTACTCGTCCTCCCACGGACAGATGTCGTTCCTCTTCACGCCCTTGTCTCGCCTCACGATACTGGACTCCGACACTGCAGTCAACTCCTCCCGAACTCTCTCCTTATGAGCAATGCTTATGTGCGCGTCCGATTCGGAAACTGGCCGAGTTTCCAATGTTTGGGGGGTAAAATTGGCTGTTTGAGGGGTGACATTTGCTGTTTGAGGCGTAAAATTTGCTGTTTGAGGGGTGACATTTGCTGTTTCCGTGGTTACATTTGCTGTTTGAAGGGTGAAATTCGATGTTTCGGGGGTAACATGTGCTGTTTGAGGGGTGACATTTGATGTTTCGGGGGTAATATGTGCTGTTTGAGGGGTGACATTTGATGTTTCGGGGGTAATATGTGCTGTTTGAGGGATGACATTTGATGTTTCGGGGGGAACATGTGCTGTTTGAGGAGTAACTTTCGCAGGTGATTTCGTTTCCGATGCTTGGGGGGTGAAAGGCACAGGTTTTTCCACTTCGTCGTCTGCTATATCTTCCCCCTCCGCCAACGGCGCCACGGTCCGAACCGGCAACGGCTCCGTCACAATTTCACTGAACTCGATTCGGCTCGTGTCTCTACTTGAGGTCGGACTGTCTTTCAAGCGAACATCTTCATGTCTTATTTTAACCTCTTCGTGAACAATCTCGACATCTTCATGTCTCTTGATCTCTTCTTCGTGCAAAGTCAGTTCTGACACCACAGCGGACGCGGTCGATTCGTCGCAAGACTCTTCTTTAGCGTCGTCTCCCTCGCACGTATGCTCGTGTCTTTCGCACGCGTATTCGGGCAGCGTTCGGGTGGGGTCAGTCGGCGTTGCGGCGGTGGACGCGAACACGGAGGAAGGCTCGTCGGAATGCGCGACGGATCTCGGTGACCCAGAACCGGGGGAGTCCTCTTCAGGCGCTGAACTGACGCTGAAATTAAATAAACATTATAATTGAATGAAATAATTTTTGATTCGCGAATTCCCTCATGTATTGCAGAAACTCCTAGTGACGGGTGGAAATAGAACCTATTTAAAAACCATCCAGATTTAACCAACTTTCAAGATCTGGTCATCCGAACTACGATGTTACAGATAGAGTTAAAGCTTACTTTTGCGTCAGGGATTAACAAAAATCAGGCTCTTAACTTGTTTGCACATATAGGCATATGGAGTCCATTTTCTGATCTAAACACGCAGATGCGAAAGGATATCCAGAAGGGAATAGAAAGTTATGTCACGAGTGAAGTGAGTGGCTGGTGTGGAAGTTAGTTTGGTCTTATCACGGCGTACTGTGGCCACACTCAACCTAAACACCTTGAGCTGCCCATAGTACCTGATAGTAGGAGTCGGATGAGGCGCTGAGGGGAGAGGCTGAGGCTGCGAGGGCTGTGACGTCACGGGGGGAGGCCGGACGGGCGGGCGCGGGGAATGCGGGGGTGAGCCGAGCGGCGTGAGGTGTCGCGGCTCCACGGCTGACAGCCTCCGTAGAGGCGGGGGCGCGCCCCGTAACCCGCCGTCTAGCGTGCTCTGCTGAGGTAACCTACGAAACACAAAATTATATTATATTATTAATACGGCGGCAACCAATTATGTAACCCGTGCTGCCGCTGCCGTACACTTGCGAACTGCTTTCCAACGGTGGCACGTTCCAATGTGTTCTATGTTGTATAACTGACCTCCTGGTGCGCTCGCTGACGGAGTGCGCTACGACGGCTGAGCTGACGTCAGAGCTGGAGCTGCCCGAGTCCGCGGCGGAGTCCTGCCGCCGGCGCCCCGTACTGCCGTACACTTGCGAGTTGCTCTCCCACGGTGCCACGTCACATTCATCATCCAGTGGATCTCTGTAAAATGGAAAACCGTAGGTTTATAAAATGCTATCTGGTGGCGCTGAGCGAGCGGTCGGACTGGCGGGGACTGTGTACAGTATACCTGAAGGGTATGTCTGCGAGGTTGGACTGGCTGTGGCTGTGCGAGGGCCCGTCGGGAGCGCGCGGCGGCTGCGCGGCGCACAGCGCCAGCTCGTGCACGGAGCCGCTGAGCGAGCGGTTGGACTGGCGGGGACTGTGTACAGTATACCTGAAGGGTATGTCTGCGACGTTGGACTGGCTGTGGCTGTGCGAGGGCCCGTCGGGAGCGCGCGGCGGCTGCACGGCGCACATCGCCAGTTCGTGCACGGAGCCGCTGAGCGAGCGGTCGGACTGGCGGGGACTGTGTACAGTATACCTGAAGGGTATGTCTGCGAGGTTGGACTGGCTGTGGCTGTGCGAGGGCCCGTCGGGAGCGCGCGGCGGCTGCGCGGCGCACAGCGCCGTTCGTGCACGGAGCCGCTGAGCGAGCGGTCGGACTGGCGGGGACTGTGTACAGTATACCTGAAGGGTATGTCTGCGAGGTTGGACTGGCTGTGGCTGTGCGAGGGCACGTCGGGAGCGCGCGGCGGCTGCGCGGCGCACAGAGCCAGCTCGTGCACGGAGCCGCTGAGCGAGCGGTCGGACTGGCGGGGACTGTGTACAGTATACCTGAAGGGTATGTCTGCGAGGTTGGAGTGGCTGTGGCTGTGCGAGGGCACGTCGGGAGCGCGCGGCGGCTGCGCGGCGCATAGCGCCAGCTCGTGCACGGAGCCGCTGAGCGAGCGGTCGGACTGGCGGGGACTGTGTACAGTATACCTGAAGGGTATGTCTGCGTGGTTGGACTGGCTGTGGCTGTGCGAGGGCCCGTCGGGAGCGCGCGGCGGCTGCGCGGCGCACAGCGCCAGCTCGTACACGGAGCCGCTGAGCGAGCGGTCGGACTGGCGGGGACTGTGTACAGTATACCTGAAGGGTATGTCTGCGAGGTTGGACTGGCTGTGGCTGTGCGAGGGCCCGTCGGGAGCGCGCAGCGGCTGCGCGGCGCACAGCGCCAGCTCGTGCACGAGCCGCTGAGCGAGCGGTCGGACTGGCGGGGACTGTGTACAGTATACCTGAAGGGTATGTCTGCAAGGTTGGACTGGCTGTGGCTGTGCGAGGGCCCGTCGGGAGCGCGCGGCGGCTACGCGGCGCACAGCGCCAGCTCGTGCACGGAGCCGCTGAGCGAGCGGTCGGACTGGCGGGGACTGTGTACAGTATACCTGAAGGGTATGTCTGCGAGGTTGGACTGGCTGTGGCTGTGCGAGGGCCCGTCGGGAGCGCGCGGCGGCTGCGCGGCGCACAGCGCCAGCTCGTGCACGGAGCCGCTGAGCGAGCGGTCGGACTGGCGGGGACTGTGTACAGTATGCCTGAAGGGTATGTCTGCGAGGTTGGAGTGGCTGTGGCTGTGCGAGGGCACGTCAGGAGCGCGCGGCGGCTGCGCGGCGCATAGCGCCAGCTCGTGCACGGAGCCGCTGAGCGAGCGGTCGGACTGGCGGGGACTGTGTACAGTATACCTGAAGGGTATGTCTGCGAGGTTGGACTGGCTGTGGCTGTGCGAGGGCCCGTCGGGAGCGCGCGGCGGCTGCGCGGCGCACAGCGCCAGCTCGTGCACGGAGCCGCTGAGCGAGCGGTCGGAGCCGCGGCGCCGGCTCAGCCCAGCCGCCGCCGCGCCGCACGCGCCGCTCGTCGAACCCGGCTTCTTCTTCACCTGACCACCGAAGTTGAAGAATCTGAAATGCGGAACAGGATTGTTAGCTGATAAATAATCTACACAACTGTAGCTACTTTAAAGCCGTTGCCTGGTGGAGGCTTCAAATCCAAAATGATAAAATAAACTATTCAGTAATAAATACCCCAGGCGGAAATTATTAATTCACATATGTTTATAGGGGAGACAACGGAAAAAACACGTCTAGACATACCGAATTGAAACACAATACGCTTAAGATTAGGGGACACCGACAATAGGACGTGACGTAGGTAAGGGTCTTGATATCTGTCTTAACAACCCAAAACGCTAATTTGACTCTCTCGAGTGGATGCGTCTACTACGTACTTTGCTTTCTTGAGCTGCACATTCTTTCCTTCCACCAGCAGCCGCTGGAAATGGTCGGAGCGAATGAACCGCGGATAGCAATCCTTCTTGAGCAGCAGAGAGTAGACGTGCTCGGCGGCGTGGTCGAGCGCATAGCGGGAGCCGCTCTTCAGACCCTCGGCCACTTTCTCAGCCGTCGCACCGTCTATGTTTATCTCACACTTCGCGCCCGGTTTTAGGAACTCTCTGGAACCATACGTTTACATATAAATTCAAGAATCTTGTGAAATTTTCTCGACTTGCCAACTTGTGTTGCGAAGATACTTTTAATTTGGAGGCAAACAGGCAGAGAGCCTCCCACAATCCAGCCCCATAATTAGTCTAGCAAAATAACTACGAAATAAAGATACATTATACTAAGTAGTAATTAAGGGGCAGATGGTAAGCGGTTACTGTCGCTTTTTGAAAACTACAACACTAGGAGTATGATTGATGATTTGTCTGGCCAAATTGAAATCATGTGTCATCAATACATACATTAAGGTATCAATACTCACTCATAGATATCATCAAGCTTCTTAGGTATTTGTTTCGTACTGCTTCGCCGTAGATCCATGACAGCGAGCCAGAACCTTATATTTTCGTGCGAATATTCTTTCCGCAAGAAACTAGTAAACTCTTGAAGTCCCGTCGGATCTGACACCAACTCTTCGATGGACAGGGCCCATCTCTGAACACGCTTTTCCGTCGGCACCTCCACTCTGCATGAGAAATCTTAGGTGTTTCATACAATAGCAGTGGAAGCTTCGAATATGCTTGAATAAATAACTACTACAAGAGGATTGGATTTCAATTTAGCAATACAGGTTTTCGGGGGAATTTACTTGATCGTATAAATTGGGTAGGAAATGCTTTCAATTCAATAAATAACATCAACTTGATCATACTATTTGAAAGAACCATTTGTAGAAAAAATTTACAGGCTTAGCTTAGCAATATTTCTTTATTTTATTGTTTATCGTAAATCGTAAAGTAGGTCTGTAGAATTTATTATTGTACCTCAGTTATTGTATAAGTTTACCAAGGTTTAAAAAAAAATGTGACCTTTATATGAACTATAATTCAGCTTTACGCTAAGATCAGTAACGTTTTTCGACGAATGGGACATGATTTTAATGAGCTCGTTGCTTTTCTAAGGGAGTTTCATCTACCGCTAAGAGGAAGTAAAGTCAGCAACAAAAGTAGATTAAAAATTTAGTTTTCATAAGTTTAATATTTCTGGAACAAGTAACTTTTCATCGTTATTATCAATGGAAGCTTGTGGCAACCTACTGCAGGGCATAAGCCTCATCCCTCAAAGGCCACTCCTGTCGAATCGGGCCTTCGGCATCCAGGTAATTCCCCTGGATTGACTGAGTGGTGGCCGAGGAGTAAGGATTTAGTAACAAGTATTAGGTTGCATTTAAAGATTAACATGAAACCACCCTTTATCTACTATTTGCAATCTGTTATTCTAGTTTTGTTGCTGGCCGTACAAGCTAGTTATTCACTCACAGAGGACTGTTAATTTGCCAATACAGGGGGTCCTCGGCTATCCAAGGGTTGGAGGGCTGCATCGGGGTGAGCCAGGGATCGTATGGAGTGAAGGTTTCCGCGTAGGCCGTAAGGGCCTCTAGGGCAATCGATGTCTTCACTCGGGTACGGTCCAAGCTCGCTTTTAGTTGCTCAATCTAGAAGAATTACAGTTGATAGGAGTTAAGAGGAGTTTACAATGCAAAATACTATGTTCATAAAACATGGTGTCTATGGCTAAATACTGAAAAGCTGTTCAAGATTTATGTATAGAGATAGTGCTATATACAATATGTAGAGCTGTCATGTTCCAATTGTCCTCAAATTGTGATTGAACCCAGTATTTGGCGGAAAGGTTTAAGGTAAGTTACAGTCACATTTCACAGGCCAAAATGCTTGGAAAAATTTCTATAGGTATTTACTTTTTGGTCTGGTAATTTTACATTTCTTTAAGGACACACAGATGGCGCTGTAATGAGAGGTTAAAAGAAAATGAAAAAGGTGACAGTCAAAAATGTGTCTTTATTGTATCACTTTAGAGAACGTGAGTTTTTCTTCAGCACACCTGATCAATTAAAAAAAATATCGATTTATTAAAGTTCTAGTTAGGAAACTAACCCGGCCAAACGACCCCGACAAACTAATAGATAAAAAAGGAAACTTCCCTGTCTCTGGTTCAATGGCGAATTTGACTCCAACTAAAAATCCGACAAACAAGTTATTGTATTGCATATCAAAGCAATCCAAAAAAGACCGTATGTGCTGTTTGTTTTTTACTTTCTCTCGAAAGATGGCAAGTTAAGCCCCTAGCATCTCGGCAATGTGCCCATCATGTATTGTAGCAAGCAGACTAGCCACCTTGTCGCTTAGCAGCTTGGAATCGTCGGTGTGAGTAAGCGTGAATATCACTGACCTCTCTAGTGATCTGTTGCACGGTGCGTTTCTTGGAGCAGCGCGGATGTCGCGCGCGCACGGGCACGGGACAGGGCTCCAAGGCGCCGGGCACGCCCCCCGGCGGCGGCCGCGCGACCCGCCAGTACGCGCGCTCCTGACTATCGCTCACTATCTTATCGCCTTTCTTACGATCTTTCGCTAGCCGCACCTGTTAACGAAAACATAAAGAACACGACTGTTATATCTACCGGACATCAACGACTTGACATCGAGGTTGGGTAGTGTGCGCTTTTGACAAATACTTAATTATTATATTAAGTTTTAAGGGTTTTTATTGGGCTCGATTCTGTAGTACACTAAGTAAACCTAATTTAAACTGTCGCTCTCTTTTACTGATAGTGTACGCAAGAAAGAGATGACAAGAATTTTACTCCTGTCAAATTAGTTTACGTGCAGCTTTTCTTCGTGTTTATAGTCAGCTGTCAAATTAGTCAGATTTAGGCATACCTAAATCTGACTAATTTGACATAATAGGGGGGGCAGTTGACTTTTTAACCCCTGACGTATAATGGGGATGTTAAAAGTTTAAAACCTAAGGCACAAGACGCACAGGAGCGGCATCTGGCTCTGGCATGACACCGATGACATGCGAATAGTTTTAGGTATAATATTTGTGACCGGACTAAGGACACATGCACAATGTGTGTACGCTAAGATAGATGGTGTATCTACTCTAGAGTTTTACCACACATCCGATAGATGGCACTGCTACATTTTCTAACTAACCTGTTCTTCTGCTTGCATAGTGATGAACTCCCATTTGGCAGAGAGGTTTTTCCTCAGATTCGCAAGTGCTTCTTGCTCGTAGTCCTCCAAGGCGTGCCTTTGCTTGTTGCGTAGTGTGCGTTTCACGAGATAGATAGCGTACTCTACGTTATCGGGTCCGAGAGTTGGCGCTCCGGAACTGCCGGCCACGCGCGGGGCCTGCCACGGCCAGTAGTATGGACTCTGAAAAAAAGTTTTTAAAAATAACATTAAGAAGTATTAAGACGTACATTACTATATGGCAGATAAAACAATGAACAAACACGCTCACGACTCCCGCTTTCCGCTGTGGGAAAAATGTTTGCATATTTTGCTGATATTTATAGAACCATAATATTTGTTGTTCTTGATATCCACCATGGCAGGTATCAGGATCCCCATGTCATATTACATAGTCCTGACCCCATTCTAGGGTGTGGGGGAGTCAGATCTCGATATGTACATAGGTGACTGGATGTTTATTTGATTTATTTATTTAATGGGTACGAATCCGATCCATCATTACAAAAAAGCCACATGCAGCGAGGATACAAAACAGTGACGGAAAATATTATAAACAAATTGGCATTTCCTTAAACTTGTAAAATTCAAGCAAGCTATTTCAGGATAGGATGGGGAGACGGAATACCTAGGTAGGAAGAAAATATTAGGTTCGTAATAAAATTTGGAATGTTGGAAGCGTTTGAGATGGGGTAATGGAGGAAAAAGGAATACGCTGGACGTAATCAGTACCAAATGAAGACGTACTGAAAAGAACCAGTGGGAAGAGAGCTCTAATAGGAACTATTCAAAAAAGAAGGGGAAAGATGGTTGGACATCTTAAATGACATGTCAGCTTCATAAAAAAGTCGTTTAAGTTATGTAATCGAAGAAAAATTTTAAGATAGACGAGGAAGAGGAAGGCTGTGGATAGACTACATGAGCTAGATAAAGGTGATAGTCGCTATTATGTCGTATAAGGAGGTAAAATAGATCACCTTGGAATTAAATAAATAAATAGAGGGGATTGCATCAGTTGTATACAAAAGCATAGCTTTAAATCTGATAATCATGAAGATGAATATGTGTTGATAGGAAAATGCGGCTTTCACAAAGTACCTACTACCAATGTGGTTTTGATTTCTACGATTAGTGTATTTTACTTACTTGAAATCTGTAGAGAGAAGAATCATCTTTTAAGACAAGGTTTTTTAAATCGTTAACGGGAAAGAAGTAGCCATATTGACAGAGGTGAGTTCCTAAATTAACGGCTTCAACTGTAAGAGAAATTGTAACATCAGTTCATGGTATAAATTCAAATTAATAATTGATGATGGTGAAAGAAAATGATCACTCACACTCACCATTTGTCGTATCTTCAGCAGCAAACCTTTCCATTAACCATTCAACACAGTCGTAACCTGAAATTAAATTATAAGTATTTAACGATCAACTGACATAGAGTAGACAGCCTCAAGAGACGCAATGTTTCATAATTTGCTAGGAAACAATTCTGTCAACTGTCGTGCGAGTCTCGCCACACCTGCTGTGCTCTGATTATTCGAAACTGTAGATTCAACCAATCAGAGCTTAGCAGGCAACATGACGCAATGATAATGACAATGTCCGCGTTTGCCAACTGGACTGACTAGGACTGATTCCTAAAAGACTGATGTGTTGACAGAGCAGTGTGGTTCAATATGACGCCTCTCGGGGTTAACTACTCGATGTCAATTGCAATCTCCGTGGCGCAGTAGGCGAAAACCCACCTGAGACACAGACGGTTGCGGGTTCGATTCCTGCCGCAGGACAAATGTTTGTATGATCTGTAAATATTTGTTAAGGGTCTGGATATTTTCTATGGTTAATAATAATAATAATAATAATGCTGGACATTTTTCACACAGCATCATCTAGCCCCAAACTAAGCAGAGCTTGTATTATGGGCCTAAAAGACTGATATACTATGTACTTTTTTTTTAAATACATACATATTATACATAGAAAACACCCAGATCCGAGACAAATACTTGCAGATCATACGAACATTGGTCTCGCAGCGGGAATCGAAATCGAATATGTATGTATATATAAAAAAGAATGAATGAATGTATGAATGAAAATACTTTATTGTACACATTAAGAGACCACCTACAAACGAAATAAACAGTAACACATTATGATAAAGGTACAATGGGCGGTCTTATCGCTTAAAAGCGATCTCTTCCAGACAACCTTTGGATGGAGAGGATTATATAAGATTTGAAGTGGCCGGGGGTGTACTTTATACTTTATACTAATATAAAAGAATATCTAAGTAGTATATCAGTCATGTACCTAGTTCCCAAAACACAAGCTCTGCTTATTTTAGGACTAGATGATGCCGTGTGAAAATGTCTAGCATTATTTATTTATTTAATTACTGAAATGCTACTCAAAATTTAAGTAGAGTTGAAAAGAGATGGGTTCCAATACAATTCATATAAAGACATTTTCAAATCATCTATAGCCGAGCGAGAGCAGCTTTTTAGTAGGTATTTGGCCGTAGGGCTTACTTAACTGTCTTTATTGTAGGTATAAATCTTTAGCCCTGGTTTCTTATATTAACCAAATATAGAGGTGGACTGGACAATACTGAACATATTTTTATCGAGCCGATTAAGTAATGCAACGATTATAAATTACCCTAATTTAGAAACCCAAAATATACAGTTTCGGGGGCAAAAAACGATTAGCACAGGTCTTAGCTTTCTAGCTAAACGTTTTTGATGATTTATAAAATATCGCCGAGCGCTCAGTGCTCAATATACATTTGATTTATATTACCATCTAAACACTGTTCAGTATTAGAAGGAAAGAAAAAAATACATAGAAAAAGATGATTCACATGATTGAATGATAACACAAAACCTATAAATAATAAAAACACAAAAACAGGTAACATACTCGTAAACAGAACGAAAAACTGACAAACTAAGTACCTAAATATTTGTGTATTTAGATCAACCTGATTTTTTTTAAACATACTAAAGTGCCTAGTCATATAAAGCTTTCATAGAAACCGAAATAAATTAAAGGTAAAACGCGCGAGCGGGCTAATGCCCGTGGACGTGAAAATGGGTTCGGATCTCCACAGATTACGGTATAGTTATTAGCATGTGCCGCTATTGATTTTTCAATCAGACACCGAGGGTAAGACGGTACGCTTCCAATGCTATGTGGAATCTAAGAAGCACACTTTTAGTATGAATACATTTCGAAAGAAAAACATTTCAATGGAGATTGAGGGTTTCACTGATCTGATAAGCCAACTTTTTGACATCGCTATCGTCGGGGGAAATGGAAAACCATTTTTTGATACATTTTCTGTAATTATTTATAAGGGGCATATTACCCCTTATAAATAATTACAGAAAATGTATACCGTTTAGAAATACCGTTGTGATTGAGTCTACCTCTAACTATGAGAGTGAGAGTTTACTATAACATGAGAGTTAACAACAAACAAGGTAAAATAACTCTTTTAATAAAAAAACACGCTCACAACTCAGTATTCTCCATGATGGACATCCTCAAATACATACTCAGTGCGTATGTTTCAGCATACCAAGTAGGGGAGAGGCTCAAAATAAGTATTATACATAATACCTATTTTCATTATACATAATACCTATTTTCATGTGCTAAATGCACATGTCCGCGTTTTGACATGACGTCCTCTGTGGCGCTGTGGGCGCCTGAGACGCAGATGGTTGTGGGTTCGATTGCCACCGCGGGAATTGAACCAACAAATGAATTTTGAATTTGTATCTGGAAATATTTGACTCGGGTCTGGGTGTTTTCTATGTATAATAAAATGTATTTACAAATAAATAATGTATGTAAGTATAATAAGCTCTGCTTACTTTGGTGCTAGATGATGCTGTGTGGAAATGTCCCGCATTTGTTTAGTTAGTATTCCACGTGACAGTTTGGAAGCCCATCTCTGGTATACCAAGGTAAATTCATCTATTCGGTACCATGACTGAAGGTAGTAAATTGACTTACCAGTAAAAGCAGACGGAATAATACTAAGAAATAGTTTTTGACTTTTGACTCGCACACCATTTTCTGGATCTTGCATTTCTTTTATTAAACTTTCCATCTGTAAAAGAAACAAATCAATAAGTACATAAATATAAAACACCGAAAGTCGAATGCATAGTGCTGACCTTGCACTAGGACTATCTGTGTCGTTCGCGTTTGAATTCAATCGAGATCCCGTGTCAAGTTCCGATGCAGCATCGAACTATTCGTCCGGAGATGAATGGTTTGATGATGCATTGGCACTGCGGTAAAGGGAGGAACATCGATGGGTTGTTTAGTCGGTATTACGCTGGCTTTTGTCAGCGTCGAGTCCGACAGACCCCTCCGGCTCTCCCAACTTTGGCCGGAGGACATGGGTAAGGATTTTTCTCATCGTAAAAAAAAGGACTATCTGTGTTGTGGCTATGAGGAACTATTAGTACCATGGTACGACAACACCCAGACCCGGAACAAATATCTGCAGAACAGGTAAATATTTGTCCCGCAGCGGGATCGAACCCACAATTTTTGCGTCTTAGTCGGGTACCCGCCCCCCCTACCACCGAGGTTGTCATACATATCCAGTTGACACAAATTACAAAAAAATACTAGTTTTGCAAAATTTAGAAAACTCTTAACATTTATTTACATCATCGATCGATAGATAGAGGTAGATAACTCTTAATTGCATAAGACACACCAGGATTTAAAACAAATACTTTACAAAGGAGCTTAAAACTAGGTTGTGGTGATACAATGGTCGGCCTTATTGCTAAGAGCGATCTCTTACAGGCAACCTTTGGATGGACTTTTCGATTGCAGCGACTTGTTAGCGATAAAACCTATGGAGAACACGGTTGGTGGTGTAACCGCCATTTGCAAAGGGGAAGAACTTCCACCGAGCTGATCCATTTGATCCACTTGCTTGATATGTTCTGGTTGCACTATAACTCTGCTGCGCGATCTAGACATTTCGATGGCCATCTGTGTATATTATGCTCTTCGTATATCAGTAGTTCGTTGCTCTTCGTTGATGTAACGTAGCTGAATTATGTGGCGAAAGCTATAGCTACAAACCCATCTAACTTGAAAAAAACTTCATTACAATCTGATAAGCCGTTTCGGAGTTAAATGGTCACATACAAATAAACACACAAAACTCATAACTTGCAAACTCATATACGGATTTCTTACGTCGCGGGCAAACAATAATCACAAATTAAACTTGTTGGACCAACATCTGAACTAAAGGCTGACTGTGCTATCAAGTACATTCTCGACTGCACTTTGATGCATTTCAAAACAAACTAAGCTATGAACACAATAGTTGCTTACCAAAAATACATAGGTATTAATTGACGTTGGTTGTTTATACAACCTAATAACTATAGATACCTAGATATTCCCACATTTCTGTAACAAAACACCGTACCTATTTATTTTCTTCAGTTTCTCTGTCTGCACAGAACCGCTTATCATCGGTTCTTTAGTTTTTTTTAACATGGCTAGATCCCAAGAAGAATATAACTATACTAGAAATTAACTCTAAATTAACTCTAAGAACTCTTCAGAATCTTATAGAAATGTTTACATTTATGAACATGCGCCAGTTCTCGACAAGAGCTTGGTCGCCAAAATAGCCCACAGTCAAGTTCATCTCTCCAGCTAAATGAGTCACATTCTCAACGACTGCAGATTAGAATAACGATTGTGATGACGTCACTGGCGTCCTTTCAGGTCAACGTGCACTCGAGCGGGGCGGTGCGAGGGTGTCGAGGGTCATCCAGCAAGTGGCCGACCCTGCGCTGATTGCAGGCGGAGGGCCCTCGAGCCAATCGAGATCCAGCCTTCGGAACAAAGATGCATCGATAATAGGGGCTCGAAAGCTTCTTGAGTAAGTTTTACTCCAAAATCGATCGGGAATTAGATGATTCATTGTAAACACAGAAAAGTCACGTACATAAAAGCTATTATTATTAGTTGTTAAAATAACAACTAATAATAATAATATGTATTATTTAAAGATTAACTGGGATAAACCTAAATCTATGGCATTGACTTGTTTACACTCATTCCCTTGAATCGCATTAAAATAAGATATTTCCGAGGAAACCATTAAGTTCAGGTTTCAAACTGATTCTTTTGAGAATATGAGGGCCACTTCATCTGCTTTCCGTTTATTTTGGGGCATGCGCTATGGCACTACAGAAAGATGCAAGTCGAAGATGAAAGGGCACAGGTGTGGACATAACTTTACAGTAAATAGATATAGCAAACATGACAGCATTTTCAAACATTTCCAGAAAATATGTGATCTGCCTGTAGTAATGCATAAGTTACTAGTATGCTCGTGTGTAATTTATAGACAACTGTTTGTTATATGAGTTAATAATGAAACAAAGGAGTTGCAAAGCTAAATATACTATAATAAATTGTAGAAAAAACATGGGAATGACCTGTTTTTAAGAAACAAGGGAACTTTTTCAAGGCCGTTTGGATAACAAAGACGGAAGCCTGTCAGAGTCAAAGTTGCTTTGAATCGAAAAGGATCGAGTAATAAATGTTCCAAGCCACCTGTACTCAAACAACTTTTCACAATGTCAAGTTCAAAGTTGTGTAATCAGTCTGGATTTTATATAATCTGTCTGAAACGCTGGAGCGAAGATTCTGTTGAATGGACCGATCACTTATTTCAAGGCAGTATGATTTCAATTAGCATGGGGGATTGATGAGCGATATATCGTAAATCAGTACCTAAGTTAGATTAGTATCATCCGATAACTTGAAAATAGTTTTCGTAGTCACGTAGCGTAGGTGTAGGACAAGGTTTATAACATTCTGAGCATCGAATATTCTGGGAATTTGACTTTCTGAGAGTTGAACACTGTGAGAATTGGACTTTCTAGGATTTAGACGTTTTGCGACAGCTAGACTTCGCCAAATAGTATTCGCCTATTTACACGGTAAAGATAACAAGCAAGTCCCATTTCTCAACTCTCAAACTACAAGCTCGTTTAAAAACAAAGGATTACAGAATTCCATAAGGATCTTGTCAGCTGTTTATGTAATGAGTTTTATGTCAATTTTCCATAGCCTTCAGTTGTGTAACCAGTTGGCAAAGGTACTGAGATTCGGACAGGCCGAGATGCGAGTACAAGGCTAAGATGACGTCACGATATCGATCCGCCCTGAGACCTGGGAGGGAGCTCGGCTTGGAGGCGTCGCCTTCAGGATGATTTATGCTCACCGTCCCAAGCTCCAAACGAGCTTGGGACGGTGAGCACTTATCACCGGCTAGGTGATAAGGTACAGAAAAGCCACAACCTTTAAAAGCACCTACAAATCAAAATAGTGTAGTTATTCCGGTCGGCTATCTTTGTATTCGACTGTCACTTTTGTACTCATTGGCAATTGCAATTATATTTCTTCATTCGGACGCAGCTCAGTATGCTTAAACATACACCAACATAATCCTTTCATCAGCGTGAGATTCAAGTGTGTTGAAGAGATTCGATATGCTTGAAGCACATTGATTTTGGTAAACGCATGCCAAAATGGCACAAATTGTGGCATTCGTGCACATAATAACATACCAATAACGGCTGGGAAAATACTCGTGATAAGGTATTTTCCCAGCCGTTAGGGCAGAATTGTTAGTATTATTCAAAATGGTGGTTGTATTTTGAATCCGATTTCCTTTGGTCGAATCTGAGTTTCAGCGCAACCTCCACGCTTCGCCATATTCGCGATTTGTCCATCTAAATGTGATTGTTATTCGCCAGGAGTGGTGAATCTATTAAATTTAGGTATTTGTTTGTAGTTATTCTGTATTGCATTTTTTAAAGATAAACAAGCTTAATGGTTCTAGAGAAAAGCTCCGAAAAAAATGTCCTGACGAAGGCATCGGACAACGGTGACTAATGATAGGGGCAGCCCTATGATCGAATAAAAAAAGGCTGGATAGTCACTTTGGTAATTGATAAAAAGCGAAGAAATTGTCGTTTATACGGAAAAATATCATCATCGTTTCCATTTCGATTCATTTATATAAGACGACAAGTAATTATTTTGGTGAATAAGTTTAGTTTTTAGTGAAATGTCAGTAAAAACAATCGCTATAATAAATAGATATATCAAAGAAAGGAATATAAACATTTTCAAGATATTAAATATGGTTTAAATCTCTCGGGATAGTCACACTACACACTGGCCTCGTTTTCAGAATGGCGGTAATGTAGGAGTTTTCATTTTATCATGCATGTAAGCTTCATTTGGCTCGGCTCCAAAATGTTCTTTAGGCAAACCTGAGCCCAAAGCTACCATACATAGCCTACACGCCATAGTCAACCCTATTGTATGTAAGCGCATCAGCTTTTAAAAAGCTTTTTATGTCGTCCGTCACATATCACAATGGTTTCCCGAAATAGCTTTTGTAAGACTAGAATCTCGTGTTGTAGCCTTGGGTCCAAAGTAATTACTCAAGTACCTATATATATATATATATTTATCTCTTGATATTTATCGTAATATATATATATCTATAGATAACACTTTATTGTACACTACATTATGTTAGGTAGGTCTAATTCTAATCTAGGTTTAACTCCCAAGGTCCACTTGCATTGTCTACGACCGATATGTGTGGAAGGGATATTTTTAGATGACTATGGTGATGATTCTACCGTCCGGGCTGCGTACGTCTGTTTGAGCCGATACGAGCACGCTTGTTATACCACCAGCAGTTAACATCTCCCGTGCGCAGCACAATGCGCTCATCGCAAATGCATTCACAGTTATGATGTGTTCCAGCCATCCACTGGAAGTCGATTTAAGCGAGTAGGCCTCAGTTTTTGTGAGAATGTTGCTTAAGTTTACAAGCTTTTACTTTAGCAGGGATACTGTTATATTGGCCTAGATTCTGTAGTGCACTAACTAAATTAAATTTAAACTGTCGCTCTCTTTTACTGATAGTGTACGCAAGAAAGAGATGGCAAGAATTTTACTGCTGTGTGCTGCTGTCAAATCAGTTTATAGTCAGCATGTTTTGAAATCACAACTAAACTTGTATGGAAAACTTAAACCTGACAAATTTGACAGCACTCAAATTGCAGCTTTCTCTTCCTTGCTTGCACTATCAGTAAAAGAGAGTGACAGTGTACTACAGAATCGAGGCCATTGTGATTTGTTTATTGTTTTTCTTTTGTAGCTTTGTGTATGAACCAGTGTTAAAAATTTAAGTTTTTATAGAGTTGTATAATTTTATATCTTTAGATATGAATTGTCATGTTTAATGAATTTGAATTTGGGGAAATCCCAAATTTCACTTTTTTTCTAAGAAATCTGCGAGAAGTTACATTACGACAACATTCGGGAGTCACTTGAATTGAATTGGCCTTAGCACGTACTCGTAGATATACATTCAACAAATATTTTCTTCAAAATAAATAAACAGCGGTGATTATCTAATGTTATGCAAATTCATAGTAAACATGCCTGGAGATGACAGGCATTGTTTACGTAATCATCGCCAATAAACGCGCATCTTTACGGTAATCATCGCAAACAATAGTTCATCTCGCATAGACTTTAGTTAGACCGAAGATATAATACGGGAGGTGAGATAACTGAGATTCTGTAACTACGTTTTCAAGGCGACGCTTCCGAGACGGATTAAGCAGATTGAGGCCGCAAGTCGAGGACATCAGATATCAATGTAAACAGAAACAATGTTTGCCTTAAAGGAAGGAATGAAGGGGCTATATTTTAAGGTTTAGTCCAGTACATTTAAAAAAAAACAGGCTCAGTACCTTAAACCCAAAATGGGCATCCGCATATCGGTACTCAGTGCGTAGATCTGTGAGGATTCCAAGTAAGGGGAAGTAAGAAGATAGTCCAAACATTAGATTCGGCACATTTCCACGTTTTCGCTGGCCTTCAAAATCTTGTTTCTACGGCATGCTGGTTTCCTCACGATGTTTTTATTCTAGTGAGCTAGTGTTAATGCTCACATATATTTTTCGAGGATATTTCGAGGCTTTTTTTTTAAATACCTTAGCAGAACTTCAACAGAACCAAATCAAACTAGACTATTTGGTAATTTTATAGCAATTCGTTTCATCCAGGTATGTAAGACAAATGTTTGTATCATGTGTAAATATTTTACCGGGTATGGGTGTTTCTGTATTATACTAGATTCTGCCCGCAGCTTAGCCCGCGTGGTATGTTGATAAAAGTAGCGTATGACCGTCTCCAGGCTTCAAACTATGTCCATATCCAATTTCATGACAAACGGCTCAGCGGTTTGGCCCAGAAACATATAGATATTTCCGATATAATTTTACTGACTTAATTGATACATATGGCCAAATCACACAATATCATTATAAATTGTGTTATTCTAATATATAAGCTATATTCACATAAACCACACCACCTAGGGGTAGTTTTGTATAAATAAAAAATACGTAATTAATTATTTACTTTATAGTTTTTTTAAACCGAGTTTTGTGTGAATCGAACCAAGAATAAAAAAAATCCATAGAAACTTTATCACCCTATTTAACCCTAAAGGGCTAAATAATGTTAAATGGGGTTGATTTTCGGAAATTAGATTAGCCTATGTGTTATGCCAGAGACTAAACTATCTACATTCCAAATTTTATCAAAATATCGCACAGACTTTCGCATTTATTATATTAGTAGGATGTATGTATTTACAAAAAAATTGATATATAAGTAGTATATAAGTAGTGTATCAGTCATGTAGTTCCCATAATACAAGCTTTCCTTAGTTTGGGACTAGATGATGCTGTGTTAAAAATAACCAGCATTATTTATTTATCTCTTGAACAAGGCCATGAATTGGAATGATTTCTCAGAGGACATTATAAATCATTATTTTCCTTAAAATGGTGGAACGTTTTAAGGAAAATAAATAATTATTCTTCACATCTTTACTATTTTTGACACACAATTATTATTCAAACTCTTTTAGGGAGGTTTTCCTATTTAAACGGCAGTCTTTGATTTCTAATTTTGGGGGTGAAATCAACATGGAAATCTCTTCTTACTATGACCTAACGAGTAAGTATTCATACTTGTTTTGTACCTAGCACTTATATATGCCTTTAGCGAACTCCTGATGGAAAACGTACCTACTATGAAACTTCAGCAAGCATTTTTGGCATAAGTAAATTTGCAAGGCATAAGTCTTCAATGCGGATAGCGTGCGATGCGGGGGAAAAGTTAAGGGAAGGGTATGATGCCAAACGAACCCTATCGATTTTCAGACAAGGAGTGACGGAGGCTTTTTGTTAAAAATAATGAGGGAAAACCGAATCGCTTACCGCCACGAACAATGCATAATGTAAAAATAAGGCGTAACGTATTGTTATTTACCTATCGCTTTTTGAAATGCGAGCGTAGGTAAATATACCTCTAATATGAAACCGCGCGTGTACGCAAGGGGTTGATGGGCGAATAAATATTTGATCATATTTTGGTTCAACTTTTATTTAGGGTCGGTTCGTGAGGTCGCTTTTATTATACTGTTCATACCTTATTGAATTTTTATACATTCGATTTCACTTTTCCTGCGATTGATCAGCGATCACCAAGACATACGCATTTACGATCTTAAATAACATAAATCCCAATGTTTCTTCTACCTAAGTCCCAGTAAAAATCTAAGGAAATATGAATGAGAAAATAAAATGATTATCATTATGAACATTGAAGTCGAAGGCCTTCGCAGATTTGGATTGGGAGACCGTTTCCGACCATGCCTAGTGCTAGTGCAACCGGACTACCCGTGTCACACTGACTCTGATCTCAGTGGGGGGCCCTCTCTAAGGGTTAAGTTGAGGACCTTGAGTTTCTATATTCTAGCACTTGTATTTGCTCATGGAGGCGGCTACCCCTAGGGAAGGTTTTTGCCACTGATGAATGACGGTTCGCTGCATTCTCCTCGCGTTAACGGGGATTGATCTCGTGGTACTAGTAGATCGACTGAGGAGACAAGTCATGCGAGCAGTTAATAAGGTAAAGGCTGCCACGGCTCTCTATTATGGATGTCTTCAGACGGAACACACCACAACCACATTAAAAATGATGAGTTGCTGAATCAACTGATAGACTAGTAGTTGAATCAACTGACAAAATGGAGTTTGGGAAACGGCACATGTGGCTGCGTTGTGGTCGCTTTCGTGCACAAGTTGGCGACACTTGTTTCATGAGGCGACCGCACGTGTGATTTGTGTGAATGGAACTACGCATTTTTTTTACCTATTATACAAGCGGAGAACACGCTTAGAGAGGCGAAGTCTCCGCAGACTTATGGACTAAATACCGCTCGTGAGCTTGTTAACAACTCTCTTATAACCGAGTCAAGATACCAAACTGGCATCCAGGTGCTCCTGCCCAGAGATGAGAGCAGTACCTACTAAATGTGAGGCCGGATTTATAACTTGTAAGGAAGCCAGCTTGACCTTCTTTCTGTTCTAAGTGACTACGAAACTGAACGTCCCTAAATATGTCGATGCATAGAATCTTAATACACTTGGAATACACATTTGCGCCCAGCACCATTTTGGCACTGCCGTGCAGCTGGGGTGTCGGGGCAAAGTTATTAAGGTGGGTTTCCGCTGCATCATGAAGTTCTCTAAGTTCTGCATCTGCATATCGCGGACGATCATTTCGTTACAGATGCAGTGGTTTCTGCGAAAGCAATACTAGTAGCATTGCTTCCACAGTTCAGCCGTGTTGTGTTACCTTATCAAAGGCGAGGGGTCGGTGTCTCGGCACGTCAGAGAGGTCCATGGCGTCGGCGGGGCGGGGCGGGGAGAGCGGGCGCGGGCCGCGGGCCGCTATCCGACCTCCATGGGCGTCTGCCGCCGGGGCCGCATGCCGCTCGCGCCCGCGCTGCGCCCCCGACACCTATACGAACAACATAGCTTAATACTAAATACTTAACATGGACGGGTTATTGATGATCCCTCTTATATGGCTCCGTGGAGGGCAGCGTGATTTTTTTGCCACTTTTAAGCGTATTTCAGAGTGGAGGATATAGGTGCCACCAGTGAAATTACAAGAAAATAAGACTTTTCACTAAAGATTGAAGATGTCATAGGCGACGGTAACCAAATAACTATAAAAAAACTTCACAATTTTAGGGACGCTAATAAATATAATCACAAGAATATATTTTTTTTTCAGTACAAAATTAAATCCTACTTTAAATAACAGGAAGTAGATAAAAAGTCCAATATGAAATTTCATCCTCCATTTTTATAACCTATAGTGGTGGAATTTTATTCAAAAAATATGGGACTGCCCTTGAACTGCCGTTTACCCAACCGATAAAAAAAAATCATCAAAGATTATTTTGCTATTGTATAGAGAATTACCCGAAGTGGTCCCATAAAGATTTATTTCTGAGTGATTACTATTTTTTTCCGTAAACTTAAAAAGCATCATCATCGTATGGAATCACTACTAGCCGATTTTTATTTGTGGGCGATTTTTCATTTGTTTCTTATTTTAAAGGGAATCGGAATTATTATAAGCCGACTTCAAAAAAGGGCTTTCTCAATCCGGTTTTTTGTGTATATGTTACACGATATCGTCGCCAATTGTGAACCGATTTTAATGATTTTCTAACGTATAGGGTAAACCCTCAGGGAGGAGCCCTAAGGAGTAGGATTTTTTCATAAAATTTATATGGTGGATAAGTTTATGAAATAATCCCACTCCAAAGGGTGGAAAAATTTAATTTAAATTATTTGTAACAAAATATGATATCAAATTAATATTCAATAGTAGAATATTAATATTCTCTTAGATCTAGTTATGGTAAATCACATCACAAACGCATTTACATACAACGAAAGCAGTTACAGCCTACAACCAGATTAAAGCTTAATATAGATAATGATAGGAAGCCTTTTATAAGCAATTTCTACAAGAGTGTTTGATTCGCAAAATGGATAAGCGAAGACCGAAGGCTCTTTTATTTCAATAGGTACCTACTCAATTCCTAACTAATAACAAAACTACAATACAGCCATCTCCCATCTGACAAGATTGATGCGGTCAACAACAAACAAATCGATCACAGTGTACCATAAAGCCTTAACTTGCAATAGGTTGTGTGACTCCTACGATGTAGCTATATTTCGAAAACCATGCAAATAACATAAATCAGATCAGTGCCAATCGATCTGCTGTGGACTGCAGACCATGTTAGTGGTCTCCGACCCAATCCATAAAGGCTCACTCTCAATTAGTCTGCAATTTATGGTTGATGTGGGAGAGGACTTACCATCAAGTGAGGCGTATGTTTTTTTTTCTTCTTTTTTGCATAAACACAAAAAAAAACTTTTCAAAAACTTTAATTGATTGCATTTTGGCAAACTACACACAACTAACTACACGCAAGACCACTAGCGCTATATTTTTTCCGCTTACACAAATGTCTAATGCTTAAATAGATATTATTCCACAGAATTATAGACACTTCACAGTACGAGTATAGAGACTTTCGGCAATTGACAAAATAAAGATTTCATTGCAGCGACCACGAACCACCACTTACTTGTCAGGTCCATTATTTTGTGAGCCTACCCAATGAACTTATACCAGCTAGGTTATATGTTATACTAATACTTTGATGCAAGCCAATCCCGTTTTTTCTCCGGAATTATCCTTAAATGACGGACTGTAGGTACCCACGGACACTTCAACCAATATTGTCCACAGATATCCTGGTAAAGTTTTGTTATAAAATTTAGTCTCTACCAGCAAGAAACTATTGATTTTGTTTAGCTCTATCTTTTGAGAAGGTGCCTACCTATACCTATAACCTACCTATAACTGTTTTGATAACTCAGATAATACTTTCTAGAATAGCACAAAAGTTCCAGAAAACAAATTCTGCTTGAAGACAGGTGCCAAAACTTCCAGATATTTAAACGGGAATAATCTGATAGGATGGCCTCTTTAAGACTTTAAAATGAACAGATTTACTTTAATATTTAATTGAAATCCTTCTTTTGGAGTAGGTACAATAAAGTGAATGAATGAAAATACCTTATTGTACACCATAAGAAAATAGACATAACTTAACAAAGCTAAAAAAAACAAAACTTAAAGTACAATGGGCGGTCTTATCGCTTAGAAGCGATCACTTCCTGCCATCCTTTGTGTGGAGAGGATTTAATGAGATTTAATAATGGCTGGGGTGTACTAATGTAAAGCATTAGTAATTTGGAAAGTGTGCAAGTAGTTTTAAATAGATACAAACAAATAGGTAATAAATAAAATACATAAAGTACCTAGTATAAATAAATACAAAGAAATAAAGAGTAGGTACCTAGCTACAATTTACTCTTGGGACAAGTGGATGATCCCTTGAGTGATAATCACTATTGTTGTCATTTTAACAAAACTGGCAAGAAACATAACCTTTTGAATAACTGACATCACAAAACGTACGAAGAGACTAAACCGTTAGAAGTATCAAAGCATCGATCAGGTGCATTAAATATGCAAGTACACAAGTACGAGCAGACAGATGATTCAAGAGTTAGTTATTGGAATGCTTATTTACGGAACGAAGAACATACGGTTACGACGGTAAATATGAATATCGAATACAAGCTTATTAACTACATACGTAATCAGAATGGATTTTCCATTTGCGGGGTTATTGGGAGCTGGTCTATAATTAGATTCACCATTAAGTATTGTAGTGAGATAGATTTATTGAAGTCCCCACCTTTCAATTCAGAATAATGCAATTTTGAATAAACTACAAACCCGCTCATTGTACCTTGACAAGCCATGCTTTTGAGTTCACGACCTCATCCAGCGACATCTTTTCTGATGCAAACGTAAGCCTGAAATGGGACATGTTCTATGAAAACATAGGGTTTCGTACCAGGTATCTTATAATGTAAGGTTTTTAATTTTGAGATAGACATAGTTGCAAAAAATATCACTAACCTTGTTCATCAAAATATTGTGCTCTCTATTGATACCATTTGGACACACGTGTTTCTAAACATACTCCATGGAACCGTGAATCTGACATGTGCACTCGCAGAGCCACACTCATGTTAAAATGTTTGACAAATATGTAGTTCTTGAAGTTATAACGCTCATCGCGTTCGACAAGCTGTATTGTTTGTCCGACAGGCGTCGAGCGACTCGCGTTGTTCTGATAAAACAGATAACTGTGCTGAAATCTCTATTCAAGTCGTAAATTTAAGAGACATAGGGGAATTTTAGGAGGCTTAAACCACCTTAAGATAAGAGATAAGTGCACCGTATCAGGCGCCCTGAATGAACAGTTAGCTTCGTTTAGGTCTTGTAATGACTACACACGACATGTCATCAGTTAGTCATTTTGTTATTATGGCACGAGGTAATATGTGTCCTTGATAATGATCTGTAGATTATACAATAGCACTATTATGTCTTGCCTCCTGCAGATTGTTGGAACAACACGCATTAAAATTGGATACAGATACAGCTTTAGGGAATTTTGTTCCTAAACAGTTCAGAAGCTTAACTCCATTAAAACGTGGCACATTCTGCCGGGATTCGCTATTTAAAAGACTAGTGAAAGTTATACAGAAAAATATTCGTTTTCAAGTAGGTTGTTAATTCATAAAACTCCAGGCATAAGAAACGTCATTACCACATTTACACGTTAGATTAAAGTGTGAAGTCAATGTGATCATTATAATACGCGTACCGTACCGTAATTACGTTCACCAAATTTATATTCTCATTTAAAATTGTAATCTCGCTTTTTTAGTCACTTTACGTTGTTTTATTGAGTCATTGCACCGGCGAGGAATTTCATTTTGAAGATAATAGTTCTGGAAGGGAGTGTTGGTAGAGTAGAGTAGGTACCTAGCCAATGTAATTTAACCTTGCTGGGAGATGGATATCAGTAATTATAATCGTCATTTTCCCAAGTATTATGTGTGGTTTGCCTTTGAAACTTTGAAAGATAGACTGAGGAACAATTTGATAAAAGATCATTAGGTTGTTGGGTGTGAATGAAAATGTAGTGCCACGAATTGAAAAAGGTAGGTGTTCTAAGATGGTTTGGACATGTAGGTCAGGTCAATTAGTACTATGAATCAAAAGGGGTTAGGATCGTAACAAGTGGAAATTTGTGGTGGTGTGTTCTTGTTCCTTCGTATGTTTCTTTCTCTAGGACCAGAAATAGATTTCTCACTAGGATAACTTATCAATGATTCAGAGCATTTTACAAAGTAATTTACAGTAAGTATCATAGTTTTATTTGAATTGACATAGAGCTTCACCGATAGGTGTGAGGAAGACTGATAAAGCAAAAGTCTCAATAAAACCCTAGACAATTCATGAATAAATCTTACTTTTAAAGCAATGAGAAAAAGGTATTTGCTGAGCCAGCAAAGGCAAAGTTAAATAAACACCGCCTATTAAGGGCTTCGATTTTATTCTCTCTATTTTATCGATTGCTACATATGGATGGATCGGCGATTATATTCTGAGTTATTGCTTGGGTGCCTAACAGAACCGATATGGATTCTAATAGCAGATTGTTTGAAGTTATTTCGTATGAGTCAATGATTGATTCTGGTGACGGAGTTAAGATACTCTCCGAAAGTCCCTAGACATGATCTGATGACTGTTATAGTCAGGACAGTTGAACGTGCTATCTAGAGCCTAACACGTGCCGCATTTGTTAAGAGCACTAGAGTTTTGCCACATTTGAGTGGCTAAAGCATGATATACTAAGCAGTTTTAAACTAACGGCCGTACAAGCATTCCGTATCCTAAACCAGATTAGTAAATACACTTATATTGCTAGGTATTTGTCGGAATACCGACAAATACCTAGTAACGAAATTTCTATTAAAGCTTACGTTGATTGATTTATGTTTACGTTGAGGTATTATTTTATTACTTCCATAAAAATATATCTTGTGGTAGCAGCGTAAAATTTCAGTAGGTAGGTACCGTAGATTACAGGAAATCTCAGGTCAAAGTCGTAAAAAAATATGCTTATTAGCAAGTAGGCAATAAAAAGATACGTGCCGGCAAAAAATATAACGATCAGGCGTAAAAGCTGGTGCTATTGACCGCTAGCTCAACACAGCTATACATTTTTCACGATGAATCAATATAGTCTAGACTAGCTAGAGATTGACCAGTTTAAATGGTGTGTAATGACTAGAAAAGTTATGAATGAAAATTTCACTGACGGTTCGCTGAAACAAAATTTTAAAACCCCGAGGTGTAGACATTCATTCAGGTACCTATAGCACAGCCCTTTAGTGATAGGTGGCGTTAAGCTCTGTATAAGAACCTTTCTTAAAGTCATAACAAACGTTTGCATAAAAACACATAACTACACAACTATCGGTTAAGTCCGTGGAAGGGAAATGGTAACAGACAAACAAACATGCAATCTCTTACCCTAAACACATATATTATGGCTTTATTTTTCGAGTAACGTTTTTGGCTGCAGGTAAGTAAATCAGGGGTCTACTATACATCATTAGAATAAGGATATCTATGGTCTCTGACTAACTACTTTTTTCGGTGAGTTACCGTTTTGACGGAAATAATGCCTGATTGTCAGCAGGATTAAGCACTTAATTAGATACAATGATATAGGAATAGAATCTGATGAGTCTAAAACGTAATGGAAACAAAGGACGCACACGACAAGGTCACACCTTCCAATCTCAACTCTTTTAAGAGTAGTTTTCCCTCAATCTTGACTAAGATTACTTTCCACAGGAAAGTCGTGAATGCACGAGGCCTCAATGTATGAGAGCAATTAATGTAGATTACTGCTTTGACCTCGTCCCGTGTCTCGTTGACCGTGCATAGGCCAATATACGATAAAATAAATACCATAAAAACGATAAATTTTTTTCTTAAGGCTCTGAGTACTATTTGTCTTCCCTGAAAGCTCTGAAAAGATTGCGGTATCTTTTAGAAATTAACATCCCTAATCGATATCCCCAGAAGGTATACTTTACACATCCCTTGTTGTTGCTGTCTGACGATTCTCAAGGACGAAGCTAGTTTCGCTGTGCATCCAAAGCTATCTAATGATATTAGAGCCACAAGATCACAGTCAACAAAGCACGGTTCTAGATTCTCATACAGAAAAGTCTTGACTTACATAAGTTTGTGCAAGCACCAAGCTTAAGAGGCTTTTTGATTATGTAACATAAAGATTTTCCTATTTGCGTACTACGAACGAACTACTCTAGGTAAGGTATCAAATACTACTATTTAATACGATTTAGGTTATGATAGGTAAATAAATAATGATAATAACTAACCGATAGTGCATCGGAGCCGTCGGATGCGCAACACGCGATCGCCGGTCGGATTCGGGCACACACCGGGGCTAGGATTCTACCGGGTAAGAGACCAGAGAGAGAGCAGAGAGACGCGGCGACAGTCCGGGTGCGCCGTGCTTTCAGCGTGACAACGTTACCTATGTAGTGTCATGAACGGGGGAAGGGAGCGCGCGATTCCGGAGAACAAAGTGCGCTGCACCGGTGGCGGTAGGTTGGCGCGCCTGGGAGAGAGTTCGATTCGCTCGAGGGCTTAGGGCTAGCGCGGGGAGAGTCGGGCGCGGTCGGTCGCTTCGGTCAGCGATTGATCATTAGATCGCGCGCGGCGCGGCCATTACGGCGGCGCGGCGCGACAAGCGGCGTCGACTCGCGCACTGCCGCGGCTGCCCGCTGGTGCCGCGCCCGCGAGCCCGGGCCCGCGCACGCGCTCTATCCCTCCCCCTCGCCCCTCACCACCGCTACCAAATTGATCAGCCGGATTCTCGATTGCAATGAAATTTATGATAGGTCGGGGATCTAATCGGGTAGATATCGTGCCGCTGAAAATCCGGATCCAGGTTCCGATAAAACTGATTTCGGAATAGGGAGACAACGGTGGCGCGGCGCTCCCTAACTATCGATAGATAGAAATTACAGCGCACCAAATAAGTAAGTTTACAGCGATGGGCTTGCCACCTGTCTCGTGGAATGTTAACTTTAAAGGTCTTCCCACGGTTTTTGGTCTTACGGATTACCCCGCAAAGCTCGTTCGTGGTAACCGCAGACGCGTCCGTAGCGTTGCGTCAACTGCACGTCTGTGCGTGGTATCATCCGTGAAACCAGGGACAGTGGTGGACCGTGGGATTAGAACGTAACACTGCAAAACATCAACATGCGCCAAATAACAACGTTTGGACTTGCCTATAACTACCCCTACTTGGTATCCTCTTGGTTGACTTTAGGCAAATATCGATAGGTGAACGCTGGGATGTCAAGGACTCCCAGCGCCTTTTAATAAACTGACTTTATTCGCCTTTTAATAAACTGAAGAATCTTAGGATTTACAGAGGATAAAGAATGGCCACTTACATTAAATAATAGGGATTTGCTCCTACAAAGATAGTCATTTTCCTGATTACTGTAGACTTCCGTAAGAACAAGATGATGATGACTGTCGACTTCCGTAGCATAGTTGCTAGATCCAGGGTTCTATTCCATACATAATGCTACTTAATTCTGAAATAAAGTATTAAAAAAAAAATTGTGTATCGGTCAAAAAAGCATTGCAAAAACATTCTGCTATCACATCAGTTTTTACTGCGTAACTTAATGCTCTATCAATCACTTACCTACGGAAGCCTATTCTCAATTACACACAACGTATTTACATATTGTTTAGAGGTATCTTTTCACCATCGTTTACTTAGTAGGTACCCTTTAACACTGTGCCATAACGCCATTAGTAGGTATTAAGTGACTGTTATACATTACGTATTGCCCTACAAAAAAGGGCAATACGTGCCATTTATAATATTGTAAGATTGAAAGAAATTAACATTACGAGAGTAATCACACTATATTTATGAAAACTTAATGTACACGGATAAAATAGCGCGTTCTATAAAAAAAGGAAATGCATCATATTAATACAATGAAGCAAGCTGCAAGCTGAAGTGGCAGTGGGCCGGTCATATCTCGCGAAGAACCGACAACCGCTGGGGTAAACGTGTTCTTGAGTGGAGACCGCGACTCGGCAAACGTAGTGTAGGACGCCCTCCGGCCAGATGGGATGACGATCTGCGAAAGACTGCAGGCAGATGCTGGATGCGGCAAGCTGAAGACAGGGCGCTATGGCGCTCATTAGGGGGAGGCCTATGTCCAGCAGTGGACTAATATAGGCTGATGATGATGATGAATACAATGAACACAATAAGCTTCCGATAAATATAACCGAGCTGCCTTTTCGTAGATTTAAATTTAAAAAAATCCATACCTATGTCTTCAAAACAACATAATACCGTCAACTTTTTATTATATCCGCATAATAGTCAACCCAGGGGAGGATCGAGCTCTCGACTACCTCCAGTTAAGAGGGCGCATTTACATTGTAGTTGAAATGTAATGAAGACAAGTAGGTATTGCGGCACTATAGATAACACAGGCAGTGCGATGTAAGTGGATAAGGTAGGGCGGGAAGCGGGAGGCGAGGGGCGAAAGGCACTCATATTATCTATCTACGTCAGCCCGGACGAAGTCGCGGGCGGAATGCTAGTAACATCAATTTATTATAATATATCATCAACTACAACCCTGTAGTGAACTGTTTAAGTTTGTTCTTGGTATAAATTATTATTCGTACAACATAATATAAACATGGTAGATAACATATCCATCGTACTGAACTCTCTCCACACGAGTTCACCTAGCACTTGTCCGGTTATTTTTTTTAATTTTTGTGCCTGATACGATAAATAAAACTTTAACATGTTATATCACGCGTTAAAAAGATCCCATACAAACTCCAACAACCCACGCACCCCGTTTCAGGGGTAGTTTTGAAAATATCTTATGGTCTTAACTTTTACTAAATGTATTGGAAAAAAAATGCTGGAAATTCTTTCTTAGTATACGTATACATGCTATAAGGAATGCACCCTCCAAATTTCAAGTCAATAGGACCAGCGGTTTAGGCTCTGTGTTGTCTGTCAATAGGTATATCACGACAAATTCCTTTATACTAGTTTTATGATTGTTGTTTTTACCAGACCGCCCAAAAGGAGGGTAATGTTTTTCGGGTGTATGTATGTTTGTCTGTTCCTTTGGCTCTCGCTGTAGCCTTAACGGATTGATAGATGTTGATGAGGTGTCATTGGAATCGTCTTGATCTAAAGAGTGACATAGAATACACAAAATGTAAAAAAATACACGATTTCCATTTTAAAACCTGATTAAAATGATAATATAAACGCGTCATTGGATTCGTCTTAGCCTAGAGAGTGACATAGGATATAATAATACGTAGTGTCATTTTTTATAACATTCTATAAAGATAAATGAAGGTTAGAGAACCACGCTTAAGAAACTGCAGTCGGGTTTCTTTGTTTTGAACTGATTACTTATTAAGAGATGTATTTACGTAAGTAAGGGTTAAAACTTTAACCGGTAAATAATACTAAGTAATAATAATAATAACTATAAAATAACCTACATAAGAAAGTAGTTTACTTTTGATTCTATATAAGAAAATCATTTCCAACAGAGCCCCTAAAACAGTAAGTAAAATCTATTTCTGACAACAAAAACAAATTGCTGCAATAAAAAAAGATTCCCCGATTTATCTACCGGCAAATGTCACGAAGGGAACAGAGGATTTACCAAACAATCCGGCAAAGCAATTTACCTATAGTCACGCCACCGTGCAGTTTCGCAACTCGGCCCAGAATTAGGGAGAGGCTTTTGAGTGAGCTCTCAGCGGGCCCAGAGCGGAGCTCCTGATTTGGCCCCTGTGGGGGACAACGGGATGAAACATATAAAAAAAATCATAATTATAAAACTAAAGTTTAGTTCCTTGTTAAAGAGCTCGTTCGGAGAAGTACCTAATGCTAGCTTTGACGACCTCTGGGGCAAAGTGGGCGAAGGCCCGCTTGAGATGGGACAACATTTGTTGTATGATCTGCAAATATTTGTCTTGGGTCTGGGTGTTTTCATGTATAACATGTATGATTTACAAAAAAAAATGGATATAAGTAGTTTATCAGTAATGTAGTTCACATAATACACGCTCTGCTTAGTTTGGGGCTATATGATACTATGTGAAAAATGTCCAGCATTATTATTATCTCTTATAGGTTTATTATCCCTTACTTAGTGATAAATTTTTCCAAGTGTAGACTAACTATATCCATCTTTATTTTTACTGTTTAAACTATTTTTTTCCCTATTATTTTATGCTTAAAGTCGTCAACTTACTTTGTATTTATCTTACTATTTTATTACTTGTCTTGAGAGCGAGTACTCGCTACGCTTATCGCTAAAGCGTTTGTAGTGACCGCAGCCTAAAATCGAATACGGTCAAGTCAGTACCTCGACTTAGAAATTCACGGTTTATATTTAGCCGTTATTACTAAATTATTGTAGCGTTTATAGCACCCTATCGATATTGTACGTTGATACATGAATGGGATTAATACTCGAAACGCTAACTCGTTCGTTTTCAGTAGTATAGTGGCATTTGGGTTATGCCAGGTAATACGTATGCCGTTTCGATAAGTAGATTTATTTGTACTGTCTCTCTCTCTCACATGATGGTGGGGTTTGCATTCCTACTGCGTTTCTTCCACTTCGCTGTACCCTCGACAGGTTATCTATCAACATCTGTTCATGTATTCTTCGGTCTATCTCAGGCAGCTTATCGGCGATGGCACAGACTCTCAGGCTTCAATTTATTTGAAAACCCTCTGTGGCTAAGTGGTTACAGAACCCCTGTGCAAAAGGAAGGTCACATGTCCGATCCCCGCCGAAGTTGATATTTTTGGTATAATATAAAATCTTGAATTTCCCATAAGTAAGCTTAATGTACAACTTATGTATTGATATGGTGATGAACAACGACAAATTAAATTGACTGTATATAAAAATATGAAATCCTACTACTATTATAAACGCGAAAGTTTGTGAGGATGGATGTTTGTTACTTCTTCACGCAAAAACTACGGAACGGATTTTGATGAAACTTTATAGTAATTTAGATTGCATCAGAATAACACATAGGCTACTTTTTATCCGAGTACCACGCGGGCGAAGCCGTGGCCAGAAGAACGTTAACTGATATGATTATAAATAAAATATTTATAATCATATCAGTTAACACTAAAATCGAAATAACCAATCTGTTACAAGGTTGACGATTATTGCTTTGGATGCATATGGATACGATTCGACGCGATATTGGTTTGTAAACTGCAATCATGTGCAAAAGTGGTGGAAACTTTCGACGGAGTTGGCATAATAATATGAAATGGTGCCAAGATGGAAATTTTCCGGAAGAGTTCTGATACGATTCTGAGCCTACGCCGTGATTGATAAATCCTACTAATAATTATAAATAGAATTTTTTTAATGTTTTGGGAAAGGATTTTTGTACAGACTGATCCGATTCTGATGAATAAGTTATGGCGATGACGTGAGCAGCAGAGGAACTTAGCTCATATAACAGTGTTTACGTATCTAAAGCAAAATACGTGGCTCTTCGAAAACTAAGTCTACGGTTGGGTCGTCTATAAAAACGATGACATGACGACATTACAGGCTCAAGCCATAAGCGGACAGCCCGGTAAAGAGTGGTTTGTTTTTGTGTAGACCAGCCCCAGAAAGGGGAGGATGGACGGGACTTTAAACTAGCAGCGTATGCGGACGTATGCGCATGTCTCGGAGTTCCGTTAGGTTGGTTGAACTATGGGAGGTTGGACGGTTCGATTTATGTCTACCATAAATCTAGCTACTTACGTACTGTATAGTAACATAACTATTTTCTAAAATAGATCTACCAAAAAACAAAACTACTTTACTTTTTTCTACAAGATTGATTGGGTGACAACCAACCGACCGAAAAAAAGTGGGGAAACTTACTTCGAAGTGGGGATAAAATTGTATCACTGGTTAAAGTTATACATTTGATAGCTAATTTTTTTAAATGTATGCTTCTAAAGCCGTAATTATGTGAAGGTTTGTAAAATTAAAGACAGAATATCTTGTAGCTTAAAACAAATTGTTATGTATTAAGTATTATGTTTACAAAATACGAACTACACAATAATGTATAAGTATTAAACATAAATGTTGTACATTAAATAATTAAGTAAGCACCAATATATTAATGTTATTCTTTAAGAATTCAACAAAAAAAGAATATAAAACATACATATAGGAATGTTATTTAAATATTATATTTACGCAAATACTGGTAAATTTTAGTTGTTTTTTGATATTTTAGAGATCCTTACCGACAAGAGCTGAGTATAAAATTAGGGTATCAGACCATTAATTATTATTTTTGTAACGCAATTTATACACACACAGTGATGCTAAAAATAATATACCTACAAACTTTTGAATATCGTCGTAAGGCAAACAGAGTCTCTGTGATTATACTTTTTTAATATTAGAAATATCAATTGAAAACTTAATACAAACTCTCGAGTGTATATGCGTACTAGATAAGGATTTAACTATAATAATCCCAGTACCATCAAAAATAAATCAAAAGATTACTTACTAACCTACAGATTAAAGTAAGTGTCAAAGGGAATTAGTCTGTTTAAATCTGTTTCCTAAAAAATCTATAATGATGCCAAACAGCTAACTTCAGGGCTTAATATGTGTTTAGTAGGTATATCACAGGGAGTATTACTACATTTTTTTGTACTTTTTTTAATGGCTACTATACTTGTTAAGTATGCTGAAGAGTGCCATGCCCATTAAAATGCTCAGTCAGTGCAGGTAAGTTCGTATAAACTGGGGACAACCTTATTTGCTTAGTGCCACTAGCGTAAGCCAGAGTTGACAAATTAACGCTGGGTTAATTTACTACTCACTGATGGATTGTAACCTAGGTTAAATTGCTAACCCTGCGTCGCGCAATTGGTCTTTAGCGACTTATAACTGGGATCGACAGCACCCTTTAAAGCACAGAAACACTCAGTTGTAAAAGAGGCAATCAATCACCCATCCATTTGACCGCTGATGCTAAACCTAGTTGTTCTGCTGAGATGGACTCAAGCGCTTCAGTAGAGATGATTTACCGACACTAACACAGCGCGCTGTTCGGCGTTCTGAAATATCCTTGTGATCGAACCGATTATAACAACCGGACGGAGCAGCGTCAAGAACCCCCACACGATGTACCGATAACATTCTAAGGGTTGCGGGAAGTGGATGGAGGTAGCCCAAGATTATTCAACATGACACTTTTGAGGGAGGCATTTGTCCAGCAGTGGACTACTACAAAGTATGAACTATTATCTGATCATGATAATAGTTCATACCATACCATACCATACAAAAGTACATCTTTAAACCTCAGAGAGGTAACCAGTAGGTGAAGCTAACCATACAAAGGCGAGCTTAACCTTAAAAAGGAGTTTTCTTGCAGCGAACCTTTGAACATCATGTACTGACTGGAATATGGAACATTTCTACTTGAATACCTAAATCAAGTGCGCCCTCGACTTGTCCGATTTAATAAACTTGTCCAGATCCGCGTCGCTCGCCGGGTCGACCTGAGACAGCTGCCGGAAGCTCTCATCGTCAACGAAGCATATCTCGTGGCCGTCCGGGTCCGCTAGGATGATCACCCTGACGGTAGCCTTGCCGGGGGTGTCGAGGGAGATCAGGGGAGTCAGGATCGTGCCGTTCGCCTCTTGGATCTTTCTGTCGATCTCAGGTTGCTCGTCGAAGGGGCAGGAGAAAGCGATGCGGCCGTACGCTTTCGCGTGATTCACTGGCTCGCCTGAAAAGAGAGATATTAAATGTGAGTGTTATTTGAAAATTAACAAATCCTACTACTATAAACGGATTCTGATAAAAGTTTACAGTAATATAGCTTATACATCAGAATAACACATAGGCTACTTTTTATCCGGGTACCACGCGGGTGAAGCCGTGGGCAGAAGCTAGTAACATATAAATTGATTGCTTGATTATGTCTTAATTTATTTCAGCCAAGAATTTACATAGACAAAACAATTCAAATTATAACTTAACTTATGTTCCTACTTATTCCTACGATGCATGTCAATATTTTAACCACAATGGTCCGTACATTGTGATTAAAATATTGACATGCCAATAAAATAAAGTCATAATATATTCAACGAAGTCACTGTTAAATAATAATATACATGCATTCTTATTAACATACTTGTCATATAAAATCTAATCATCACAGGCAGTTGACTAAATTTTATATGACATAGCATTGCCATAGAGCCAATATTGTTTTAATAACTACGCCACGTTTGTTGATTCTTCTAGGCTTTATTCTATGAATCGGCGTTAATTCACCTAGTTTACTAGACGACACGTTTCAAAATGAACCTTGTGATTTCATCATCGACTTGGAAATTGGCGTCGTGTGCAACACCCGTCAACCCGAAATTCAAATGAACGAGAATGAACATGTCAAACTATTATCAGACAATTGGAACGCCCCGCGTCTTCGCTCACGTAGTTTTTTCCATACAAACATCATTGGCCCGCAGCACCCTGCAGAGGTGGAATTTCGGAAAATCTTTTCTTAGTGCACGCCTACACACCAAAAGGAACAAACCCTTTGAATTTCAGGGGGGCTAGATAAATACCGCTTTGACATTTGATGACATTTGCTGCGGAAATGTCACGTGACATTTCCATACAATTTTATCTTTCCGCAGGCGTTAACGACAACAGAAAGTGGTATTTGTCTAGCCCCCCAGAGATTGAATTGTATGGGAATGACATTAGCTGCGGAAATGTCACGTGACAGCTGCCAAGTTTTACCTTGAAAAATTTGCGTTAGCGTGAAAGGAAAAGTAAGCGTGAGGTATTTGTCTAGACCCCCAGGTCTCGGATTACGTTGTGCGCGTTGATCGTCAGTCGGGCAGTCAATCAGTGTATGTGTCACGCAACGATTTTATACATATTGATGATGAATACATCTAGTATTGTTTACATGCTGCCGTGTCAGCTATGTTGTCACGTGTTCTTGTCACGTCCAGACAATCTTATCAGCACTTAATCTGAAGACCTGTGCTTATCTGATGCGCGATAACATGAATATTAGCATCTGAATTGAATGTTCGATGCGCGAAACGAATTTCTTGTTTCATTTTCTACATCTTCTTGAACAGCATGTAAAAGTCCTCTGCTGGACCTATGCCCAAAGGAGTAGACCTATGCCTACTCCTTAGAATGCCATGCCGAATGGGCTTGAACCACCAATATCCACCGACTTATTTTAATTAGTCAACCCAATTTATCTACGGGTAATGGAGATCAAGCTGCAATTACCGGATTATGGAGATCAAGTTCCATTAATGGGTCAATCGAATAGGGTCAACATATACTTACTAATACATATATCGGACAGGTGCGAGTCTGACTCGCATACCGAGGTTTCCGTTAAAGCGTGTATGTTAACCAAAATAATTAACATTATTGAATTTCATAAACTATGAAATCACCAAACATTGCTCTAACGAAAAGATAAGTAAATAATATATAAAGATGGACTAATTTATGATCTGCAAATATTTGTCTCGGGTCTGGGTGTTTTCTAATGACCAACATTATTAAATTATTTAAGTCGTATTGAAAGACAAACTTTACTCTAAAGTTGAAAAAAAAATCGCACATTCATCGATATACGTTCACGCGTCACGATCAATTATCAAACAGCAGGTGCAAGTTTGTAATCGCAACATACAAAATGTATGTGATAAAACTACAAATTATCGATTTTTGGACTTTTTCCTTTACTTGTGCTGTGAGACCTTGTTTGTAACCAATTTTCGTTATTCCAGGTCAACATTACATGATCCTATAACGGTTCCGTTTTTTCCTTTTGAGGTACGCATACTAACTGTGATCATAGAATCGAAATTATCGTGGTTTTGTATTATTACGACTATACTACGTTCCCGCCTCACGACCGTCGAGCGTGGTCGCGGACGGTGTTCACGAGGCCTTCCTCATGAGCTCTAAATCTCAATAACATCCTAATCTTGACAGTTTCCTATAAAGCACTGTTAATTGCGAAAGGTTACGAATTATTGATCAGCTATTGACGACATTGAATATCCTTACCGATATCTACAAGCTCAAGTTTCGCCTGGTTCTCGCCGAAACCCAGGAGCACAGACTTGGAGGTCTTCTCAAAGATCTTCAGGCTTAGAAGACCGTTCCAGTATTCTATTGATTTGGCTAGGTTCGAGCTGGCGAGGGAGACTTTGACAACTGGATCTGGGGAAGAAAAATGAAACGATTTTGTAAAGTACCTACTGACTTCTATAAACTACTAGGTAGGTTAGGAAACCGTGTTTTGTGACGTCGCAAACGAAAGGAAAACAAAACTTTCGCGATCACTTAACATAATTTATAAGTTTTTGACGGGTCGGTTAAAAAAGGTAAACGCGATGAGGACAATACAAAACCTATAATTAAAGAAAACAAAAACAAACACGCACTCGACTGTATTTTACATGATGGACATCCTCAGATACGTACTCAGTGTCTAGATATACCTCACGCTTAGTTTTCCTTTCACACAAACGCAATTTTTTTCAAGGCAAAACTTGGCAGCAGTCACGTGACATTTCCAAAGCTTATGTCATTACCATACAATTGAATCTTTCTTTCAATCCGCAGGCGTTAACAGCAACAGAAAGTGGTATTTGTCTAGACCCACTGGGCAACTTTTTTTATAAAAATAATATGTCATTTGACACGCCTTAGTTTTTGCCTAATCATAGTGCAGATTTTATTATTATGCAAATATATGCAAAAAAATTCCACGCGACGTGTTAGGTTTATCTTTGAATTTATTGACAGTAGAATCCGGCGTCTCTAGTGCAAAGATAAAACATTCATAGATATGTTGAGATATCTGGTGAATCAAGTATGCTATCATGCAACATTGTATTCAAAGCACGTGTTTGTTTTAGGCGTTTACACTCAGCGACTTTTGACAGCGATACAATCGCGATATATGGCTAAGAAAGTACGATTTCTCGTATTTTTTGCTTTCGTTTCAAATACTGATACACGCATAAAACGCGTCGGTAAAAGTCGCCATTTGTAAAGGCCCTAACATCTTGATCACCCCTTGTTCTCATGTTGTGTCTGTATATTTGCCTATTCATTATCTGCTAGACTTTGCGTGTTGCTGAGAACTTAGCCATTCGTATATTCTGAAACGTCTGTATTATTTAGTTACTGTAATACGATTTTTACAAATGTCGTTTACAAATGTTCCACTAGTGCTTCTGTAAGATGCTGCTTACAAAAACATAGATCCTTTTTACAGGGGAAGCGTTCATCAATCAGCCACTATATTCTGTATCTGAGAGTCACTCGGTGACGAACGTTTGACAAGTTCAATGATTTTCACTTGCACATAGTAACTTTTAAAATGGCCACAAAATACGGGCTTGTGATGATTATTAGACTTGTCAATTGAGTGACTTTCAGGTAAAGAATATGGGGCATTAACTAACCAAGCCGTGTTGTGACCAATAAACAACCAGTTACACAACCAAAGAACACAGTGCCCAATAAATTCAGACTCAGCGTCACTGGATTCATCGCGTAATTGGGCAACGCTTTGCCGATTAGAGGCGAAAATGCGACTTAAAGTCCTGATGAATCTGAATTTTTGGGACACAGTTTTATTTTACGTTATACATAAGTGTCGTTTTCACTTTTAAATGAACAGACATTGATCATAATTATATTATCTTACGATATCCCTATCTCATCAGAATATAGCTCTATTATTGATACTATTACGTGTTATCAGTATTGCCGGTACCTTTAAAGATAATGATTGGCTACGGTTAATTTAATTTAGGTTGTAGATAAGTAACTGATTGATAAATCTTAACAATCCAATCAGATATTACAGACTTGATTAGGAAATAACAATTATTATTTCCTTATCAAGTCCATTTTATTTTACAATTATTTACAATCTGACAAGGCCTATATTATGTACCAAGCAACAAAACCAAGTGTTCCGAAGATGAATAAATTATATGGCTATGACTAACAGATATTATATTATAAACTACTAAATTTTACTGACCTCATTTATCTACATGGTTTAATTTATTTAATGGTGTAGGTATGGCAAGACAGGCAGAAAATAATTGTGTCAAATGATGTACCTAATTATTTTGAATATTACCCACATTTCTTTGGATCTAACTAGGTTTATTAATCAGTCAAAAAAAAACGAATAACAAACACTCTCACAACTGTTTTCACCATGATGAACATCCTCAGCATACTTACATACATACATACATAGTCACGCCTGTTTCCCGGAGGGGGGAGAGACCAAGGATTTCCACTTGCTACGATCCTGGCATACCTCTTTCGCTTCATTCATCCTCATCACATTCTTCATACAAGCTCGGCGGTTTAGTGTACTTCTGACCTAGCCTTTTTCAAGAATGTCTCCAATTTGGTCAGAGTACGTTCGCCGAGGCCTTCCTCTTCCAACTATCCCATTCACGCTCGCCTTGTATACTTGTTTTGTTAATCTACCTTCGTCCATCCTTTCTATATGCCCAAACCATCTCAACATACCTTTCTCAACTCTCGTTACTACATCTTCATTCACTCCACACTGTTCTCTTAACACGCTGTTCCTCACTCTATCACTCAAAGTTTATCTCACATTCGATTCGGGGAACATAAAATGACTTAATGAAAAGTCATGCTAGACAACACATGCCTAGCCTATATTTCTATTATATATGAACAAGACAAACTAACCTAAGTAGCACTTTTTTTTATTTCCACATCATGACACATTTTTGTTAACTAGCCTCTATATGGACCAGTAGCTGCATCAGATGTCGACGAAGCTAACATGTTCTGAACAAGCCCACATTGTGCTGGGTAACTTTTAGGCTAGGGGTTGAAATCAATAAATATTGCAAATAAACTTTATTTTCAAGTTTAACTTGGGTCATATTACTAACCAGAAATTTCTTAGAAGAAATCTTATCAAGTTTACAGGTAGGATTGTGATATTAACTAAACTATACAAACGCTTTTCTACCATGAGAGTGCGCTTTGGACTACAATAGGTGTAGGGTGTTAAGTACCTAGTTCACCAGGGCCAGCTCCTGAGTGCAGGTACACACAGAGTTCCAATTTGAATGTAATATAATGGTTATTCTACCAAGCATGCTGAGGGTTATTAATCAAAACACCTATTTAAAACTTACCCTTATCAACGGGTTGAGGCTTATTGATAATGTAAAATTTGTATCCACCAGGTGCTTCCACATACTTTAGTCCATTATTCTCTTTCACAGGCCAGTTGTTTAAGGTGGCTCTCTTTAGAGCCTCACTTGACTGGACTGTGAGCCCGAGGAAGTCATTACCCTGCTCATACTCTGTGATACCATAGTTGTATGTGAGTTCAACAACAAAATGTGTATCCTCTGGTCCATACCCTATCATGGTTTTGCTCCATCGGTTTGCATATGGTCTGAAATCATATTATTTAGATAGATAGATAATGGCATTGATTCTCTTGAACACCAACTAAACTTAATTTAAACTGTCACTCTTTTTTACTGATAGGGCATGCAAAAGATGGCAAGGATTTTACTCCTGTCCGATTAGTTTATATGTTGCTCTAATCCTTGTTTATAGTCAGCATGTTTTGAAATTATAACCAAACTTGTATGGAAAAGTTAAATTTGATTAATTTGACAGCACTTAAACTGTTGCAGTCTTAGTTTAGTTGGTGTACAAGAGAATCAACTTCATTAACATATTATTTAAACCACATTAAGTTACAAGAAAACAAAATGCAGACGAAGTACGGACGTAAAATGGACACTATTGTAAACAATAGTGGTCAAGTATTATAGGGTTCACTTTATAGTTGTATGCATTAAATACATTTTGTGGTACTTTTCCTACCCATTGCATGCCGCTTCACATCCTTCACTGAATTCCTCATGGCGGAGAACCTGAAAACATTTTGAAATGTAGGTTCCGTCTTGACACTCATAAGGATAATTAATTTACTATTATGAAACAAACATACTAGGACTATGATCCCCATTATGAATATAATAATGTCTATTATTACAGTATATACATACTGATGTCGGGTGCTGTCTACAGAGAGGATACCAAGTAGGGGGAAGTCAGAGGTACAACAAATCATTTGAGCAATGTTTGTCTCAAACCAACTTTTTTTTACAGACATTTGAAGTTCAGGAACATTGCCAAAGATTTGAGAAGCCATCTTTCAACAAGACAGCAGTCGTTCAAACTGGCAATTATTAGCAATGAACTGTAAAAATTGTGGGCTTTTCACCAAAAACTTTAAAAAGTAGGTAAATTGACATACATCGTCTGAGAGCACCATTGCTCAAATGGTGGTCCATACTAGCTTCGCCTTACCGATCTCCTAATCACCCCGTATTTGGCACATGCCCACATGTCGTTTTCATCCCATTAGAAATTATTGATACAGGCGGTTAGTGGTCTAGGTACAGTTATGACTTATTCTAGAAACAATGAGTCAAGGCTGTTAGATGTAGATACCTACATAAATTAGTCCCACCGATAAATCGTGAATAATTGTTTATACCGGTTAGTCGCAAATCACAATAAAATATGATATAAAACTTCTTGGACCAAATAACTAATTATGTTTGATTATAAACAAGATAATCTTTTAGTACGTAGGTACATACCCTCATTCCCAAGATATCCCGATAGAACTTCGCGGTGAGGGTCCTGTCTGCCACTTTAAACACGAAATGTAATGCACGCCCGGAAACCATTTTGAAGATTTCTTTAATTGCTAGTTGAGAAAGATATTTTTTTGGAACTTTGTAACAAGTTTTCAGAAAATAACAATGTTTTTTGTGAGACGGACGTGCTTTCACCTCGTGAGATTTTTCTCAAATGTATTATTTAATTTAACTTAGCTTCAGTGTGACCAGATTATTTTTTACGAAAATACCGAGGCCCCTCCAAAAAATACTGAAATATACCGACCTACGCAGGACAAATATACCAATAAAAATAATGATTTTTCTTAACATGTTTAATTAAATAATAATCATCAATCATCGCTATAAATAAATGTTAGAGTTTTATTTTAACATTATTTTCGAAGCATTAAAATTTATACAACCTCCTTCATATTTAACACCTTGCTTTGTTTTAAAATAGCTGATACATTTTTGTTCATAAATCTGTTTCTATGGTTTGTTTTTATTATATTTATCTGTGATAAAATTGCGTTCGCATGCAGCATTAGAGACCGGTTTAGATAACAGAGATTTACTGAAACTAGTTAAGTATATTTTTGTATTTTAACATTCCATCACTGAAATTTCTCCAATTTCCACCCAAAATTGTTCACAAGAAAGGAAAATCCTACTAATATAATAAATGCGAAAGTCTGTGTGTGTGAATGTTTGTTACCACGTATCTCCGTAACTTCTAAAACGGTTTTGATGAAATTTGGAATGTAGATAGTTTAAATGCTGAAATAACACATAGACTAATCTTATTTTCGAAAATCAACCCCTAAAGGGGGTTAAACAGGGTGGTAAAGTTTCTGTGGAAAAAATATTCCTTGGTTTGATTCACTCAAAACTCGGTACAAATAAACTTTAATAAATAATGAAACACATATTTTTTATTTTTTTTAAACTACCCTTTGGGGGTGTGCAATTAAGTTCTAAACTTTGTATGGAAAATTGTAATCCTTGGTTCAATTCACTCAAAAATTGGTGTACATAGTTTGAAGCCTGGAGACGGTCATATGCTACTTTTATTAACAAACCACGCGGGCGAAGCCGCGGGCTGAAAGTAGTTTTAAATAAAATAAAAAAATACTTACATTGCGATCAAGTTATAGGGTTTTATTATTCTTCTTCGATGTCCTGCTTTTTGAAAATAAAGAAAAAACGTAGTAAGTACTAAGTTGGGGAAATTCCCGATTTTTTGTCAGAACATCCTCAAAGATTAAGTAGAGTGTAGAGCAGAAAAACATTTCACCTAAACAAACCGTAGGTACCTATTGGGCGAGTCGATACTATTTGTAATTCATACCCGAAAGTATTGTATGTACCTATCTACTTACCAAATTATAGATTATTTATTGCATAGTTTAATAGTCCTACAACGGCGGCGGCGACGGCCCGCCTGTAAATTACTGATCTTTGCTCCCAAAGAAAACGTAGACTGAATCCGGGGATTATTTTGATAATTGCTGTTCTCGGAATTCCCCGAACATTGGTTCGCGACGTTCGCGACGACGATTGCTTACGGTGCTACCAACTTCTTAAGCAAAATATACCGAAAAATACCGACTTCTGGCAATATACCTACAAAAATACTCATATTCTAAAAAATCTATAAAATATACTAAGTAAAGAAAAAGTATTAAAATATTGAATCTGGTCACACTGATTAGCTTTTAGATTTAACCATAGACAAGTTAGGGCAGGATCAGTGTTGCCAGCCGGTTCTGCACAAAAGTTACCTGAATTAGATAAAAAGAAAACTATTTAGTGTGAAGAGTAACATTTCTTATTTTTTCCCCAACATTAAGGTACTTAAAGTTGATAAACAGATGTTGGTTGTACCAACTTACAGGAAAATTGATAATTAAGTAATGTTTTCCATATTAAGTTGCATTTCATGATATTACATGTTAAAAACTACTTTTTCTTTTGTTTTTGCCAACATTGCATGCAAAAACTTTACTTTTTAACGTTACTTTTCAATTTAGATTCAAGTTTAATTTCTTAAAAATTAATTCTACGAATTAAAATGTAACATATTGACTTGTGTAATCTAGAGGTAACCCGACGTAGTTAAAAATCACCTAAAGGGTTACAAAAATTACCTTCTGGCAACACTGGTAGGCATACTACGTATTTAGCAACGTAGGACCACATACATAATACTTATAGCTTTCTAGGGATCACAGATTAAAAAATAATTAGCTCTGTTACGTCATACGTAGTGGTTAATTTTCTTCTATGAAATGTATTCATATAGGTTACTACATTAATTTATTGATTGGTTTGTTATACTGGCTGTACTTTCCAGGGGTATGCTTTTCATGGTTGTGCTTTCCATGGACGTACAGTACGGTCTCCCATTGATCCGACAAATTTCTTAGCGTAGCGTTACATTACATTATTTTTTGGTCAAATGTTATGGTTCACAATATTATATCTTAATTATTATACATAATATCATAAGATAAGCACATCTTCATACAAAAAAAAGGCCTGCGGTTGCGGCGCGATATTTGAAATTATTAAAATTAAGTAGGGTTATTGTATTGTAATTTGAGTTCAGTGTAGGTCACGAATGATTGTTATTACCTGAATTCTGTATTGTTTTCACGATGGTATATTTTTAATAGGTGTCTATTCTATTAAGGCATATTATACAGAGAGTAAACACAATAATATAATAATAATAACAAAAAAACTATTTTTAATCCAATTGTTTAAGATTTTTTAGGCAAATAATGCAGCACATCCTTCTTCTGTCCTCATTCAAATATTTTTTTTGAATGTCGTTGTATTAGGTAATCTCGACGATCTGCGGCGGTGGGGCGGCGGCGGTGGGCGGCGGGATATATTTTTTTATTTACATTTGATCAAATTGCTATGCAAAGGTAGTGTGTCAATCGTGTCAGTTTTATATGGAAAGCCTTTGAAAAATCAAAACAGGCTTGAGCATCTGATGACACATAGATACTCATTTAGTAGGTAATGTGTTTAAGGATGAGTATCTTACCAAGTAAAGAGAAGACAGAAACACGCCCAAACATAACATTTGGCACGTTCCCGGGTTTTTCAAATACCTACTTAGTTAGCATTCCATGTGACAGGTTGCAAGCCCATCGCCGCTTACTAGAACACTATCTGATGGCACGTCTTTGAATTTTTGGTTATATGGCATGCGGGTTTCCTCCCAATGTTTTCATTCACAATATGCTACTGCGCACAAAAAAAATCGGTGAAAAATCCGAAAGAGTACAATCGCGTTCGAATTCACGGCCTCCGGATCGGAAGTCGGGAATTCGGGATCCCGCCCACAGGCCAATGCAGCTTTACAATTTATGGGTAGGCAAAAAATATTAAAAATGTTATTGCTTAATGTATGTAAACCATGCTACAACAAAAAGTTTTATTATGTCCGACCATTGATGAATAATCAACGATAGAAGACTTAATCATCAATGATTAAAGGTATTCGAATTTCCTACGTAGGTACTTTACTAATATCCTGCCAACCAACGCAAGATGCCACGCGACACGACGTTGTTCAAGTGCATCTGGTAAATATAGATGTACTTATGCGAATAACCTGATATTACCTACTTGGTTTGGGCGTAAACCCTAACAAGTTAATTATTTGGGATGGGTGGACTAATAGCTGAATAAAAATAATCCAACCTAGATTTATTAATGATGTATGCACTCGTAGGTACCTACTTGTCCTACTTGTAAAATATGTAGGTACCTTATAGGTAAACTTACCTAATTAAGAAATGGGTTATAAGGAATAGGGGGAAAGTTAAGGAAATAGGGTCAATAGAGTATTGACTTATACCCTATAACAGTTTAATCAAAATCAATTTTCAATCATTCGCATAAAAACTACATATAATTTCATACAGAAATACGATTAAATATATTTTTTCTTACAAACTAGCTACATTCATTAGTTTCATGGCGGTAGTATTTTTTTTTACATTTTCCGTTAATATGCAATAAAATTTATCTTATTTCAATATTTTCTAGTACTAGTATTAGGTACGTTGGTACCTACGATTTCTATTGTTTTACTACATTTGTAAATATTCACTTAAAATTTTATCCGATTAAGTTAATCAGGTATTCCGTTAGATACAGATATGATTAGGCTGAGATATTTAATACTCGTTGGCTACTTTGGTAGAGTACGTACCTACAATATAATAATGTAGTTCAGATCTTGTTTTAAGAAAACTGCAGAAAACATTGTAACAGTCAATTAACTAAGCATTGTATGCAAAATATTTAAAGTTTTACTTAGAATAATTAAGTAAGATGCTCTTGAGTAATAAATAAGTAAGTTATTAATTAAACAAGCAATGGACAAAATGTTACCCAATTCATTTTTTTTATGGTACCTAACAAAAAAATATCCAAATTATCTACTGACTAGACCAGTTGCATTTAATGCAATAAACTTTTTGTATAGATAATTAAAAGCGATCACGTTTAGGCAGGTACCTATAGGTTCAATACCTTTAAACTCTCAAAGACTCATCTTTTTCTATTCATAGAAACATCCTTTTACAAATGATGTAAATCGGAAGTATTTGAACTTAGTGACATGTATCATTGAATCATTGATTTTGTGAGAGATTTTGTCTCTAGTAAATATTTTAAAAAATGGAATACAATGTTATGAACAATTTATAAGTTTGAGTGCTTGCAACAAATACACATATACAGAACACTAACAATTGACCAAGTCTAGAAAACATGTTTAAAATTTAACTAGTATAAGTATTTACTAATCCCAATCAAGTATGTCAAAAGTGAAATTCCAGCTAAGCTTCTTTAAAAATAGGTATAGTAATTTATATAGTAGTGCCTTTCAAGATTACCTAAAGAATAAAATCAGACAGTTGTGACTTGAACACTGCATAAGACGAACAAATCGAAGGTTAAGTAGATAAATGATTTAAAAATAAATCAAAGCCACTGTAAAATCCATAGATAATTTGTAAACTAAAAGTAATAATCAATAAAATGCATTAATAACTATCATTTTATAGATATTTTACAACAAATGACTATAGAATGAATATATAAGTAAACATGCATTACACAATAAGTTTGAATACCAATTAAAAACAACTTTCAGTATAACGAAGCAGATCAATTTTTGGGCTTTTCTTTTTCGGTGGCGTCCTTCTCCTTTTCTTTTTCTTTCTCCTTTTCTTTTTTTTCCTGCATCTGTTGCAAATGAGCAGGCAATGCTTTCAAAATCGCATGCACCTGAAAATAAATAAAACATAGTTTTATTCAAATGTTGGGTACATATTCGTAAAGGTTTCATTTTTACCATTTTATGATTGAAAATACTTTACTTTAACTAACAAAAAATATTCAAAAACTTAATAAAACTGTATTGTTTATATATATTATACCCATTATGTATTTTATTGCAGTGTAAATTATTTTTATTGCAGTTACACCTACTCTCTTCACGTTCTTTTAAATTAAGTCCAAAGGTTGTCTGGAAGAGATCGCTCTTAGCGACAAGGTCGCCCATTGTATAACCACAACTTAGTTATAAGATTCTTTGTAAAGTTTTTTTTAATCCTGGTATAGGTAGGTATGCAATAGAGTTATCTATATATCTTTATATCTATCTATGACGATAGGCAGTCTTATCGCTTCTAAACAAACATATATTTTCTTCGCCATCGCCATTTTTGATAATCATCTGCATCATCTGCAGCAACAGATCTGGAAACACTTGATGCATTTCCAGCTTTAAATGTAATTTTTTACATATTTTTGCTCCATGAAATATTTTACCTCTTCAGCAACAGCCATTAGCACGAATTCAAATTGTTGTTTAGTAGCAACAGTACGTGGCCGCTGGTCACGAATATGTTCGAGAGTCGCAGCAATGTCGATTTCTTTAGCACCTTTCGCCATACGATTCAGGACCATGTCAATCAAACAATACGTGCCACTGCGGCCCGCTCCATCGCTGCAAAGAAGTAAATATCTTTACAATATTATTTTATTAAAAACCAAAACATGGGTTGGTTCACCGCTATTAAAAGTTAGGTACGTTATAATTGAGTCAGAAAATAACTAACTCAAAATATCTGCATACATAATTAGTTTCAACACATAGAACAGGGGTCTAGACAAATACCACTATCTGCTGTCGTTAACGCCTGCGGAAAGATTAATTTGTATGGAAATGACATTAGCTGTGGAAATGTCACGTGACAGCTGCCAAGTTTGCGTTAGCGTGAAAGGAAAGGTAAGCGTGAGGTATTTGTCTAGTACCCCAGGTGAGTAGAAACAAATGTATTTTATTCTTTGCCAGAAACCATAGAGAGAATAGTATGTACCTACATACATCGAGCAGTTAGCTTTAGGGGCTTCTACTCTTTGTGTACGTATAAAGTGCCAGCCAAAAAAGTAACATCATGATTTTAATTGATGGCACAATTCACAAAATATAAGTTTTTCCGCGAATATTCATAGGCAGTTTTTTCGATTTCAAAAGTTTTGGAATCCTGCTTTCGGCGATTTAATTGAAATTATAAGGACTAGCAGATGCGACACGACGTTTGATAATTCATTTGGCAAATCCTATAATCTTGGACTGCCACTTCGGGCATACACAAACGTCTAATCAACAAAATGCCCAAATTACAAAACGTTCAAGTAGGTACCATCCTACTACTACTTACTCTTAGCGCTTATAGGATTTGGATGCTTGAAAATTATATCTAAGTACATTTACCTGCAATGGACCACGATCGGGCAGGATCTCCCACGGTAAGATTTATTGACTTTCCTGTAGGTAAATGAAAACATGATTAGTTTTTTCGAGTTATTACCAACCTACGACCGTTTTACGAGCAGTTCGAATCTATCGGTTCTCAATCTGAGTAGGTTAATAATTATATTCTTAGGTTAATATCAAGTTGCTGGGATCGTGGGATCACTTAACTCTAAACTTGGGGTTACCTACCGTCGGTCCACCAGCGAAAAGTAGGGAGTGGAGGAGAAAAGAGAGCAATGGTGTCAGATTTATTATGTACCTACTAAAAAAACGAAACATCAATCGGCCTTATAGTACCGCAAACTCTCACCGTTCCCTCCCCGAACACCTTATCGTGGAACGAACACTGCCCATTAATTAGTGTTGGGTTTGACCATATTGACAGTGGTTTTGTCTTTTTTTTGTCAATGATGTGAGTGAAGTAGGTATCCGCAGAGTGAGTGTTTAATTAGTCAGATATACACATACCTTTTAATTATTTTAAATTAATAAAATGGTAAATAGTTCAAATTATTTATTGTATTGGATGGCGAAAGTATGTCTAAGGAAGACAGATGCAATAGGCGAATGTTTGGATATTTGTTGCTAATAATCTCCGTACCTAACAGCTGAATCGATTTACATTAAATTTGGAACAGGTAGATCATGACCTGGAATAACACATATGTAGGTAGACTAATTTTTATCCGGGTAGGTACCACGCGGGCGACCCTTTGGCAGAGGCTAGTCATCGATAAACGTGTTTTGTTACCTTCTGAATTCGAGCAGTGCTTTGGTGGAAGCCGGCACGCCGTTCTCGGACCAGGAGAGGAAGTGGAACTGAGTGACGGTGCGCGTCTCTCCGGTGCGCTGGTTCTTCAGGTAGAAGCTACGGACGAGGTAGTCGTCGCACCAGATGTGCTCGCTTACGAGGTGCACCTAGGATATCAAAATCACAGTTTTATGGTCTTATTTTTATTGATTCCGTTGTTCTCTGTTATTCGTGTCTTCACGAAGGCCCCGTCTGTAAACCAGCGCCGAAGCGATATATTAAATTATAGGTATATATGATGCAACTTATGCTGAGACGGTGACTCTTTCGATCCAACACAACATAGAATTGTTAAGTCGCGTTTGGTCTGGTGGGTAGGAACACGTATTATTCGTGGATAATCCAGTTCGCGAGTGGTCCCATTCGATGTTATTAGCTCTGTGTTTTTTGTTCTTTACCCTTGTCAATTTGGTATATGTTCATGGGGACATATTTATTTTCTTAATAACTACCTATCGTATTGTTAGAAACGGTAATGGCTACTCATCCATTTTCACCTATAGTGTATGTAAAAGGGCTCGATAAATAGTATAAAAAATAAGATTTAGAACCGGTTGGATTTGATGATATACACTCCATGGAAACCTGTTGGTTAACTGAAAGATATTTCATAAGGGAATCTCTGTCCATAATTTTGATGAGAGTTAATTTTAATTGACAGATTTTGGGTCACACATCGACAAAGCCCAATATAACGATTACCGTATTCATTTAATGACTAAACAGGTTTCATGAAAGTTTTGGGTAAGCTGGCCTACTGACCTCATAGATATGGTAGAGCTCAGATCCCTCCTCAGGCCAATAGCGGTGGCACAGCTGTTGTCCATTCTCCGTAAGTCTCGTCAGCATCACCATAACCACGCTGCCTTGCTCCCACACCATCTGCCAGAAGTCGGGGGCGGTGTGCGCTAGCGGTCCAGCGGCTGCGATGTAGGCTGGGTTGCGTGGGTCGTGGTCCGTCTGTGCCAAACAGCAATTAGGCTCCAGTTTTTATAACTTGGGTGAAATAACGACAAAGCTTACACAAAAACATCAAAGGAAACTAACCCATACAGGTGGATAAAAAGTTTCCATGAGGCCAAAATCTCGCCTTTACTCTCGGAATGAGGCGAAACTTAGTAGATGCCTACATCGTACGTGAAATTCCAGTTTTTATAACATAACTGAGTTGTTGACATCGCCATTATGATGAGCAAAATAATAAAAATGTTTCATTCAAAAATCAACTAAAATTTCTTTTTTTATGGATTAGTGTCTTCATTTATTTTAGCAAGCTAGCTAGCTGCTAGCCAAGTTAGCTGCTCTGCCATTCGCCAAATGATAATTTTTTAGCTAATGCTCCTAGTTGGCAAATAAAGTAATTAGTTATGAACTCACGCCTCTAAAAAACACAACTTATAAAATAAGGGATGTTACTTACAATGGTGGAAGCATTGATGTAGTCAGATCCGACATGGTTAGACAGCGTGTTGAGGGAAACCCTGGAGTGATCATAAGGAAGAACATCAGCGTAGCGGTTCTTGCCAGTGTTCTCTGGTTTCAAAGCGGCCGTAGTCGCGCAAGGTTCTGCCTCATAAGCGCAGAGCGCACGCCACTCTTGCTCCAGGCGATCTTTGTTGCGGAGATGGTCTTCCATGTAAGCCTAGTAAAAACAACAGATTTTGAAACTTGTAAATAAAGCTACACTAAAATTTCTGCAGTTCAGGATTCTTTTAACGAACCGAAATGAAAAAGTTTGATGAGCACAGTTTTCACGAAACTCATGTCTGCCTTCTGATTGATCAATACTATCTTACCAGGACCATGTGTCCGGTAGAGATGTCCATATTTGTCAAAGCTGGTTCTTCACTCCTGTAAAAAACAAAACATTTCAAGAACGTGCATCTAAACTATAGACATTTAATGTCAAAAAAGCTACTTCAATTAACGGGCAATTAATAAAAAGTCCAATATGCAATTTCATCACCCTCAGGAGTGGGATTTCTCATAAAATGTATATGGAACCACACTACCCGTTAAAAAAAGAATCATTAAAATCATTAAATCGGTTCGATATCTCGTAAACGCGTAACATACACACAAAAAAAATATACAGACGCGATATACAATTGCAAAACTCCTATTTTGAAGTCGGTTGGTAAAAAATAATTAAATCGTCTTAATCGCGATACGCTTGCAGTCCCAAGTTTACGGTTTCTATCTGCAGGTACCTACTCTATCATCAGATCCGCACGTGCCCTTGTTATTTTACTCACTCTTTCGAATAAAAAACAAAAAAAAAATTCACCCACAAAAAATGTTTCGGCTAGTCGTGATTCCATAAGATGATGAAGTTGTTTTTAAGTATTACGGGGAAAATAGTTGTCTTATAAAACTTTTATGGGACCACCTCGAGATCATTTTCTATACAACAACAAAATAATCGTCAGAATCTATCTTATTTCTTCGCCAAATGTTGGCGAAGAAATAAGGAAATAAACACAAACGATAAAAAAACATACAGCTGGATTGAGAACCTCCTCTTTTTTGAAGTCGATTAAAAAGATCGAAGACAGCTAACTAAAACAATGCTTACCAAGAAGAAGTGCTGGATCTAGTCGAAGGAGAATTGCCTTCAGTCTCCCGAGACAGTGAAGTGATACGTTGTGGTGGGTCCACTGGATGTGGGGCGGCAGCGGCGGTGGTATTTTGTCCTGTCCACTTGCCCGACATGCGAGCTCGACACAGCTCCTGCAATGACGTAAACACCTTTAAAACTCTTTTAATTTTAAAGCACTTTGCTGAAATTACCTGTCTATACTATCAAAACCGGCTAACCTGATAATCCCTGGTAGCTTCAGCGTCGATATCAGCTGCTCCTGCAAGTCCTTGCACCTTTCTCTTGCCGCTCATGTCTTTTCTCAGAAGTACAGCGAAGACCACGGCTCCAACAATGAGAACAGATAAACTTCCCACTAAAGCCAGAAGAACCGGCAGTTCTAACCCGAAGAAGAGCGTTTCGGGCGAGTCTATATGATGGATTACTGGGTGCTTGCTCTGAAACGAATGCAAGCATTATTAAAATTTATGAAGGTGGGTACCCAATCAGTTATTAGCATAAAGTTGTTTCCATTGAAAGTTCTAAACCATACCCGATCTCCAACTCCAGTAGACAGAATCTGTGCGCCAGTGTCTGCGCGTAACTCATCCTTGATTGTATCTAAATAAATAAAAAGTTAATGTGTGAGAACGTAAAACAAAAAGAAGCATTGCTGGATTCTGCCAATTTTCGAAACTTACCAACACGTCTTGCTACATCGATCGCACTATATCCCTTACTATTTTTCTCCACTTTAAATGTTACCTCACCAGGATCCACCCTAAAATTAAAAAATACCATGTTTACAACTATTCTAAATAAACATATATCTGATTCTAAGCATATAATAATATACCAATATTACCGAGGATTGGTAAAGGTGTTTTTCTCTAAGCCAAGCATTTTCTCAAGTCTTGATATAAAGGAGATCCCTTTGTCCCAGTCGGTAAGGAACCTGAGATAAAGCCACACGACAACAATGAGTAGAGACTTGCTAAGAAGCAAACAAACACTTCAGCAAATAAAGTAAGTTTGTTTTACCTATTCTTAAACAAAACATATGCATATGAAGGATCATACTCGTAATTGTTATGATTTTGCACGTCGCTTTTGTCGGATTGGTGTCCGTACGGCGATCCGTGAGCTGCAACATCATTAAGATTTAGTATATAATGTACAAAAACTATACCATAATAATTACAACATCAATATTTTAAATCATGCAAGGGTACATTTTAATTTATTTTATATTGGGTCAAACGATTGGTATCATTGAGTGGATCGTTTAAAGGTAAATCAATCAGCACCAAAATGCTCGAACACTTTAAAAGTTTAAAAAACATTTTAAAAGTGGTAAAACAAATTATGTGGCCATAAACATGATTTCTAAATATTAAACGAAAACACGGTAACACAAACATAAATAAAAAAAAATGTTTCAGCTAAAACATCGAAGTGGAATTGCAAAGAATTAAATTCACGACAGGACACTGGTAAAACACATAGGCAACACATTTATTAAGAGCCAATGAGACCTCATGCTCTCATATCAGGACAAATATAATTTGTGCAGTAAGGGAAACATTTAGTGCGGTGTTGTAAACAAGACGTAGAGGTGCGTTTAAAATTTAGGAAAATATACGTTAGTGCACCGACAGTGCGGTGTTGCTGGCCAGTTATCGAGGGAACATCGATTGAACAAACAGCTTCCTGAAGCTGTCGTGACACTAACCTGTCACTGATCTATTGTTGTACAAAATCTTTAACATTTTCGCGTCCAGGCGAGGCCCGGGCTTTTTAACATCGTCTCTTTCCCTACGCTTAAAGCCCCATTCGCTATCAAGCAAATCTTGAAGGTCTTCGGGATATAATTTGTAATTTTCACCTGAAACATGGTCGGGATTTGTATCACCTTCGTTCCGGTGCGATTCACGTTTGCGGGCCGTACTTCTTGAAACATAGGGGTCTATGTGAAATAAAACAGCCAACATAAAATAAAACACCAACTGAAAAACTCAGAAGAATGAAATTAATGTTAGTCGGGAACTTTAGAATGAGCGAAACAATTTGATTTGTACCTACGCGGCGATGCAACTAAGCAGTGAAGCAAACTTCTTACAAAAAGCTTTTTTTATAGCTTCTTTACAAAAATTTACTTGATTTTCTAAAAATTGTCACATACCCTGCAGCTCATCTGGTTTGAGTGGGCCTCCTTCAGCATAGAGAGGACCTTGTTGACTCCGCCAAACGTTCATTAAATATTCTAAATTCTTCGAGTCTTTTCCGTTAGGGGTTTGTCCTGCATAACAAATGCATAATAAATAATAATATCGTTCACGAAGGAACATTTCAAATTGTCTTACCTTTTTGACGATAAGGATAGACATTTTCTCCGCTGCCGACATCCATAGGGAATTCCTCCGCTCCCTCTTCGTAGTAAATTCTCGGTTCAGGGAGTTCACCTGGGTTCTCGTACTCAAAGGGAAAGTGTTTATCAACGAAACTTTGAACATAGTTCTTCATTGCAATAGAACGCACTTCTTCGTCAAGCGGAGATTCCACCTCTCTGTTGCTAGTAAGGTACTCTGCCGTGTATGGAGGAGGCTTAATTTTGTGTTTTCGTAGATGAGCACCAATGCGTTCTTCATCCGAAAATACATTAGGTTCATTCTTGCTTAAATCAGGTAAAGATTTCTTATCTTTGGTGACATCTGAATCAAAATCATCGAATTTAGCTTTTTCAGCTTGAATCCTTTCCCGGAAGCCTTCGAAAGGTAAGATCACCGGTGATTCCTCAGCTCCACTCATTAGCATTAAATCACGTAATTTATCGCTTGGGCTTTCGCCATCTTCTTCCTCCTCTCCTATTCCAGTAACTAAAATAAGTAAAAGTCAAATTATTGTCTATATAGGCTCAAGTTCAAATATGAGAAAGAACGCACTAATCTCAGGAACTACTCGTACCAGTCGGATTTGAAGATTATTTTTGCATTTGATAGCCCGATTATTGAGGAAGTTTATAGGCTTTAACATCACGCCACGACATTTAGGAGTCGAGCAAAAATAAAAAAAGTCAGAAAGAACGCTAAGCGAAAACGAAGTACTAGCGCGAGCGGGCTATGCGACGCAGTGCGCCGGGGGCCATAAGCGGCCGTCGCACAGCTAGTTGTGTATAAATACATACCTTTAGCCAAATATGCCGCAGGGTCTTCATCGGGTGAGAATGGTGGGGTATATACTTCATTAGCAAAATCAGTGTCATCAATTGGTGAGTTAGGAGTAAATCGTACAAATGCTGTTTCAGCTGGATTTACCTGTTTCCAAAGGAATCATTTATAATCAAATGTAGGTGTCATGTATAATCAAATGTATGTTTACCAATTCTATAATTTTAAAAACTTGCTTTTGGAAAAGTGTAGACTTACCTCTAAGTTTTCAATTACATCAGTAAGCGGTTCATCGTTTAGTTTTGAGTCAGAGAATTGTTCGCATAGGTTTGAATTTACGTCGTCCGGATTCCTAAGAAATTTTATATAAGATTACTTTCTTATGTAACGCAAGCATCACCAACTGGTTGTCCCTCTATAGTTTAAAGATTGAACTTTAAATGAGTAATATAGTAATTGTAAGATTATTTCATAATTAGTTGTGTATTTAGACTCAGAAAATAAACATAATATTAAATGTATTATGTTTATAGTGTGGGTAAAAAAACAATCTTTGAATCTCAGAGGGGTAACTAGTGGTAAAAATTTACCTAACCAACTAGAGAAAAAAATGTTTATTTTTCCATCTTTGGCTCTGCACTCAGGTAAGCAAGTAGCGTCAATGCTACATCAATTTGCTTTCGTAGCAAGCCCTTCTACGAATTCCGTAGAGAGCTCTACGACGTCAAGGAAACGACTGAATTGCACGTAATTTCAAAAGTTAGGTTGTTTCAAGCATCTAGTGATAGGTTACCATGTTGAATGGGACTTACAGGTGCTGACGAATTGTGTACAGCATAGCCTGGAGGACACACTGCGTGTACGCGTGCTCCCAGCGGTAGCCGCGCGTGGCGAGCCGCTGCAGCTCGCCCTCAAACCACTGCAGCTGCTCCGAGCCCATATCATATCTGAATTAACAAGTTTTTTTTACATTTTAAACCTGAAAACACGGTGTTCTCCGCCCCCCAGTGATTTGTGACAGTAAAACCAATTTAAAAACCACCTTTGAAGTCATACAAATAGGATAAGCCGTTTCGGAGATATATTGTAAAAAAAAACAAACACATAACCTCTTATGGCAAAGTATATATTATGTTCTTTACGTCTTAGGTAAAAGTAATACAAAATCTTTATTTTATTCTGTTTAGACGATAGTCTTCCAACCTGTCACGCGTGATGGTAGGTGTGGAAAACGTGTGCATGTGCCAAATTTAATGTTTGGGCGTATTTCTGAATTACATGGTTCTCGGATCTACTTACATAGCTTGTTCCATTTTAAGTTGGACTGTTTCTATTTTTACTTAACGCCTGCATGGCGTAAAGTAAAAATAGACTAAGTCAATAGATAGGTATGTTCAGCTCACAAAGACCAAGGTCACATTTAACTTAAGTAAAACACAATATTTTTATTAATGTAATCCCATTAGGTAGGTCAACATACCTAATGGGATACATACCTACTCACATATATGTTCACTGTAAGTCCTAGCTAACGCTCAAATTGTATCTACAACATTGGATAATTTTTTTTGGGCACTCCTTGTCTCTTGTAAATGTAGTAATGTATTTTTGTATGTGACTGTTTGTGCCAAAATACAAATAATTAAAAAATAAATACGGAGTATATAGATCTGAGGATGCCCATTCGTACCTTTTTAGCGTGTTTTTGCACCAAGCATAACCATGACTTACCGATATAAAGCCCCATCTTCCGGAACTGCCTCGTAAACCGGAATGCATTTCCCAAATGCATAATCTGTAATAGAAAACCTTGATAGTAGCGTTCCTTTATCGTGGTATTAAATTTCCATAAGTACATAGATAGACAAACTATATTGTGCATAATTATACCACTAGTTACCTACAGTACCTACAATATACAAAAATAAAACTTAAGAAAGAAAAAAAGAACGTTACACAATAGGTAGCAAACAGACAATACACACGGGATTTACACAAACAATACTTATATACTAGCAATAAAACTATTTATGTAAGAGTATTAACTATTTTACTATTTTTATAACTAAACAATATAAAAATGGCACAGTGGTGTTAGCATTCTACTGAAACGTATAAAGACGAAGAAATAATGTATATTGGTATTCAAATTGTGCCATCATCGCTCTGAATGAGGAATAATGAGGATATATAAAGCGTGAGAAAATTAAATATGAATCTTACCATCGTAACACCATTCCACTGCCTCTACGCACAGAGGTGCGCTGAATAGGCAGCCTGCAAAATAAAACTTCTTTGGAAATTCATATTTTGTCTAGTACCTAACTAAGTATTTAGTCAGTAGTTATGTAGGTATAAACTAAAACTGGGTTCGTCATGTCGCTGCAGCAGATAAGTTATACCGTAATCCATAAACATCAATCGCACATACTTGGAAATTATTCGTTGGCACAAATTTACTAACTATTTATAACAGGGGGCTAGACAAATACCACTTTCGGTTGACGTTAACGCCTGCGGAAAGATAAAATTGTATGGAAATGTCACGTGACATATTCCGCAGTCACTTTTATATGAATTAAAGCGACGACAAACTGATTTTAACGATGTAAAACAACGCAATCTCTAACGTTGTAAAATTTAGCTGATAAAAACTCTTGGGATTGAAAATGCTCCAACTCTATAAAAAATGTAGGTGCCTATGGGTTTGCAAAAGGGGCATTAAAAAAAATAACCAACCTTTCTTTCCTGGCTTGGTCGCGGAGGTACAGGCAGTAAATAAAACCGAAATTTCCAAGTGATCTTCGTGATTTTAATGAATAAATGAATTTTGACTTTGATTTGACTACGGAACCCTAAAACTTGAGAAGATTGAGGCAAGATTGAGAATGCTCACATGCCTATAATGTGTGTTTTTTGGACGCTGAACATTTCTAACCTATTCGAGTGAGATTGCGTGTGTGTTGGTCTTACCTATGTTTCCATCAGCTCGCGAGGGCGCCAGCACGCTGAACAGCGCTAGCGCCCATGTGGCCACACGCACATACACGTGGGACATTACATCTGTACAAAAATCATGAGAGTAAGATTCTAATAACTAATCAGCAGAACCCAGATGGAAAAAATCAAACAACCACAGTCAGAATTTCAGAACTTTAGCAGTAGCAGAGCTCCTTGTGAAAGAAATCGTCTGGGGAATACTACAACCTATTTCTGGCACGAAGTTCATAGGTTACGGTAACTGTTTGCTAACAGGAGCTTGTATGCCACTTAAGTTGTTAGAAATGTTTAATTAGTGAAAAAACATTCACTAATGAGATTGTTTCCAAAGCCCATTAAAGCCAATGAAAGACGACTTTTTTGAAATTTGTGTTTAGAAAACCCGTATCACAGCCGGCATTGAACCCGTGAGGTTCAATGCCCGCCTGCGTTCAACTAAAAACTACTGATAAATAATATATCAGTAACTTTTTACTTTACAAGTAAACGCTGTTATTATTATTTTTAAATGTTCGCACAATCATAGCCTTAGCTTAGCTGTCCAAAATCGTAAAGCATTGGTAATTCGATAGGTCACAAGGTCTTCCGTCCTAAATTTTGGACCATCTAGCAATAAAATCAAGAAATTATTTTTCTCTGCAATAAAATATGTCTTAATTTATACGTACCTATAGTACCTATAGTAGATAGGGTGGTTATACTGCAGGGCACACCTTTTAGGAGAGATTTTCTGATTGGAAACATGATACTTCAAAATAAAATGCATGATATTGGGAAAAATTAAGTAGCTAACTTACCTAAGTAACCACCTAATCATTAAAAACTCCGACAAAAACAAATTTACAAAAGGTACCTACCAAGTTAGGTTTTAAAGAAAGTTTACAGGAGGTGCCTACTGTCTGTTTACGCGGTATCACTAAATTTCAACACGTCAAAATATGTCAAAGTAATATGAGAGTCATGAAACTTAATGTAATAAGTAGGTACACTACTTATGTACCTACCTACCTACGTTTATGCGATAAAGCTAAGGTCCGATAATAGGTATATACCTAATAATACCTTCACGTCTTTTAACGATAGGTAAGTTAAGGAAGGCAATATAAAATCCAATATTGACATGACTCCCTTATTGCTGTGTAGTTATTGCAGCGCTATAAGACTCAGAACGAATAGTAAACTGTGACCTAGTTATAAGTACCTCCCAACTAAATTAAGTAGATTAGCTCACCACCGCACCGTGTCGTCGTCGAAGCATCTCCGAGCGTTTAGTGTTTAAATAAACTGATGTTTCTCACGTTCTGCCATACTAATCTCAAACGCTGGGACTAATGCCCTAATTTTATTAACAAACTAGCAATGGGCTAGAATCATTTGACAGGCTTAGCAATGATCAAAACTTGAATGAGGACGCCGTTAGACCTAATCATTCCCATTTCCAAAATGAGAAAAATTTGTCTCGCGTTCCCGTAAATTTCAAGGGAACGCGAGACAAATGTTTCTGTTTGTGTTAGGTACTAGTTTAATGATGTATTCTATGGTGTAATAACGAGTAGAACTGGGTAACTGTATAACAGCTCGCTATTGATGGAAAACTTTGAAAAGCTCAGCACTAACGGTGCGGTGGCGGTCGTTTAGTGATAAAAGGTAAAGCACGGTTATTTTTAATTTCAGTTCATTTAAAAAATTGTGGCAAATCGACTCTATGAACATTAATGTAAATTTATTAGGTCTCTAACACAGGTAATACCCGTGTAATGGCGGGTTCCCTTCGCGCATAAAAACACCCTTTGCCGTCAAATTACATTTGATGTTCTTTTTTACAGGGTTCCCAAAACATGTATTTGTAGATTCTGCCCACGAAAGTTAATAAATTTAGCTAAAAAAAGTTAACATTCCAAAGTTGAACCTATTCAGGTAAATAATTTGAAATTGCTAGGTGCCCTATTTTGGTTAATATGCCTACTCTTCGGCTAAAATTTAATGTTTCTTTTTGGCAATACGTTGACCACTTTCCCCCTTGGACCGAGCCGAAGTTGGGTCCAAAACTTGTTAAACCCCTTAAGCTCTTTCAAAAAATGTTTCAGCTTTTTCTATTGTAGAGAACCAGCGAGTGTGGGCTACAGGCTTGAGAGGTTTGTTCAAAGCTTGGTGAGGAGGTGCCTACCTACTTTAATAGGTACCTTGAATGTAAGAACCTTATTTTGAAAAATTGCTATGCTAAATAAACAAATTATATTCTTATCTTATTCTGTTACTTATTTTCCACAATTTGTTAACGACTGTACTGAATATAGTTAGGTTAGTAAAAAAAACTTAAAGTGAGCGACGGTCCCTTCTAGGAATGAAAATAATATTAATTTTAGAAGTAGGTATATTTAAGGACCGGCAGTCCATTTTATTCGGAAAATCATTCATTTCATTTTATTTTTAGTTTGTTGGAAAAAAATATTTAGGAAAAATATGAAATGAGGGTAGATAGATAGAAAATGCTTTATTGCACATGATAAAACTAGTACATAGGCGAACTTAATGCTAATAAGCATTTTCTTCCAGCTAAACTTTGTGTTATTAATGGAGTGAACTTTGTGTTATTAACTTTGTGTTATTTGTGAGTGGAGCGGTAGTGCGATGGAACAGAAAAAATACTTACCTTCAAAGAGCTACCCTAATCATAGTTAAAGCCACTCAGGCCTATGGGTAGAGTTATAAAGGACTAGTTATAAATCTCTGAGTGATTTATAAACTGTCCTTTGGAACTACCTAGTCCATGAACTGAACATAAACATGAAAAGTAAATATTTTGAAAAATAAGTACCTACTTACCTATGAATAGTGTAAACATTACATAAATAGACAAAAGCCTTTGTTCGCAGACTCACCATAACAATACAACATAACTGCTGTGACCCAAAACAAATAAGTACTTAGATGTGTAATTAAATTAGGTAATTTACTAAATAGATCGGACACCTCTTTCGTGGGCTCTCCTATACCTACGATAGGTAGGTATTATTCCCCACTATTTGTAAAACACGATAGCTTTTCAAAATACTCTCGTTGATCTTTAATCTTGTTAAAACCTGCAAGCAATCGTGTAAGTAGTGTGCGTAGGTACCTATTGAATAAACCCTCACTACCAAGCTGGCTGTATCTATAGATAGCCACCGTTACCTATAGCGAATTCGCTGACGTAGGCACTTCTGCCCTTTGGGTAGATACCTCCTACGCAAACGTTCACCCGGTGCCATTTTATATCTCAACTATGGAATAAGCATTGATTTTCAAAACTAATACCTAATAGAAATATGCCTTTAATGTGTTTCACCAGCTAAAATTAATTCATATCCAATCTAATATTGATAGCGATATGGTAATTTGATATGATGGCAGGTGGCTCAAAATGGCAAACTGCGAGTTTACCTATGCAACTTTTAGGAATAGAACAACTTACAGATGGTTTAGATGGCTGAGAACACGCTAGACATCCTGAGGTAATTATTTTGGTCTTAAGTTGACAAACATATCCGCACGGCAGAAATAAATTGTACCTAAGACCGCGTAACAGGTTTTACGTGTTTGTCCGTGGTGACCGCATAAAAGGGTCGAAATAACATTTGGAGGTAACATGTTATGTACGCACCGTTTAGAACCGCCGTTGTAACCGGAACATATCCGTGATAGATGCACTGGGTTCCTCGGGAGGATTGAAACTCTTGGCCGCCCGAGGTGATTAGGTATCGGGCGCTCAGCAGCCAGCTGTGTTCGGAAGCGAGCCTGCGCACACCGCCGCCCGCCCGTATCGATCCCGCGCTCATTCACGGGCTACCTCACCGCCCACACACCACCTCTACTAACTAACACCTAAGCTGTACCAGACTCGATGTTACAGTACACGCCGATCTCGGATAACGCGATATTGGCTGGACTCGGAGCTTCAACACTTGAACCACTTCACTCGGACACCAATTAACTTTTATGCGATAACTGGATCACGAGCGATAATACCGCCTTAATCGAATATAAGTACATAGCTTTTTCGTAATGTGTAGAAGTCGGCATGAAGAGTTTATTACGACTGGCGTTTGTACATTGTAGTGTAGTTACGGCGCCCACGCGGAAAGTTATCGCTTGAGCACATCCCTGAATGCTAATGACGTAGATAACTCGAACCCATGTCAAACGCTACTTCTACATTTTACATTTATAATTCATTTAAACTTACCTGTTAACGACAACCTGACATTTCTGTATTTAGATACCTACCTGTAAGTAAATTTAGGATAGGTACCACCGACGTAGCTATCAGAAGTCATATAGGTACTTACCATAGCTCAAGTACTAGTCTTGACAGTAGTCTAGTCTTGAAGGGAAGTTGTTAGATGAAGGCTCCCTTTGGGGGGGCTTATTATGTATATACAATCTTGGGTTTTTTTAAGGATTAAGAATCTCTTCTATGTAATATTATAAATGCGAAAATTGCTAATAATCTTCTTCACGGCTAAACCGATTTGAATGTTTGGAACATGTAGGTAATACTTTGTAACCTACATTACCATTTGGCTATATTAGAAGACATTGGCCTATGCATAAAGCAAAGCTCTGCTTCATAGCCACTCGACATCATAGATGTTATTTGGCCGAACCAAATGCTAGCTCTTCTAAAAGGAATACGTAATAAGGACAGAAATAATAAGAGACGAAAACACGGTCACTGGATAGGCCGCCCTCTCTATATAAACAAACATACTTCCTAAATTCAAATGTACGAGGGAGACTATTGCTTGAGGATACTTACCTACGTCCAATAGCTCCTGGTTACAAAGGAGTTTTTAATTACTAAAGGTATAAATAAAAGAATATATAAGTATGTATAAGACAAAATAAGATCTTTCATTTTGCAAATGTTATACTAACAAAACAAAAAACATCTCGTGTAACAAGTTTTCTCAAGGAATTGAAGCAGCCAATTATTAATCAAGGGAAGAGGATAGAAATCTTGGAAAATCTTTGAAATTGTATTTCAAATTCTTAACATGCATTGGTCATTCTTATCGAAAGAGGGATCTACAAACTCATAGATAAATTAATCTTGACCATATGTAAATATTAATTACCTAACTCTAGAAAACCTACCAGCAGTTTTTAAGTGTCCTAAACACATCTATAATTTCCTTCTAGTGTTTTATACGGGTCTTTATCGATTTAGCTTTAAAAAGTCGTGGATTGACTAACCTTTTCGACATTTGGATAAGTATGGTTATGTTATCTATACAAGTAACAAAATAATGTTTTGACAGGGTAGGTATACTTACGAGTATTTTCTTATATTGTAAAAAGTTGGAAAAACAACATAGATCTTTGCCGCTACCATTATTTTGCACCACCTTAACTTGACTTCTAATGAGATGGAGTTGCAAGACGCGACGCTGAGGAAGAACGTCGCGATCTCTCACTCCGATGAAGACTCTCGGAATAAGTCAAAACAATGTCGGTGCCTTCACAATCCCGTCAAAATCCCTTGGTTTGCAATATGAATTAATTCTAATTCACGATAGTGTTTGGAGAAAATGACATAAACAGTGAAACATAAACAAAGAAACAGTGGGCTTATTTAGTTTTGAACGTTATGTACCATTTAGTTTTACCATCAGCGGATTCCTCTTTTGACTTTGTCCTGACCATCTGAACGTAAAAAACGCGTTTTACACGAATAACCACGATGAAAGAAGCGATAGGCAAGAAACGATAATACACACCTCTCTTAGTTGTTTGTATCATCTTTTTAGGTTAGGAAACTGGGTTAGGTTATAAATGAAATAACTAAGACATGGATCAACATTTTTAATCATCATCCATTGGAAAAATAAGTGCAAAGCTTATATACATTTAGAACTGACCAGAACCAACAAAGTCCTTCGGAATTTAGCTTACAAAGCAAGAATAGCGCAATATTTACAACTCCACCTTTCGTTTATCTAGTCATTAAAATGGTTCGTTTGATCTTGGGTGGCTTCCTATTTGGTAAGTATGTAAAATTATTTGGTTATTGTATTTTTATAGTAGTAGAGCAATTCCGTTAATAGATACATTATTGCAAAGGCCTTGAAATAGGCAATAGCAGGTCGAGTATTCGTTTATACGAGAATACGAGACAGGCAATTGCCATTTTCGCAGAGGCATATAGTGCTTTTCTAAAAAATGCAAGGAATTTATATAAATAAACTGATTGGGAATATAATAAGGTGGCTGCCTGGTTTACCTTATAGTTGCTGTATTTTAACATTAAATTGTAGACCTTCATAGCATTGTGAAAATAATGTTTTGAAAATCAGAAATCAAAAGTCTAGTCTAAAGCCTATCTCCGAAGATCTAAATTAAGATAAACCTTTCGTAATGAGACCCAAATGAGTTTACTAAATAGACGGCTGTCACTTTCTGCCATTTTAACCAAAACTTAACTTGTTAGGTGTTTTATCATATTTTACTACTAAGTAATTATTTATTAACAGCGATCCGCGCCCGGAGAGCTAGCTGGTGTCTGGTTCAGCGCATTACCATAGCCATTCAACGTGCCAATGCAATTTTGGGAACGCTTTCGTCTGATAGTGATTTGTATCAGTTTACATATCTATAGATCGTTTACAACGGATAGATAGCTAGCTATGTCATCTATATTTTTTGTATACATCTACTTGTACATAGTTGTATGTATAAATTTTTATTAACATTGCCAGTTCTTATTTTACGAATGAAAAGCACAATTTAATGTCACTTGTTTGACTAGTAAATTATAAATGAGTTGCCTTATAATAAGCGGGCATCGTTAGCCAAATCAAAAGAGTAAGGGACGGCGCACATTAGACCAAGGGAAGACGAATCACACATAAGGCGAATAAATGATGCATCTGCGTGGGAATACGCGGGCCTCTGCTAGTCTAGTCTAGCCGTAGTCCGACGCCGTCATTCGTTTGATCAACGAACGTCCAAAGGCGGATGCGTGAAAGGGAACGATGTCGGGCAGTCGCGATATTGCACGCTACCTGTTGTAGCAGCTTCGATGTTCTCGTCGCCTCTAGGATTAATTGTCGAGGTTATTATTTTCGACATAAAGTCAACGCCAGCAATGTCTATGTATAATAGTTTGATAGTAACGTTGCGATACGTTGCGCTTCGCCTAATGTGCGCCGGCCCTAATGGCCTAATGGCTACTTATAGCCGAAAACAGAGGATTTTCAATAAATTACGTTCAACTTAAACATTATTTAATAATATCTACTGAGAATATAGAGGGCGTTAGTTGCATTGATGACAATTCTGTGCACTATTCTGTGGTTATCTAAATCTAAACTTAAAGAGGGTAGCGATTCTGTGTTGTGAAGTAAAAACCTAAGTTACTAAACTAACAGGTACTTTAAGGTGAGGCACCGTGAAGTTTATAATATCCCATTCAGTAAAAAATAGCACAATAAAATATCATTCGAATTTAGTGAAATATCAATAAGTTATCACAAGTTAAGATGGATCCTAAAATTATTTTAAAATAGGTGCCGATTCTTTTCAGCATTCTAATAATTTAACCACTTTATAATACATTTGCTCTTTCTTGTTTTAGTATTTAAGGAAGAGGAACGTGATGATTTAAGCATGGCTCAACTTAAGAGTGTTGAGTAGAATCGACTCCATTGATATGAGTAGCTTATATTACAAAATTACATACCATCAATTATATAGCTCAATCTCACACGATTAAATAAGTTAGAAAAAATTCCAAAAACACATCTTTCAGAAAAAAAAATTACAGTTTACTCTAGAATTGGATATTCTGTAGGCCTAAAATTAGAGGTTTTCAGCTAGTTTTAGAAATATATTAACTAAACAGTGAAATAACATAGTTTACTTATAACATTTTCAAGCATTTTTTTTCGCGTTAAATTCCGCAAAGGGAGCATAAAATAGTAAAATATCAAGTAATTTCTAGATAGCGACACAATAGCATCGCTTGCTATAGAGCTTTACTGTTATCCTAGTGATAAATCAATCCTAAATACCATTATAATGTCAGCCACGTCTATCAGTCAAGGAGATTGTACGTCTACAAGGCACTTAAGAGGCCTGCGTTGGATGAATTGCCCATACAAACGTAATACCATAGTCATTTGTAATTAGAGCTTATTTTCACCATATTATGTTATTATTTGCATTTGTATTAATAGTATTTATCTACGTACCTTGCTATATTTTTTTTCAAAATACTTACCTAAAATGAAATGTAAGCGAATCGCATTTTGGATATTTTTACGTCATACATGTTTTCTTTTTATTTGTTTCGTATTAAAAACAACAATACCTTACGTATCGTTTGGTTAGATACATATATTATATTGTCTAGTTACAGAATAACAACACAACGTGAAAAATACAACAAGTTTTCATTCTTCTTTTTTGGTATTACGGAACACCACCAAATTTATAACAAATTCTGAACGGCTAATATTACTATCGTTGCGCGATACCAATATTAGCCTGCATCAGTCAAAAAGAGATAGCTATATTTTTGGACGCGCTTAGAATTTAAGGTATGAGCGCTGTACGCCGGATCCTTAAGAGAATCGAGCTATAAAACGTCAGCAGGAGAATAGTAAAGTACCTACGTCGTAATATAACCGTAGAATCAAAAATCAAAAGCTTCAAATGAGTTCAGTTACATTAGGTACATAAGCGATACGATAACAAATGTTAAATATTAACCATCAAATTAAAAAGGTTGATGCAGCATCAATGTCGCTAAATATTTTTTTACATTAATTTACATTGTTAAGCTAATGTTATGTTTACGCGAATAACTCGTACTTATGCGTCTCTGTACATGAAAAAAATGGTATATATGAATCAATCATTATCAGTCTAAAGAAGTCCAAAGCTGGACAGACATAGGCCACACTTGATGTGCATGCATAGCCTCAAAATTAATACTTTACTCAAGAACAAGGTAAAACTTTTGAAACGATATTGTTTTTTATTATATTTTTTACCAAACAACGGGATATTTACCGTGCTACTGTGAAATATCGGGAAACATTCAAACTCACAAATCATGGTAAATATCCTGTTGTTTAGTAAAAAATAAGAACAAGGTAAAATTTTGTTTAACACTGTATAAGAGAGATTAATCTTCTGCTCGGATAACCTCTGTTGTCCCCGTGATTGGTCAACAGAGACTACATAGTCATAATCTCATATTCATATTGACAGTCTCTTGGCTAGTATCAATTGAAAACGGTCGGACAGCGCGCCCCGGATTTATAGTTTATTTGGGTTGCGCAGGGCAAGGCGGCGCGGGTCGATGCGGCCTCGGAGCCTCTTCGTAGACCTCATCATACAACCCTCTATTCGCATACAAGTGCGGCGTACTGGCGTACACACTCGCAGCTTCACCTATCTCACTGTACAAATTACTTTCCGTATCATTCACTTCATCGTAAGCCGCCCTAGACGCATTCACACCGTAATCCGTTCTAGGCACATTCACACCGTAATCCGAGTAAGCCGCGTATGGGTAGTCTACGTTCTGGTATTTGAACGCGGAATAATTCTTTGAATTCTCCAAATTATCGCTGAAATTCTTGAGTTTCTCCACATCGCCCTCGTACTTCGGATCGTAAATGTTCTTCTCGTAGTTATTCGTGTTCACTTTCGACGGCGTTGATAGCTTAGTATAGTAGTCTTTCGTTTCTAGCAAGAATTGCTGTTGAATAGGATTGATATCAAAGTTACTATTGCTGTACAGCGGAATATCGCTATATTCGTTGGCCACGTTGCTCGGACCGGCCGATGCTGGCATGTGGTAGGGGCTATTCGAATAAATGTTCTCTCCATTCGAGTTTTTCGTTCTGAGATTCAATGACTCGGATATTCTGTCGTCCAGCGACATATCGGCTAGTGATGTCGAAATCGTCGACATATTTGTAGCGTCAGTCGTTATATTTGGCATGTTTCGTTCTATAGAGAGAGCGTTTGTGTTTGCATATGTATTTACGGCACCGTACGGAGAATTATTAGCTAAATAATTATTTCTAGTAGGAGTTTTATTATTGTACATTTGTGTGTCAGCTGCAGATGCGTTTGTCAAATATCTTGGAGATTCATTTTGACTTATACTAGGTTCGATTTGAGTTTCATAGCTGTATCTGTTTTGCACATCGCAGTTTAGTATACTCGTATTTTGAGTATCATAGTTGAATCTGCTACTACTTTGTATTTCATAGTTGGGTCTGTTACTTTGTATTTCATAGTTGGATCTGTTACTACTTTGTATTTCATAGTTGGGTCTGTTACTACTTTGTATTTCATAGTTGGATCTGTTACTACTTTGTATTTCATAGTTGGATCTGTTACTACTTTGTATTTCATAGTTGGGTCTGTTACTACTTTGTCTTTCATAGTTGGGTCTGCTACTGCTTTGTAGTTCGTAGTTAGGTCTACTTATACTTTGAGCATCGCAGCTTAGTATATGAATAATATTATGAGTATCGTGATTAAATCTGGTACTACTTTGTATTTCGTAATTCGGTCTACTGCCACTTTGTACACCGTTATTTGGTGTACTAACTCGTTCCTGAGGCCACACCTGTGATGTATCGAAGGGGTCTTGTGAGACGGAAGGAAGTGGGGACGCGAGGTTGTCCATGGATCTAGCACCGTAGATACTTGAGTGTGTTTGTAAGTTTTGCTGGTGCATGGAGCAGGTAGGCAGGCTTTCTGTGCTTTGTTGCGCCCAATCTGCTTCCAAACCTGAAAGAAAATAATAATAATAATAATAAAACTAAGAAATATTCACAAAATACGATCTTTGTCTTTCTTGAACCTACTTTGTAGGTGCTAAGAATCTGGCATATTTGAGGTTTTGGTCGATTTCGTTATGTATAAAATTATATTGAAATAAAAATTGAATATCGACTTTCTTCATAGTTATCGAATAGTTTAAAACACTTAGACCGATAGAACACTTGGTTACGTCAGTTTACAGTTAGGTCAAATTTGAAAAAAGGTGCAAACATAAATAATTATGATGCAGTTGTATAGGGGCTTTGACAAAAAAATACATAATAAAAAACTTAATGGTTTTAAATAAATGAATACTGAACAATTTGTAGCTTATTTACTACGCATTATAGCTGCGATGGGCTTGCAACCTGTCACGTGGAGTTCTAACTACCTGCATGCAAAACACGGGCGTTGCCAAATATAATGGATGTGCCTCCACTTGGCATAGTACTTTGTGTACTCAAAGTTCTCTGCACTGTTCCGTCATGGGGAATACAGTCATTAAACTAACTTTTTTTTTAATATCTACATATTTACCTAATTCAGGTACATCAATCGGCTGGTCGAGGATAGAAACGTTCTGATTGGCGGTCCGTTTCGTAGGCGATGTAGCTTTTGTGCACGGCGGTAGGTCCAGATCGATTAAAAGGTCTTCTTTTACTGCATAACAGAAATGAACATAGAATTGAAATGATCGTGGTTTGGTGTCATTTTAGGATACTAGCTTCTGCTCACGGGTTCACCCGCGTAGTACCCGGAAAAGTAAAAAGTAGTTTAAGTAGTAAAAAGGAAATATGTTATTCTGATGTCAAGCTATATTACTGTAAAGTTTCATCAAAATCCATTCAGTAGTTTTTGCGTGAAAGAGTAACAAACATCCATCCTCACAAACTTTCGCATTTATAATATCAGTAAGATTATTACGAGTATAACACGTTCTTTACTATTCTCCTGTTTCGTCAAAGCGGCGAGGCCAAGTTAGTTCTCTTCTCATGACCGTCGATGGTCGCGGAAGGCGCTTATGAGGAAGGACCTCTAAACGGTCAATCAAACTAACTAAAAACGTGCGGGTTCAGCGACCGCGGAAGTGGGGGGCAGAGGGGGCCAAATGCCCCCCCTAAAATCACATAGGGGTACCTACCAAGCCAGGGCTGGAGATTGAAAGAGTGACCAAAGAAATTTGCACCCCCCGTCACGGAGTACTTCCGCGGTCCCTGTGCGGGTTCGATTCCCGCAGCGTGACAAATAAATAATGCAGATATTTGTTCTGGGATGGGTGTTATGTTACCTACAACAGTACTCTTAGTTCCTGATACCAATGATACATGGAATCCTTAATTTATTATTCTCGTGTGGAGCAGGAGAATAATAAATTACGTGGTATAATCGTATTAATGTCCTAAAAATAATACAAAACCAAGATTACTATGGATAATATTTCGGGATAAACATACATGTTCTGGGAATGACGACCTCTGTAGCGCAGTGAGCGAAGGCTCGCCTGAGACTCAGAAGGTTACGAGTTCGATTCCCGCCGCGGGACAAATGTTTGTATCTGCAAATATTTGTCTCGGGTCTGGGTTTTTTCTATGTATTATATGTATGTATTTACAACAAAAAAAATATAAATATAAGTAGTATAATTATGAGTCATGTAGTTCCCATAATACAAGCTATGCTTAGTTTGGGGCTAGGTGATGCTGTGTGAATATGTCCTGTATTATTTATTTACTCTGGGAAAGCGTTTTTTTTTTAAATCTGAAATAGAACGATATACTTAGGGACCCCAGGGTTAGGGTTAATAATGATGTTTCAGTGAGTAGATACACGATATTAACACTTACCTTGATTCAAACTCTTTGAATGAGCATCCCTCGCACTCCTGGCCACCCGGTTCCCAGCTGACTGGAGTGTCGCTCGATCGTTCACCAGTTTATTGTAGTTGAACTGTTTGCCGCCGGATTTGTCCGCTCTAGCCGTGGACGGCTGCGTGGACTCTATGGTCCGTCGCTTCCGGAGCAACACCTCACTGTCGTCCGCTATCTGGATTTGTCCGTTGGATTGGGTTGTGTGTGCTGAAAATAAAAAAAAACTCTTAGAGTTAAGCTCGCCTTTGTATACGATCTGTCCTATAATGTGAAAAATGTCTAGCTTTATTATTATTATTTCTCTTTATTTATTTAAAATCTTAGGCTTATGCCTGGTGCATTATTATTATTATTGTGTTACCTACCTAACTTGTTTTTTTTATGAAAGTTTCATTTCTGTGTTCGGCCTGTATTATTGACGGAATTAACTGGAAGGTAGGTCTGCCTCCCTGTTGCTATGCCCTAACACAAGGTTCATATTTTTGACGACCTCTCCGGTGGCGCCTTCGATTCCCGCCACGAGATAAATGTTTCTATGATCTGCAAATATTTGTCTCGAGTCTGAGTGTTTTCTATGTATATGTATGTATTTAAAACAATGAGTATATAAGTACTCTGCGTACAATAAAGAACAAAGAAAAAACAATAAGTATATCTATTAGATTTTGTTGATGTATACCTAATTCTTTGTATAGTATAGGTACCGTAAAAAGTATTTTGATTAATTCATTAGGTTTATATTCCCATACTTATACAACGTGATACATAATGCAGGTGCGACATGTTTGTAGAAGCACCAACTACCTATTATTCAATGGCACTTGTTAAACATCACAATTATTCACGACCCAGCGATAAAACGGTTTGTCTATTAGTCATAGATTAGCGATTTTCAATGCCAAGTATGGGTATGGCTATACATCAATGTCAATGTTTACACAGTTCATACAAAACTTTAGAAATTTCTGCCGACAAGCAGTAATGCTCGCATTGCTGTGTTCCGGTGTAAAGGGTATGGGTGCCGGTGGAATTACAGGCACATAAGACTTTTCACCCGTTATGTCTCAGAATCGGCAACACGCAAGTGTTACTCGTACCTCTGGTGTTGCAGAGTATATATGTATATCCACAATAAACATAGACCACTTTCTATCCGGGTACCACGTGAGCGAAGCCCCTAAACGCGAGCGAAGCAGTTAATAATGTAATTATGTTTCTCTAGCTCTCGGAATATACGTAGGTGCGTCGCGAAAAAATGGGCCATCTCGTAAAATACTACGACAATGACGAAACGACGTGCAATCGTTCTTTCTTATTACTAAGAAAGAAGAGTTATTTATTTATACTAAGAGAGAGTTCTTTCTTTATCACAGAATATGAGGTCTTTGAGCAAGAGTAAACTTCTAATAAAAGGTTTTTTAAATTAGTTATACCAAGCTGTGGATATCACACAGCGACGTTATCCAGCGTTATCGCGAAAGTTTGGGAGGATGGATGTTGCTATTTTTATCTTTGACGCAAAAACTACTGAACGGATTTCGATGAAACTTTACAGTAATATAACTTATACATCAGAATTACATATAGGCTACTTTTTATCCGGGTACCACGCGGAAAAAGCCGTGGGCAGAAGCTAGTACTAAATAAAGAATGTTTCGTATATATTGAGACCACTTAAAACAGTATCTAGGAATTTTGTTTGCAAACGCTATCGGAAAAACTCGTGAATCACATCAATTGGCAAATAATAGTTTCCAGGACACAGTCACTTATATGTGATATACCTACTGGTAGTCTGATAATAGGATAAAGACCCACCTCTTTGCACGGGCGACAAGGTTTGAGATTTCTTGGCCAACGATATGTTTTTACTTTTTCCCGTTGTAACCAGTGTACTGAAATGGAGATATTAACATGGTTATTATATATGATTATAAAGCAAAGAATATATTAGCAATTAGCTAGGTATGTATTTCCATTGCGAGTGGACTAAGAATATAAATCATGATAAATCGATATCAGACTGTACTGCAATAGAAATATATAAAAATAAAAAACAAACACAATCACAACCGATCCCTCATCATGAACATTCTCAGATCTGCACTCAGTACGCGGATCCGTGAGGATAGCAAGTATAAAGAGGCACGTTCAAACATTATATTTGACACATGTCCACGCTTTGCATAGTAATTAGAATGCCACGTGACTTAGATGTTATCCTGCACAGTTTTGAATTCAGAAATACATAGTTACCTACTACGTAAACATATGAATAATTTTAAAGTCAATACCGTGTATTTATGTGCCCTATTGTCAAGAATATTTAATACCAACGCTAGGTTAGGAAAATTGTTACAAAAAAAAATGATCCAATGATGATTGACGAATAAAATAAATTATTACTATTATTTTGAACAAACAGTACCGCGTGAAACGTCGACCTAAGTCACGTTACCTTGGAAACAGCCCCACTTCTAACGTCCTTTGGTTCTGCCCCTTCCACCAATGGAGCTCTGGTCTCCTGTCAATCAGAATGATGGCGTCTCCGGCGTCTACCGACATCTGACCTTGTCTCCGATAGCTGTAAAAAAAAAGTACTATAAAAAAAAGAAACCTAGTCATGTTTTTTGCCTAATACTTCTCGGCTTGGTCGCGAGGTATCGGCGTAAACTAACTTTGTTTATAAGACGATCTTTGTTATTTCAATGTTTCTATGTATGTATCCTAGATGTTATCCTTGTGTTTACGATGTTTGTAAACTTTAATGGACAAAACTTTATGTAGCAACGATATAATTACCTACTTAGCATAACCATGTAACAGTAAACTTCATTATGAAAGAATAAAAAAAATGCAATTTTTATGATAAAAATCTAGTGCTGAGGGTATTTTAAATTTTAACCATCATGATAGGTCAAGGTAGGTTAAAGTATGCGTCAGCTGCGGCAAGCAATGTACCGTGATATTTAATTAATGTGAAGGGCAGTTCCTAATGTTCGTTTAAAATGGAACGCACGCACTGCTATATTAGTTACCTATGTTTACAAAACGCTGAGGTTTTTTGTTTGGCTGTTACCTACTATCAATGTCCAATACGGCTTAAGCAATTGTAGTGTAATCCAACGTAGTAACTCCAAATATAAATAAATAAATAATAAAATAATAACGCTGGAGAATCCATACATCATCATCTAGCCCCAAACTAAGCAGAGCTTGAGTTATGGGTACTAGATGACTGATATACTTAATACAATACATTACATAGATAGATATTTTTTTATTATACATAGAAAAAACCCAGAACACCTGGAACAAATATTTGCAGATCGTACAAACAGTCCCAGGGCGGGAATCGAACCCGCAACCTCCTGTGTCGCAGGCGGACCGTCGCCCACCGCGCCACATCGGTCGTAGATAAATAGAATGTAGTATCCCCCAAAAATCTACTGTGTAGTTTCCCATAATACCCACTGTAGTATCCCTAAATAACGCACTGTAGTATACCGAAATAACCCACTGAAGTATCCCTATAACGCACTGACTATCCCTAAATAACTCACTGAAGTATAACTGAATAACTCACTGTGGTATCCCGAAATAACCCACTGTAGTATCTCCAAATAACCCACTGTTAAGTATCACCAAATTACCCACTGAAATATCCCTATAATGCACTGAGTATCCCTAAATAACTCACTGTGGTATCCCGAAATAGCCCACTGTAGTATCTCCAAATAACCCACTGTGTAGAATCACCAAATCACCCACTGTAGTATTCCTGAATAACCTACAGTAGTATCCCCAACGACCCATTATACCCAAATATCTCCGAATATCTTACAGTAGTCAAATAATACAGTGTAGAGTATCTTCGAAAATCTCAGTATAGAATTCTAACCAAAATTCTTACCTTAGTACAGCCAGCGCCGTTTCAAACTTATTAATTTCCATGTATCGTTGTATCCCGGCAAAGGTGGGACGCTCCTTGGGGTTCAGGTCCCAGCACTGCATCATCAGCATGTAGACGTCGGGCGGGCAGGCGCCGGGCGCGGTCAGACGCTGACCTTCGCGCATTATCAAGCGGAGTATTTCGGAGCCGTTCAAGCCTGCGTCAAGGGAAATAAATCCATAGATATTTGGGGATTATTTTCGGAGACTCGGCGCATTAAATGCGAAAGCACTAGTGGATGTTTCTTGCGAATCGTAACAGCTATCTTCGTAACAGCTGAAAAGATTTGGATAAAAGAGATCTGGAAATGGTCTAGTTCGTGACCACATAAGCTACATTTCTGGGATACCTATCATACTAGTAAAGTGGACTGAAGATTAGTACGTAATAAAGTTGCTAATAGACTTCTCATTAGATTTACGTATCAAATGTAACACTAGCATTATTACAATTGTTAACTGCAGCTGCTTATCACTGAATTGATTGATAACTGGGACGACAGATCCATTCGTAACATTGAATTCAGTTTTGTGAACATTTAAAGTATGTAGCTATGTAGGTATACATTTTCGTAGTAAATTATGATCGATGCCTGTTAGTTCTTTTTTCTGATTTGAGGAGTCCAGAAAAAAATAAATCAAGATTAACGAAAAGAAAACTCATAACTGAAAAAAGTCGTTACCGACCACTCTTTTTTTACAACAGATCTCTACTAGGACTTAGGTAGTCCTTACGATATGAGCAAAATCTGTATAATATGGTTATATGGGGCAGATCATAATGCAGTTTCCATTGAAGGGGAATTAATGTATCATGGAAAGTTTTTTAGTGTAAAAACCATGCGTTGTTTTATTGTTCAAGGAGGCTTATCTCGCTACTAATAGCTTACCAATCCACGGTTCCTCTCCAAAAGTGTACATCTCCCAGAGTGCCACTGCGAACATCCAGACATCAGACGCGTGTGAGAACTGCCTCGTGCGCAGCGACTCCGGCGCACACCACGGGAACGGCACCCTTCGCCGTTCAGACATAACGTAGCAATCGTCCGCGTCAGGAAGAGCTCTCATTAGACCGAAGTCGCCGATTTTCACCTGTGGTTTTGATTTATTCATAGGCAGTTCATCATCGATCGACCCATCGAACAGTTAACCCCGAGAGGCGTCATATTGAACCACACTGTTCTGTCAACACATCAGTCTTTTAGGACTGATGTTCGCAAACGCGGACATTGTGATTGTCATTGCGTCATGTTGCCTGCTGTGCTCTGATTGGTTGAAACTACAGTTTCAACCAATCAGAACACAGCAGGCGTGGCGGGACTCGCACGACAGTTGACATAATTGTTTCGTACCAAATCATCAAACATTGCGTCTCTTGAGGCTGTCTACTCTATAGTCACGCCAAACTAGATGATAAGCAAGTATCGATAGCTATGAGTGATCACAAGTCACTTCCTTACAAAACAAGATTTTAGAGGATAACAATGCATATCATGTTTCTTGCATTTGCATGGCTAATTGTCAATTGGAAAGAGCAATGAATTAAGTTTTCTATAAAAACCCTCATACTCGTGAATTGCCAGTAGCTCAGACATATTCCAAAAACTATCGTGAATTTAATTATTCATATTGTAAAAACGGGAATTTTCACGTGCCTACCGTACTATATGTGAGAGATGATCAGGGTCAGTGCACGACGCGACGCGGAGGGAGAGCATCGCGATTACTCACACTGATGAAGACTCTCGGACTGAGTCGAAACAGTGCCTTCACGGATAGAACGGTATGTGAAAATTCCCGTTTTTACAATATGAATATCTCAAACATAGCTTAATATTGAATATTCTAACATTTATTAAATCTCAAACTAATAAGACTCGAGATTAATCTAGACTAAGCATACATTTTTGTGAGTTTTATCAGTCATGAAAATATGCAACAAAATCTATGCTGGTTTATTTTTGCTTTCTATTCAGTTTAAGAACTTGTTTTAATTATTAATTATTTGAGTAAAGCTTGTAAGTTTATATTGGTTTATTTGTTAAAAGACCATAAATTTACTTACCAGCTCTAAATTTGTCAGCAAGATATTTCTACATGCTAGATCCCTGTGCAAAAATCGGCTCTTCTCCAAATGTGCCATACCAGCTGCCACTTGCGTTGACCATTTTGATATGTAGTTAAGAGAAACTTTGCTGTTCTGTGCTCTTATGTAATCTAGCAGAGCACCCATAGGGGCGAGTTCACACACCATCATCAAGGGATGGAATACCACACCATGTAGCTTTACTAAGTTAGGATGTTTTAGACTGTGCATTGCTTCAACTTCTCGCCGAAAGTCATCGTAGATTCCTGGCTGTGAGAATGCATCTGCTTTTAATACTTTAACAGCAACAGGCACGGTTTGCTGATCTGATATCCTCCATTCTCCTCTCTTGACCACACCAAAGGAACCTGTGCCTAGTTCATTGTTTAATCTGAAATAAAATTATTAATTAAAAAAAACTTTTTAAAAAACCCTATTTTTCATATTTTTCTTAGAAAACCCTATCATTTAATACTCATATCATAGTATCATAGTATAATATTTGGTCCGCCATGCTTGAGAGTTCCCTATATTGGATTTAGAATAATGTCACTTAGCTAACCATGCATTGTCATCCAACCCAGAGGTGTATGAAAAATTTCAGCTCAATCATTTGAGGATAACTGGTTTAAAATTCAGTTGTAAGATTTGACCCATACATACTAATTAATAAGGCAAGATAAAGAAAAGCTTGTAATAAAAAAGATCATCATTATTAACGAGGTACTTTTTACAAAATTGGAAAACTCCTTTCGTGTTTTCTCCATCATCAATTGAGTGGCTTGTGGAGATAAGACCTACTTATTCATCCTACTAATATTACAAATGCCTAAGTTATGTTTGGAATTGTTACTAAAGTAATAACCCTTTGATTCATAATCACTCACTAAATTTAGCAGCATGCTAAAAGTAGCTAACCTCTATCCTTTCTTTAGTGTTAGAAAAGGACAGGGCTTGATTTGGCAGCTAACTAAGTTAGCGAATGATTATGAAACAGAGGGTATATCTATAATGGTTGAACAAATATGTAATTTGCAACAGCTATAGTTTGTGACCAAGGCTTAGTGTTATGTCGAGGAACTACACGGGCTAAGCCATAGACAGAGGCTGATTCATTCATAAATTGAAGGAATATTATTTTATCCAAGAAATATATCTAATAATAATATAAGAGAAATCTCAAAATGTTTCTTACACAATATCTTTTTCCAAAATAATGCAGGTGGTACTTGATTCTGACTGTGGTGGTTTTGGAGCAATCTCTGCCTTTTCCTTTACAGAGCTTGAAGAGCCAAAGAGCTTACTCCAAAACTTCCTGTTCCATAGCTGAAGCTTCTTCTTTCGGACAGCATCAAATAGCCTGCGGATTCCAGGTTTACTAATGCCTATCCTCTCCAGATCATCTGTGTGCACATAGTCAAAATGTGCTAGCCTTGTTATCTAAAACAATTCAAAGTTCAGATAAGTAACTATAATTTATTATTTAAACGGAATTTCGTAACATAATATTTAATTTATAAAATATTGTTTACCTGCAACTGGTCTCTGATAGGCACATAAAACTGTTCTAGCTGAACATTCTGCAGGATATCAGACAGCCAATCTGTCCCCGAATCCATTGTGCAAAAATTATCGTGTTATCGCAACAGCCTTGCGCAGAAAAGGTAGCATCTCGCGCGAGCTCTTAGATCAGGAAGTTGTAACAAGTTGGAGGATGTGAGAGCTAGTTAATAGATATTTTTTCACATCACAATAACAACACTGAGTTAAACTGTAACAACCATATATAAGCTGAGATAGTATGTGAGATTCAATAAAACATCGAGACTGCGCTTCTTTATTTACAAAAACAAAGCAATCAATCGGAATTTAAATTATCCAACAATTTTCGTTCAAGGAAAAAGAAACCAACGCAACCGCATTCGCACGAATCTGCACAGCATTTGACATTGACATATAACATGCATTTGTCAATTTGTTATCGACACGGGAGACCGTATTGTACGTCCATGCAAAGCACAACCATGGAATGCACACCCCTGGAAAGTACAGCCAGTATTACAAACCATTTGGTTTCAATTATCTGGGTGTGCTTTCCATGGTCGTACAATACGCTCCGTACAAACTAAACACATGACGGTATTGCACACCCCTGGAATGTACACCCCGGATTACAAACCAATATTCTCGACGCTCATTGGTCGAGAGTTCGTCATATACGTAAGCTCTCATTGGTCGATGCGAATAAGTCGCATGACGAGAACGAGCCTCGTTTGCACTGAGCAAGTTCTAATATGTGCAACTAAGAGTTGCCATTGATAAATAATGTAAACAATAAGTTAATCTTGGCCTGAGAAATCCTTCCTAAGCAAATCCGTCTTGGATTGGTTAGGTTATTAGGTTTTTTTTATTACCACTCAGAAAAGGAGGATTGCTATCCGAACTTTATCCAACTAACTTGTGTTCAAATAAATCGACACTGCCAAATAAATAACCCACAGTTGATTATTTTCATGTTAGGTAGGCTATTCCACTTCATAGTCAAACCCTCACCATACTACAATAAAGTCCATGGCATAGCATGGCAGAATCCTACTGTAACGATTCTACACAAAAATAATCGTCTACCTTGAAACTATAATTTAAATGTATAAGTATAAATGCCTATAAATATATTATTATATATATATATTAAGTAAATGTGATTAGATATATATAATAATAATGTATCTATTAAAGTTATAAGTTGATAAAAAATTGTAGCACGCTACCGCCACTCACAACAACTATCTTAGGTATAATAACTGTTCGACAAAATATTATGCAAACGATTAACTCGCCAGTTTGACGAATAAGCGTGCTTCCGGAGTAGATACTCAACCATAGACCACATTCATGCCGTTAAACAGGCTATGGGGTCTAGACAAATACCACTTTCTGTAGGCGATAACGTCTGCGGAAAGATTGAATTGTATGGGAATTACATTAGCTGTGGGAATGTCACGTGACAGCGGCCAAGTTTTACCTTGACAAATTTTTTACCAAAAAATTTCATTAAATTAAAATGAATTAAAGTAGCAATAATTTCCATTCCGATTGACATTATTTGATATCGGGAATTTCCCGTGCCTTGCTTAGTGCGCATCAAAAATTAGAGATTTTAAAAGGATGTCGATGTAGAATTCTAGATTGAATTAATTAATTTAATTCTATTGCCTCTATATTGGTAAAAAAATATGTTAAACGGTAGGGAAAATAAATCGGTTCTTTGATATTAACCCTTCAATCGTCACATTGAAAATGCGATTGTGTTATATGTAATACACACATTGTGTAGGTATGACATTACTGAGTGTTTGGACTACCCTGGTACATATAGTAGTCTGTGGTTTGGACACATTCAGTATTTAGTGTTACCCCCACTAGCTGTTAAAACTGCCTGCAATCTTCTAGATTGCAGGCAGTTTGCATGTTATCAAAGAAATCTTGTGGTATTCGATTCCATTCTTCCAGTGCCCCTTTTGAGATCTCCTATGTTTATTGGTGCTGGATCTAGCTGTTTTATTTCTGGTCTGTCTGGCGAGCGTGCTGCAAAACGCCAATTTCGACCTCTCGAAAATACCCGCAAACTATCGCTACAGTGTGGGGCCGCGTATTGTCCTGCATTCATTGAAATTCCCTCCGATGTATGGGGCAAATGGCATGACAATCGGTTCTAAGATGTGATTTACGTACCGTCAGGGATCCATTTTCTACAATGTGCAACTCCGTACGTGCGTCTATGCAAATACCGCCCCATACCATTACTGACACCATTATGACTCTCTTCCGATAATGTTACACTGAGCGTATCTTTCTCCGGAGGGTCTATGCTGAGTTTATACAAGTATTGACGAAACGGTTATCGTTTCGACAAGTTTTGAACGTATTTGTAACTCAGCACAGGGGGTCTACTCTACAAATCGATAAACGATATATCGCTTCAATTATCGTGCTAAACCTACTCTACGTTACATCGTTTCGACTATCATTTGAACGAAGAGACGACCGACATTACTTTTGACAATCGATGTCTTAACCCTACTCCGGCATCACTAAAAACGATACGATAATTTGAATTTGACAACGAAACAAATGTCAACCGACGAACTTATCAACGATGCCCTTGATGCTATCGTGCGCATTATCGTTTCGGGTTATATTGTTGTGTTTTCTGATAAAATCATCTCCATTTCGTTTACCGGACTCCGAATCTTTTATACCTTCGAGTCCTGCTGCACTACGGACTCTTGATTTGCCTTTTGTTTTGAATAATGGCGAGATTTATGCTTGCCATGGAAGCCATCCACAAGGAAAAGGCTTTACAAAAACAACATTTTAAAGTGACGAGGGACCAGTTGGATTTGAACAAAATTCCAGACTATAATTTCATCGGGAATTATAAACATAGTAAAAGTTTGTTTGAAGGTAAACTTGTATTTTTTTTTAACTTCATGATTTTTTAAATTAATAAACAAAATTGTTGTTAAAATAGTGCTTTAAACTTTAATGCTGTGTGTACTAGTATCTTTTTAATAAACAAATTTGAATATTTACCCCGACGAATTTTTGCTTCAACTTCAACTTCTTAATTATGGCTTCTGTGGCTAGTTGTCACAAGAATTTTACTTGTAAAGTTTTCAAATCACAGGCGGGTTTGTTGATTTGACATTTGACGTTGTCACTTCATTTACTTTCATAGATAATTGTTATCATTTTGCCTAAAAAGTGACATAAACAGTCAAGCTAAAAGATTTAGGCTAAATGTGTATTATCCAAGCCTTTAGATTTTCCTATCATTCGTTCCGAAGATTCGATACATATTGTCTATGCTTTCGACAGACGACAAAGATTGCGAACATTTTTGAGAGTAGGGTACGGCCGAATAATTCGGAGCACTGTCGTATCGTAACGATAATGTCGATATCGTTTTACGGAGTAGACCCTCGCCCTCGCGTCGGTCGTCTCCAAACTTTGAGACCACAGACCACAGATTTAAAATTTTGTACTTTTACAGAGTACATACAGTTTTGACGCGAAAATTTGGTATTTTAATTTCATAAGCGCCTTTGAACTTCTTTATGATTATTATGAATTTCTTGGTAGTTTACTTCTCTCTCACCTATAAAAATGCTTTAACTTAAAATAATACAAACGTTAGCGTAGGCATACGTAGGTACCTACCTACTTAATCACTAATAAATAGTTACTTATATAATATTTTTTAAAATGAGGAAATTGCTATATAAAAAGGCTGGCATGTATTTGGCAGAAAATTACATCGTCGACATATTCATGCTATATTTGTCAGTAATAAGTACTTACATAGTCGAGAATTTTGGCTCGAGTCAAAAACAATTGCAATCTCGTCTCGCTGGGCGATATGTTTGGAGGATACATCTCTAAAACGAAGCAAATATTGCAATGTATGTAACATTGCAATAGTGTACATGCTCGATTGGCAATTTTGAAGTTTCGAAATTACCTCTTTGCTGAGAACCTTCATGGTCTTAGCGTTCCAAGAAGTTTCTGCGTTACCATAGCGTGCCACAGACTACTAGGATGCTAACGGAGTCACTAAACTACGTTAATATTTTCTTCTTCATGAAAGACGGAAGTTCTAAGAGGAACTAACTAGTTATATGAAACAAATTGCGATATGGAGAGTTTATCAGAAGATAGCCTAACCGCTACCAAACTTATTGAGTTTGGATGTATACCTGTCGATACCGTTTCAGAGAAGACCATCTCTGTTGAAAACACTACGGATGTAAGTTTCGTTTTTCGAGATAATTATACTTACCTACCTACTTGTATCATTCCTCACATTGAAACATCGGGTTACGATGGAATTACTTAGGTACTTACTTTACTTATCTATAGCAGCTAGGAACCTAAGTTGATACCTATAAATAATTTCTCATCACATTCAGACAGGGTAGGTAGGTAGGCCTACCACTCCATCCTTTCACGGGCGAAAGTTAGGTAGGCACCTATACCTAGTGAGTACCCTACCTACGTACAGGGCAATTATCGTTGCATAACAGGGACAGGACCCAGCAGAGAGCAGTGTACATATCCATAATGTATGAGGTAGGTAACAAAGGTAGGTCATACATTAGAGGTAAAGACGATCCGAAGCGAATCATGCGATTTAAGTCGGACCATCTGATCGTCTTGGGGGACTTTATGAATAGCGAGATACGATATCCTGGTTGAATAGGTACTCCCGAACGTAGGTTATACCTGGTCAAAACTTATTTACTTGCCACTAACATATCAAAACAATAAATCTAGATCCATAAATAGAAATATAAATAAATCTAGACCTTTGTTGCATTTCGATCATCCACGATATCATCACTAGCAAACGCAAGGTCCCATTCTCATCCCTAATGCAGGAGCTCCATCAGGAATCATTTAATTAGGTACCTAAATAAGTCATACAGGTAGGCTAAAGCCACTATAAAGGTAGGTAGAGACATAGGTGATATTAATACTTAGGTATTCCTTATAATAATTCCAGAAACCCTTGACATATCGCGTTTCGCTCATGTACATCTTGAATAGCATTGATCGCGTCTTCAACTTATCCATTACTTCGAGTCTAGTAAAGCCGAATGACAAAGCTCACGTGAGGATATTGTTCCGGCCAACGATAGCTGATCAGTCGTACACCGATTACTACTTGGTGGACGACACCGCTGGCAATAACTATAGGCTGACCGTCACGGGGAAATGCTTTGGTGAGTAACGCAAAATGTACCTACATCGGAACATTTTAGGTAGGTCATTACATTAACTCAGTAGGTAACAGGGCGTTAGACAAATACCTCATGCTTGTTTTCCTTTCACGCTAACGCAAATTTGTCAAGGAGAAACTTGACAGACATTTCTCACGTGACATTTCCATAGGTAATGTCATCATCATCATCATCAGCCCACATCAGTCCACTGCTGGACATAGGTCTCTCCCAATACGCGCCACTGAGCCCGGTGTTTGGCTCTCATTATCCACTTTCTACCCGCTGTCTTTCTTAAGTCATCGCTCCATCTAGCCGGGCGCCCGTTTGCCCAGACGCGGTCTCCACTCAAGAACTCGTTCACCCCAACATATATGACCAGCCCATTGCCACTTCAGCTTACTAATCCTCTGAGCTATGTTGATGACTCCCGCTAATGCGATGCGCTCAGCTAATGTCATTTCCATACAATTCTCTTGCCACAGGCGTTAACGCCAACCGAAAGTGGACTTTGTCTATAGACGTCCTGATGAGAAAATCGAATCCCTTTTCTTTGTCTCTCAGCACCATCACGGCCAAAGGCTACCTCCATTTATCTACTCTCGCCACGTGGTCACGTCTTCTTATAGGTATTATCTACCCAACCGTATTCTATTACAAATTCAAGTTGCAAGGTGTTGTAATTTTCCAGGTCCAAAAGTATCGCTAAGTAAGAAGAAAATAACCTTTAGGATATGCAAGAACATAACAGAACAGCGGAAAGAAGCGATAGACATCATCAACAAGTCTTGCATCGAGACAACCTACCAATGGCTTTTACCGTTGTGTGGTCAGGGACATTTTCAAGTAAGGAAATTTGATCTTCAAAAACTATGGCAGTTATGCCTCGACATAGGTATTAGCTAAAACATTGGTAAAGCATTACCAACCGAAAGCATTGGGTTCAACAAGGGTTCTACAGTCTAAATCTGGGACATTCATGATTCATTATGCACCTACAGGAATGGGATTTCTGTTCTGTGAAGTTGCAGTCTAATAATTGCTTTCAAGGTTTTTTTTTTCAGATTTCTACAGGAAATTGTGGGCTTATCAGGGCACACGAAACCATAACGACTACAATACATTTCACTGGAACTGCTCTCGGAATTTACACTTCAGAACTAGTGTGCTTGGTTTTGAATCAGGTACCTATTGGAAGTTTCAAAACCAACCACTCACCAGTTTTTGGCGCATAGTTTCTTTGATACATTTATTACGTTTTCCAGGAGCCCTTATATGTAAATGTGGTAGCAACAGTCGTCCTTCCCGGAAACCCCTTATTCAACATACACGACCACGTTTTCGAAAAGAACTGGAAACGGATATCTCGTTCCACACATCTTATGGAGAACAGCCTTAAAAGATTGACTTACATACCATCTGCGTCTGTTTTCGAGAGGTATCTTGACTTTGGAACTGGAAGTATGAAGGATGTGACGTTAAATATATCACAGACGTTGTGCGTGACTAATCACGAACAGGAAGAAGGGTATATTCAGTGGGTTACAGGTTTGTAAAATGCCTAAGATCTAAATGAAATGCCTTGTGTGCTAATTTTGATTAAACTTGTTCTTATCTTGTGATTTTAGATCCAGACAATGTCTTCTTAATAGATCCCATTGCGTCAGTGATCCCTCCAAACGAGTCTCGATTATTCACAGTCAGATTTAGGTAAAACTCAGCATAGGTCTTTCCTACTTAGATTTATACTCTTATATATTTAAACCTTTGCAACGTCAATAAAAATATTACAAAACTTCCATTGTATTTGTAGGGTGCTAGAAACAGGCAAGTATTTTAACTTATTTTTTTACGTAGGTACCTATGAATAGTCACATCATGAATAAGGTAATTATAAGAATAGGTTAAATTACTGCTGTAAAGGGGTATTACCAACAAATAAAAAAAAATATAAGTACAAAAGATAAAATTAAAAAGAAACACAAAAAAATATAATAATTTAGGTACCTAGCAGATAAATTTTAGCCGTGCAAATGTTTTCCAGGCCCAAGCAAAACGAAGAAGTGTATGGCTATCTAATGTGTGCAGATTTCCAATTCAAGAGGTATGATAACGATACAGTAAAATTAAAACATACTTGGTTTCGCATACCTTGTATCGGAAACACCTGGACTCCGTGTACGGAATGGATTACGGAGTGGGATTGTCCAACTGAGGTACATTTTTCTGCTAATTTTATGAGAGCATGTAAGATATAAAAATTTGATTTCTAAAGGGGTTGATTGACGATTCCAGGTAGTTTTACCACCAACAGTGCCAGCCAGAACAACGTTTCAAAACTTCATGTTGGCTAATAAACTAGAAATACCAATGTATTTCAAGTTTGAATCACCCAATGGATCGTAAGCATCTTCCTTTAATTACCTCTAGTTTTACTTTTGTAGTCTCGTTCAACATAATTTAATTCCAGGAATTTCGTGGTACTACCGATGTGTGGTATTGTGCAAGGGCGTGGTTGGCAGATCATTTCTGTAGCATTAGAAGCACGGACTTGTGGAGACTACTGTGAAACTTGGGATTTGGTTATTAACAAAGTTCAGAAGGTTAAAACTTAACAAACTGTAAACGTGAACCCTTTTATTGATAATCGCTCGCTAACTTAGCAGGTTGTTAACCGTAACCCTGTCCTTTTCTAACACTAAATAAAGGATAGAGATACACAACATTTGGCACGCTGCTAAAGTTAGTGAGTGATTATGAATAAGAGGAGAAAAGTTTAATGGTAATTATTAATTTAAAGTTGTTATTGTATGTTAGACGCGTATTTGCCTATCGGGAAATGCAGAAATAAGTCAAGTGGAGGTCATGTCTCATGGATACAATCCAGCCACACATGCGATGTTCGAGTTTCCGCCAACAATCACTGGATGTGCTAACTATATTACCGCATATCTTCATAATTTGACACGAATGGAGATACAGTAAGTAAAACTTTGACACGTTAACTTTGTATTTTTGAAAAATGTATTAAAATACGAATTAAAATGTTTCTAGTTTGAGAGTACTGAACAGCGTTCCATGGTTTGGATCGGATAACTGTGGGTCCATCGTTTTACCTCCAAAGGAAATCGTCAAATATCATTGGTGGTTCTTCCCGAAGACCGCTAACAAGGTCTACGAGACTACTATTACTTGTTCCTGCGTGTGTTTAATTAGCGGCAGGTAATTAATCCTCAGCAGTGTGGTACTCATGAAATGATACAAAATTTGAGAAAACATTCAATTTCAGACCAGTTGGCGAAACAACGGAGATATTCATTCACATGTCAGGCTTTTCGGAACTACCGGATCTGAGGGTAATTTTTCACTAAGCATATTTATTGTTTGTATTAAATTTTTAAAATGACATGAAAATCAAATTTATTATTTTTCAAGTATAGGTACTGCCTAAAACAACGAATCTTCACGACGTGGTCGTAGGAGAAAGCGTGAATTTTTCCGTGACTTTGTACAATTACGGATCTTGCTATTTTACGTCGAAACTGTACCATATCATCGATGGCAGAGAGGACGATTTTAGTGGGGACAGATTCGAAATCGATGCAACTGTGGTAAGACGAATTTAAAAATAATAATTTCGCAATCTTAATAAATACAGAAGTATAATTTATACAAAAGGAGATGAAACTCAACAGAATAGTTTAAAGCCGTCAAACCACTGCGAAGTACAGCTGACAGTGACTCCGGACGGAGCTGGTCCGAGGCAAATTGACATCAAGTACACAGTACTTTTCCGCACCGAATACGAGGAGGTAAAAGAAATACAGCCCATAAAGAAAACAATCTGTACAATTTGGTACGACGGAATTTACCCAAGCATAAAGGCAAGTCATTTTGTTTGATTTAACCAGTTCTACGCTTTTTAATGTTGACAGAGCCGACCTCTTAGGTACTTTTGAATGTTTACTTCGATAGCTCTTGAAGGGCTATGTAAAAATGTTGGAATAGCGAATAATCGTAAGGAGTATTTAATGGGTCACCTCTTGGCCCATACCTTTGGTGCTCTACATTCACGCTTATTTTTCAGATCAAACGGACTATTTCGGTGAAATGTCCTGTTATACTGAGCAACCATTGCGTGTGGAATATTATGAATGTACAAGAGTAAGCATGCCATTTGTATTTAATACAATTACAACAGTTTATCATAAACACATTGTTGTTTCCAGATTCAACAAAGCCTTGATCGATTGTCGGCCAAATACACCATTAACTGTGAATATCTACGCTCCCGATCTTTGCGTAAGGAACGGATTTGTTGAGATCGTTTTTGTGATGGGCTGCGTTTTTCAAGTTAACGTTCCATGGAGTCTGCGTAGGGAGAAGATTTGCGATTGCGAAATGGTTGAAGTTCAAATCGGGATATCGACGTATGAGATGAGGCATACGTGCACGCATAGATCGATGGTTGAATTTTCGCCATTAAGCGGAATCGTTTCAGTAAGCAAAGCAGCATTTTACTTTTCATTGATGTGTGTAATTTGGTGTTTGATTAATGTTTATAATATCAATGTTTTATTCCAGCCCGATAACCCAGGCTTACTATATTTGAAATTTAACTACGCGATTGAAGGACAGAACGTGCTATGCTACATATTGACAATGCCGAATCAAAGAGTCATATATTTATACATCAATATTCTCGCCAATCTGAATACTAAGGGCATACTGACTGCACTTCGACGTCCTGTCGGTATCAAAGAATACTTGGCCGTATTGGATTGTGGAAGAGTGCCTATTAATAATTTAGATCCAGTTATCAGAGTAAGTACAGGAAATAAACCAAAAAACACCATTTTAAACCTCAAATAATGATTACTTCATTAATGTTTTAGATAGTGTGGTTATACAACCCAACAGACGTCTTTACAACTTGGCGACTAGTGCGAGGGAACACAATATCTCCCGATTCTGTGATTCGTTGTTTGTTGTACTTTGCCGAAGTGCCGCCATTGGGAAAGTTGGCTATACCATTCGCTTTCATGCCTACTGAAATGATCGATTATGAGGTTAGAAAGCTATAGTAGTCACAGATACATTTTATGGGAAATATGACCACCACGGCGCCGTATTAGTCATGCTCCGCGAAAGAATAAAGTATGTAGATTTCATACTTGACATCATCTGTGGCGCAGTGGGCGAAGGTCCACCTGAGACGCAGAAGGTTGCGGGTTCGATTCCCGCTGCGGGACAAATGTTTGTATGATCTGTATTAATTTGTCTCGGGTCTGGGTGTTTTCTTTGTATAATATGTATGTACCTATTTACAAAAAAAATATGCATATAATTAGTATATCAGTCATGTAGTTCCCATAAGACAAGCTCTGCTTATTTATCGAGGGTTTTATCAATGAATATGTAAATTACCATGAGGTTAGATGGCACAGGGATGGATGTCTAAGGGATGTCTGTACCCGCTAATGGAAAAAGTGAGGCAAGGAATTTTAAAACGAATATACATTTAAAGGTGGTATTTTTCTCATCGTTTGGATACGACACAGTAAAGATACTGGTGAGTGGGCAAGGTGGACTGCCAAACTGTGTGGAAACAAGACTCGATATACCCAGTTATGTTGAAAAGATCATAAGATCCGCTTACAGGAGAGAGATTGTAAGTTATACAAACGTTTGGTACACAGTTCTAACAAACAAAATATCAATGAGACATTTAATATTACCTACAGATATTTTTGTCAGCGGAGCACCTAACAATGACAATGATGCCAACACATTCCTTGTCAAGAGAAATAATATCGATCTGTAACGAAACGGACCACGTCATGAGGTTCATTTGGTTACCGTAAGTATCCAACACCATTTTAAAGTTGAAACTGTTAAGCAGTCCAAATGAAAATGTTTTCGTAATGGTTATTCACAATTATATTCGAAGATATGTTTGTATGTACTTTTTTTCTATCCTTTTATCCTCTGACTAATACGTAGATAATTTTAAACATCAATGTACAAGTATGTATGGATGCTTGTTACCGTTAATATTCTTAATGAGTGAACGATTTGTATGAAATTTAAATAGATATAAATCTCGATCTGGAATAAGACATACAGGTTACTTTTTATCTAGGTACCATGAACGAAGTTGTCGCCAGGAGCTAGTTGGTTTCATATGTTTCATATGTATAATCGTCAGTCTTAAAGATTTCAGGGAACGTATAGCAAACATAGTTACCTACTTTTTATCTAGGTACTTCGAGCGAAGTCATTGACAGGAGCTAGTTGGATGGGTTATATGTTAGGGTTGCCATCTGTCCGAGCATCCCGGATTTGTCCTAGTAGAGGTAGCCCGGGTTTAAAGCTGCTGATCTACCGAAAATACGCGGCTGTTTTTATTTTTATTTTTTTGAACTTAAAAAAACATGAAGGGTTTTCACACTTCATGTCCTGCGGGGCGATCACACTAACTCATGGCTATCGAGATGGCAATCAATTTTGACACTAGTTCCTTATTTTAATGGCCCATCCATCCAAAAAACGGAACGTCCAATATGAAACCAATTTTGTTCATTCGCATTGTCCATCTACGGCTCATCCAGCTTACAAGTTAGCGTGTTACGATTCATCCCATCCGATGATACCAGCCATGGGAAATTAGTGTGATCTCCCCGCTGGTTGGTAATCCTAATCATATCATAATCGTCTTAATGATTTCAGAGAGCGTATAGCGAACATAGTGAACATAGTAATGACACCGTGCTGGGGAGTTATACAGCCAAAGTCCACTGAATGGATAACAATGACTGTATACACCCTTCAGGAACCTGCTACGTTCACGTAAGAATTAAGCATTTGTGATAAGTAATTAAGTACCAGAGCAATTAATCAAAATAAGTTATATTATTACAATATTGCCTAATAGTTTCTAATGATTAATCAAGATAAACAGAGAACAAAAATCAAAGATAGGTATTTATTACAAAAAATAAAGATCTGATTACTATTTTTAACCGACTTCAAAAAAAATCCGAAAAAATCTTCCGAAACAAAGGATGAGGTTCTCAATTCTGCTGTAGTTTTTTTTAATCAATTAAAGTTTGAGTTAAATTTGAATCGATTTTAATGATTGTTTTTACATGGGTATACTTCAAGAGTAGGAGTTTTCATAATATTTATATGGGACCACCCATATAAATATTATGAAAACTCCTACTAGGCTGCAAAAATAGGTGATGATATTTCAGATTGTACATTTATCAATTTCCCTTTATTTGAAGTCGGTTTTTTTACATGGACAATTAATTAATAATGCTGGACAATTAATAATTAATTAATTGATAATCCTGGAGATTTTTCACACAGCATCATTTAACCCCAAACTAAGCAGAGCTACATGACTGATATATTACTTATATACTTTAATGTGTGAAGAAAATAAATTGCGTAACTTACAATTTTTTATTGGCAGCTGCCGTTTCATCTACATAGCCCATCAACCATTTTATAGTATTTGCTCCTGCAAATATAAGGCTATTGCAGGCAATTGTTTTCAATGGTATCCATATGTCACCATCTACACCTACAATATTATGTTTTTTAATACATACAAAAAGGCCTCTTACCATTGGCTTAGGCCCCACTAATGCCTCAAAGGTCCAGACCCAGATCTGAGATATTAAATGAGTGAAATAATGATAATACTATTTACAGTACAACGGTAGCCTGTGAGATTCTGGACTTAACTGAACGCAAGCGTTATCAACGAAACGAGTTGCTCCGGAGAAACAAGATAGAGAAATGCAATCAAGAGTTCATTATAACAGAGGAAGGATTGTTTCATCCTGTTAGTACAATTTAAGTTGTTGGTGCGTGACGGTGTGGTGAACAGAATTTCATTACCACAGCCAGACTAAAAAGCCCAGGACATGCTCGTAGTTCAGAATGTACGGTAGATATTTTATAGAAAATGTTTTGAACTAAAATTGTTCAAGTTGAGATGAGAATATTTATTGTAATGGGAGTATTTCAGGGCATAAATGATTCACCGCCGTACGTAGAGGACATAGAAAAGCCACAACCCTCTTATTTGGCAATGACTGTTTCAATATCGTCTAAAGGCCAACGCGATGGCTATCCCAGAATGCTGCTGAAACAAATGTGGGAACAGGTAGTTATGAGAATTCCAACCATCACCTTTCTTAACTTATTCTATATTGCGGAGGGTACCTACTACAAGTTTCCTTCTTTCACTAACCTCTATCAGCCAACTTCTCGTTCCTGACCCCTTTTCTTACCCATGTCATTCTTCACACAATCCATCCATTGATTATTTGATCTACATCTACTCTTAAATCTATCCAAATTCACATTTAGCACTCTTTTTCTTTCTCCCCTCATGATATGTCCATTTCAACATTCGCCAAGTCGCCTAAACTTTCTTTCATCCGTCCCTTTGGTTGCCCAAAACTCAGATCCAAGAAGATTATTTCTTAGTTAAGAAGATAATAATGACGAATTTCAGGTACCGCCGTATGATTTGCTATCATCAGATATGAATGATCCTGGGAACGGTAAAGACAAGTCTTCGAGTGGGAACAATATGACCATGGCGGACATTATAAGGATCATTGACGGGATTCTATGGTATGGACTTTACCATCATAATAATTGGAAGTGAAATCAAATTGTTAGCCTGGTTTTTGAAAATGTTTTTTTACAGGGATGCTCTCCACAGCAAAATGTTTAGGAACCAAATTGAGTTTTTCGCCAAGGAAGAGATCCCTACTTATTCACAATTGGTTAAAGTTATCGAGAACGATGTAAAACCACGATTGAGCAGGAGGTAAGTTAAACTCGCAAAAAAAAAAGTACACAACATTTTTTCTATGGTGGCACCAAACTATGATACTTTCTATCTTTTCAGAGTTACCTCTGGAATATGCGATGCTATAGTGAATAAGGCGGTATTCCACATATACGGACTGAATCCCAAACACGACGTGTCGATTCTAGATGCCGAATAGTGTAGGAAATCTAAAATGTAGTTTATACATGAATTATGTTCCTTTGCATTCCTTCAATAATTAAACATAGATAGAAGATTTAAAAATTGTATTCTTATTTAGCAGTTTACTATTCTTACAACAAGTAACAGATTCATCAACAAGCTTATTCTAAGTTATCACAATTATAAATGAAATCAAACTAAGTAATACCCTTTTCTATCAAAAAAGTGGCATCATGGAACATGTATTTTTACAACTATCTTACGAAATAATTTTTCAGTGAAACAAGTGGAAATTATTTAAATGTTCCACTGATAAGGTGGATTTTTCGCCAATGATAAGTGGGATTCTTTTCCCAACTATAAATGGGATTATTTTCCCCCACTTGTCTAATATATCGTCTCAAATATCACAGGCACCTAACATTGTGGGACTCAATGGTAGTATGACCAGTTGGATTATTTTCCCCCACTTCTATAGTAGATCGTCTCAAGTATCACAGGCACAGGTAGGATTCAATCAAAGGTTTACCATGTAACTTCAGTCGAGTATTCTATCCAGTCGCAATTGCAGTTTCTTGGGTTTGGGCGAGGCGAGAACGGTTACCGCCACTCGGTCGCCCAGTTTGGGAGTCTGATTGCCAGATAATTTGCTCCGGTGAATGAGTCCATTGTCCCCTACGCCGCAGTCCACGAAACAACCAAACGGGACCACATTTCGGACCACGCCTGAAATAGAAAATAAAAATGTTAGATTAAACTAGATTTGTTAGATTAAATGTTAGACGACCTCGATCGCAAATTTATTTTTTCACCCCTTCAATCTCCAGCCGTGGCTTGGTAGGCGGGTACCTATGTGATTTTAGGAAGGGAATTTGGCCCCCTCTGCCCCCCATTTTTGCGGCCGCTGACTCTGAGCGCGGAGTAGCTTATCTGATATAAATATATGAGATTACTAGAAGTAAAGCGCGGCAGGCCGCCCGCCCGCGCTTTTATTTTTTTGCTCGGCTTCTAAGAGTTGTAGCGTGAGGAAGGTTATTGGTGTTAATATCCAATAACATTCCTCAGAAAGTGGTCGATCAAATGCATAAAAATATTTTTTTCAAACACGACTGGAAGTTCCTGATATTATTAGCGCGTTCAAAGTGTTCAAAAAAAAAACTCTGTAGCTTTATTAGTTCAGTTAGCTTAGATAGTATTTAAGAACTTACCAGTTAATGACATGCCCTCCCGAATCTGTTCCGTAGCCTGCACTGTGAGCGAGTAAACTGGCCGACAGTACGTAATGATGTTATCCTCATGTGCCTTCTGCTTAAACGCGTTGATAATGAGCTCAAGTGTACAGGCATCTGTGTCCAAGTCTTCACTCGTTACTTGTATGTCGATGGATATAGTCAGCCTTTCAACGGTTTCAGGGAAATTAGGTTTAGATAGGTCCTTTATGTTGACGCCGATTTTCTTGGCAAATCTGTAAAGTTTTTTAATTTTGGATTTGTTTTTCTTGAGCATGTCACGTATTTGACATGGGGATTTTGTAGTTCTGATAGTGAGGTGGTGAGCATTCCATAGGCGGATAGCTTAAAGTAAAACAAGTATGCAGTAAAATAATAATCATCGAGTAGAAGTCTGCGAGACCCGAGCTAGGCTATTAGTTATAACTTGACGACCTCTGTGGCGCAGTGGGCGAAGACGCAGAAGGTTGCGGGTTCGGTTCTCGCCGCGGGACAAATGTTTGTATGATCTGCAAATATTTGTCTCGGGCCTGGGGTTTTTCTATGTATAGTATGTATGTATTTAAAAAAACGTATATAAGTACTATATATCAGTCATGTAGTTCCCATAATACAAGTTCTGCTTAGTTTGGGGCTAGATGATGATGTGTGAAAAAATTATCAGAATTATTTATATACTAGCTTCTACCCACGGCTTCGCCCGCGTGGTACCCGTATAAAAAGTACCCTATGTGTTATTCTTATGTATAAGCTATATTACTGTAGTTTCATCAAAATCCGTTCATTAGTTTTTGCGTCTAAAGAGTAACAAACATCCATTCTCACAAACTTTCGCGTTTATAATATTAGTAAGACTAAGCGATTGCCTTCGAGGTTTTGGTTCTAGGGTATGCCGGTTTCCTCAGGATGTTTTCCTTCACTGTTTTTGAGCACGTGTTAACGTGTATTATATATATCCGCTGTTAATAGATATTACTTTCAGGAACATCCGAACATGGACCCTAACTTGATATCTGCGTTATCGATCGCGAGACGAGTTCTGGATCCTTTAGGGGAGCTGTATAAAAAGTACCCTATGTGTTTTTCTGATGTATAAGCTATATTACTGTAAAGTTTCATCAAAACGGGTTCATTAGTTTTTGCGTTTAAAGAGTAACAAACACCCATCTTCTACTACTATTACTATTAGTTAGTTGAATACTTACGATTTAGCTACATGGTAACTCTCCGGATGAATGATGGTAGCATCCAAGGGCTCCTTCCCTCCCAGCACCTTGAGGAATCCTGCGCACTGTTGGAACGTAACCTTGCCGATGCCGGTCACTTTCAGTATCTCCGCTCGAGTCGTGAAATTGCCTTTATCTTGTCGGTAGGCTATGAGCTTCTTGGCTCGGCCTTCGTTCAGTCCCGAAATTCGCCTGCGATAAAAAATAATAATATATTAATATTGGAATCAACACTTTTTACAATAATCATCATCTTCTACACTCTGTAGGCCGTAAGTATAGGCCGGTGTTAGGACAAACTGCCATAAAAACCATCTTGAACTACCTCCATTGATTTACTACCCCGCAGCCTTTATAATAATATAATTTTAACCATCATAACATCATATTTTGTACAATTTATATGTGTTCGTGCCAAGTATATTCATCTTTTCTCGTGTCTGTCTTTGTCTTTCTTCTAACGTTGGCACTAGCATTCTAAGCATTGCATCGGCAGTCTACGATCAACCTATATCGATTGTGGATGATCGCGAACGAATTTTCCACTAATTTGGACCCGCGTTAATTACCTATCTAATACTTGTGTTGTAACGTGTTTCCCCGCATTACTGTACCTACTTTATATCGCGACCGCGCCACGTCTCCTCCTATCCGACCGCGCAACGTCTCCTCCTGTCGGGATCCGTCCGACGGGTATCGAAGGCCGCTCCTACTATCTATTGAAGAAGGAATACAAGAACAGCCATGAAGAAGCGCTACCAGGCTTAGATTGGATGACCTTGAATACACCCACCAAGGTTAAGGAAAACAACGGACCTTTACGGGAACAGCCACGCTCCTGCTTAGAGGTGATTGTAGCTTGTTAAGTGCAGTGCAATAGGAGACAAAGGTCAGTCTTCTTTTCCTTATTCTATCTCTTCTTATCTTTTCTTAATTTTCCGCTAGTGGAGTCGCGCTTAGTCAACCACTTGACTCTTATCACGCTGCAAAAGTTATGGAGTGATTTTGAATGATTCGGGTTCTTCCTACACTGCGTCTTCCTCAGTCGCCATTCGAGAATCTTTATTCTCTTAAATAATAGCGGTTATCGGTTCCGCGAGTTAAATAGCCTGCCTATTGTCACTTCAACGTGCTAGGAGCTATCTTAAGAGATTTAACTAGTCACTTCAAATTACCTCAACATAGCTTGAGATGCTGTGTTGATATCAACGCCTACCAAGCTCACAACTTTTTCTACGGCAGAATCTAAGGCCGTTTCCAGCATCTTCGGAGGTATGTCGTGCTGATACATGCCTACTCCTAAATTTTTCGGTTCCACCTGAAAATATGCACAAGTAAATTAGTATCAAAAAATAAAAAACATGACTGCTAAAATTACAAATGGCGGCTTACAGACATATTGAATTTTATGACACTAATTCATATTGTATCCGTTGACAAATCGCACATTGCCTTGTTTATCAAAATACATCAAGCCATACCATTTATAAACTACACGATGAAAAAGCATACATGCATACTCAACTACACCATAAAAAATATACTACTCTCCTTTCAGATAGAAAAAAGTCATATCCAATGTTATTTGATTTTTAGTGTTAATCCTCCTTACGTGAAGTCGCGAGATGAGTCGAATCGAGGTTACATTTTTGGGACATTATAAAATCAATCATATCCAGCCATCCAAAGACCAATAGCAAATTCCGATTTCCATACAAAAGCATTACAAAACGCAAAGCATTGCCATTAATAGGTTTTATTAATCGAAAAACGCTTGTTTAACTAGGGTGTACCAGCAAAACTTAGTCATCCATTAAGGGGGGGCCGGTCTACTCACTTTTATCAATTCCCCTAAAGGATCAAGAACTCGTCTCGCGATCGATAACGCAGAAATCAAGTTTGGGTCCATGTTCGGATGTTCCTGAAAGTAATATCTATTAACAGCGAAAATATATAATACACGTTAACAAAAACGCTGAAGGAAAACACCCTTAGGAAACATAGAACCAAAAACTCGAAGAGCACCCAAGATAACGTTTAGTCTACGAAAGAGAAGACAAAAACGATTTCTGTCGCCTATTCTGTCAAACAAAGAGAGGGACAAAATATTATTTGTCTTCTCGGCGGTAGACAAAACCGTGGTCTTGGGTTTTAATGCTAAGCAGGCTGGGTTTCATGCTATGCTCAGAATAAGGACCTGCTGCCTGCTGGCTGAAGTTATGTTTGTCTTCTCTTCCGTGGAAAAAACGGTTGTCCTCGTGTTCATACTAAGCCTGCTGGTGTTGTAGATATCAATAGGCAGCGGTTGTTAGTTTCCCATCAGGTAGGCCACATGCCTGTCTACTTCTGAATATCACTTGCATTACTTTTTTTATGGTATTCAGAAGCAGAACTCGACCAAATCTCGACCTCGGTGGCGCGTCTGGCAAGTCTGCGACCTCGATTCCCGCTGCGGGACAAATGTTTAGGAATCCAAACGTAGGGTCAAGACAATGTATGAGTCTGTTGGCTTTTTTTTAACTATGATGTGTTTAATTTCTGTTCCGGTGTCGTGGAATTTTAAATCTAACGACAGGTTTTTTCTTTATCGATTACAGTGCCTCCTATTGACTTGTGACAATAAAACTTATCTAAACACTAATCTTGAAGTCGTTCAATTAGATTGCATGAAACCAGGGGGTCAACTCTACAAACCGATAAACGATATATCGCTTCAATTATCGTGCTAAACCTACTCTACGTTACATCGTTTCGACTATCATTTGAACGATGAAACGACCGACATTACTTTTGACAATCGATGTCGTAACCCTACTCCGGCATCACTAAAAACGATACGATAATTTGAATTTGACAACGAAACAAATGTCAACCGACGAACTTATCAACGATGCCCTTGATGCTATCGTGCCCATTATCGTTTCGGGTTATATTGTTGTGTTTTCTGATAAAATCATCTCTATTTCGTTTACCGGACTCCCGAATCTTTTATACCTTCGAGCCCTGCTGCCTACTGGAGTCTCTGCATTCTTTTCATTCGACCTCGGCCTGCTGCACTACGGACTCTTGATTTGCCTCATGTTTTGGAATAATGGTGAGATTTATGCTTGCCATGGAAGCCATCCACGAGGAAAAGGCTTTACAAAAACAACATTTTAAAGTGACGAGGGACCAGTTGGATTTGAACAAAATTCCCGACTATAATTTCATCGGGAATTATAAACATAGTAAAAGTTTGTTTGAAGGTAAACTTGTATATATTTTTTTAAATATTTAAAAATAAAATTGTTGTTAAAATAGTGCTTTAAACTTTAATGCTGTGTGTACTAGTATCTTTTTAATAAACAAATTTGAATATTCACCCGACGAATTTTTGCTTCAACTTCAACTTCTTAATTATGGCTTCTGTGGCTAGTTGTCACAAGAATTTTACTTGTAAAGTTTTCAAATCACAGGCGGGTTTGTTGATTTGACATGTCAAATGTTGTCACTTCATTTACTTTCATAGATAATTGTTATCATTTTGCCTAAAAAGTGACATAAACAGTCAAGCAAAAAGATTTAGGCTAAATGTCTATTATCCAAGCCTTTAGATTTTCCTATCATTCGTTCCGAAGATTCGATACATATTGTCTATGCTTTCGACAGACGACAAAGATTGCGAACATTTTTGAGAGTAGGGTACGGCCGAATAATTCGGAGCACTGTCGTATCGTAACGATAATGTCGATATCGTTTTACGGAGTAGACCCCCTGCAATCCCTTAAGCCTCTTATGGCAAACGCATATACGCGTTCCTGGCATCGCTGGTAAAAACATGAGATTGTTGAAGCGCTAAAACGGCGGCTATGATGTCTACCTTCTGAGCTTCTTTGCTGATGGAATAAATAGACGCTCCTTGTTCGGGAACAATAATGACGGGAATATTCTCCGATATCTGATGGTATTTCAACCACGTCTCCGTTTCACGACAAGCGGTCCCGTTACCCAGCCCGATCAGTTCTACTCTGAAAATAAAAAGGTTTTTATTCATTGAAATCACAAGGACCGTATAGAAACGTCAGCTTAAAACTACCTGAATTTAAAATTTGAATTTTTGTGAGTGAATTTACGCTGATTCCTCGCTCGCGAAGAATCAGGCAACAAACTCATTTTGTTTTTTTTTTTATGATCATTCATTATCCTTTATTATTTTTCATAATTACAGTACTAGACCACGAATCTGTCCGCTTAGAGAGTCAGGTATACATACATATTATACATAGAATATATGTATAAATGATGCACGACCGGGTTCGAACCCACAACTCGCGGGTCGGAAGTGGTGATACCGTCCACTAGGCCAACACGGCTTTATTTATTTAGTTATTTTATTTATTTATTTATTCATGCTTAATGTCCTACATACAATGGTTAAGCTTAGGTCTAGCGTAGCTCCAAGTAGGTTGGTAGGTACGTCGGCCCTGTCAGGGCGTTGCAGAGGTAGGTATTATTTTACAATTACAGAATTAATTATTTAGGATGTCATTCTGGTGATATAAAGTAGTGGACATATAATAATAAGCATTACCTGAAAGTTTTGAGGAGTTCCTTCAGTTGCCAGGCAGCCGGATCGTTTGGGTTATTTCTTCGTAAATCTGGATACAAGGTGCAAGTTTCCAATTTGTCTCCATTCGCGTTTATAATTCCCAACTGAAATTAATTGATTGATGTCCAAATAGACCGGAATCTTTTTTTTTATTCAGAAAAAATAAAAACAGATTTTATAAGGGAGAACTCTTGAAGCACCCTACCCTTTCAAAATAATTATTAAAATCCGTTCACTATTGGCGAAGATACGCGTAACATACAAAGAAAAAAAACAGACGAATTGAAAACATCCTCCTATTCAGAAATCGGTTGAAAAAATACAAATCAAACAGCTAGCTATCTAGAGGCCGTTCCAAACGATATTTAGATAGGTCAACTGCTCCAGGGGGTCTACTCTACAAACCGATAAACGATATATCGCTTCAATTATCGTGCTAAACCTACTCTACGTTACATCGTTTCGACTATCATTTGAACGAAGAAACGACCGACATTACTTTTGACAATCGATGTCGTAACCCTACTCCGGCATCACTAAAAACGATACGATAATTTGAATTTGACAACGAAACAAATGTCAACCGACGAACTTATCAACGATGCCCTTGATGCTATCGTGCGCATTATCGTTTCGGGTTATATTGTTGTGTTTTCTGATAAAATCATCTCCATTTCGTTTACCGGACTCCGAATATTTTATACCTTCGAGCCCTGCTGCCTACTGGACTCTCTGCATTCTTTTCATTCGGCCTCGGCCTGCTACACTACGGACTCTTGATTTGCCTCTTGTTTTGGAATAATGGCGAGATTTATGCTTGCCATGGAAGCCATCCACGAGGAATAGGCTTTACAAAAACAACATTTTAAAGTGACGAGGGACCAGTTGGATTTGAACAAAATTCCCGACTATAATTTCATCGGGAATTATAAACATAGTAAAAGTTTGGTTGAAGGTAAACTTGTATTTTTTTTTTAACTTCATGATTTTTTTTTTAATAATTAAAAATAAAATTGTTGTTAAAATAGTGCTTTAAACTTTAATGCTGTGTGTACTAGTATCTTTTTAATAAACGAATTTGAATATTCACCCCGACGAATTTTTGCTTCAACTTCAACTTCTTAATTATGGCTTCTGTGGCTAGTTGTCACAAGAATTTTACTTGTAAAGTTTTCAAATCACAGGCGGGTTTGTTGATTTGACATTTGACGTTGTCACTTCATTTACTTGCATAGATAATTGTTATCATTTTGCCTAAAAAGTGACATAAACAGTCAAGCAAAAAGATTTAGGCTAAATGTCTATTATCCAAGCCTTTAGATTTTCCTATCATTCGTTCCGAAGATTCGATACATATTGTCTATGCTTTCGACAGACGACAAAGATTGCGAACATTTTTGAGAGTAGGGTACGGCCGAATAATTCGGAGCACTGTCGTATCGTAACGATAATGTCGATATCGTTTTACGGAGTAGACCCCCAGATCACTACCAGACGAAAGAGTTACCAAAATGCTGGATGCATTGCCACGCTGAATGGCAATGTTACTATGCCGCAAGAGGCGCGGGTTCGATTCCCGCTGCGAGACAATTTGTTTCGGGTTGTGATACCACGGTACTTGTAGTTCCTGAATCCTAATGTCGGAACAGGACTATGTGTCTGTTGGGTATTAATTTAATTATACCTTACCTTACAACCAGCTCTGAACCCCGGATCCAGTCCTGCAATCACCCTGTTCTTGATCGGTTCAGTGAGGAGGTACTTCTCCAAGTTGGTGATGAATGTCCTGACGGCTTCCTTCTGAGCCAGGTTAGTCAGATCTGTTCGGACCTGGCGGGAGAGCCAGGGCTTGATCAGGCGACTGTAAGCGTCACTCAGGCCTTTGCGAACCCAAGAACCGTCCTTCCATAGTGTTAAGCAGAACCTAGAACGTAAATACCATTTTAATTGACTGGTTCAGCTTCATCTCGATTACACCAGGTATGTAAATGGACAGGCCCGAATCTCGTGGCTCACCAGTCACCACCCGTGTAGCGAAGCGACGGAACGTGATGTGCAATAAGCTGAGATAGGAACTTTCCGACGCATACTTACCACTGCAGCATAGACTGCCCTCGTTAGACTGCACCTTTGGTAGGTATTATATGTAGGTACATATAATACCTACCAAAGGTGGTGTATGTGATTAATTACAAACAGTAATTAATTATATTACCTACTAGCTTCTGCCCACGGCTTCGCTCGCGTGGTACCCGGCAAAAAAGGAGCCTATGTGTTATTCTGATGTTATTTCATGAAAATCTGTTCGGTAGTTTTTGCGTGAAAAAGTAACAAACATCCATCCTCACAAACCTTCGCGTTTATAATATTAGTAGGATAGGAAGGATTAACCACGTTTTATCGTTTATTCTGTTTTTTATCGTTTTGTATTTTATATTTAGTTTTATCCGTTATTCTTTTGTAATTTACTGTTTTTTTGTTTGTCTTTCTTGTCATTTGAACTAGTCAGTGCTGTATATGTTGAATAAAATTTACAAAGCACGATCATTGTAGCTTGTCGGCCATATCATCACTTAACTCCAAACGAGATTATGGCCAGATGAAGGTTTATTCATGATAAAATCAAACATGACGACCACTGTGGCGCAGCGGGCGAAGGCCCGCCAGAAACGTTGAAAGTTGCGGGTTCGATTCCCGCCGCGGGTCAAATTTTGTTCTATTAATAATATGTACATGTATTTAGAAAAAAAATTATATAAGTAGTATATCAGTCATGTAGTTCCCATAACACAAGCTTTGCTTACTTTGGGGCTAGATGATGCTGTGCAAAATGTCCGGGCCTCTACTCCGTAAAACGATATCGACATTATCGTTACGATACGACAGTGCTCCGAATTATTCGGCCGTACCCTACTCTCAAAAATGTTCGCAATCTTTGTCGTCTGTCGAAAGCATAGACAATATGTATCGAATCTTCGGAACGAATGATAGGAAAATCTAAAGGCTTGGATAATAGACATTTAGCCTAAATCCTTTTGCTTGACTGTTTATGTCACTTTTTTAGGCAAAATTATAACAATTATCTATGAAAGTAAAAGAAGTGACAACGTTAAACGTCAAATCAACAAACCCGCCTGTTATTTGAAAACTTTACAAGCTAAATTCTTGTGACAACTAGCCACAGAAGCCATAATTAAGAAGTTGAAGTTGAAGCAAAATTTCGTCGGGGTGAATATTCAAATTCGTTTATTAAAAAGATACTAGTACATACAGCATTAAAGTTTAAAGCACTATTTTTAACAACAATTTTATTTTTTATTATTAAAAAAAATCATGAAGTTAAAAAAAAAAATACAAGTTTACCTTCAAACAAACTTTTACTATGTGTATAATTCCCGATGAAATTATAGTCGGGAATTTTGTTCAAATCCAACTGGTCCCTCGTCACTTTAAAACGTCGTTTTTGTAAAGCCTTTTCCTCGCGGTTGGTTTCCATGGCAAGCATAAATCTCGCCATTATTCCAAAACAAGAGGCAAATCAAGAGTCCGTAGTGCAGCAGGCCGAGGTCGAATGAAAAGAATGCAGAGACTCCAGTAGGCAGCAGGGCTCGAAGGTATAAAATATTCGGGAGTCCGGTAAACGAAATAGAGATGATTTTATCAGAAAACACAACAATATAACCCGAAACGATAATGGGCACGATAGCATCAAGGGCATCGTTGATAAGTTCGTCAATTGACATTTGTTTCGTTGTCAAATTCAAATTATCGTATCGTTTTTAGTGATGCCGGAGTAGGGTTACGACATCGATTGTCAAAAGTAATGTCGGTCGTTTCTTCGTTCAAATGATAGTCGAAACGATGTAACATAGAGTAGGTTTAGCACGATAATTGAAGCGATATATCGTTTATCGGTTTGTAGAGTAGACCACCTGCATAAAAAAAAAGTTGAACAAACCTTTCTAGCTTATTATAAAACCAATCAGGAACAACCACTTTAACACTCAAAACTTTCTCATCCTCCCCTCTATTCAACGCTAACGTCTGATGTGGCTTCACAAAATGACTGGGACATTTCCACTCAAAATATATTTTGTATGTTTCCGGATCAGACTTTTTATCTACCATCTTATTCTCTGTCTCTTTCTTTTCTTTGGTTGACGTTTTTCTGCTGCTTGTTATTGTGAATCTGGTTTCTTCTTTTCTGGAACACACAAACTACACTTTATTTAGTAATCTAAGCCCTGTAAGAAATTTACAGAAGTGGTCAGTGATGGAGATGTGATGCAGACAAAACACCCCCATAGACTGACGAAGGTCAGAAAAAATTACACAAGTTGAAGAAAAAAATTATTATTACTTTTATTATATTTTATTTTAACATACTCGTAAGTTTAAGATAAAAAAAAATTTTGTGAGATTTAATTTAATTAATGCTTTTTGATTATTATTATTAAGCCATTGATCACTGTTCCACTGCAGGGCAAAAGTTACAGTTACAGACCATGTTGTCAGGTGCAAGCCGAGCTCATCCCTCCTTCTTATTCTGGCGCTTCCTATTCTTCACCTAACATTGGGTGGGACAGCCTAGTCCAATTAAAAACAGTAGTAAAAGAAAACAAACACATGTCACCACCCATCCCTCAGATCCATACTCTACAAAAGTCCTTGAAGATACCAAGCAGCAATTAAAAATTATTGCCAAACACTGACTGTAGTCAAAAGAATTCACTATAGGTACTGTGTGATGTATGGCATATATATAACCAGCCTCTACTCACGGCTTCACCCGCGTGGTACCGGATAAAAAGTAGCCTATGTATTATTCTGATGGATAAGCTATATTACTGTAAAGTTACATCAAAATCTGTTCAGTAGTTTTTGCATTAAAGAGTATCAAACATCCATCCTCACAAACTTTCGAGTTTATAATAGTAGTAAGATTAGTTAGTGTGTGTAAATAGTGACATTTGATTGCCAATGATAATAATTATGTACCTTATTGTATTGATAGTATTTACTGGACACGCCACACCATCTTCTTGCATGTCCAGGATGACTGGTAGAGAATGCTTTAGCATTAAGTCCTCCTAGCACTACATTGTTTGTGGGAAAGTATTAAATAAATAAATAAATGATCTCACAAACTTAGGTACCTGCAGAAGATGCTGTATTTACCTCCCCTAATATTTAGTCTTGAACAGCCAAGTAAGCTCATAACAGGTACTTACAAGTTTCTCATCTGTTCCAGCACCCTTGTATCCTTATAAATAATATCTGCTACAATGTGAGTCACATGTGCCTCTACTCTCTCTGGAGTGGACAACTCTTCGTCATTAGAACAAAGGGTGTTTATATTGATGTAGCCCCCATTCAGTGCCTGGACAGCACATGGCTCCAAGCCGAGGTTCCTTGCTTTCTCCGCAAGGGACAGGGAGTGAGACTTTAGTGGTGAATACTGAAAACAAATCATTTGTCAAATCACTATTCAGTATTGGTTCAACTGATAAGAAGATTTATTAGTATTTACTATAGAATTGTGGAGTAATGATTTTTAACTTACCACTAAATCCAGTTCAGACAAATTTCGAGCATTTAAAATACTTTTTTTAACTTCCGGTGTCAATTTCTTTGACTTTTTCAGTGCTTCTATTACAGATTTAACTTTTTTCTTTAATTGAGATACATTTTGATAACTCTCAAATAAATCCTGGAGTCTGTAAAGCAACCATTCTAAGGTTAAGTAGGTAGGTATGGAAAAACTGATATATACATGTATATATTTTTTTAATAAAGGTACCTACTTAAAAACTATTTGAATTTCGAAAAATAAAAGGAATTTATCCAAATCCCAAATTAATGCCACCTGGGTAGCTACTAAATAGGTAACTGATAATTAATTTAATTTATTATATACCTGTCAGGCATGAGATGATCAACCATGGTTTTCCGATATCTAGCAATAAATGGCAAGGTGCAGCCCTCAGTCAACAATGCTATGAAGTTTTGGGCCAATTTGATGGGGATTCTCTCCACTTGAGACAACATTTCCGCATCATCCCACAAACAAGCATTATCAAACATATTCTCTTCTGTACCATTTGATATACTTTCTTCAGTAAAAGCACTAACAGCAATTTTTCTTTTAGGTTTAGCAGTGGTGTTTTTCACAACCTCTTTCCTATCTTCAACAGCTTTCTCGCTCTTACTTTTAGAAACTTTTTTCTTTGATGGTGTCTCTCTAGTTGTATCGTCATTTATAGATTTACGTTTTCTATTGATCCGGACTGGCTTGTCCATCTTTATATTGGTACAGCTATAACTGCTCTTGTAACTGTAAAAGTTTCAGACATAGGAAAGAAACAAGTAGAGTAGTTTAGTTAGGTAAATAATGTAGGGCAGAGCGGCACAGGTGGATTTTTTTTTACATAATTTATTAAGTAGCAGGATCTACGTACCTACTTAAGTAAATATACGTACCTATCACACAATTCAATAGTTCTTACGCTGCGTTTTGCCTTGAGTGTAGGTATTTTTTTCTCTACTTTTGTTGTAGTGCAGTCGACTCGAAAATCTTTGAGACTGAGCTTGCCGGACTGCCCGCGCCGGATCGCGGATGAGAGAGAAATAAACAAATCTAATCTATACAAAACAAAAAGATGAAAATGTCATACATATAGAGCAAAAAATGTTTAATCTGTTATACGTAGTACCTATCTCTAAGTAGTCTGTGGTTTTGTCGAAGTATTTTTGTTTTTTGTATAATTCAGCGGCGCGCGGTGTTTGTCGACGTCGCATTACATACTCTTTGGTAGTCGTTGTCGGTCGTCTACCACTTGGATGTCATCCTGACTTGCAGGGTATTCCAGGCTAGTTACCTACGTTGGTTGTTGGCTAGTTATTCGGCTACAGTCAAACCTGTTTTTTTTATTTTCCTTCGGCGGTGCTATTTTACAAAACTTTTACGGTGAGTGGCATGTAGGATAACTTCTCGAATTCTTATAAATGGTGTGGTGAATTTTTCTGCGTCAACCGTATTCTAACTAGTCAGTGATGCGGCGTTAGCTAGCATCTCTATATTAAGTAAATCGTGACTTAGTATTATTATAGATCCATAACCTAAAGGGTTAATTCTGAAGTTGTAATAGCCATGGCCATTATATTTAGTAAGGCTGTCTAGTTTTTCTGTTCTGTCAAAAAATGTAAATAAACAAAACAATATCACGGTTTCATGAAATATATTTAAATTTTTTTAAGTTTCTTTAGATCGAAATCATGAAGACTTTTGATGTTTTGCTACATAAATTAACCAAGTGCTACTACAGAGGATCTCTTAATTTTTCACTGCAGGTATGTTAGATGGCCAGGTAAAATGCATTATTTTTTGCACCGCTCTTGAGCTCGCCATAGACGCAGAAGGTTGCGTGTTCGATTCCCGCTGCGTGACAAATGTTGTATATGCAAATATTTGCCGGGTGTCTGGGAGTTTTCTATGTATAATATGTATGCATTTACAAAAAAATATTTAAATAAGTTCCTAGTATATTAGTTGGTCCCTATAAAACAAGCTCTGCTTAGTTTGATGCTGTGTGAAAAATGTTTAGCATTATTTATTATTTTGTGCTAGTTATAATAAAACTATATTTCTAGCCTGAAGAAGTGAATAGCATGACCTGGGACTGGCAGCAGGAATTCCTAGATGCAACAATAAACAGTGAACTCATAAAACAATATCCACTAAGCAGCACATTTTCAAAGTTATTCTTTAAAAAACTGATAACTATTTTGGAAAATCAAGAAGTTCATGATGAAATGTACATTCACCTGTGTGAGTCTTTAAGCAAAGAGAGCACTGAAAACAATTTCTGTTATCGGCATCATGTTATTGGGAACAATCTCCATGACATTATTTCCATGAAGGAGACTAATAAAATGGTTGTAAATGGGACTACTGGAATGCGTACATGGGAGGTAGTAAAAATATTTTTTGTGTATGAGAATTTCCACTAACCCTCTTGCATGAAAATGTAATCTAAGTTCATCAAATCAGACATCAAATCAATCAAATCAAATATTGGAAATAAATGGACACTGCTTGTAGAATATTCTGATAAAGGAGAAAAACTGGTTTACCTACTAATTTCTGTTTCAGGCAGCACTAATGTTAGCAGACTGGGCAATTTGTTACAAGCAAGTATTCTGTGGCAAAAAAATCTTAGAACTAGGCTCTGGTGTTGGTTTCACTGGTGTGACTATAGCTAAGCTCTGCGCCCCCCAATCAATTTACCTGACAGATTGTCACTGGGTGGTTTTAAAGACAATCTGTGACAATATAAAAATTAATTTCCCAGAAATACAGGACGAAGAAATAAACAGTGAGACTATATTTAAGAATAAAGACCAAATAATAGGTTGGTACAAAGTTTTTATTTTCTTTCACAATACTTGAGGTTGGTTCAATGTTTAACCAATTTGTAGTAATTGTACTCAAATGATGTACTTACATTTTTTTACAGGTGCCATGTATTTGGACTGGAATGCAATTGAAGGTTTAGCTATAAATATTGTACCAGATATTATCATAGGCGCAGATATTGTGTATGACCCTTTAATTATACAGCCACTATGTGAAGTGTTGAAGATATTTTTTAAAAGAAATAAGCACTTAGATGTTTTCATTGCAAGTGTTATCCGAAACGAAGAAACTTTTCAATCATTTTTGCACTCACTTGGTAAGATTTTATAATACTATACATTGAAAAGGCTTGCCTTACTATTTTACCTATAAAGTTAAGAAACATATTGTAGAATATTAAAATGACATATATTTTTTACAGGTGCTCTACATTTCAGTTACAAGAAGCTGCCTTTGAATGAAAGTGTGTTTATTGAGTGGGATAAAAGCATAGAAAAGTGTTTATTACAGATAAATTGTTCAGTAAAAAACATAGATTAAGTTCTAGTCCCTGTATTGTACGCCCATGGAATGCACAACCATGGAAAGTACAGCCCTGGAATGTACAGCCGTTATTACAAACCATTGGTTTCAAATACTTGGCTTGTAATACTGGGCGTACATTCCTGGGCGTGCATTCCCTACACGTGTTAACCTTATACGACCAGTTTTGTACAACCGTGGAATGCACAGCCATGGAATACGAACTAATTTCATGCTCTGTTTACATGTGCGAGTGCTATCAAGGGGCAAGTGCTGTGTTGCCATAGTATTTAAGGCTATTAGTAAATTAATGTGAGTAGATTAGTTATTGATGTCGTTTTTTGCAGATAAACTAACCGGTTGGTTTTATTTATTTAAGTTTTATATTATATAAAAGAATAAATAAACCCAAGTTTGTTGGGTAAAGTTCGGATAGCAATCCTCCTATTCTGAGTGGTAATAAAAAAAACCTAATAACCTAACCAATCCAAGACGGATTTGCCTAGGAAGGATTTTTCAGGCCAACATTAACTTATTGTTTGAATTACTTATAATGGCAACTCTTGGTTGAACATATTAGAACTTGCTCAGTGCAAACGAGGCTCGTCTTCGTCATGTGACTACTTCGCATCGACCAATGAGGGGTCAAGGATATGACGAACTCTCGACCAATGAGCATCGAGAATATTGGTTCGTAATCTGGGATGTGCAATACCGTCATGTGTTTAGTTTGTACGGAGCGTATTGTACGACCATGGAAAGCACACCCAGATAATTCGAACCAAATGGTTTATAAAATATGGACTTTCCATGGTTGTGCATTTCATGGACGTACAATACAGGGACTCGAATATTTTTCTATAAAAATGTGATGGAATTAGAAAGGACACTTGTACTAGTACATATTACATCTGTGGTCTAGTGTATTATTACAGTTTTTTTGTAATCTGTTCCTGTGTAATATTTTTAGTGGGTGCCGTGATTACACAACCATGGAATGCACAACCATGGAAAACACAACCATGGAATTGGTGTATATTTTGGTCGCAAATTCCAAGGTTGTGTTTTCCATGGTTGTGCTTTCCAGCCCGTACAAAATAATTCACACACTGGGAAAACGAAACCATGGAAAAGGCTGCCAAAATGGCTTCCAATTCCCAGGTCGTGCTTTCCTTGGTTGTGTTTTCCATGATTGGACAATCCCGTCACGTGTCGGGAATGTACAACCCTAGAAAACGCAACCATGGAATTTGAAGCCAAATGACGTCATAACTCTAGTTGGTCGATGCAAAGTAGTCGCATGACGAGGACGAGCCTCGTTTGCACTGAGCAAGTTCTAATATGTTCAATCAAGAGTTGCCAACATAAACAATAAGTTAATGTTGGCTTGAAAAATCCTACCTAGGCAAATTCGTCTTGGATAGGTTAGGTTATTAGGTTTTTTTTTATTACCACTCAGAAAAATAGGAATCAAAAATGTGTGAATAATGTACAGCATTATTTATTTATTTATTAAAAATTAAAATCAACACTTGTGGCTAGTGTGTTTCTGGATTTAATGATTTCATCTATAGTCTGTGGTACTCGTCTATAAAAATAGGATAGTACGATTTATACTCTGTAGTTGCATCTAAACGAAGCATGAGCTTTCAACCAATCACAGCAATGGTCACAAAATCCCGGGTTGTGTATTCCATGGCTGTACATTCCCAGCACGTGTCGGGAAAGCGCAGCCATGGAAAACACGGCCAGGAATTTGCGACCATTTTGGTTTCAAATTCCTGGCCGTGTTTTCCATGGTTGTAAAATAACCGGACTCATTTTTAGTGTGTACTAATTTTAATTTTGACATTCTAAAGAGCAAAAAATTTTGCTTCCACTTATAAGAGCAGCGCCACCTGTTTTCATTGCTGAAAGCTTGATTCAAGGTGGTCGTGAATATCTACTCATGCAAAAAAAATATAATCTGTGAAATTAAATTGTGTGTAGAATGAACTATCCCGTGCGAGTGCGATGAAATTTTAAATGACTTTGACTGTTCTCGTTTGACCATTACGCGACGCCCGCGGCTTCGATTGAAGCTGCCCCTGAAGACTAAAATGGGGGTATTCAAAACATACATCCGATCGCGACTCACCTATGCGGCGCCAGCGTGGTATGTAACGTGCTCCGCTACCAACAAGCAGAGGATTCATGCCCAGCAAAACATAGCTCTACGTGTGTGCACCGGAGCAGGACGATACGTCAGGAATGACGTCATCTCCCGTGACGTGCAGATCCTCGTAAAAAAAATAGGGCCACTGTGAGTCCAACATAACAGCCGCACACAGATGGACCACCTGAAGCCAGGAAGGCATCTGGGCAACTCCCCGTGACCAAGAAGTTTTTGCCTCCAGAGTTGAAGCTTGGGGAAATAGTGCCAGCTACAGGGCCCTTACTCGCAGCTCAAAAAAAAAAAAGTAGCTGCTGGCGACCCGATTGATGGACGTGCAGATGCCCAGCATTTGGGAGTTCGTGATACAACTTGCCCGTCAAATGTATGACCGCGTCGACAACAGTCGCCACGTCCACCTTAATGCCCTAGCTCCGCTCCACGCCCGGCCTCCTGATTCCCAAACTTCTTTGCGACCACTGCCTCGCAAACTTCTAAAGTCTCCCAACTCACCCCAACAAGGCAAAGTATGAGAGACGCGAAGAATCCAGAAGGGAAAGAACATAAAAAAAAAGGATTGACCACCGTAGCCGAATAACTGGCCAACGTATCGCCCCTGCTAGTCAGAATGGCATTCAAAGCGGCAGCACCCATAGACTCGGGAGCAGTTACCACTGAAGTTGAGGCTAGACCTAAAAACCTTAAGTTCGATTCTTACCCGCACTTCAAAACAAATCGAAGTGTAGACGACCGACGACGTCGACATGCGTCATGCAATCGTGACATTGACATTTTATTGATCAGCTGATTTTATTTTGATTTCGAATAGAAAATTGTACGACTAGAATAAATTAACTTTCTTCAATTAAAACAACGTGAAAATTATGTCTACAATGACTGATTTCTAACACTTATCTTCTCTGGTTTAACTGTAACAGTGTTGTAAACAGACATAACACGTTGATTGGTTTGACAAATAACAGGGCGCACCACGATTATTATTACGAAATCCCTGTTCGTAGCGAATATTATCCAGAGAATGTCTGAAGAAAACGGTTCAAACGTTCATAATAAAGATACTGCAGATATTAAAAGCAACTCAGACAGCCAAGAGGCTAAGAAGGAGGCATGGGGTTATGATTTGTATCCGGAGAGACGAGGTACATTCAAACCAAAAATCGGCAGCATCCTAATTGGAAAAGAAGGGAAAGAGGGTATGGATAAGTACAAGTGTGAAAAAAATGTATACGATTGTGTGAAAAACAGTAAGTCAAGTTTTTAATAGCATTAATTTTAGGACTATACCATGCGCAGATGCTGTACTGGAATGAATGTGAAAAAAAGATTGTTTGTTTTAAATTTTTAAGGCAAGAAGAAATGTTTTCTATACCCTTCTCATTTAATATTGAGACTCTAGATAAGTTTAAACAGCACAGGCATGGCATGAAAAGGTTATGTAGATGCGCATTTACTTCCACAGCCCATAGTGTTGATATAGCTGGATGGATCTCCCTTCTGATTGAGCTTTTCTCTTGGACACATTTTAAAATAACCTACTTTTACATATGGCAGTGGATAGTTCTATTGTTACAAAGTTATAAGAATATAAGTATTCTGGCTGAGTTTATTTCAAATGTTTGTATGATCTGCAAAAAATTGTCTCAGGTCTGGGTGTACAATTCTATGTATAATTTGTATGTATTTAAAAAGTATATAAGTAGTATATCAGTCATATAATTCCTATAATACAAGCTCTGCTTAGTTTGGGGCTAGATGATGCTGTGTGAAAAATGTCCAGCATTAATTATTATTATTATATTTCAGGTTCAATTGTAAAAGTAATGATGGCTGCTTTGAAGAGTTCTGGATGGTATGTATAAAAAAACTTAGTTTCAAATACTTTGGTTACTAGCCTCTGCCCACAGCTTCACCTGCATGGTACCCGGATAAAAAGTAGCTTATGTGTTATTCTGATGTATAAGCTATATTACTGTTAATTTTCATCAAAATATGTTCAGTAGTTTTTGTGTGAAAGAGTAACAAACATACATCCATCCTCACAAACTTTTGCATTTATAATAGTTAGTAGATTTTACTAATTATGAGTTTTCAAACCTGCTCAAGTACATAATACACCCACTATTATTTATTGTATATCTACTATTATAGATTTTTAAACATTAGCTGTTTAGCTAAACAGTGTTTTTCCCCTACTGTTGAATTTGAAATGACACATCTGAAAGAAACAAAGAAGTTGTTTAGATAAATCAACTGTTATTTTTTTTAAAGTAAGTCCCTAAGCTAATACAAAAATACATTCTGCACCATACAATGTATTTTACTCTGTGCTAACCCTACACAAAACTAAATGCCATGGAACTGTAACAAGGACCAGTGTGTAGGCTGTATTTTACCTAAATAAAAAACAAACATTTACATTTAAATTCTGTACCACCTAGCTATTTGCATAATAGTTGTATTTTTCTTAATGTTAATTTGCAATAAAAAGTAGTTAAGTAGGTTCTTACTTTGTGAGCTGTAGTTAAAATATGTGTTTTAATTCTTAATTTTCCAGTCCAATTGATATTCGAAGACACATATCATGTGAAGTATGTGATTACTCAGTCAGTGGAGGCTACGATCCAGAGATGAACCAGGTATGTTCAACACAATGGATGAAGGCACGTTAAAAATGCATACCTCAAAGTGAGTTTTAGGAGACTTACACAATGATACCATCTTCACCCACCTATGATGTACATTTATGCTCATGTAAACCCATTTTTTTTTCTTATTTTATTTGAACAAAAAAAACATCAATCTCGATAAGCTTTAAACTGAGCGAGATAATCTCGGGCACTCTGGTCGTACACTAAGGGTTACGTTTTCTCCATTTGGCTTCGGAAATATCATTCTATCACCATTACTAACCAACACTTTCCCATAGCAGACAAAGAGACAGACAGATGAAGGTGACCAAATTGTTAGGGTTCCGTTTCTCCATTTATTTTCGGAACTCTCAACCAAAACTCTATTCCCATTATCTCGACGGACTGTCCTCAATTCCTGATCAGTGCGACATAGCGATCAGCGCTACACTGTTCTCGTTCCAACCAAGACTTTTCCAATTAAATCTTCATTCATAGCATCCTCTGGACAATCTGATTAGTGGAATAAAAGCGGGTTCTTTTTTGGTTTTTACATACATACGTAGTCCTGACCCCAGACTAGGATTCCTTATATCGCGGTACCACAACACCGAGACGAGGTATATATATATTTGGAAAATTCAAACATTTGTAGAATAAAATAAAGCCTATATCACTCAGGGATAATGTAGCTTCCTATTAGTGAAATAATTTTTGAAATCGGATGAGAAGTTTTGGTTATTACTTATTACATACAAACTCACAAATATACAAACTATACCTCTTTATCATATTAGTATAGATTAGACGGTATAGATAAAGATGTCTCTGAGGTACCTACTTACGTACCTAGGTACATACTACTTACTAGCTTTATCTTTGGCAAAATCTGTCAGCGGTTAGTATAGATAGACTCTAGATACATACTATAGGTAAAAAAAAATGAAATCAACCCTACTTTAAAAAAAACGAAATCACCCCTATTTTACCCTGATTGGTCAAAAACTCATTCTTCCCTAACTTGACAAAAGATTGGTTCCCTATACTAACTTTTATCCTCTATTTCACCCCATTCGAGTTTTATTTTCGCGACAAAAAGTAGTCTATGTCCTTGTCCAAGGTCCTATGTATCGCTATACCCAATTCATCAAAATGGGTTCAGTGGTTTAGGCGTGAAAACATAACAGACAGAGTTACTTTCGTATTTATAATATTAGTATTTTATTCCAAAAACTATCGTGAACTTGACTATTCATATTCCGCGTAGAAGATGGAAGAGGTAGTGCACGGCGCGACGCGGAAGGAGAAAGTTGCAACCACTCACCCTGATGAAGACTCTCGGAATGAGTCGAAACTTAGTCGGTGCCTTCACCAATAGTGCAGTACGTGAAAATTCCCGTTTTTACAATATGAATATTAGTATTGATGGGTGTAGTGTTTTTTTTATTCTATTGGATGCAATGCAATAAAGAGTTATCATCTATCTGATTTGGTCACCATTTTTTTTAAAGAAAAGAGTCGAAAAGTTAAAGAATAAAAGTTGCTACCTAGGTATTATGTATAGTATTTCCCCTTTCGTCATTGTATACACACATACCCGTATTATGGGACAACCTTTTTTATCCTAATATCTGATTGGTATTTTCCAGATAGTGGTGTGCCAAAACGTATCAACCCGCCAAGGCATGGTGCAGGGCGTGTTGGCCCATGAAATGCTGCATATGTTCGACTACTGCCGTAACCACCTGGACTTCAAGAACATGGAGCACCTCGCCTGCACGGAGATCCGAGCTGCCAACCTGACGCATTGCTCGTTTGCGAGCGCGTGGTCGCAAGGCGATGCATCCTGGACTAAGATCAAACAAGCTCATCAGGTTTGTTAATCCTACTCCTGCCTCCTGTTAGTGGGTTCTTTACGGAGGAGGACGCTTATATTAGCGACGCAGTTTTTCAGACTTCTGCAGATATTACCGTTCTTTTGGTGTTTTAGTGCTCTGTGTTTTTGACCCAAATAAACATTGTTTTGATTATAAAAATCCGATTATTACTCGCGATGACAGGAGCTATATGCGATTGCATTATGAGGTTTTTTGTTTATGCGTTTCTTTGTTAGAATAGAATAGAATAGAAAATATCTTTATTGTACACCAGTAAATACAAAATAAACACGAAAAAGAAATAAGAATAATACCTAGTGATACAATGGGCGACCTTATCGCTGAAAGCGATCTCTTCCAGGCAACCTTTGGACGGACAGAAACTGGAAGAACAAATAAGGACGGCGGCGTACAACCGACATTATAGAGACTGAAATAAGTTAGTTTGATTGTTATCATTTATCTCTGTATCGGCTTCTCACATTGTAATGCGGTTTTTGCAATAAAATTATTCAAGGATGGTTCTTACGTTTTATCGCCACAAGTCACTAGGGGGCTCCTCAATCGTTGATTTAATTGAAAAATGGCGTAACCGATGTCTTTTTGTATTTTATAATCGTTTTGTATAACCTCAAGAAACGTTCTCAGACAGATTTTGGGCGCTGGACTACACTACAGAAGACACGTAAAAAGTAAAAATTTACTTGTTTCAGGACTGTGTTAAAACAAAAGCGCTATATTCCGTCCTGGCGGTTCGACAAATTGGTAAAAAGGAAGCTGTTGATATAATAGAAAAGGTGTTTCCCCAATGCTACGCGGACCTCGAGCCGATCGGTAGACGGATCAGAAGGAACTCTGACGATATGATGCGAGCTTTCAAAGAAGCGGCTTATTATGGATACGAATGAGTTATTCATATTGTAAAAACGGGAATTTTCACGTGCTGCACTATCGGTGAAGGCACCGACTAAATTTCGACTCATTTCGAGAGTCTTCATCAGGGTGAGTGGTCGCGACTTTCTCCTTCCGCGTCGCACGCACGTGCGAGAAAGTCGCGACCACTCACCCTGATGAAATCTCTCGGAAAGAGTCGAAATTTAGTCGGTGCCTTTACCTATAGTGCAGCACGTGAAAATTCCCGTTTTTACAATATGAATACGAATGAGTTACTGTGAGTAGTATTTTATAACATGTCCTCTGTAGACGTGATCTATATAGCATTAAAATTATCGTGTTTTTGGTATCTTTTTGGGATATTTTAACGATTATACCACGTACTTTACTATTGTCCTGCTGATGTGGTCGTCATGAGGAAGGACCTTTAGACTGTCAACGAAACCTCAGCAGGAAAATAGTGAAATATGTAGTATAGTCGTAATAATATCCTGAAGTGATCTATACATATAGATAAGGGTTTTGAAGATGGAAGAGAAGACAACAATTATCTCTTTTCTGTTATCTTGGGGCTCATAGCAGTTAGTATGAGTATCAAAACGACCGCTTTGTCAACGGTCAAGATGATAAAATTAAATAATAAAGAAATAAATGTTAATTTGATCAACACAAGAAGTTCCTATTTTGTAAGGTCCCGAACGAACACTTTATGCACTGGTGCCTGAGATAGGTTTAAAAAATCTGTGTAAAAATTAGTTTTGTTTCTACTTTCCGTAAGGCAAAAGAGATACATAAATATATTATTTATTTTCTTCCGTAGACAGAACGGTTGTCTCGGGGCTCATAGCAGGCTGAGTTAAAGCAATACGGTATTTGACAACTACGGAAAATATTTTCTATGCAAATACATAAAACATATAGAATACAACATGTGAAAACTTAATTAAAATAAATAAAAGAATTTAAGAAGTTATATTGTATTTTAAATCACTAATTAAACCTTTCTTGCAAAACGCAACTTTAAAAGTTATGTTTGTTTTAAAATTGTTCTACATCTTCTTTTCCAAATGGACTCCAAATTAGACTCACACTATAAATGACAAAGTACATAAAAAAGTGAAATTGGTATAAGAATTGCAATCTTTTTTTTTTATGTACACCGCCACTATTACAATCTCTTAATATCTTCTGCATTCAAAGATTGTCTGGAAATAGTACAATGGCCGGTCTTATCGCTTAAAAGCGATAAAATTGTCCATTGTACTTTAATACGAATAAGATTCCGTTTATTCTGTAATTTTTATTTGTGGTGGACATTAAAGTATATTTAATGTCTAAAATGTAAAATAAATCTTTTTAATTTTGAAAAATTACAAAATAAGAATTATATTCATTCATTAATTCAAGTACGAACGATGTGCATATATATTAAGAGGCGTTACTTTATTATGGTGGTATCATTTTAGGATATTGTAACGACTATACCACGTACTCACGTTGCATTCCCGTCTCACGACCGTCGAGCGTGGTGACGGACGGTGCTCACGAGGAAGGACCTCTAAACGGTCAACGAAACGTCAGCAAGAGAATAGAAAAGTAAGTTGTATAGTCGTAATAATATTCTAAAATTAAATTAAAATTGACATGTAAGTACATGCTAACCTTGTTAGGTACATGCCATATCATTCTTTTTTTTGTAAGTGTTCATTTGTGTGTACAAAACATAGTATCTTGTACCGTATAGTTTTAAGTAGGCGGTCAGGCATCAGATCGCCGATTGGTTGTTCCGTAATTTTTTAAGAAAAAAAATTATTGTACAGATAGTTAAATGTGTGAAGGTACGCAAAGAAAACACTTAATATGATTTAAAATAATGTCTTTTTATTTTATTAATCACTTAACATTAGATATTGCCTAAGAATTTGAAAAGTTTTAATACTGTCCCTTCACAGTTTGACAAGTTGGAAAGAATCACAAGCATTTACGCAATAAGCTTTACTTTGAGCCCCCAATACAAGCTAAAGGAGCATGCAATTGTTTCTTATCCAAAATATCTCATAGGTATTTTTTGAAATACGTCAATGCTTCCCTAACTTTGATTGGGGAACACGTATGAGCATCAAAGGCACATTTTTTTAAATTATTATTTTTGGGTTTAACAACTAACAATTTGCTTGTTGACGGCATAATTGTCTATTATTCAGGTAGGAAGTTATGAATTAATTAAATGGCATTTTGTGCATACAAAAATCTTCATTTGTGCTTCGGTAAAACTTGACAGCTATAAGTTCAGGGTAGTAGCATACTGCAGGGACTTATACTCATTACTGTTAACTTAATACTATTAAGATCAATTCTTATGTGACTAGTTTTATCTTTCGTTACAAACATGTTCCGAACGCAGAATTGATACAATAAGTAGAGGTTGTAAATAATTTTCAAACTACTGCGAAACAGAAAATCTATTGAAACAATACATAAAAATAAATAAATATTATATTCGTAATGTTCCGATCGCGAAGCAATATTAATAAAATACAGACATAGGACAAAATAATGTAGGTAAATCTGTTTTTTTAATTACTTCAATCCGTCCTCGGTGCCGCGACAGGCGGTACTCGGCTGAGATAAAGTAGGTGCGTTCGATTCCCGCTACGAGACAAATTATGTTGTGGCATAGGTACCACAACGGTAGGCCATGGTTCCTGATACCCACGAGACAGGGAATCCTATCGGTTATCCGAACCGTCCAGATTTCCCTACAAAAATTGTCGATACGGTGACTAAATTGACATGTTGTAAAAAACTCAGCATAGAGGCTTTCATGTAACGTGTACCAGCAATAACAACTTTAGTGTAGGGCTATTTACAGGATATAATTTCCATCAGATGAATGTTTCCGACAAAATATAACAGATAAAAAAATAACGAAACATAACATATAAGTTGGTGAACCAGCTTTTAGAACATCTGTCTAAAAGCTTGGCGTAGTCTCCCGCCATTGTCTGACTGTGAGAGAAAGTTGGGTACCAATGTAACAAAATTATCATAAAATGTGAAAAACTAACAATACACAATTAAACAAAATGAGCTCTGCACTGCAATCTTCATAGTATTCTACATGTTAATTAAAAATTTCATTTTCACATTATGATTTGTTTATTACCTAGTAAAAAACTAGATCAAAGCATAGATACATGTTGTGTAGACTGTTTAGGTACGTTGTGTTAGTAGTAAATTGTGGAGGTACCTATTCATTAATTTTATCAAACTTTAAATTGAGATATTGTAACTTTCGAAAAAAAGGATGCTGGGTAGCACCTGTTTAGCTAAGACAATCTTAAATCCATTAAATATATTGAGAGCATAAAGAATGGTTATCTAGTTTTTAAAATCGAACTTTTTAAGTCATTCGTATTTCTTTTCAGGCAGGACAACTAGTTGCATCTGTTTATTGTCTCATAGCAGTACTTACTAACATATAGGTAATAATTCGTACATACCTAGTTTGTTTTCATTTATTATTAGATAAATATATAAATTATATTAATTCAATAAAGAAATACTAACAATTTTCGAAGCAAGAAAGATTAAAAATAATTTATGAAAGAGGCACTAAGTGATTGATAATTTCATATAATAGTAAGTTGGTACTTTTAACTATTTTAAAGATACTGAGCTCTTAATTGTGGTCCCTCTTGCCCGCTCATATTACCTACTTATTTATTTTACACAAGAACTAGTCAGTATTTTTGATTGTCAAGGCCACTAACATCTCGAGTGTACCTAATTTAATGGAAAAGACCAATAAAACTGTACCCTTATACGTAAACTCACTGCGTTTCATATTATAATTAAATCAACCATTAAGTATATTAAACTTAGTAACTAAGTGGGTTCACACTGCTTAAACTCGACTAGCGACTTTTCTAATATTTACAATCGTCACGTCTCTGTGGGCACTGAAATTAAAACGTTATGTTTAGTACTATTCAGTAAGTACCAAGTTCAGTTCAGTTCAATCTATTCATCGCGCGATGCGCTTCACTAAGATATGTCGTCCAGTATATGATAGTAAAAAGGAAGAAACAAATGGGGAATACCATAAGCGCAAACTTATCCATTGCCCCGTGTTGGGCGCCACAAAACATGACGCCTCTGTCGATCATGGAAGCAAAGCGCTCCAGGAAGTTACCCGGCCCGCCCGACGGCATTGATTCGAAAATAGGTGAATCCTAGAAAAACCAAAACAAGATTGATAACTAAGATTACACATCAAAAATAAACAGTTTTACAATAACAGAAAACAATATTCTAAAAACAACTACTAAATGATTTTCTGGGGAAGCTCTTATCTACGAGTACAAGCTGTGCATGAACGACCTATTTTGTCACTGGGAAGATATTATTCGTAAATTAGCATTGACCATCTCTTTGTCTGCTTACCGACTTCATGTGTTTAATCTATTTTCCCTGTACCGGGAATCTCTAATGTTTCTAATACAATTTCGACGTCTACTTCTATTTTAGCCTCTACGATAAATACACGAGTACATTCTAGATACACACCTACTATCGTGTTAACCATTACTGCGTTACGTTAGCCACACAGTGCACTGTTTCTTTCTTTAAGTTTACCTTGCTAACTGATCTTGTCTCACATCCAACCTTATTTTGTCTCCAATTCCTTTTCCCCGAGAGGGATAACTAGAAATTGGTGGCCTAAGTTGAAAAATTAATGCACCTAGATAGACCTACGTGTTAACACTACTTAAGAATTTAATAGTACATGCTTGCTTTCTACAAAAGGAAGGGTATGTCTGCTTACCCTTTGGATTGTCTGATGTGAGAACTGTTGTTTTAAGCCTTCGTCCTCTACGCTAAGCGTGGGGGAGAAGACTCCGCCTTGTGGAGTCCCTGTTACAGGGGTGCTTAGTCTCTGAAATCACCAATAACGTAAATGTATTGATTTTTTTTCACGGCGAAACAGAATAGTCGAGCACAGAATGTAGGTCTTGATCAAATAAAGTCCTCCTGTTGAAACTTGTCTTGCGTTCGAAATGTGCATTGCTTAATCTACTCTCAAATAAGACACAAGCGTGGCAATAACTACACGCTGGAAAGCTATGGAATAAGATAAAAGATTTAAATAAATATAAAATTCCGTAACCACGGGTATCATACCTGTGAATGATTCATGTGCAACGGCGGGGGTGCCAGTTGAGCAGCTGATGCAGCTCTCCGTAAGTCCTGTCTCCGTCGACACCAGCTCTTGTCGTATCTTATGCCGAAGAGGACCACAAAGTACTCAAGCAAAGCGAGGAATACAAATATTGTACACGAGATCAGCCACACCTCGATGCATTTTAGCTCGAGGGCATCTGGCGAGTTTGTACTGAAATGTAAAAAGAAAAAAATTATCAGTAGAACAGTCGAAGAACCAACATGATGTTTTAATAATCAGCGCAAAAAGTGCGCAAACGTGTTAAAATAGAAACACATAATTTCAACTACCACGCAAAACGTGGGCATGTGCCAAATATACTGTTTAAACGTGGCTCACTTTCAGATCTACATACTGAATATAGATCTGAGGATGCCCATCATGGGGATTTTTAGTAGTGAGTATGTTTGTATGACTAAAGGATTATGGCCAGTGGCAAAACTTACCTCACTGTATCGAACATGGTGACCAGCGACAGTAGAGTCGTTACCAGCAGGACCATTCTTCCGGGTACAATCTCTGGTATAACACAGAAACTGCCCCAGGATATGATGACGAACAGCGAGGATGGAAGGTAGCTCTCGAGGAGGTAGCTTCGTAGCTCTCTAGACAGCTTGATCTGAAGGCGGGCTGCGGAGTGCGCGCCTGGAAATACAGGCAATAAATATTGCACGAAATGACATCGACCTATTGGTGAATTTCAAAAGATTACTTTTGATAGTATCTTTTGATGAAGAGTGATTGACTCAAAAGATGGATTGCTTGAAAACTTTAACGATTCTTTGTTTCTATTTTTTTCCAAATGAACCTAATATATATACGAAAAAGAAAAACTATAATTTAGCCAAATTAATACAACAGCATTCAATTAAAGTTGTTAAACAACATACAAAACTTCTAAAATTGCATGTTTTTTCACATTATAAACGATAACTATAAAATTTAAATGTGCACGTTGTAAGTTCAAAATATTTCACAAAAATGTTGTGTTAAAAACATTCCAAGCATCGTTGTCGTTTTGTTGTTTATGTCATACATTTTCTGCAAAAAAGTATCTGGATATCGATACTTCTTATTTTAAAAAAAACTTTACCCCAACAACATAGACAATTTACAGAAGAACCACCGTACCTTCTACCTTCAAGTTGATACTAACTTCGTTAAATATGGTAAAAGATATTCTCACGGGTGAAAATAAAGATCATGAGCAGCTCAAAAACAGGAAAGGATGGAATGAAGTTTCTATTGTCAACGAGCACTACCACAATCAATACACAAGATAACATAAAGGGTACTAAGGACATGCAAATAATAATAATTCTCAAACCAGGAAAATAGTGTATGGCACGGATGTAAGTACTGCATCGTTGGAAAAATTGTTTGACAGGACTGCAAAATTGATAGATATACGTTTAGTGGAATCTAGAGTAGTAAGCATATAAACTTACATGAGGTTTTATATTTTCCCTAACAAATTTTATGCACGATAGTTAAAGATTTTTAAGTTTTGTCCAGAATATAAGTAACTACTGGCTAAATATTATTTTAAGTATCTGGGAACCGAGTGTTGAGTGAGTCGAGTGACCAAAAAATCGAGGGTATAGTCAAAGTACCTTCATAAAACATCCGCACCAATCACTGCAGGCAGCATAGCGACAGCGCGTTAGCGTTAGTAAGGTACAAATGTTAGACACAAAGCGCAAACATAAGCGCAAAGCAATGAATATACATTTACCTTCACCAAAATTGCGAATATGTTTACTTTTGTCGGTGACGAATGTGACCACGTATTTGGGGAGACGGAACTTGTTGCGGTGCTCGGAAACCAGACCGATACCTCTCCAGGGCGCGACGTCTCGCCACTCGAATCGGACGTCTTCTTGTGTGTATTTGTCTGGAGAAACGAAAAAAAATATTTTATATGCACCACAGATCATGATCTAAATCTGAACAGAGAAAAGGAATTTAGAAAGCCGTCGCTCGAATTTCGAAAAAAAGCACAGAGGTTGAAAGGCGTGGACTCCCTCATTCCAAAGGTGGTAGCGTGGGAAAAAAGAAACGGAATAAAGGAGACATCCAATATTGTTGGGACTTATAAACATGACTCTAAAGAAGCTGCCATCGTGTTGAACAAAGTTGTTATGTACGCTAAACAAGTCAACGGACAAAGTAAATCATAGAAGAGTTCATCACACCACCCACGCAAATCGTAAAATCTCACTAAGAAATATTATGATGGTTGTTACTAAAGAATAACATAAACTTCTTTCATTTGCTGTAAAGTAGGTATACCCTACAGCGAAAACAAATGTTGGTAATTTAAAGCAAACAAAATGTATTAAGTGGTTCCTGAAATTATAAATCTACAAATCAAAGAGAATTTGTGAAAAATTTGTGGACAAAACATTAATTTTACGATGAATGATGCTTTTGCGTTTGTACTTTTTGATGCTTACTAGAATGAGTAACTTTTTGCAACTAGAGATTTACGAATTAATTTATGCCCGAATTTGACTAAGACACTATCTTACAGAGTGCCTAGATTTTTAATGATATATGTACTTACAGCTGCTAAAATCAATAGCACAATTTTGTACATCCAGAGGATACAGCACGAAGTCCATTTCACATTTAATTGTTATCGTGGCTCTGAAAACACAAAATACACGGTCAATAATTTCATAAGTAGCACTTTCTTGGAATTTAATTCAAATTTTACAATATTTTGTTTGAAAAATAAAGCAACTCAAGTAAGAGTATAAAAACCAGAATATACTTTGAAGAAAAAAATAGCGCTCGAAGTATAATCTAACGTCTACCGTTGTGAAAAGAAACATGTGAAATGAAGAGTAACAAAATGGACGAACCCAATACTGACTGAGACGGTGCTGTTGGAGTAGAGTCTCAAAGACGCCATTTCCTGTAGCACAGAGAGTATCCTCATGGTCTGCAGCTGCCAGATATACAGGTCTGGCGTCCAGATTAGCTGCCGGAACTCCCAGGGCAGGTCTATGAAGGGTATACCCGCGGGAAGGTGGAGCCGCGTATCTTCCCATGATACTTGTAGGAACACGTCTAGTGTTATTTCCTTTGAAAATAAATATTTTATTAGCAGTCTTAGGTCGATTAACATTTTGGATTCTTATCTGATTGATGATATAGGATAGCATTACGCAAGCTTGCAGTGACCAAGAACGTGTTTGTTTTGTTCATTTTTATTCCTACCATGGTTATTTTCAGATGTCATTTTTCGAATCGTAGTTCATGAGCGTTCGTAAACTGTTGTTTAGTATGACGGGTACAAAGATCTTGAACTTCGCTGCGCAATGTTGATAAACATTAGGGATCACATGCATGACCTTCAGTGAAAGTGTTATGACACTTTCTTATGACCAGATAACGTTCTTCCGATATAACTTTCTTAAGTCAGCTAGGAAATCTAGTTCCATTCTAACTTACTTCTTTATTTTCATCCACTCCAGAAACCCTGTTCACGTTGACTCCGATATAAACCGTGGCATTTTTTTCTGAAATAAAAGAAAGTTTAATGAGACAGCTTATTTTTAGCTCGCCATTTTAAGATACAAAGTTACGAAGTAGCATGTTGTAAACATTAGTTTTATGGTTACTGTCGGAGATGGCACGGATTATAACTATCATCTAGAACTGTGTAGTAAATTGCAGGATCTGTTTAAATTGTATAATAATTGACACCGGCAAACGATTTAATCGGTTTACAACTTATTTTGCAATGCAGCTTTTTATATAATCCGATGTTCTTTACTAATAACTTGCTTTGATTTATTGCTTAGAATTATGCTAATGAGAGCAGGCAGTGGTTTCTAAAAGAATTATAATATTCAATAAATCTAGTGTGATCGTGATATTAAGCAGTAAGTGAGGAAGTAGGGCGGTACCGGCACTATCGTCCCAGTTTGCGTTACGTTTGGACTAACGCACCTATTCATCAAAACTAAATACCTACCTGCCTATGTACCTATTTGACTTTCTGTTATTCCCATTTCTGTTATGTAAAGCTGTACACCCTGCCCTATCAAAAAATAAAAATAATTAAATATTCATATTATTTAGTGATGTATTTCGACAGTTGCATTATCACGTATTTGTAAATTGAAAAAAAAACAGACGGTTAAATGTAGATAATTGTAGTTATCCGATTAGTTATTTTTTATCGTACCCAGAAAAGCTATGCCATTCAAGGTCTCCGTACCCAACCAAAAAAATATCCGGTTTCTACCTTAGGTAGTCGTCTGCTGAATTACTGATATTACCAGAGTCTACCACGTATCACAATCCGTTCTGAGGAGTCTACGATCGATCTACATACAAACCGTATAAAACTTTTACCGAAATAATCAACATGCTGCTCTATCAGGTTTTCATCTTAAAAAATATTATTTCAAGAATTTGCAAGTTATTTATAGAAATATCCTCAAACGAGTATATCTTATTGTAGACCTGTCAAGGCGTTCCGGCAGCAAAGCGCAGTGTTTTGACATTCTCTATTCGTTTCCAAAGTATAATGTTGTCAAGTAGAGCCACGAAAACATTTTCATCTACTCTTTGGCAAAGCGTTCGCATTTACAAACGTTCCGTTGTGTATGTAGGTACTTTGAAGATTTAAGTTTTAGCTATGTGTCCGGTAAAACAAGCGATTCCGAGAAAATACCATTATAAAAAAAAGTTATATTGAAATTTTGTATACCAAGAGCGATCGAGATCGGTTATATTGAGTAATTATACTAGTGAGAACTAAAGAACACAGGTAAAATAATCATTCTATGTAGAAACGAGTAAATCTAGAAGGCCTAGATGATACCTATTCACACTGCCCTTGAAGAGACCCAGGTTATATTTTTCAGGAAAGACAGATGATAGTAGTGTGTTATATTCCCTTGTTGTTCCCATTATAAAGGTGGAACCGAAACGTTTAGTGCGAATGGGTTCACATGGTATTCACAATATACGGATGGTACTGTGCGTGTGCCTTGAGTCTGTTTATCCGTAGGTGAAACGGAGATGGTGAGATCAGATCATGTAGCTCTTGGGAACACTCCCCGAAATGTAGTCTGTAGAATATCGATAGGCATGCAACTTTACGGCGGTGCTCCAGACTCTAGACCGACACGGTCTTAAGAGTCAAATTTAGACGCTGCAAATTTAGATCTCATCTTTTTTCGTTTGCACGCACGTTAGAAACGTACCACTCCTCAACTGTACTGTCTTCCTCATAACCAATTATACGTGGGATTAGCAGATCGTTGATATGCAGCAGAAACAGCGTGGCAGAAAGCACAGACCCCTGAGGTACACCGGCGTTAATAGCCAATTGCAGAAAGCTTACCAATAAGGCTAGCATGCCATATTTACTCTGTCTAAGGTCTTCGAAACCTCAAGTAAAACAGCGAGCGTTTCTCCGTGTTTCTCGATTGCCTCGCTCTGAATGTGTGGGTAGGGAGGTGATCTAACATTGTTCGTCATTGTACTCTTTTGCGCAGTGGGCTCACCTGAGACGCAGATTGTTGCGAGTTCGATTTCCGCCACGTGTCATATGTTTGTATGATCTTTAAATATTTGTCTCGGGTCTGGGTGTTTTCTATGTATATTATGGATGTATTAACAAAAAAATATATAAGTAATATATCAATCATGTAGTACCTATAACACAAGCTCTGCTTACTTTGGGTCAAGATGATGCTGTGCGAAAATGACCAGCATTATTATTGTTTATTATTATAAAACGAATATATTATTCAATATAACTTTTCGTCTATTTTTAGCGTGTATTTTTACCATTATCACGCTTAACTGCTATCCACTTAGCACCGGACGTTATTCAGCGAGACCGCAGCCGATAGTCATTAGTCAAGCAAAGATGATACCGCTGACGTTAATTATAGTTACACTTTAGATAGGACCTTATTCAACCGATACGGGTAAAGTGTACTATCCACTGAAGCTTGCATACGTGATAGATAACACCATCTTTTCCCACATGTTTATATGCCGCTACGAGTTGAGAGCGCTAACTTGACTAATTAGCGAATCAGCATAATCAATTTATTGGTCAATACAATGTACACGTCAGTCAAATAATAATAATAACTCTAATAATATAATAATAATAACGCAAACAAACAATATTAAAATTAAATAAACAATCATTAAATAAATTAAAACATGTAAACGTTCTTATAAATATAAAAAATAATTGAAATATTAAATATATTGTATAATTATAGTCACGCAATAGTATCTATACAGTTTGATTTGGTTAGTCATTTAAATTTAATAAATAAACTACTTATCGGATTTTGCTTGCAAAATCCTCCATGTTTTGTAACCTGTCCAGAAGAAGATTTATAGGTGTGTTTGTCGGACGTATGATTCATCGGTGACAGTCGAACATGGTCGACGATTGGCTATGCCTGCTTCATTTAGATTCCAATGATTTTAACCGTAACTAGAAAAATGCGCAAACTAGCATTTTTAACAACATTTTTAACAGCAACACCGCTATTCCGTGCTCATTTCTCGTGACGGCAACTATAACTACTGATCTAGTAAAGTAGTAAAGGCGCTCTAAAACGGGCTAGTTTTATGGCAATTTCTTGCTGCAATTGTATAGCCGTCTCGCACAAAATCAAGAGCAAAACGTTGCATCAATACTATTGCAGCATGAATTTGCCAGCTTGATACTAGCGCCTGTCAAAAATGTTTATATTTTTATAATTTTGCTCGTGTGTCTTTGGCCTAGTGGGCAATACTTTGACCTACAACGGTCGGATGCATTTTTCCAAAAACATGGTCATTTGCCATATATATATTATCATGTTTGGTCTTACCTCTGACTATGCCCAACTTTTATCCTCCCTATGTAGATACTGATATATGTAGATACTGAGTATGAATTAGAATCGTGAGCGTGTTTGTTTACTTTTGATTTTAGATTTTTGTTGACAACGTAAGCCGCGGCAATACATTTGGAACCACACACAACAATAAGCTTATCAGGTGTCGTGTATTAAAGCAGTGCCGGAACACTTTAGTGGAAAGTCGGCCTCTTACGCCTACCTAACGGAACAATACGCTACGTTTGGCTCTCAAGCAACAAACATTCTTTGTATTGTTAAGTACAGTTGTCAGCGGACTATTATCTCAACAGTGACAATAGATAACTCTGACCACGTGACCCACCACACAGGAGGCAAGACAAGGTCCAGTCAAAAGTGACCTTCTCTTCTGATTATGGGTTGAGAACGTTCCTACTTCGTCTAATAAGTTATGGTGCAACAATTTGGTTCTTATCTACGCCACGCGCTGGCTCTGCGTAGCCCGTAGGCCACTACGCCGTAGCTCGTAGAGCCTATCCTACGCTTCATATTCCTAGTCCCTGCGCATATCTGCCTACACTTCATTATCTATTTACATTTTAGGGATACCGTAAATAGCCTCAAAATATAGGGTTTATTATTCGTATGAAATTACCATGATTAATTTAGCCTAAAGATAAATTTTCATCAAGACTACTTACTTACTTATATTTTAATCACTTTCGAGATAATAAATACTTACGGGGTGGAACGTTTCTGCTGTAGTTGGTTGGAATTTGATATGCATGCTGGTCCATGTACAGGATCTGGCTGAAAGAAAGTGAAGAATGATTGAATAATTTAAATTTCAGCAAAAAGCTGTTTGCCCTAATGTTGTTGTTAGAGCGTTTCGCGTTTTCTAGTACGGCTGACAATGAGTAGTAGTTTTACAAATTAAAGCGCCGTTTTGTAATTAAAAAAAAAACTTAGAACCTAACCTCTGTTCTGTTTAACAGAGGCACGATAGTTAATATGGCTATACACGGCATTATCACATAAAAAAATATTTTGCGATTACAAAATTACATTTGCCGTTGGAGAATTGACCGTGACGTATATCGAAGTATAGATGATTTTTAAACTACAAAGTTTGTAATTCTTACGACTTATCTATTCCTTAGAGTAATGCTTAAAATTTTATGAATTTGAGTAATGTTAATTATTTTGGTGAACATACAAGCTTGTACGGAAGTCTCGGTGCGAGTCAGACTCGCACTTGTCCGGTTTTTCTATTCCGGCTAGATATCATCACGCCAAATTAAAAAAACAGCACTATTTTCTAAGGCGGTTAGCCGTTACATAAAACAGCGGATTATACGTTTTGGCTACGACATATTCATAACGATTTACGTAGGGTAGGGGCGCATATTTTTTTGCTCGCATCAATTTTAATTGTCATATTATTGTCATGCATAATCGTAAAAAAATACAGTAGTATAATTGTTTGAGTTCCTTTATTTTCTGGTCACAATATCAAAAGTTATTGATGTGATTTAGTAAACTTTTTGTGAATAACCTATAACCTAGACGTCATCCATCTTCTAAAATGTTAATTCTTGGAAGCCCTTAGCCAGAGCTAACAAAGAAATGAAAAGACAAAGAAAGGTGTGTAAGGCAAGATTAAAAGCTATTATTGGGATTAGATAGCAATGCAAACATAATCGCTATAAACATGATACATACACGTGTTGGTAGGTAATGAGTGGCGTGGGTTCCAGTCTACGAGGGACTGAACATGATAGGATAGGTACTGTTAATTAAAATATCTATCCTAGAATTTCGCGTCTCTTTAGCTCTTGGTCTGTATCTATTTTCTTAAACCATTGAAACCATTTATTTATTGTATAATATTGTACGATACAGATCTCTAGTTAAATTGTTTGGTTTTATTCTAATGTTTCAGCACAACTTACTCTTTCGATTGTTATAAGCAAGTATTTTAATGAGGCAAGTAGATTTTCTTAAGGGATTCTGAACAGCACCAGTCTCTAGTGACTACCTACACGCTCTCCATAATTTCAAATCTGCATTTTCTTTTTAGGGTTCCATACTTCTGTGTGGACTTCCTTTTCCGCATTCAAACTCTTCATTGGTTCATTATGCGTCGGAGTTTTTGGCTAGTGAGATAGCCAGCCTAACTCCGCCCAGAAGCACAGAAGTTTCCTGGGGTCTTCGCAGTCTTCGCGGAGTGACCTTGGGTTGTCTAGGATTTATGCGCGGTGAGTTGCTACGTCCACGCATTCCAAGACAACCGGGGCAGATGATTCTTCTTCTGTTAGACATCCTCTGCAGAGTGCGCTGTCTGTGGCTCCTATGTTGTAGAAGTGTTTATTCAAGGGGCAGATCTGACCGGAGATCTGATCTTTTAAGCTTTCGCAGACGACGCGTCTGTCGTGGTGAGGTAGGGTTGCTCTTGACTGTTTGCAGTCCGTGGCCTGTCCCCAGCGTTCATTGTGTTGGTTAATAGTGCGTTGCCGCATCCACGCGCGTAGCTAAGAGAATGGCAGAGGGAGTAGTGGAGAGGGGCCTTCTGTAAGTGTTCCTGATCCTCTTAGATAGATAGATAGATAAAACATTTATTCGTTGCTACAGACACACATTTAATTACCAATATACATTTTATTGTCAGTAAGTTCCTCTCTATCTATCGTGCCTCTTCTGGCCAATTAATCTGCAGCATCATTACCAAGTGATCCACTATGCCCCTTAATCCATTGCAGAGTTACTTTGTTTTTCACGGCGATTCTCTCTAGGGCTGGGTGTAAAAGAGTTTCGAGTTATAGCTGTGGCTTTACGTAACCATATTAAACCCTATCTCTAAACACATGACCGACACAGGACTGTATCTTTTACGCAAATAACACAAAAAACATCGAAAAATACAACTATCTTGGTTAATCAAGTAATTTATTTAAATTAGTCTTATGATTCCCCCTCACAGCAGCTGCGTTAAAACTGTCGAAATTATCGCAAAGCATTTTTTGTCCTACTTCCTATTTCTATCGCGGCGCTATTTTTGCAGCAGTGTGTAAGATCGCATGCGTCCCAATACAAAATGTATTAAAAAAAATATTGCAAAAATGCATTGTGTTATTATCGATCGTTCTCTTGTGTGTTGCTATGAAAATCAATGCGCGAGTCCAACTCGGACTTGGAGCCGATATCTTTTTCAGGGTGAGAATATAAGGCAACATTTTCTGGTCCAAAGTGGTTTTCAATGCTATTTCGAGCTGCATTACTAGGTGTCCGAGTGAATGATAGGATTATAAGACCAGCGGTCACGACACGCCCGCCAGAGCCAACGCATGCCTGCCACGTGACTTAACGTACAGGTAGGAAAAGGTTCTACTCCGACATACTTTGATTATGTCTTCTTGTCTTTCTCAAAGCATAGGAACTATAGGGGTATAGGAACCTAAAGGAACCTATGGGCCAAGCTATAGAAATTTTTGTTTTTACGTTTCTCCATCTAGATCTGTCTGTACCTCGGTGATACTCTACGGCACAACTTTTAATCATCGATGCTGGATTAACCCTAAGAATCAGAATCAGAATCCAGAGAAGGGTTTGAGGGAATACCTTCAAATCCTTCTCTTGATTCTGGGTCAAGATGGTCGGTGTACAAAATTAATTTTCAGATCAATTTCCTTGAATAATCATCATACTTAGCAGTACATTTTACTACCACCTAATAGAATTAGACTACAGGCTATCGCGAAGGCTACAGGCTACACCGACATGGACGGATTAAGTAAGTGTATCTACTTATTTGAAGACACACTAACTAAGTTATTTGTTCTGTTTTTTATCCTTAAACAATGCCTGGGTCGTCTGTTAAATCGAATATCCAGTACCTTTGACGTAGTCTATATAGGTTCGTAGTCAATAAAATACACAAATAAATTGTTGCGATCAATTCAAGACTATTTATGTAACTCATGTTTACCTAATAAAAGATGCCCTGAAAGCCATACAAATGAGAATAAATACCTTCATGGAAAACTCGCGAGCGTACTATGATGGGTTAGTTTATGAAAATTGGATTGTGAAATCTTAAGTTATTTTCAACGACTGACGAAATTTCAGGTGGTGTATATACCACCTGGTTGTGGTACCTAGTAATACAATACATACAAGCAAACTATTAGGCACCAATTTATTAGAATTATAGGGCTTAGAAGCAGTACGTACTACACTGTGATACTTACTATCATTATTTAAGGACTTGTTGAAATCAGAACTTTATGTGCATCAATCACGAAGATCGTGTGTCATAATCATAATGATACCAATGCCACATAAATTCAAAAACAATGTCAAATTGCACTGGTAATTATATATTGTGATGGATTTATTTAAGGAGGTAGAAATTAGATAAATCTAATGTTAGCTAAATACCCAACAGACACATACATAGTCACTAGGATTCCCTGTATCTTGGGTATCAGGAACTACGAGTACCGTGGTACCACAGTACCCAGAGCCGAAACAATATCTGCAAAACATGCAAAGATTTGCATTGACGTGTTTCTATCTGTGATCCATCACGACTCTGAATAAGTCGTGGCGCATGTGACTTCGAAACTAAACCGTCATTTTAGCAAGACATCATTTCTTAGATAAAATAAACACAATATGTTTCAGCATTTTATTACTTGTTAGGAAAAGGGAAATGGCTGTGACTTCCACGTCGTGGCGCATGTGACTTCGAAACTAAAGCGACATTTTAGCAAGACATAATTTTTTTGATAAAATAAACACAATATGTCAGCATTTTATTTAAATTTTAGGAAAAGGGAAATGGCTTCGTTTTCACAATAAGCAGTCACAAGCTTGCTCTTTTGTAATTGTTTTGTGACCTTTTTGCCGATACTTACGTGACTACCGGGGTTTAAACACAGAGTAGTAAATGGTCATATTTCCAAGGCATTACAGTAGAAGTCTTTTGAAAAAGTTTTGTGTGCAGTTGAATAATATAGCTATCAGTTTAACGAATGGATGGATATCTCGCTTATAGTTATTATAATAGAAGTCAAGAAAATTCTCTAGCCTAAGATACTAATAATAAGGCCCGTGCATCCCAGTTAACCCCGGTTTCTTCGAAGCTAAGCAGATCTACTTTAGAAACATCATAAATAATAATGCTTGACATTTTCAGACAGCACACCATTTGCAGCTAGCCCCAAAGTAAAGCAGAGCTTGTGTTAAAACATGAAACTGTTATGAAACCATTGATACTTTCCTACGCTCTATGATTTTACGCCAATAACTTAATGTACTAGCAAAGTACATGCAAAATTATTTGTAGTGGCTGTGGTAATAAACAAAACATTAAAGCTACATTAATAACTAGCTTTCCTTGAAATAATAAAAAGTTTAATGGAACTGCATACATTATTTAACATAACCTTGTGTGCTGTACATATTAGTCAGCTGTACCTAACCTGGGCAAGTTCACCGGCTAATTACTCGTACTACCTACAAACAAGTTATGAAAGTCGCATGTCTTGGAACTAACACGAAGCTATGGTGTCGCCGAAGAAAGATTGTTTTATCGATATAGGCGAGTCAGTTTTTTTTCCTTTTTAAATTTCCGTTGGAAAGTAGTCTTAATTATCGGCATACTTAGTGTCTCTTGTTATATTGAAAAGTAAGTACAAAGAATTAATATTGACACGGGTCATGAATGTCATCTTGTGCAAGGAGACCATCATTGGAAACAATTGCTAAATGAAAGCTTTTCTATGCCACACTGTTGTTGCGTAAAGTTGTAAGAGTTGGATCAATTCAAGAGATGACTTTAGCTAAAAGTATTATAAACACCTGACGTTTATATATTTTGATTCTTGGGAATAGGAGCGAAGATTCATGTAAATAATTTGTCTCTGGTCAGCATCAGGTGAGGAGTTTCCTTTGATATCCCTTCTCGTGAACATCATTGCGCTATGATGTCGAGTAATGCGACTTTTGGCTGCAAGCCAGCCGTCTCAACCACATAATATAACAGACATATTATGAGAAAAGTATCAACTGTTGGTTCATTAATGTCATCAGCTAAGGTTAAAGAACTATTTACCTAGCTTGTGAGATCACCATTTTAAGTACGTTTGCATGTCTGGCCACATCTTTAGCTCAGATGTGGCCAGATATTAACGTCTCATTTCAGAAAGGTCAGTAATTAAAAAGAACAGTACGTTTTTGAAAAATGATCGAATAAGACCGATAATATAGATATCAACATTGATAAAAGTTGAGTTCGTATGCCATGTTTCCTCTTCCTGACCATATTTTTTAAATTGACATACAATGTTGTGTACCTGTCTGTATGATTTGCTCTTTCTTAAATTGTTACTAAATCCTTTTCGTTTTTTTAGAACGGTTTTAATATGTTATATTCTTAGTATCCTAGTTCGTTGATTTAGACAATTTTTTATTTTATTTTTAGAATTATCTAAGTTATAGTCATATTATAATTGCCGTTATTGATACTTGGTTAGAAAAGATTTCGTTATTGTCATAATCCAGGGAGGGAATGAGATATGCAGGTGGCCTTTCCTCTAGGTTAGGTCTTAAGTTAGATCAATGATAATAACAACTCATCATAATGACGTACCTATTTATCTATGGTGATAATAGAGATAACTATAGCGCTATTGTCATGAGTTGTTTTTTCTTCTCCATAATTTAAACTTTGAATTATTTGACAAGACATATTTGCCGTTATTCAAATGATACTGACTAGGACGATAAATTATACATCATTATTTTGTGTCACGTCCGGCGATTAGCTTAGTGGTCATTGTCTGAAAAACTTTGGATGACGAAGTTGTTTTCTCTTAAAAATTATATAACAAAGTATAAAATGAAGATGGATGGATGGTTCATATTGTTGAGGTAGACAACAATGTGAGATTTATCGGCTGTAAGTTGGTCAGTGTCGGTTTTAGAATGAAATCAAATTCTGATGGAGTGTTATTGGCGTATAAGCGGATTGTTTAGGATTGTGCGTCAATGGTTGCAATGTTTGGCGCCTAGGATCGCTTATTTGCTTGAGTGCAGCGGGCTCGGCTGTGCTGGCGCAAGCACGACAGACGAGCATTTGCAATTGTAACTATTCAGAGCAAGGGTTTATTTCGGTTGTTGCAGTTACCGCGACCGGCTGGGTTATATTTGGGGTGTTAGTGACGCAAATAGGTGTGATAAACGTGTTTAATTTTGGCGCTCTCCTGATACTATTGTTGTCAATGGGTCGTTACGTTACGTTAGTGCAGACGGCAGCCTTGTGGGCAGCTGGATGATTCGGTGTTATTGAGAACGCAGGCTATGTGTAGCTCGATGAGAGATTTCTAGTAAGACGCCTAACAGTTTTTGTTATTAAGAATTACGATTATAGTTATGGGTTCGTCCTATTCTATTATATAAAACTCTCTGGAAGAAATCAAGAGATAGATAGATAATACTTTATTGTACACCACATTATGTTCCTTACAAATTCAAACAGAGCAAATTACAAACTAATCGAGATGACCGACAATTGTAAATTTCTACTGATTTGTTCTACTTTACAGAGCTAATTTTCTGCTATCTGCCTTAAACTATGCACACACCACACTAACTGCGAAATCTCACGGTGAGAAATGGTGCTTATTGTTAGTTTACAGGAACTGACAATAATGATTTGAAGTGGATAATTTCGCCTTAGTGCAACGATACGAATATACTCTCTTGGTTTGAGAGTTGTCGATAAAATTAGAGTGTCATTTTTGATCCTCAGATTTTAGTTTTATCTTTATTTTACGAAAACTAAAATATTAATCACTAACTAATTACGCTACGGGGCAGGATATTTAAACTACTAAATTGGGAGTTGATCAGTGATAAGCCACTGATGTCGCCATAATTCCATGGTAAATTCGTGAGGTTAACGAATAGGGGGTAGCAATAAGCACGTCCAAACATTTTGTTCGGTACATGGCCAGATTAATCGCGTGACAGGTAGCAAGCCCATGGCCTTATTTATTTAAAAGTTAGCAAAAAGCTGTTATTTATCATTGAACTTGGTAAGGTATCCTATGGGTAGGTTTTAAGTTATGCGTGTTCGGCACACATTTCAACGGTTAATATTTGGGTTTATCATATAACAAGCTTAGATGTATTCAGGTATCTAACGTTTTACTTATAGTAATATACGTGCGTAGGTTACTAGTACTTAACCCATTAATATAAATAATTAGGAAACTCTTAACATTAGTGTAAAGATAACAGCTATAATAGATTCATTTATACAGTGCGATATCTTGAGATCCATCTAATCTTAACGACCTATTTGTCATCAATTGATTTTAAAACAAACAAGGAAACGACCTATTGAAGAGTATTGATAAAAATCAAAGAGAAACCGATTATGTTTTCAAGTAGGTACAAGGTATCATAAATAAATATCAAATACCTGATGACCTCATAGTAAACTTTCCTTCAATCTTCAATCAATTTAACATGTGAGGATCTTCTGATGTTTATAGCAAAGGCCTCGTTTCCTATTATTCATTGAGGTTGTTCCTCAAACTATTAAAACTTTGGCCTTGTGCATCCTCCCACGAAATTTTGCGTAGACTCTACGATATAGACCTACAAATATATTATGTAAATGTGTCAACTAATGACCAACCCTCGGTCAGAAAATAAGCATTGTTATTCATCGAGGTGTAGTTGTCAGCTTTTTGGGTACCCTGCCTGTGCGGTCGGTGACTTAACCTATTTTATACCTGTAGTCCGATCACTACAGGTAGAAAACAGTCTTTTTTCCTAGTTTAATAATAGACAGTTACATTTTTTCTTATGTTTGTAAAGTACCTAGTCGTTTTATTCTGTTGTGTATTAGGGCAGAGCATTTACAATTTTTTGTAAATTTTTGTGAAAAATTATGCATGACGAGTCGCTAACATTATTCAGCATTTTTTTTTATTTGAAATAAATGTAAAACGTAAGCATTTGCTCAGTAATGTGTGGGCATTCCTCTGACTGTCCCATACTAGTCATCTTCACGGATCTTGGTACTGAGTTTAGATATGAGGAAGTCCATCATTGGGGTTACAACTGTGTATTTATTTTTTGTTACGAGCACCTTTTTGGTAATGGTTGTCTCTAATCAAGAGATAAAGTTGCGTAATGAGGTTTGTAGATAAGTAGTTATACTCTTAACTTTAATTTTCCCTTTCAATAAATCCTTGGCATAGTCACTCTCTTGTTTACTTTATTATGTGCTTATCGTTGTTTCTTTGTTTACGAAGAGTAGTCTGTATGTCAATAGCTGCGTTTGCCAAGAGACGCGACCGCGAGATGTCGCTGGTCGGGTGTCGTCGCGACGCCCGCGCCGTCGTGCATCTCACGCGTGTAACCATGTTACACTTGCCAGATTCGTACATATCTATCTGTGTACATACTTCCCACTGCTTGGTATTTTGGTAACTGATAATTTATATCAGTAATAATAAGGTAGGCCTAACTAAGTACACACTATTTAGACATATCATGTTTAGGTTCTTCACCTTGTTAGGTAGAGTTCGTAAACCGTCACAAGCGTAGCTTTAGGTTAGCAATTAATAAGACGGGTGTGTTTATTACTGTGAAGGTGGTGTTATTACAATGTCAATTAATAAACCGTTTATATCTAACAAAACTGCTCACAACAATGTCTGAAACCGCGGCCGCTGTGAAACGGCCATGCGTTGCGTGCTCATTTAAATTATTTTGGTAGCTCATTCGAGGTCCCAGAGCCTGCAATCCGCAGATTAAATCTGACGATTATATTTATTTGTTTACTGAGGTAAAGCAAACGAACCTCGCACACTCCAGCAACTCCTTGTTTGGGGTAAAGGTGGCTCCGCCGGCTAGCGCTACCAGCGCCAGAAAAGGCGAGAGAAATGTCCACATTTCGGGCTACGGTCGAGCGGGCCGATGCCGTGCGTCACCTGTCGTGCATACTCTCACTGCACTTGCACACACTCTCCGCGGGCACATCATCAGAGGGTCAATGGGGGCACATCACTTCACTGAGGCCGGGTCAGGACCGCCGAGGTCCGAGGATCAGCAAGCGCGGCGCGGTACTGCGCTCGCCGCGTCGCGACGGCTTATCGCGGCGCGAGCGGGCGCGGTCACGGGCACAACCTTCGGCTTCGCGCGATCTCACCCCGCTAGTGACGCGGACGAGAGAGAAAAACCACCGCTACGCTACTGACTACGCGGCCGACAGCTGACGAGCTTGACGGACTGGCGGCGGGCGGCGCGGGCGTCTACCGCTTTTTGACACCAATCATGATGTCGAAGACAACTGGGGATACGTCACTAGCTTGTTTCGCGCCGTACTTTACGAATCGCAGATGTAGTCGTAGGTTACTACGAGTGATGAGCCTAGGTTCAGCGTTTTGTGCTCGCGTGACAGTCGCTGCCGTGCCTAATCGTTAGACAAAATTAGGATTTCGTAAATCTACTCCCGAATAGCAAGAGCGAATAAACTACTAACAAGATATTAATTTCCAAGGTCATATACCCGCAACCTGCGCGGCACTACGCGGGCCTGCCAGTTTTTCATGTCTTTTGATAAAGTTTTATAGTTGGTTTGAAGAAATGTTATAAAATGATTGAGCTGAGATATTGAGAATTAACTAGATTAAACCAGATATCGATATTAATTAAATTCCCTTTCTAATTGCATTAGAAGTTGCGGATAATGTTCTTATCTACAAAGGTCACTTCCGGTATCATACAAATATTGGATCGGCAGTCATCAAGGTGGAAAGATTTGTCAAGACTATAATATCTTTATTCCATTTATGTTTGTTCCATTTATAAAATAACGAAGGGTAAATTTGCGAGCTACCGACTCATCAGAGGTTTGCGTGTAGTCGCGAATCTATTAAATTTCATCGTTCGGTAAGCAATCACAGAGTGAATCATTCTAAGCTCCGTCAGAAAATTGATTCTGATGTTCGAATATCATTGAAAACGAACAGACTTTATCGTGTCTATCGAATAAACCAATCTGCCAAATAAAAGCAATGTTTTACCCACTTGAAAATAAAGATCCTCATCACGAAAACAGAATTCGACTGTTGGCGTACCTATTTATATCGAGCGCACAACGTATCGGGAATGCCTTTTAATAATCTATTTACCTACTTAGCTCATAAGAAAAATAACACGCAGTCTTCTCTATTGGAAAAAGTCCAAAGATATGTATCAAACGTGCTCTTGATTGGCGATATTATCAAATTCGACTGCAATAATGTTTAAGTCTTATTTGTCAGGGCTTAGGTTCACAGATATAAAGACTGTAATATGTAATATATAGGTACCTACTTATGAGCATGTCGTCGTATTGTAAACTTGCACTTGATTGGATTCACTTTGTCCCCGTGTCTATAGCGCCGTACGGAACAACATCTATCTATTACGTAGATATCATGGATATGCGTCTATTTGTAATTTTGTTTTTTTTGACCCGTCTTGTCGTCCGATGCAGAATATCGGTAACAGCGGTCATACACGCTACGTTCTACCGGAGAGGTCTATCTGGGTGTTCGCAAATTGGAGCGTGTATTGGAATAGACCTGTGAAGTTTTTGTGGTCGATCTGCGGTATAGATAGCATTAGAAGTTAATTCATGATGAATTTGTCAACTGACGCCGAAACGACAGTTTGTATACCTTCATAAAAGGTTTTTACGCTGAAGGGGGTTGGGCGATATACTAGAAAATACGCGTCCGTTTTCAAATTTTGTTATATTTAGCTATTAGTAGAGAAGCTTGCTTGTTGTAGAGAAAGTTTTTTTTACTCAAATCAATTCACACACTCTAAGATTATCTATGGGGCTGAAGTCAAAAAAAATGCTACCTACATAATACTACCTTCTGCTTTTTGTTAAAAATGTTCTTGAATTGGACACTTTATTCAGTTTATTATGTTATAAAAAGCTTGATTTATTTACCCTTAACATTTTAATGTTGCCGCTTACTTGCAAATGTGCCGTGCAACTCCATGATTTGGTATGCCAATAACATTTAAGTAATCATGGGCTATCAGAATACGAAGGTACCGTAGCCTAACCTAACTAAACCTGAAGGAGATATCGGAATGTGACATACTTGGAAAACTTGACGAAATTATAATAGACTTTCAAATTTCGCCATTTAGTTACGGAACTCAAAAAAACGAGTGATTAGCCAACATATTTTTTTTGTCATGCAGTTTTTTAACACTTTAATACTTACTGTCGAAATTATGTTTTTTTTTTACAGAATAGTTACGTGTTACTATCGCCTAATAAAACAAAGTCAGTAAGTCAAAACCCAAATTATCTTGATATTTAGTAAAGGTTTCGTGTTTTAAGTATTTGGTATTGCTGAACCCTTAATGCGCGAGTCTGACTCGCACTTAGCTGGTTTTTATGGTTGACGATGAAATCACCCGGTTTATTAGTTAGATAATTTGCAATCTAAACACCTACACGCACTAGGCACCTATAAAATCAAAGAGTGAGGCATTTGCCACCTAATTGCTTGCTGGTTTAAAGTAAAATGTTTGTCTTGGCCCGCACCAGACGAAGATCCGATCGGTTCTATAAATACCTGCGATGTTTTCTTGCGAAGTGTCGTCTCCTGTGCTGGGGAAAGGTTACGTGAACTTTCAGTGACGACATACGGGGAACTTTCTATCTTGCATTCTCAAAGAAAACCGCTGTATGTGGCACAAATTTGCAAAGCTGGGTACATCTTTGCTTCGAACTTACCCAGAATTCAGTCTTTTAGATGATAGGCTGAATGGGTTTTTTCATCATCAGACGTAGTAACGTTTGACTTTGCATTGCGATGCGCCTAATATTTTCTCTTATATCTTACCACTTTGCTAGCCATTCATTTCCATTTCATACCTCGATCTCGTTGAAACCAGTGTTACGGTAGGTACGTCACAGGAGTGGTAGGTTTCCGGTTCCCATGTCTTGCAGTGCGTAGGCTGATTTTTTCGCTCTTGGCCGCTGGCCAGTTGTTTTGGCGGTCTTTGTCAATGTTGGATTTATTAATACATCGCATTGTTGCTCGGACGAGGTGAGCGACATCGTTTGATTGTAGTCGTTTTACGATGATAAACTATGAAACTAAACAGGCCTTGGCTGACCAACTGATTGACGCGAAGAGCCCACTAGATAGATGGCGAGGTCATGGTAGCCAGACAGAAATACAAATTTGAAGATTGAGGAAGAGTTCTCTTGCTCAAATCATTAGTTATTTTAAGGACTGATTTTCGTTTCTAGAAAGCGCATATAGTATTATAATCTAGTATCATGATTGCTTCAAATTTCACACTGATATTTTCATATTTAACACCTAACTGGAACTAGGTAAGGAGTTGCACATCTCTATGTTATTTTGATGACAATAAGAATACGGCACTCGAATTGTAAGTGGTTATCATCGCCTATGATATCTGCAACTTCAGTTTTGCCTGCCATAGAGATAAAGTTGAAAAATATATTGTGCTTGTAATTTCATCGGCACTCCAGGAAACAGAGCAATATTTGTTGGCCGAAATAGATGATAATGATAGAAGTATATCATCGGATTGTGTACCTACTGTTTCTATGCAAATAAGACTTGACTAAACCATCGCGGACGTGAAATAAAGTCAATTGAAGTTGTGTAATGCCGTCTGGTAGGTATTTCAAAAATAAAATTCTTTGTATGTTGGTAGCGAGTGATCAAAATAAATCCGGCATGCGAAACCGTGCCAGAACCTGGTAACGTTCCTGCTGTGCTGTGCCAGACTGTGCGCACGCGCAGACGCTGATGCATCAGATTTAATAAATACAATTTTACACTCGGTCATCCTCGTAAGTCTCCCACATTCTAAAACTATCATCATAATCATCTATCTGTAGAAGTCCACTGCTAGGTATAGGTCTCCCCCAAATAGTGATAAGAACGATTTTGTCTAGATCCAAACACCGGCTTCCAGCAACCTTTACTGGACCAACGAGGGAGTGCTAATGCTTCGTCCGGATCGTGGTCACCATTCGAGAACCTTTCTTTCTGCCAGCTTTGAGCTTTCTACGAGGTTGTCTTTTCTATGAGCTACGAGTATATAGCCTGCACATTGACCTAGCTAGACTAACAAAGCCTTACACAATTCACTCAGCGCATCTCTCACTATAAAGATAAGTGGATGATAGAGACTATCTATGGCGGCTTTTTTGTTGACAAAATAATAGGTTCATAGGCAACTTTGTTGATAGTAAAGGATGTAATTTATGATGGCCACGGTTGTCAATATCATCCAAAACTCTCTGTCTTTCAAATCGGTCCCAATCACTTTGCCGCTAAGATCTGAGCCTTCGAATATGTTATGTTATGCCCTAATTTGCTATATTATTTTGAATAAACTTAATTTAATTTGATTGTGTAGTTTGTGCTAAACTAAACAATCAAATAAAATTAAGATTTCACGATTTTCTTCAAACTTCACGTGTAGGTGGATTAATAGGTCCAAAAGTAACAGCACACTCATTAAAATACATCGTCTGAGACAAAAGAAACTTTTTACGTTTTGTGCCAAATTTTTAGAGACAAAACATGTCATACATTGTTTTAAAATGTTATATTTCAGATTTTTCTGAGGTACCTATTTTATGTATGTATCTCAGAATAACGGTAAGTCGGTAAGCTTCTAAATCTTTAGTTATGTGAGCTTGACGTAAGAATTCCTGAATCTAAAATGGTATGGGCTGACTAGATGCAGCTGCAAGTACCTAATTGCAATAGAGTGCATATACATACCTACTAAAAAAAATTGCTGCATAATACAATCCCCAACAACAATTAACAACGATAAAAAATATTCAAATTCAAAACATCTGAGTATACAAGGAATGTAGTGTGGGGTCAGGACTATCTTATGTGTCTATTGGCTATTTATTTTATTTTAATTCCTATCTTTTAACGCTTCCTTTTCTTTAATTGAGGGCTCAAGGTGCGGCGATCAAATAGGTCATCAGATTGTTGAAGTTCTATTATTCGAAGAAGAATAACGGCGCATTTGAAATATCGTCTAGATTCGTAGTCGTAGACAAAAAACCGGACTTGCTCACCGAGGCTTCCGTATAAGCTTGTAAAGCACCAAATATTGACAAACTTAACTTTTTAGTATAAATAATAATCGCACATATATATACGTATACGTCACGGTCAATTTTTATCCAACTGCAAGTGTATGTTTGTAATCACATAAAAAACTTATTATATAACTACAAATTAACGGGTTTCGGACTTTTTCCTCTATCTTACTTAGGTATAAAAAATACTTACCTATACCTGTACATACGTTAACTATATAGTAAGTTCATTGGAGATAAACGGTTATTTCTTTGTTTACAAGTTAGGTTACGCCTGATTTTACGAGTCTCTTTTTTATTTCTAGAAAAATTAAAAGGAGGTTTAACACTACCCCCTACTTGGTATTCTAGTATGAATCTGAGGATGTCCACCATGGGGATAAGGACATGTCTGTCATTTTTTTTAATAGAATGTGTGTTGATTTGATTTACATTTTTATGTTGGTAACTTCTATAAACCTATATAATACGGGTAAAGTTACCATACACAAATTGAATATGATAAGACCTCCAGAATAGGACATAAAGCTGTTGATATTGCTTCTAGTTTACCTAGAGTTTAAAAAAATAATTACTGGCACATGATACTTTTCATCTCTGTCCCTATAGCAGGCATTGCATCAGCGATGTCCTGCGTTACACTTGACTTCAGCGAAGAGTATATCGTGGGCCATAAGCCTGTTTGCCTCCAAACAATATAAATCCTACTAATATAATAAATGCGAAAGTCTGTGTGTGTATGTGTGTGTGTGAATGTTTGTTACCACGTATCTCCTTAACTACTAAACCGATTTTGATGAAATTTGGAATGTAGATAGTTTAGTATCTGGAATAACACATAGGCTCTAATTTTCGAAAAATCAACCCCTAAGGGGGTTAAATAGGGCGGTAAAGTTTCTATGAAAAAAAAATTGTTTGATTCGCTCAAAACTCTGTACAAATAAAGTTTAAAGTAAATAATGAAACACTTATTTTTTATTTTTTTTTAAACTACCTTTTGGTGGTGTGTAATTGAGTTCTAAACTTTGTATATCTTATATACTTTGTAATCCTTGGTTCGATTCTTTCAAAAGTTGGTGAACATAGTTTGAAGCCTGGAGACGGTCATATGCTACTTTTATTAACATACCACGCGAGCGAAGCCGCGGGCAACAACTATAGAAATAAACACCCAACGGACAAATTTAAACAGACTTCACACTAGGATCCCCTGTCTCGTGGGATCAGAAACTACAAATAACGTGGTATCACAATATCCAGACCAGAAATAAATATTTACAGAACATGCAAACATTTGTTCTATTCCGCAGGGAATTGAACCCGCACATCTTGCGTCATAACTCGCCAAAATAAAACACTCTCGCTCTTGGGCAATAAATTATTTTCTATCTATATATCCATAGGAAAATGTACTGATGAAGGAATACTCGTATATTTTTTTTTTAAGTTAGGTTTACTAGCCTCCACACTAGGATTCCCTGTGTTGTGGATGGCTAGTCTCTTCTAAGGGTTTAAGGCATTGAATGTCAAGGTAGGTAGCTAGGTTAATAAACTCAATTTGACAGGTAGGTTTACTTCGGGTACATTGAATGTGGACCATCTAATTGGTTTAGCAAGAAGATTTTTAAAGTTTTAGATGACTAATCTTTCGCTAAATAAGTTTGAGCTAGCTCTCATAAATCCTCCTAGCATCTAATCCACACTTTTAACCATTTCTCGGATTTGCATCACCCTATAGAACGGACAGGGAGCACTTGGAGTACGTCGTGTCTGTTAGTACGATGAGACCCATTTAAAAACGATCAGAAAAGTGATGCCAGGTTGGAATAGGCGAAACTATTAACAATTAGTTCCGGTACTAAAATACAGCTTTTATTATTGTTATTATGACGAAAAGTCCGTTGCCATTTCCGTCGGGGAAGTGGCAATGGACTCTGTCATCGATTCATAGGGACGCCATTCGAGAACCTACCATCCCCAGCAAGCCATATATGGCCTAATCATTGCTATTTCAAGTTGTTAATTCTGAGAGCTTTCTTCCAAGTAACGCTCAGATACTTATGCAGCGCTGTCCATGTCGTCATGAATCTTCTTACTTCTTCAAAGCAAAAACAACTTTACACATTTCCTTGACACGAAGAAAGCCACATCGTGTGACATTGTTCATGCAAATCAACCCTTTACTTCCGCCCTTGAAAATAAATAGAACTCTGTAGAACCGATTCCCGTGCTCACGCGAGTTATAAAAATTGAGGAGGAAAGTACTACATTTCAGAAATTATTTGTTTTTAATTGAAACGGAAATTAGTTTAGCATGTAATTACAATACAGTTATGTTGGTACGAGTAAATGACCTCGATGTTTACGTGACTGATTACGTTCATAGCCGCTGGTTTTACCTTGTGACGAATGTAGAAGCAGTATTTCTCTACGTTCAAACGGTAACTTATCGACCAATTATCAACCCATCTATCTGTTATGTACGTGTTCTGTAGGTATAGGTTCAAATATTTGGGTTTTTGTATGTAATATGTATATATTTATGATGTAATAATATATTTGGGTAGAGGTATCGTACAAAAATAATGTTTAATTTGTATTTTATCTTCATTCTCCACACTTTATATCTTTCAGTAACACCGTCATTATTTTAAATAGTTCTCTCCATCCTAAGGTTGCCTGTCCGCTTTCAGCGCTAAGAATTGCCCATTTCTTTTGATTCTTGTTATTTTATTGTGTTTTTGTGTTTTGTACTATAAAATGATGTTATGCACATTAAAGAGTTTAACTATCTATCTGTTAGAAAAATCCGTGTATTTTGTTTAATTCGATAAGTTTGATTGAATGAAACAGAAGTAGTTCTAGCCGTTGCGAAAATTATTAGCAACAGACATCAAAACTTTGACATTTATAATATTAGTAGGATAGTCCTATCCAACTATAATAATAATAATCCTACTTAATATAATATAATAATATTATAAAGGTGAAAGTTTGTGAGGTTGTTTGTTCCTTTTTCACGCAAAAACTACTGAACGGTTTTTGATGAAACTTTACAGTAATACAGCTTACACATCAGAATAACACATAGGCTACTTTTTATTCGGGTACCACGCGGGCGAAGCCGTGGGCAGAAGCTAGTGGTCTATAAAGGCAAAAACGGGTAATAGACATCACTGTCTGTATTCAATATCTAAAGGACTCTAGGTTCGTTCCGGTTTCAGCAAAGGCATTTAGGATAAGGGTAGCTGCACAGGTAGTATTTGCAAAATCGTTTAAGATTTTGTAAATACTTGAATAAAATATCAAAAAACTGAAACCCTGAACTTTCATGACTACCTAGACTAGCCCTTTCAATCCAACTTCCGTTAACCAACAGTCCCACATTGATTTTACAAATTGAACTTTGAAATTCTACCGGACGGACTGACAGTCTGACACCTGACTTTCAATATTGATCAGGTATCACTGGAGTTTCACGTCATAGTGCCTTTTACCTGGTATCCAGCGTGGAGGTGGACCTATCTGCTATTTATTTTACTAGGAAAATCGTTTCATACATTTCATAATTTCTAAATAAGTAGAGCCTATTGCTAGTCGGAATTCAAGAGTGAGCCTACTAAGGTAGGTTGGAGATTGCGTATTATTGAGTATATGATGATCAAACCCGTATTTGTAAGAGAATGGCAAAGCGTTTCACTTAATAAAGTGCCATTACAAAAGCTTTTACCTGATTACCTATGACGCATTATATCTTTGTAAGACATAATGCGTCGTGGTTTATTTGTTTGGAACTATTTTTTTTATTAAGACTTCTGCGATGATACTTTAGGTTAAGTCTGAAATAAAAAAAACAGAAGTCACACAAAACGATTACAAAAATCCGTTTTAATGTTATGTGAGAGAAGTTATCACACGTCGCTGCAATAAATCCGATTAATGGTGGCACATGCCTTCGAATTTTTATTCCTTTCGCAGCACAGATTTATTAAAAACTGATAATTGGGAGAGTCTATGACACGCGAAATCCGCAAAGGCAGTTCGGAGCATCGAAAGCCTTGAGTCACGCATCGCCCTCATTACCCCGTCCTTGGCAGCCAGGGCTCGCAATCACACGCACAACTGCTGAAGTTCCATCACAACTCGCTAACAAACTGGGACTTTTAGTATGCAAAACAAATAAGGAGCCAACAAAATAAAGATCCTTTCAGAAAATCGTTCATTACCTACTAAACAAGAGGCTAGCCTCTTTGCTATTCTAGGCACAGCGATGACCAACTGAATGATAACTAATGATGGACAATATATTTCCGTTGGTTTAGGTTGTAGATGGACCAAAGTGGCCTAGCGATCACTAAATAAAAGAAAACTGGTAAGGAATTTCTGTTGGTTGAATGATGATAAGCCAATGAAATCCCGATCGTCTGTTTGGAAGCTGATAATCTGCCTTATACTTTATTTACTTTGGAAATCAAACTGCTTATGCAGTAAATACATACAGACGGACAGACATACGATATTTTTTTTCTTTGTTGAATTGAGACCAAACACATAATCATATAAACACGTACAACCCCCCTACACACATTACACATAGACACTTCTATATCTACATAAGCACCATTTTCATAATAATAAGTAGTTTAGCACGTCCACCAGATACATTGATTTTGTTATCCGAATCCAAGGCCGTGTTTCTGGGCCCACTATTCCACCCGATGATGGCGAAGCCTGTGCGGTGGGGATGAAATGATACAGTTCTCTGAGATACAGTTCTATAACTAGTTCGTGGGACGGTAAATATCTACACCGCTCAACTTCGCTGTGTCGGTGGAAAAGTTAGGTATAGCTAGGTTTAGTTAGATTTAGTTTTCTTTTGTTATAGCAATAATGCACGGTTGTCTGTAAGAAATCGCTGTCAGCGATAAGACCTCAATTTGTAGTACATAGGTAATTACATTGTGTTCCTTAATAAAGTAATTTCATTTGACAACCTCTGTGGCGCAGTGGGCGAAGGTCCGCCTGAGACGCAGAAGGTTGCGGGTTCGATCCCCGCTGCGGGACAAATGCTTGTATGATCTGCATTCATTTGTCTCGGATCTGGGTGTTTTCTATGTGTAATATGTATGTATTTACAAAAAAAATGTATATAAGTATTATATCAGTCATGTATTTCCCATAACACAAGCTCTGCTTACTTTGGGGCTAGATGATGCTGTATGAAAATGTCCAGCATTATTATTATTATTAATTTCATTTCAAATGACCCTTGTAGGTAACAAATTTGGTAAGATTTTTGGGTAGGTTCCTAGTTGTTAGAGGATATTCCCGATGAGCCCCATCGAGGAACATCGGGGAAAAATCTTGTAAATTATAAAGACTATTATTAATTATTTTTTTTCGTGTGCATAGTGTTGGTTTCATTGTAAAAGTTGTCCATATTGATGGGTACTTTCACTACCTGAAGTTTTCGGGAGTAGTCTTATTACACCCTGTACAGGTGAAAAACTATAATTTGGCTAAATAAAACATTTTATTAATATTCCTCTGTAAAGGCAATCCATTTAATTCAAAGAAGTACGATTCACTTCTTGTCACGCCATCTAGTGGAAGCATCCAGAAGCAAAGGAAAAGCGCGGCAGTGAGTGGTCGCTGAAAATTTTTCTACAACAGTACGCTATTTGTCCATTTCAGATTTAGTTTTCATCAATACAACGAGATGGCGCTATGTGCCAAAAAAGTCAAATACTAACAAAGAAAATGTTAGAACCGTATGTGTATACAGGTTGTGGAAAGATAACGGGAAAGTACCCTTTCTTTTGAAGTTACTAAATTTAAAATGAAAATGAAAAATATTTATTTACAGCAAAAAATAAGGTATCAGGTTTCTCATAGGTTTATAAATCTTAAGCATATTATATGGATACATATTGTTATGCTGAGAATTTAATGAGTAATAGAAGTATTTATTATCAACTTCTTCAGTCGTGGTTTATCAAATATTATATAATTATAATTTTTCATGGGCTATGACAAAATAATACTTGGGTTCCACACTTAATAATAAGTAGCCCTTCTGGTCGATCATAATCTAATGAAGCAAGTCTTTTATTCATTATACATTTGGCTTCAGTTACTGATTCAATCATTCCAAATAAATCGTGCATTTTTGAGAAAACTAGGAAAATACATACATTTTAATTACATGATCATAGAGGCGGGTCTTTGATATCGTCCTACACAACCTACTCACAATAAATGTCTCAAAAACTTCCTACATAATTTTTGCTGCTAAAAACAAAACAATATCAAATTATAACCCACCTAAAGTAAACAACATCCCAATAAAACGGTCGAGTACAGAAAAGTATCTAGGTTTGCTACTAGATGATAAATTATCATGGATGCCACATATCGACTTTGTAAGATCCAAACTTACATCTCTTTCTGGCGCCCTGCTTAATATGAGTAATTGCGTACCCCAAAAATAAGAAACACCATCTATAACGCTCTTACTAACTCCAACAGAAACTTTAAATATCAAAACCAAATTACTAAATTTAACACAAATATTTAATATAAATACTTGATTACTCATAAGAAAGATATTAATAAAAAAAATCCAGACCAACATTACACTCACTATTAAAAATATAAATATAACCTAAGAAATACAAATAAAGTGGATGTTCGCCCCCCTAGAACGGTTAACTACGCCAAAAAGAACCTACTTTATGAAGGCGTACGGCTATATAATAAACTGCCGGGGAAATAAAAGATTCTATGAGTATGTACATTTTAAAAAATAAATTAAAGCAACATTTTCTGACTAAAGAACAGAATCAATAGGAAACAATAAAATAGCCAATAATTAAAATAATACGTGATTTTAGATATCAATAACTTTATTTAATTAGGCTTACTAAATGAGTACAAGAAATATTTCTTTAAGTATATATATATATATTTCTTTTAATAAATAATATGGACTTAATTTATATTAAAAAAAAACATCCTTACTTAATTAAAACCATCATAATCAATGTCATACAAAAAGTAATATAATGATAATATTTAAGCTGCCTTGCTCCTAGACTACTTACGCACACCTCGTCTACATGCGCAAAAAACGTTTGGCAAAAACAATGGAGTATGCGACCACCGGCCGGTAAAAATTAGGGTAGGCCTGTGTGTAACATAATTTTACTTGGCAGTATTACTTTACTTTGTCTAGCTGGTTAATTTCAGGATAGGTAAAAATTTAGTTGTTTTAGATTAAGTTCCTTTATTTTCTGTTTTTTTTTCTCCTTTTGATTTAGTAGATAGGTAAGTAGGTACACTATGTTAGTAAGTAAGCACACTCGTGCTAAAATATAATTTTAAGTAGATACTTATAAGTACTTAAATTTTTGTTTTCTTATTTAAGTGAACTACGAGTATGTATTATGTTCTTTGAGAAAATAAAGAATCTTTAAACCGATATATGATTGAGAAACTACAAAAGAAAAGGTAAACTATTTCGCTAAACCACGTGTACACAATTTACTAAAAAACATCAGATCCATGAAGTAATGTGAGGTAAGTTTAGTACTTAGATATATTGATATCTAACCACGTAGCCCCTTTATATTTTTATCTCGCATAAACGGGCTATTATGAAATGTGGATTTTTTTTGATTTTTTGGTGTAAGTATCACCTACCTGTTTAAAACGTAATAATAAATACCTATTTAAACCCACAAATTCGAAGTTCTTCTACGCACTTTATTCAATTTACTTCAAAGCGGGCAGGCAATGTAATTTTACCCTGTTGCGCAAATATTTACCGTCCGGTCGGCTCTCGCTGACGGCAAAAGGTGCAACCCTATCAGACAGGCTTTGTGATTGCCTACTCAACATACAACCAAAATCTATTTAGGTAGGTAACTACATCTAGGTTAATTAAACCTAAACTGCTAAATAATCCGTATCTTTCTACACGCTTAGTGTAGAACTAATCGCTGAAAATGCAAGCGGGAATCGAATAATTATTACCTACTAAGGTAAATCACTGGTGATTTGAGGATAAATTACGTCGGTACTTTGCTCATGAGGAAGGACCTCTAAACGGTCAAAAAATGGCAGGAGACTAGAAAGTGGTATTATCAAAATTATACCAAGACCGTGATACTTTCAATTCTTACAAGTAAACTTTTAAACGTCCGTAGCGGGTTCGTATACATACGAACCGTAGCGTCTACATTTCCATATTAGAAGTTAAATTTAAGTATACCGTTTCGTAGACGTATACGATTTCCAATTTTAACGGCTTCACATCGTAGACATTTCTAATAATAGCTGCCTTTTCAGTATTCGCTCTTGATGCAAATTAGATTTCAGAGGCGAACCGAATTTTCTATAAAAGCTGTCCACGACCTGAACAAAGACATTAGTGAACTTTTAAAAGAATTACCTTTTGAGGTTCAGCTCCCGAATTGAAACAACAAACTTTCAATATTAGGAAAAGCCAATGCTGAATACCTAATATCTCTATTGAATAACAGCTCTAGCACATCGACTGCAGAATGACGTCTTAGTCTATCCCTCGATTCCATGTCACACTACAACCAGCTTAAGAGCTCATTGAAATCCATTTCTTTAGAACCCTTGAAATAACAGTCATAGGTTTGTCATGTACATTTTCATGCCCCGATTTATCTCTTAGTTCAAAGCGCATTGACATAAGATCTGTTATATAGAAACCAGAGAAAAATAAAATATTAACTATTTTGCGAACCCTCAATTACCTATTAGTAAAATGAGAGGTTTCTATTTCGCCTTCTACATAAAAAGAGTATTTCTGTGACTGGAAGAAGATAAAAAAGTACATTTTGATTGGAAGTCCTGATGAATTGATCATGAAACAAAGCTATATACTTAAGTAGATACTGGCAGTTCCCGGCCAAATGCCCAAAAAAACTGGGACAGGTAACACAAAAGCTCAATGAATTTCTGTTCTATATTGATAACTCTACTACCACAAATATTTAATCAACGATTTCGGTATCAGCTGACTGGCGCGTTGATAAATGATGTGTGTAGTACCTTTAGCACAAGTTTCTAGGTAATCAAACCAACTTAGTTAATTCGTAGAATAAAGGTCTACGCTTGCTTACCCCATCGATTCATCGCCAACTCATTAAATACTTTATATTTGAGCTTTATATCGTACCACAAAGAGATATTTAGCGACAGAGACGTGTGGAAAACCCGTAGTTCACGCATCGTATTGTACTATTCATTGGAGTTTAAAATGTTCTTTATGTACCACTGTATAAAGCTAAGATTTCAAGTATTTGCTTTGCTAAGTATAGTTGATGTTGTCAGAATGTGAAGATCACAACGACGACGAATGGGGTGCCATTTGAGTAGGGATCTAAACTCCGATTCGTGATCAAACTTGCGCAATCCGAATATAAAACGGATGCACAGGTTTTGTAAACGCTCCAGTTTGTAAATAAGTTCTTTCGTGGCATCAAGAAATGCGTCGTCCGGTTTGTGGTCGCCATTCGAGAACTTTTATTTCGCAGCTATTGTCGGCTCTGCGAGCTCTGCCATTCAACGTGATAATTTTAAGAGCTAAGTCGGTGACTCTAGTATTTTTACGGATTTCCTCGTTTCAAGCGGTACCTGAAAGATTTTTGTGTACCTACTAAAAGTAAATAACGAAAATGTTCATTCTCTATACTAATGCTGTCAGATAGAGGCTCTCAGGCTTAGATTCTGCTGACTTGGATGGAATTCTCAAGTATATTCGATTCGATAGCGACTGGAACTCGTCCTAAAGTTACTAAAGTTAATTATCTTGAAACTATTGGATACGAAGTCCCATGTGCTTTGGAGTATTGAAAAAGTTTTAAAACCTGTGATGGATAAAGTTGAAGACCCTTTACAGTGTTGCCGTAACCAGTCTATTACGTAAACTAGTTCACAGATTCCTTTAGGTAGTGTCTGTTCCATGTTACGAATATTCCGGTTTGAATATTTATTTTGCATTATTGAAAATAGCTGTGTTGGCCTGGTGGATGGTACACCGACGTCTGATCCGAAAGTTGTAGATGGACCCGGTCATGAAACAATGAATTTTTAAAATAAAAAAAACATGGCTCTAATATAAATACATGCAAAAAATGGCAAAGGAAAAAAGAAACCGGCATGACCTAGAGCTTTAAATTTAAAGGCATGTGCCATCCGTGCGATAGGCTTACAACCTGTTTACAAAACGTGTGCAAATAACAAATATATAATTTGGACGTGCCTCGTGCCTCTACTTGGCATAAGGCACGTCCAAATTTTATCTTCAAGGATCTGCCGTTTTGAGGGTAGATCTAAGTATGTCTATCATGGAGATTACAGTCGTGGGTATGTGGGTATATTTTGTATTGTTATTTTCAGAATGAAGTTTACTAAGACAGCCCATTAAGCCAATTTTATTTATTCATTTTCAATTTGTAAAATACATAAGATACGCTCACATAGCGTAGCTAAAAAACATACGTGAATGTTATCAAAGCAAACATCAAAACCGGCTGCGCATGATATAAATTAAACTGTTTTTATTTGGAAATTTTACACCAATCAAGATTATGACAGCGACCACCGATGTGATTTTATAATTCAGTAACCGACCAACCGGTCTTTAACCAGAATATTTAGCATACGGGCATGCGTATAATTCTAGAACCAGGAATAAGATTGCTTGTCCTACAACCAGATTGGCTAGTCGTTCATAGGACAAAGCATTAAGTTTTACAAGTTACTCGACAAAATTGTTATTCTATCTGAAAATAAATTTAAGAAAACTGTAAAGAATGTCTTAATGAAAAAGGTTTATTATAATGTAAATGACTAACTTGATGACAAAAAGGTTTGGGTGCTCGACACATGATCGCTAGCTTAGTTAATACGACATTAGATTTATTGAAATGGCTTAGTTTTAAAATACTGATTTCGTACTACTTATATTTTATCTTATTTAAATTTGTTGGCATGTGCATTTACTTTATTATTATTGTTATTCACTTACTTACAAGAAATAATTGAATTGAATTGAATAGACAACGATTATTGTCGACTGAAGAGAAGACAAGAACTACTTCTGTTTCTGCTTTCCGTCAGACAAAAGAGGGTTATTATGGGTGGGGAGCGAAATGAGAGGTGAAAGTGTGTATAGGAGTATCGGTTTTTTAAAGGTAGGAACTCTAAATTGGAATCGTAGCTTTTTATCGTAAATAAAAAAAAAATATTTTTTTAATATTTAAACAGTTTAAGGTGTGGGTGGGGGAAGGGGGTAATTAAGGTGAAAGTGGGTATAGACATTAATCCTACTAATATTATAAACGTGAAAGTTTGTGAGGATATTTGTTCCTCTTTCACGCAAAAACTACTGAATGGATTTTGATGAAACTTTATAGGCTACTTTTTATTCGGGTACCACGCGGGCGAAGCCGTGGGCAGAAGCTAGTATTATTATAATACTAGGTATGAGTTTTTTTAAACAGCTAGTTTATATACAAAACAAAATACAAACTAATCGTGATAATACAATAGGCGGACTTATCGCTCTTCAGTAATCCCTTCCAGACAACCGTTTAATAAACTCCTTTGTACTATTATGAATGATCTAGGGTTACCTTCATCCACCGTCTTCCTCATCGGTCTATCAGATGGAGGGCCTACTTACCGCCGAATACACGCTACTCAACGTTAAAGAATGAAAATAAAATAATTGCTTACAAGAAAACATTTCATACAAATCGCGCGATTGATTCATCTATTTTTGCAAGCGTCCATAGGTGGCCACTAGAGTTGTATAATAATTTATATTATAAGCGCGTTATCTTTTATCTACTCTAGGTAGGTTCTTAAATGTGAAGTACCTACCTAGAGTAGGTAACCGCTGTTACTAACATAAGATCAGAACCAATTGGGTAGGAACCTATCAAATATATATTTTGTTCGCATCATTATATTAGAAGCTGTGTAACCTACCTATTTCCTCGGAGGTATTTACACAAAGAAGCACATAAAGGTTAGCCGAGGCTTTGATGAGCTGCTCATCCGAGTGTGAACGACCCCGTGACACCGCTCTTGAAAAGCAGCACCCCCTGCACCCCCTCTCCACCACACCCAATGTATTACAATGTATTACTCGCGAGCTGCGTGCAGCTCGCGCACCGAGCAATATAGATGGTTATAGAGGGTGTTCCATGACATTATGAAACCTGTACCCCCTCTTGAAATCAGCCCCCCCTGCAACCAAGGGGGGTGCAGGGGGGGCTGATTTCATTCCCATTGTATCTTCGAAACTTGCATAAGTGGTGGTGATTGCATGGTGGGATCGTATAGAGGTGTTCCAAGACATAATTAAACCTGCACCCCTCTCTTGAAATCAGCCCCCCTTGCACCCCCTTCCCATTGTATCTTCGAAACTTGCATAAGGGGCGTTGATTGCATGGTGGGACTGTATGGAAGTGTTCCAAGACATTATTAAACCTGCACTCCCCTCTTAAAATCAGCCCCCCCTGCACCCCCCTGCCCATTGTATCTTCTAAACATGTAAAGGGCGTTGATTACATGGTGGGATCGTATAGATGTGTTCCAAGACATTATTAAACCAGCACCCCCCTCTTGAAATCAGCCCTCCCTTGCACGCCCCTGGCCATTGTATCTTCGAAACTGGCATAAGGGGCATTGATTGCATGGCGGGATCATATAGAAATGTTCCAAGATATTATTAATATATATTCCTATTAGATTCAAGATATTATTTTGTCTGGAAGAGATCGCTTCTAAGCGATAAGACCGCCCATTGTACTTTCTCTAGTATAAGATTTTGTTATTATGTTTTTATGCTTAAGGTGTAAAATAAAGTTTTTCATTCATTCATTCATTCATTAAACCTACACCCCCCTCTTGAAATCAGCCCCCCCCATGCATCCCCCTTCCCATTGTATCTTCGAAACTTGCATAAGGGGCGTTGATTGCATGGTGGGATCGTATAGAGGTGTTCCAAGACATTATGAAACCTGTACCCCCTCTTGAAATCAGCCCCCCCTGCACCCCCCTTCCCATTGTATCTTCGAAACTTGCATTAGTGGTGGTGATTGCATGTTGGGATCGTATAGTGGTGTTCCAAGACATGATTTAACTTGCACCCCCTCTTTAAATCAGCCCCCCCTGCACCCCCCTTCCCATAGCATCTATCAAACTTGCAAAAGGGGCAGCGATTGCATAGTGGCATCGTATAAATGGTGTTCCATGACGTTTTACAACTTGCACACCCTTTGATAAACACCCCCCAAAACAAAACATAAACCGCGAGCTGCGCGCAGCTCGCGCACCGAGCAACCTGTAGTATTTATTATAAATATATATATTAGGAGAATTAAGACTCATCCTTCAAACCATCAAAGGTTAGCTGAGAGAAAATGCTAGTTATATCAACCTATGTAATAGTTTATCTTGTGCAATATAGGATTCTCTGTCTATCTACTACTGTCTTCTCAATACATACAAAGTTCACACTATTGTGTTAATATTACTGTTAATAATGAAACTGTAACAATGTATGTACAAGAACCATTGCCTTGTGTGGAAAAGCAACGACGCCCTACCGTCATACAGTAAAAACTAGTTCGGAGGGTAGTCACTTGACTGTGCATTTCATACTTTAAGCAGGCTGTAGATTTTCTAATGGTAAAAATATCATAAGCATTTATCCTAGTTTTGTAATTGTAATTATAATTATCTTATGGATATCTGCTACAAGTTTTGTAAAACATAAACAACCACATATCGTTCATAGATCTAAGATCACAACCATAATAATTCAGCATCCTGTGTGCATATTATAATACCATTTTAGTTCCATTGCTGGTCCGTTGACAAAAAACTTAGGCGTGTAAAGCGTATATTTTTAAAGATATCCTTGAATTAACATTGCAGACAGAAAGCAATCAGGAGTTTTGATTTGTTCTCCGTCACAGATTTGCATAAAGTAATTGCTAGTTTAGCAAATCGGAAAAATCGGAAAATCAATCTCGCTCACGATACAGTCAGTCGTGAGCCTTAAAATCCTTGGCCATTAGTGTTTATGGCCTAATTTATTAAGATTTTAAACATAGTTTAGCTAAACAGTGTTTTATTTCTTCTATAGAATTTAAAATGGGTGCTAATTAAACAGACTTCTTTTTAATAGCATTATTCGCCTCTAAAAATCTACATTGCCTTCTAAATTACGAATTATACAACTCAGCATGGTGGTTATTTTTTAGCATCTAAATTTTTACATGCATTCATGCAGTAAACTTCTAAAATATTAATATATGACTAACCGGTCGGTTTTATATATTTTGAGCCCAAGTTTGTTGGGTAAAGTTCGGATAGTAACCTATCCTAGACGGAGATAATTAATCTTTACTTGACGCTTTCTATAGAATATATAGTTGGCGTTGTAAAAATGACAAATTAGTTTATTAGAGGCTATCTCATTTTCCCGTTGGTTAGTTATAAAATGAGAAGTATAATCACGTGACCAATAAAGAAATGTGTGGCTTGACTTAGGTATAATTTATCATTTAAAATTAGGTATAATTATCAAAGGTTTGTCTAGCAGTGTTAAGTTAGTCATTATGTCTATCTCATTATATAAGGAGATTTTAGTACACTCAGGAACCAATCATCTTATTCAGACCTATTGAGCAAAAAAGGGAAGCATCCCTTATAAATAAAACAAAAATAAATAAAAGGGCATTTATTTACTTACAATTAAACAAACATACCTAGCCTAAGAACAATATAATAAGTAATTATAATAGTTGGTATAGGTGAGAAGAAAAAAAAAAGTATGTCTGTATGTAAGTAAAAAAGTCGAGGACTCAGCCACGCTGTTTTTCAGCCTCGCCTACTGATGTAGCTGCTGACGTCACATCTACCACTAAAAAATCTATAATTAGTATAACTTCTAGCCAATCTAAACAATCTAGCCTAACCACTCGTAGTAGAAGTACAGTCCCTAAGGTGATATATTACCTATAGGTACCTAGATATTTTAGGAAATTATAAACACACAATCACAAAATACATGAGTATGCCAGATTAGCGCTTGTGTCCCCACTTACTTTAGAGTTACATCTACTATGAATCTTGTTTCGTAATCTACCTGGCTAAAGTCGGATTATAGAAAAGAATGTTACGTTGAAAAAGATCTGTATTAAATCTCTGTAGTAAATAAAGTAGCTATACCTACTTAAGAAAAGTGCCGTAATAGATCAAGTGCGTCATTTATAACTAAATTATGAAACAAACTTCGAAAAGCTGCAATTATTTCGAAGAGAAAATGCGAAATACTTTACACAAACATGAATTACGTGAACAAGAAACGCCACGATAATTTATCTAATTGAAAAAGTTTATAACATTTCCCCTACACAATTGTTTTCTTAATTTGGTAGACACTTAAAATTTAAGAAGTGTTTGAAAATCTACTGTTATTTTAACCGACTTCAAGAAAAGGCGAATGTTCTCAATTCGGTTGTATTTTTTTATGTATGGAGTATGATATTTCTACAAATTCTTGACTGATTTTCAACCGACTTAGATTACGAATCTAATCTAAGTCGAAACAGAGAATCCTGGAATGGGTCAGTACTGTGTATGTGACTGTTGGGTTTTTATACTTAATTTATTATCATTGATGCTTAACAATAAACAATTTGACCAGTTGTTGCATAGGACGTTTCTGTTTTGTTAGTAGCCGCCATTTTTGACTGCTCGAGTCAACGTCATACATAATCAGAATAATCAAGTTATTAGTAACTAGCTGCGCCCCGCGGTTTCACCCGCGTAAGTTTCGATTCCGTGGGAATATCGGCGATCTAATTAAATTTTAGAACACAAAAGCTGCTATTGTGACTTAACTATGATAGTAAGATATATTCCCTTGCGGACTTTTTTGTAGGTAATAATGAGTACTTTAATCATGTAGTACATCATTTTTATGTATTATCAATAGTTTTCTCAGCGCATGCCAAATAATAAATTTTATAGGCCAAATATTGCTACTTTGGGTTACATTATTGCAGTTTTCTTAAGGATCTCTATTTTTTGAAAATAAATTATGGCCTATGTTACTTTTTGATAATTTAACTTTCATTTGGTGAAAAAATAGTTAAAATCGGTTCAGTAGTTTCGGAGCCTATTCGATACAAACAAACAAAAAATCTTTCCTTTTTATAATATTAGTATAGAAGTATAGATATAAAATGTCAGTCAAATAAATTCTCAATAAGCATATGATTATTTTATTTAAACCTAACCTTTATATTTCATATTATATTGTATTTATTAATTATTATTACATTTAATTATTCTCATGCATAATTTTAAAGTACAAAGTTATCGATTAAAATATGTTCACCAAAATTATTAACATTACTCAAGTTCATAAATTATGAAAGGACCAACCATTCCTGTAACAAAAAGGTACGTCGGATTGAAAGACAAACTTAACATTGTAGTTGAGAAAAAAATCGCCATGTACATATATACATGTATGGTATAAGTCACAGTCAATTCTCCAACTGCAAATGTAAGTTTGTAATAGCAAAAAAAGTGTTTGTGGTAAAACTACAAATTAACGATTTTCGGACTCTTAACTTTACTTGTACTGTGAGGCCTTGCTTCTTGCCACATTTCATGATTCTAGGGCAACGGGAAGTATCTGGGAAATATAGGTTTTGATTTATTTGTGAGTATAAAAGTATGTCGTATAAAAAGCCGTATTTTTTATTGCATTGACTTTGAAGCTTGATTTTTTTAGAGCTTCAAGGGACCGTAGACCTATGTACATATTTTATATTAATTACAACATGATACCTCCATGCGTTCCTAAGAAAAGGGTCTTGACAGACAGAAAGACGGACGGACGAACAACGAAGTGATCCTATAAGGGGTCCGTATTTTCCTTCGACTAGTCGCTCTGAAAAAAATTTGAATACGCGAAGGGCGTATAGATTGTGTTAATATATCTTTATATTTTTTTATATGTAATTGGGTCGGAAAAATAGTCACCTAATATCAAAGCTTAATCTAGCCTAGATTAAGCTTTTAAAAAGACTAAAGATTAAAAAGGTTGCATATAAACTACCCGTCGTATATTGTACCTATATATTACATGTAATTTGTTAAAAGATGAAGAAATTTAATTTAATTGAATTGAAATAAGTATTTGCCTAATAAACATTTTTAGGAAATATGAGCGCATTAATGACAATTTAGTTAAATGTGTCCCAAAAATTGTGTACCTATAGGTACCTACGTCCTGTCCCTTGTACATCTAATTACTTTATCAAAGTTCAACAAAAGTCAGTGATCCCCTTAACAAACATAATTTAGAGCCAGCCATGATTCTGAGCTAAACTCATTATAATTTTTTACATTCATTTTTGTAAAATTACATTCCAGACATCAAAGTTGAAACGCAAAGTGTTCCTTTTAGAGCCATTCTTTCAGGTTTCATTAATTGAGACTTGGTATGTTTTCTATTTTTCTAAGTATTTTAATTATCTTCTAGCTTGATTTATTAAAAAAAACATTATTGAAATACCAAATATTAATAATTTTAACGGTGATAGAACTAGATGAAAAAGTTGGTATCGAAGGTTAAAAAAATATCTAGATAGATAGAATATCTACCAACATAGAAAGATAACAAACCAACACCTATTTAGTCATGCAAGTATAGATTTGAAATTTACGTGATTTGGTATCATTTAGGATATAATAAAAGTGATATTATCGACTTCTAATAAGTATGGGTACTTACTTTTTGGATATATTTAGCACATTCTTCATTTATATTTATACCAAAATTCTATAATTTTATCCGACTACGGCAAACCCATAAGGAATAGTTATGAATCTCAGGGGCTATTAAATAAGGTATCATCGAATTCGTCTTGATCTTGAATGTGTCCTAGGATACAATAACTTTCGATCCGAAGGTTGTGGGTTCAAATAACGTCGTACACCAATATATTTTTTACACGAAACATTTTTGTTCCCAATGCTAGAGTGCTTTCAAACGGTGAAGGGAATCGTGAGGAAATCATCCTAAAACTTCGAAAATTCGAAGTAATGCGACACGTGTATGCAAAAAGCCTCTGTGAGGCTCACTGAATCCTTACACCGCAATAGTTCGTTCACTATTGGACATTTTAGGCCCTTTTCAGCGCCAGACAAAGCGACAGCGGGTCAAAAAAAAAAAAAATAACAACCAAAAATATTTTATTTAAAATTACAAGTTACGTAACAAAAATGGGTTGGGATCTCTTTAGTTAAGTTTAAATAAACCTGTATTAAAAGAGAGTGACAAAGAAAGTCGTCGAACTCCTCAAAGAAGAAGAATGAAACGTTAGCAGAAGAATAGTGAAGTACCTTCGTGGTGTCATGTATTTTTTATTTTTTATTCAGTTTGATGTCTAGAATAAGCCTCTTCTTGGGGAAATACTCGTATACATATTTTGAGACACATTTATGCCAACAATGTGACAGACGCTGACAATTAAGCCTACCTACATTAAAAAAGTCTTGATTGCAATTTGTATGATGACTTAATACCCGACAAGGTTCTATCCATCAGTAACGCAATAAAAGCTTAGCTCGAAACAGCACACAATAAGAATGACGGATAGCGCGCGAGCATGATGCGAGTGCGACCAGGCGTGAAACAAAACCTCCGTTCTATTTCCATCGCACTATGCAGACGCGGACTAAGGAAAAATAATAATATACACACCCTATGTATGTGACTACCTGGTTTCTTTTGGTCACTAGGGTTCCCTGTATACCCGTGAGGACGCGGACTAACGAACATCTAAGCAAAACTATAAATAAACACGCAATGTATGTTATTTCCTGGTCTCATGTGATCACAATATGGTTCCCTGTATCATGGATGTAAGGAACTACAAGTACCATGGAATAGGGGTATATGACAAGTACCATGGTACCATACACCTAGAACACACCTGCAGAACATGCAATTTTGTTACCAAGTCTACGTTTTTCGTTATACCTAGTTAGCATTCTACGTTGCAAGCCCATCATTTTTTTTTCTATAGCGTGCCGATGTCCATACGATATTTTCCTACCAACATTGTCAAAGTTTTGTAGTGGTACTACAAATTTGTCTAAATCGAAATATTATTTGGTGTGCAACAAAGTATTTTTTTTATCTTCTATCTATGTACGTTTCAAGCTATAGTTTTACAATTTGGTGAAAATAAAATTCGTTTTCGCTATCTTTGATTTCAAACGAGATTGCAAAAGTGTGAATCGAGGGACAATGGAAAAAATAAATTACCGAAAAAACTAAAACTCCCCTTTGCCCCCGAATGGGGGTGGAGATCAAGGGAAATCTGGAATAACCCTCTTACCTCTTTTTATTTATCATACGGATTCTTTTCTCGATACTTAATAATTATGTAGATCCGTCCCTGGAACTAGCATAGACCGGCAAACACGCTCGTTAGTTAGTATTGTCCTGTATATCGCTCGCGAACACACCGTTATGTATTTTTATAAAACTTTTTATCGAGTTAGAGCCATTCTGAATTGAAAACATTTTGGAAAGCGTTTTAGTATTTATGGCTTTGATGATAAAAGACAATTTAAAAAATGTTGTTTTTAAATAGTATGCGGCAGTTTTTTTTAGAATAATTTATATCGTAACTCCTTAAACATTTTGTTATAATTTATAATGTATTTCATTGAACGAGTGTTTAGTGAATCAGTAACTGGCATCTATATTTCCCAGACGTATGCCTACAATCTACAAAATTATACCTTTTATTATGCCTCCCTACATAATTATTAAGAAGAATCACCTAAAGCAAGTAGGTAAATGCCTTGTTAATTATTCGGAACTGTTTCCATTTCGAGAGAAACAACGCATGAAATATTTCAGAACCAAAAACACCTAAGTACCTACGCGCGATAAGGAAAATGTCAACCCTAGACTTGATAGGTATTTTGTGAAACAAAATAACGTTTGTGGAGGTGGTAAAAATTATTTACTCCTTGGAAATAAGACGCTTGTGTTACGAAAATATTATAAAGAGGGTCTTGTTACACAATAAATTAAGGTAGACTTACCTAGAATATATATATATATATATATGAATATATATATATATATAAACTTAACTATATTTTCTAAGTTGGTAGAGTCGTCAAGCATTGTGGTGTACGTTTTCTGAAGGCAATACACCATAATAACGAAGTTCATTTCCAAAGCTCAGTAGTAAATATCAAACTAGGAATGTACATAGATCACGCAATAACATATGTGTTTTACGTATTATTTTGTAAAAATGTAGATTAAGCATCAAAGGGCTTTTGATGCTAAAATTTAACAAAATTTATCGAAAAGATAATTTTATTCCAAAAACTATCGTAAACTTGACTATTCATATTGTAAAAACGGGAATTTTCACGTACTGTACCCGTTTTTACAATATGAAAAGATAATTCCGAAATGTAGCATTTTAAAAACCATTAAAAATACTGCTCAATATGCTAATGACTGGTCCATTTAAAATTGTGCAATGATCAATAAACATTCTGAGGCACTGAAACTACTGGAACTAGGCCGTCCGCTGCGTTAAGCGTCTTAGTTGTAGAAATCAGTAAAAAAAATAGCTCATAAATTTTGTAAGCAAGAATTACCAACCAAGTCCAATGTTTATTTACCCCATATATAAAAATAAATTATTTATTAATGTAAAACATCGCCTACCGATTCAGTCAGCGTAGGTATGTATAGCTGTTTTTATCACAATTTCCATTATTTTGCGCAAACAGAAGCTTTTGTGAAATTTACATTTAAATAATTTGTTCAGCTTCCAGTTCACTGTGTGCCCGACATATCATGGAACTGTTAAATGCTTATGAATGTCGAAATAATCACAATTGGGTTTTATCACAACCCGGTTTCCAAAAGAATTATAATAAAGTTCCAATGACTATGTGAAAGTGCATTCGAATATTTGCTGCTTATACTTTGGCTAACCAATTTTGATGAATTTTGAAATAGTTCGTAAAATAACCCCTTCAAAATAATACCCCACACAGTGAGGTAAAGTGGAATTAAAACAACTCCATTTTATTGAGAAAAAACCATGCTGTTGCTGTTAAAATAAAATTAAAATTCTAGCTATTTCGTGGAAGATTTTTCATTAAACAAACCCAACATTAAAGCTCTGCCCACGTTGGTTTCAACAACCACTTAAGTAAATGAGCAGCGTAGGTACTTAGGCGGAAGAGGACAGGTATAATGTGATGCCTTGCTGCGTGGAAAGCTGCAATCAATCAAAGCTCAAGCGACAACACAAGCTGTACCGACCTCCCAGCAAACATGTTTGAGCACAGAGTAATAAAGCATGATGACAGAATAATCATGATGAAACCTGCATAATGAAGGAACAAAGCAAGTGCCTTCATATGAGAAATTCTGGTATATTGTATGACATTTTGTGAAGTGTGATGAAAATACTATGAGGAGTCTGATGAAAATATTTGTTTTCTTATAGTTTGCTGAGATAAATATCATGACGACAATTTTCGAATTTGACTTTCCAAATTTATTAATTATTAGTATAGCCCCCCGGCCATTCTTACAATCTCATAAAATCGTCTTCATCCAAAGGTTGTCTGGAATAGATCTCTTCTAAGCGATAAGACCGCCCATTTTACATTAGTTCATTCAATACAGGCCTAATAGTAGGGCATAGAAAGTCATAAGATGCCTTATAATGCGACAGTAGGTATATATATACCTGCAAAATGTAACGCAGTACAGACGTCGCTCACATTGTATGCACACATTGTACATTGTATATTGTATTTCGTGAGTAAGCTACTAATTTCTGGCAATAGCATAAAATATAGAATCTCTTTTGGTAGACACAAATAACGAGCTCGAACGTTTAGATAAAAAAAAACTATCTAAGAGTAATAGCTACACATTTTTTTGTCGTGTTGCCCTTGCATTATCCTTGAGGTGTTAACAAGAATTGATAACACAATGGGCTCTAAAAACAATCTAATTGTATATGCTGAAAAATTTTCCTATAATGATAGGCTATTCTTAATAATGTTTAGGGTAGTTATTGAATTCCTCAAAATATTTTTGTAGGATGTCACGTTTGCGTTTGCTAAAAAAATAAAGCACGTACAAAGGAAACGTTATTTCTATAGGTCAGAGCTGTTTTTGATCCAAGTCATCAGTGGCGCACTAGACTACAGGATTTTACCTACTTGTAAAATCCTGTAGCGGTCTGTATTATATGCTGCTTTTGTATTATATGTGCAAGTAGATTTTATCGTCTCATTACCACATCCTAGATACAAATTTACGAGCTCTCTCTATCAATGGACAAGCTATTTGCGTTAAGAGCTAAAGGATTCCTTTGAACTAAGCGGGACGATTTATAGGAACATTTATCTCTTTTAAGGTTTTATATCACTCGCTAAGATATAAGGTGAGGCGGAATAAAGTTGTGTGGCCATCGTTTACATGAGAGGCGAAAAGTGCTTTCCAATTATGTGGAATAAATGCGTTTAATTCAAACGTTGCTCACACTTGGGTTCTGAGTTATGAAGGTAGGAAGGTTGGAAGGTGGTGAGTGAAGAGAATGATTGAAATCAATGAGAATTTCATCCGAAGATTCTCATCGATTATTATTATTTTAAGAAGTATTTGACAGAGCAGGTGGCTCCAAGGTGGTTTTTAGAAAGTGTGTCGTCAGCAATGCTGACGCGACTACCATCACCAGCATGTCATTCATAGTTGACGACGAAAGTAAACTCCAGGAGATGTTCTTCTAATTTATTCTTCGTTGTACAGAGGGTTTCTAGGTCTGTACGGTCCGACGGCTCGAGCGAGAATGAAACGTACTTTTTTTTTTTTCTGAATGGACTTTAATGCTGCAGGGCCGCAGATGGCCTTGGTCAGCGTCACCGGACTACGGCGAGCGCAGAAGGCGCTCAGCCTGTAAAAAGTTAGGATGGGGCAACTAGCACAAGGGCACCACTTAGGTACGGACCTCGGCTTGGGCCGTTGCCAGAGGGGGTGGAATAGGAGAGAAACGCCCCGGTACATATCTGTACCGTGAGTAGGCGGAAGTGGGGACTCGTCGAGCCCGCCGGCGGGCTTGGTGTATCTGTGGAGTGTTTGCTCTGTCGGGACTTGATGACGTCACCACCGCGTTAGCGGTGCTGATGGGGTCATCGGGGTCACCAAGAACGTGTCTTGGTCTACGGAGGGTTTTCAACTCGGGTGACTCGATCGAGTAGTCGGGGATAGTGGAGATTAAGGGGTTCGGGTGGGATGAGGCCAGTTCATAATACCGCTGAGAAGCGGTTTTTATGAATTTGGCTATGGACTCGAGCTTGGTGTCTCGGTGGAGATCTATGTTGCGCGAATACCACGGCGCACCGGTGGCCTTGCGCAAGAAACGATTTTGGACAGCTTGGAGTTTTTTGACATGAGTGGAGTGGCCGAAGGCCACTGCGGCATATGTCATAATAGGGCGGATGCACGTTTTGTAAAGTGTCACCTTATTTCTAAGGGACATTTTGCTCTTCGCACAGATGAGAGGGGAAAGGCGGCCAAGGATGAACTTGGCGCGGTTGCTCACTTTCGTAATGTGAGTGAAGAAGGATAGACGTCTATCAAGGATCACTCCTAAGTAACGGGCTGACTTAACCCATGGGATGGGTTCGCCAAAGAGTGAGACCGTTCTTGTGGGCAAGCGGTTTCTCCGAGAAAAGAGCACTGCTGCACTTTTCGTTAGATTGACCTCTATGCGCCATTTACGGAACCATGCACTTAAGGTGTCGAGAGCGGCTTGCAGCTTGATGCGCACTCGATCAGAGTTCTTATCGGATGCGTATAAAGCTGTGTCGTCCGCGAAAAGGGCAAGTTCGACTTGATGAGTCCGAGGGATATCGCTGGTATACAGCGTGAACAGGAGAGGAGCAAGGACGGAGCCCTGAGGGACACCGGCTCTTATGGGTCTGGGGTCAGAAAGAGTACCTTCCACGCGATAGCGGAAGCTTCGATTGTGGAGATAGTCTCGTAAGATGAGCACGAGTCTGTCTGGCACTCCGAGTTGGAATAGCTTGTAGATCAAGCCATTGTGCCAGACTTTATCGAAAGCTTTCGCTACATCGAGGAAGATTGCACCTGTATCTGCAGGCCAGATAGCGTGCCTCTTGGATAGGATGTGCTCCGTGATGCGGAGCACTTGCTGGGGGCACGAGTGTCGGGCTCGAAAACCGAACTGCTCGTCCAGGAGGAGCCTGAACTCGTTTACGTGGGACCAAAGACGATTCAGAAGGAGTCGTTCGTAAATCTTTCCCAGGGAACTGAGGAGACTGATAGGGCGGTAGCTGGAGGGTTCATTTGCACTTTTGCCGGGCTTACGGATGCCGATGACGATGGCTTCCTTCCAGGCATTAGGAAATGAACACGAGGACATGGCTGCATTGAAGATGCTGACTAAGAGATAGATGAGGGGAACTGAGAACTGCTTGAGTACTCTGTTGCTGATGCCATCTGCACCAGGGGATTTCTTAGGGCGGAGATCCTTGATGATCGTCATTACCTCTGAAGCTTTGACAGGGGGCAGAGCTGGGGCAGAGGGGGGTAGGGAGATAAGGCGCGTGACTTCACTGTTCACCGTATCGAGGTGAGCAGGGTCAACGGGGTAGTGGCTAGGAGTGCATTGGGCTTCTAGGCTTTCAGCCAAGCAGTTGGCTTTATCCTTGTCATCGAATGCGGGAGGCTGATTGGGTCGGTTGAGGGGCGGCATCGTCGAGATCATGTCTGATTTCATAGACCGAGCCAGTTCCCAGTAAGCCAGGTGACTGGGTTCGATCCCTGAAAGTAGACTGTCCCATTGAAGTTGGCGGAGATCTTTAATGCGCCTCCGCACCTCGCGGTGTAGAGAGCGCATTTTGACTCTATTAAATTCGGTGGGCCAGCGGTCCACCGAAAACTAAGACCAACTAAGACCACAGTCTTAGTTGGAGGGGGAAGATAGGTGGGGGGGCCTAGCTGTTATATTACAGGGCGGTGATCGGAAATAAGCTCGTGGTGAACTTCTATTGAAGATAACCGTATTGCTACATTCTTTAGAAGTGCTATGTCGAGGACTTGGGGTGACTGCCCCGCGATTGCGGGGTAGCGGGTCGGGCACATTGGAGCGATAAGGTCGAAGTTGAGAGATTCGACAAGGTTATCGAGAATGACACCGTTTCGATTGTTTTGCGTACAATTCCAAAGGGTGTTTTTGCTGTTAAAATCGCCAGCCAGGATGACGGCGCTTCCTAGGTTGAGGAGGGCTTCGAGGTCGCTTTTGAGCAAGACTCTCGGTTGGGTAGGAGAAAAATAGCAGGATGCTATAATGATCGGTTGATGACCGGTCATCCCGAGTTGACAGATAGAGGCTTCTAAGTGAGTAAGCGGAGGGGGGTCAAGAGGGATGCAGTGCAGGGATCTCTTGAAATAAATGACAGTACCGCCTAAGGCGCTTGGTCTATCATTCCGGACCATTTGGTAGTTCGCAATCCTAGGATTGCGGGTTCCGGGTTTCAAGAAGGTCTCCTGCACTAGCATGATATCGACTTGGTGTTTGACTAGAAAGTCTTGGACAAGAGGACGTTGATGGGCAAGTCCGTTAGCGTTAAAAAACGCTAACTTGACGGAGCGGGGTTTTAACCTTTCCTTTTGTATAGACATACTAAAAGTCAAAGTTTTCAACGTAATTGACGATGTCCATGTGATCTGCAAGGATCATCATTCTTTCAAGGCCTGATTTGGCTTGTTTGAGTTTACACAGAACCATCTTGGCCTTGGTAAAGTCAATAAACTTGGACTCGGGGGAAGCTAATTCGGGGACTAGGTCCGAATGGCTAACCATTTTGGAGCGAGAGCGAGAAGCGACTGCTGGAGCCGGGGCAGGGGCAGAGGGGGGGAGAGGTGCCTTTGCCTGAGGGGCACGGCTAGTGTAGGGTAGGGGCTTAGCCCATGCCGAGGTGGAAGGCATCGGTTTGCCCTGGGGGACTAATGCCACTTTGGATGTGACATTGGAGTATTGGAGGGACACGATCGGGGGCTCGGCGGGTCACCTTTTTATTGGCTTTGGGTGCCATAGGACAGCCGCGATAGTTCGCGGTGTGACCCTGAGCACGGCAAAGCACACAACTCGGTGGCTCGGGAGTGTCGCGTGTGCGGGTGCAGTCAGCGGTGCCGTGGTCACCCAGGCACTTGACGCATCGCGGGCGGGCGTAACAATTTTTAGCTGAGTGCCCATAGAGTTGACATCTATGGCACTGGCTAGGGGAACCGTTACGATGTGGGGCCTCAATACGTAGTCCGGAGAGGCGGTTGACCGTCTTCAGGTTGAAGATGGCCTTACCTTCCGGCGAAAGGTCTAGTACGACTAGTACTAATTCATAAGGGACTTTGGTCTTGCCGCTATACATGCGGTGGACTTCCCTGACGGGGAAATTCTGAGCCACAAGGTCGGCTTTAATTGAGTCCGTACTGTGTTCGGCGGGGAGTCCGCGGATCACAAAACGGAGGAGGCGTTCATCCTCAAGAGCATAGGTGTGAAAACCTATGGACTCTTGTCTGAGGATGGAGGTGAGGCGGCGGTGGTCGTTCGAGGTTTGCACCTGAACTTTGATACCGTCCTTAGTATTCTGGGCTTTGATGAATTCGATCTTCTTGAGGACAAGAAGCTTCGAAACATTGTCCCATTTAGCCTTCTCGCGAAGGTAAATGGGAGGAGGGAGTTTCTCCTTTTTAGCCGCGTCTGAAGGAGCGGAAGGAGGAGAGAGGGGCGAGACCGGACGATCTGTTGCCGGAGGACAGTCGTCTTAGCGGGCGGGGCTGAGTCGGACTTGGGAGACCGCTTCTTCTTCCTCTTACGGTCGACAACCGAGAACGGAGTGTCGTCCGTAGAGTCCGAGTCGGAGGTTATCGGGCGAAGGTCGGGGTCGGTCTCCATCGCCGCGTCCGGAGAGAACGGGTGAGCGGGAGATACGTCGGGCGACTCCGGAGAGTCGGGTAGTGGTGCGGCCTGAGGGGCCTGAGGGGCGGAGGCTGCCTGAAGGGCATTGCGAAGGGCTTCGGGATCGAACGTAAAAACAGAGGGATAAGCCTCGTTTAACGCACGAAGAAGATCGCAGATGGACTCAGGGGACAAATTGGAGATATCCATCTTCTCCCGGGGGGTGGCACCCGGGAGTGTGTAGGTGAGTGACCCTCCCGTCGGGTTAGACGGGAGGGGGTGAGGCCTCAGTGTCCTACATAAATGGTGTGTCCCGACTGCTGCTCTTACGGAGCAGAAGGGGTGTGTCCTAACCGATATCTGGTGTCGGCGAGGGTAGACCCCAAGGCCGGTGGTACCAGACCCAGCCGGATTCTGCGTTCCTCAGAAGGAGGAAAGCAGGCACTCCGGGTCAGCGCCCAACCCAGTTCGTTGGCACTGTTAAGTATCCCTGGGTTGACCACTAAGCGTGGATTTGGACGTTTTTGTCAAATGAAACAAACAGAAAGGGTCGCCTTGAGAAAGGCAACGATCTCTGTGCTTGTAGAAGCACGACGTCACACAGCTTGAGCTGCGTCGGCGGCGGGCGTCGATGCGGCGAACAGGTAGTCGGATTGACTACCTGCGTGGCGGTTGGAGCGGGCTATCGGCGTGGGAGCCGGCGGCGGGCTTTGACGAGGCGAGCAGGTAGTCGGGATGACTACCTGCGTGGTGGTTGGAGCAGGCGACCGGCGCGGGGGCCGGCGGCGAGTTCCGGGCGGCTAGCAGGTAGCCGGGTCGGCGTACCTGGCAGGAGCGCAGAAGGGACGTGTTGCCGGCTCGCGATCCGGCAGTCGAGTGTGTTTTTTGAATGAAACGTACTCGGTCCGTCGCCCGTATTTATGCAAAAACACAAACTCAAGCAAGCTACTTGTTCGAACAAGTTTAAATTACTTGCAAGCTTTTGAATTTCTACATTTACAATCATTTAAGTTTACAAATGGTTTTAGAAGGTAAACAATGTCAAAATAACAACTTTTCACACTGTACCTAATTTGACAATCTAAGTGATGAACTTCGTTGTTCTGCGCCGATGACTCATTGTAGAAGCAAAATAACGCCTTTGCGCCGACATATTTTTTATTTGTATGAACATACATAGTATTCATGGGACCCATGTTCACATTCAAATTTACTTAAAGCCACTCGTACGTGCCTCAGGCAGGTTATTTAAGAAAAAACCGATGATACGAGAGAAAAATCCTTAAACCCTGGGAATATTTCAAATAATAAAAGCGAGGCGAGCTCAAGTTTAGACTGCTATTAAACTCTGGCAGATACCAACTGTTCCTAGCTTCAGGTTTCAAGAACCCTCAAACTGCCCCAAGTCTTTCACCGATAAACGACTTTCAGGGTCTACGAGTACCTATATATCAAGTTAACTACTTAGGAATAAAATATTTCTGCTATTTTAAATTATGAGGGGTTTTATTATCTTGATTGACTATGTCAGTCATATCATAGCAATCATAAGTTTTCTACTACTCTAAAATATAATATCTATGCTAACTTACAGTATTCATTTAATTCAAAATTAAAAAAAAAAATTGTGTACGGAATGCTACATGAAGGATTCCATATTACACACACAAATAACTTAAAATTATACAACTAATAATATGAAATTATATTATAGGAATAAATAATATAATTTTATGGCTGCCTAAAATCAATTAGTGGTACTTATAGCATAATATTATAATTACTTATAGCATAATATTTGTAACCAAAGTAAAGGTTACCACTAATTGATTTTAGGCGGCTATAAAATTATATTATTTATTTCTATAATATAATTTTATATTATTAGGTGTATAATTTTAAATTATTTAATATAATTTTAAGGTATAATTTTGAGTTATCTCCACCGAAGTACTATTACTAGTACTTCGGTGGAGATTCTTTATTCTTTATACACACAAATAATATAGACAAAAAAACTTACATATAGGGCAGTGTTTCCCCTATCATCAGAGGAAAAGTTCAAAAACTAGCACTATGGCAACATAGTTGTGTTTATTCGCGAGTGATACTTCTCTTAAAGTAAGCAGGTATATACCAAACTACAACATATGTAATCCCCAACTCCTATTCCTGAGCCATTTCGACGGTATCGAAATAAAATGTGTCACCGAGATTTATTGCAGTGATTGTTTCGGTGAACTAGATCGAACTATCACAATATGTGCCCAAATGTTGCTGTTATTTTTAGATTATAAAAATATGTAACTTAAGGAATCTTAGCCTATAATTTAATTGTTAGATTAGTACCGGAAAAAAACTTTATACTTACTAAAATAATATCTATGGTACATACAGTCAAATTCTGTGAAGTTCTGTAAAGTAAGTAGGTAATTAAAAAAGTAGAATTGAAAAAATACTAAAATTTAAACAGTGACTTTAATACACAAAACCTTCTGATAGTTCTTAGGTTGAAAACTATTATGAAACATGACAAATTTGCCTAAATTAACGTAGGTAATGTGTAAGTAATTGTATTGTTTTGATGTTTATCGCTTGTTATAAATCGTGACCTTTTTATCCCGTAACATGTGGGCGAAGCCGTGAGCAGAGGCTAGTTAAAAATGAAACTTTAGCATACATATTCCTACAAAGATCATTTTGAGAAAATATTTTAATATTTTAAATGAAAACCTACAAATGGAAGTATCATGGTTATTCAAGTAGCTACTAAAGTATTCCATTAATATTCAATAAGTTATGTTTCTAATACATTATTTATAAACCAACGACGTATCTAATATCATTGAATAACATTGAAACCTAAATCAATTTGCGGCGAGGATGTATAACTGAATTTAGCGTGAGTAGCCAGCCGCGGGCGGTGTGGGGCGCATGCTATCGATTACGGCCTATCAACCCTCAACAAGTATCTTGAAGAACTTATGGTACTTACATTCGCAAGCAATGATATGTGATATGCACCCCATGTTTTAAAATGATGTCATAGTATTAAATTTAATACAAAATTACGCAGCGAAAACTTCAAGAACCATCATTGAAATGAACTAATTGATTGCAAAAAAATGCATTTCATTCGGAAAAGCCGTTTCGGAGATGAATGGTCATAGACAAACAAACAAACAACCTTTAACGTACTATTATGTATTCTGTGCTCGTACGACAAACGCATTACGGGCACCTTTCGTCTCGTCGTTGCGTGTAAATATGGTGGTGGGTTCCGTAGTCAACAAGGAACCATTATAGTTTCACCATGTTCGTCCGTCAGACAGATGGTCAGTCCGTGAATCCGTGGCTTAGCCAGAGACCCTTAGTACTAGAAAGCTGTAATACGGCATTGGTAAAATAAACTTATTTTTTAAGGTACCTTCCCTACACGTAAAGTAAGGGTGTTTTTTTTCTCGTCTATCCTAGAGTGTGGGGTAAAAATATCATGCGGATGCGGATGTGTGAAAACCATTTTTCGATTTAGGGATCCTTTGCGAAATATTAAGTGCCAAGTTTTGTTAGAGTCAAGCATCCTCTACGACGAATTTTTTACGAAAATTTCGTACAAATTCCTTTGAAAATTTATTAAATGAATTTGTAAGTTGTGTAAAGGATGTACTTACCGCATATTGTGACGGGCAATTACGGAACCCTACACTGCGCGTGGCCAGATATGCTCCTGGTCGGTTTTATTATTGTTTAAGGTAGATAATCCGAAACAAAATCTTGTCCGATAAACACTAGACTTGGCAGGCACAAAATCTAAAGAACAGTTGAGTAGGATTGATACATTTAATATGTTGGGCGTATTAAGTACCTACTAGTTTACCATGGCATATTGTACATTTTGACGATGGAGCGTATTAACCCAAGTACAATTAGACTACTACTCGTTGAAGTTCCGGGGACAATTTGACCATTACACGTTATATCGATTGCACATTTTGGCAGCGTACTATTGTGTCATAAGATCATTAAGGTCGCGAGAACATTATGACCATGGCATATTGTACATTTTGACGATGGAGTGTATTAACCCAAGTACAATTAGACTTCTACTCGTTGAGGTTCCGGGGCGATAAAATTGATGTTTGTCTGTCCTACCGCCCTTCCCAAAAATATAGAAAAGCCAATAGTGAACTTGCAGGAGGATTCCATTTATTTATATCTTTAAACCATTGGTTTACAAAACAAAACTAAAGTAAATATAAGTTAATAGTTCCAACACAGATCGAAAATAACACTGGGCATAAAATGAAAAATTGATGAACGTTTTTTTTAGTGATGCTGAGCTTTTATGAAGTCGAAATAACGTACAGTACGAGAATAGTTATGCGCCTCGGTAATCTCTGTCAATCGGAAATTGAAAATTGAGGGTCAAAGTTTTTGAACAACGCTGTAGAAATGGGGGCGTTAATAACTACGTTGCACTTCCAAATAGTAGTAGAAATACATGTATCAATGCTAGGCACGTGCCTAGCATGATTTATATTATAGGGTGTTGGAGGCTTCGCGGTCGCGGAGGTGGACTGTGGTCCACTGGCGATCACCGTCCGTCAACGTCGACATGCGGTCAGTGCGAGTCAGTTCCGTCTATGAAAAGCACAATCACTTACTTGGAACGCAACCTAGCTTCAATAATTGATTACCAGCCAGCGTAATCACACCAACAAGACGCGCACTCCGGGCGGTTTAATCAAAGGACGATCAAGTCCAGAGAGGATACACTGGGCCCTTAAAAAAGGTAGTTTTTTCAGTTTTCAATTGGCACTTAATGATATGCGTAAATGTGGAACTGTCTTTAACTAAGCTAGTACAATACAGCACAACCCCAGAACTATGAAGTTTTTTTTTGGAACAATATAGAAAAAATTGCCCCTGGTACAGACAGGTGAACTATGTAAGTGGTCCACGGGCAGAGACTGGAACAAACCTAGCACAAAAAAAAAAAAAAAAAAAAAAACTTGAACAGTTCAGGACAAGTATCAGAAAACGCAAAAGTACGCGCAAAAGGACTAACTTCTCGCGCTCGACAGAGCGCCGCAAAATCATTAGGAGAGCCGACCCCACCTAACACGGGAGTAGGAAATGGAGAAAAAGAAGAATCTTTTTATGTAAGGTTTTTTATGTCCTGACATTTGATTATACGGAGATATAATTAAACGTTCTTCTTACCATTTGATACCGTGACGGTGACATAATCTGTGTGACTTAGAAAAAAGTATCATTCTAACCTCAGTCTGCATAACTTTCACTTCACTTCTTGATTATGGCTTTTGTAACTATTTGTCATAATTTCAGTGAACCTTCTTCAACCTCATTTTTTGTTATAAAAAGAAGTAGGTACAGATTATTTTTTTTTAGGTACTGTCAATATTTTTTAGCACAATGCCGATTTGAACATGAACCAAAACGATGCGGTCGCTATAGCCAATCACAGTCCGGGATTGCGGTCCAGTTCGAGAACCGTGACCCTGGGACTGCGGTTTACCGGTCATGGTTCCCGGGCTTGTGGACGAAGCAGCAGGCGTTGGGATAGTTAGTTGTGTATAATAACTGAAAAATAAATATAGTTGCCTTTGAAGTTCATAATTTTCATAACGAATATACATTAAATATTATATATGCAAAGTACATTATAAAAAATATACATGCTTACGACTATATTCACAAAATCCGGAAGGGTAAGTTGAGGTAGTGGGCAGTCGGAGGCAATTCCAAACATTATATTTGGTTCACCAAGGTTTTGCGTAGGTACCTAATTAAAACCATAGTAGGGCTGGGTATCTAGACAAATACAATTTTTTGTTGGCGTTAACGCCTACGGAAATATTGAATTGTATGGAAATGACATTAGCTGCGGAAATGTCACGTGACTTCGCCAAGTTTTTCCTTTGAAAGAGTTCTTCTCCACATAGAGTAAACATTCGTACTAATAATATATAAATAGTATTTTCCAATACTATTTGCTCATTGACATTTTAATTTAAAAACTGGTATTTTTTCATATTCCTCCTAATCATCTTCTTGCCCTTATTCTACATTACGTGGGGTCGGCACAACATGTTTCTTCCACTCTTCTCGATCAGTCGTCATTTCAGTACTCACTCCTTTCTTAACCATGTCATCCTTCACACAATCCATCCATCTTTTTTATGGCCTACCTCTCATCTGATTTATATCCACGTTCATATTTAACATTTGCAAGCTCATTGCTGCTTTTTACCGATGGCACATGCTATAGATTTTTTGGTTCTAAGCCAGGCCGGTTTCTCCACAATGCTCACTTTCTCTGTTTAGAGCATGCGTATTTTTGAGAAGAAAATCCATTAGTGCACGGCTGGGTTCAAACCCAAGATCTTCGGATTGGAAGCTGGGCAGCCCACTAGACCAACATGACTCATACTTGCAAATAATTCTAACTATTACATAACCATGAATAGTTTCAAAAACGGTAACATCTCTCTGTTAGAATCTAAGCGAAGCGTCATAACGGCGCGGCGTCAGTTCGGTAACAAAATGAGAAACACAGTATATCAGTGACAGATGGGAATGACTGCTGAAAGTTTTGTTCCAAGTAAACAAACTAATACTTTAACTCATTATTTGAAACGTGATTTTAAGTTTGTATTGCACTGGATGGCTCGATATTACAGGTCGTTCACCGTACACACTTATCACACGTATCTGCCGCGGTCACGGAGAGGAGTAATAAACGTGGAAATGTCCAAATGGGTCCAAATGTGGACGCAGCTCAATAATCCAGCTCTGATGGGTTGTATTCACACTTTCCTCTTTTGAATGGAGTATTATCCTATTGAAACGGTTCATTCCCATTTCATGAACAAAAAAGCGTAACGAAATATTTCATAAATCAATTCCTTCCCAATTCATGCACTTCTTCAATCATCGACCGCAACTTACGCAGATGCTTGAAAAAACATCATGAAGGATGATTAAATAAACAAGCCATGTTTGTTGCCTATTTGTTGTCTTGGACACAAGGAATCTGCGAAAACTCACTTAGATAAATCAAAATCTTACATTAACTAAGTATAAGCTGACGCTCTTTAAAGGTTTTAATGAATAGGTAATTATTTCCATGGTAAATATTCTGACTTTGTTTTTTAACGAATGCATATCTAGCTCTCTAGAAGGCATAAAAAGTGCAATTCCTCCAAAAAATATCGGAATCTAGATACTCATACTTATACTCATTTATTTTTAACCATGGGAACCTATAGTACACTTGATTACGTCGAAAACTTACATTGTAGGACTTGAAAGGGTGCAAGAAACAGGCAAGTATTTTACTTACATACCTATGAATGTTTACATAATTAGTTTACTTAAGAATAGATAAAAATGCTGCTGTAAAGGAGCACTGCCCAACAAAAAAAATGTTGATGAAATGCTTCGCATTTACGATAAAAGGTCATAGGAAATGGAGCGCAATGCAGGTGCGATACTGCTCGTTCATACACTGCCTTAGTAGCTTGTAGAGTCAGCTCGCCCTAGTGAACACTAACCCGAGCGTACTACCGTTCTACGCTAGTCGTTTTACCGATGGGCTGCGTTGCGAGCGTAGTCTTCAATTATCAACACAGATCGTACTGGCCAATGATAGCCGTATGATGCCTCGGGGTATCGATGCCGCATGACATGATTTCATTCAATTGAAGGCTTGCTCTAAATAGTGATCGAGGACCGCTAAAATTTAAAAGCAAGACTTTCGTAATAATAGTTATCAACTTAAGCTAACTTAAATATATTTTTTAGTTTAAGTTGATAACTTTTGTAACTTAAACTATAAAATGCTCTAATGCCCTTTTCTTTAAAATACGTACTTAATGTTCGGAGCATTCTTTCTAGAAACTCATAAATTCCGAATTAATACCTGGGCGATCATGATACTTAGAAATTGATATTTGGACTAATGGTTATAAAATTGTCCAAAACAATGAAAAAAATTAATAAAATTATCTCGTTAAAAAATCCAAGGCATTTCAAGATGATTTATGGTAAGAAGTATCTAACAATAACTTCTTATTATAAATTATAGTACCTTTAAAATTTATGTGTTTTTCTTTTTTTCGTGCAGCTTTCCTAAAACTCCACATTCAAAATTTAATTTTATTCAACGAAGTTGTGTTTTATAATTATAGAAGCACGAATTGAGGTGAAAATCTGTATGGTTGCCTTGACAAGACGTCTGGTATACTCGATGTAAACTTGCTATAGTTTATATGGATTATCTCAGACATCTTATATGTATGTATACGTACAAGTTGATGAAATCAAGGACCTGCTTACACATACCAAACTAAGCTCTTCTGTAAAATACTAAAGGATACGAGATTGCAATACAACACGAAATCTCTAGAATTACAAGTAGATCTCATATGGAGACATTCCTTTAGAAACAACCAATAGGTTGGTACTATGATATGATAACAGATTATTCTGTAGTCTAGGTAATATACACAAATTTCTAAGAAAATATCGACACAACTACGTTATAGGTTAGAAGTTACTACTTGTGCTATGGTAAACAAGGGGAAATGTAGCTTATTTTTAAAAACGTGTAATTTTTGTAACATATCGTTTCCGCTGTTAAGCATTTTACCGCCCGCCAGACATTCAAGTGAGAAACCAATGTCTTATTTTTTCTATAATATATTTATGGCTTTTGTGGCTATTTATCACATTCTGCAAAAGTTCGTTTCATGCTAATGTCATAAACTTTTGGAAATGTGTATATAAGACTATGATCGTTAGTAATGAGAGGATTAGCCAAATTTTAAATTAATAAAATGATTTTATAAAATGTTACACTTCTTTTCGGTCTAACTCGTTTTTGGTCGTTACAGTTTGGCTGTGGCATGCTTGTCCTCTGAAAACTAATCAGATCGACTTAAAGGAGTAATTTAAAAGGTTCGTGAACATTTTCTTGAGAGGATGAACTTTGCCTCTTCAACCCTTCCTTCTCTTTGATTTCATAGCCAAATAATCTTTAATCTCACTCATTTAATTCAGTAATTATTTTTGTGATATATATATGTATTTTTATATATAACTAGCTTCTGCCCATGGCTTTGCCCACGTGGTTACCGGATAAAAAGTAGCCTATGAGTTATTCTGATGCATAAGCTATATTACTGTAAAGTTTCATCAAAATCCATTCAGTAGTTTTCGCGTGAAAGAGTAACAAACAGCCATCTTCATAAACTTTAAGGTTCATAATATTAGTAGTATAGGAAGTAGGATAGGATATATTTTTAGTAGTAGGTACATTTCCTTAGTGTACAGACCTAATTACATAATCTATCTAGCTTTAATAATAATAAAGCTGAAGAGTTTGTTAGTTTGTTTGAATGTGTTAATCTCTTTTGAATATAAAATCCTTTTGCATGTGATAGCCCAATTCTCGAGAAAGGTTATAGGCTATTTAACATCACGCTACGACTCTTAGGAGCCGAGCAAAAGAAGTGATAACGCGGCGGGCCATGCGAAGAGCTGGGTCGGGGGCCGAGGGCGGTCGTAGCACAGCTATAAATGATGCATTTATAAATGGTTTCACTTGACACGCCACATCATCTTTTTGCACGCCCAGGATGGCTGGTAAATAATGCTTTAGCATGAAGTTCTCTTAGTACTACATTGTTTGTTCAAAATTAATAAATAAAAATAAATTCTGCATTTTCATGCTAAGCGTAGACGTTTAACGGCTGAAAATCGAGTGTTGGTGACTTTGTTTCTTAGATTACTTACTGATACGACGATATTCTATACCAAGGGTCGTTCACAAAAAACACGTTTTGTACAAACGAATATAAATATCAACGAAACGAAAAGAAAATTGAGGTGTGAGATCGACAGCCCCACAAAAGCTTAATCAAATCTTGTGAACGCCCGAGTAATTTCTAATTTTTTTTATAGGTGCCCTCCCTTGTGCTTTCTTCTTTGTGCCTGAAAATCTTTCATTAGAATATAATTAAATACTTACCTACTTGTAAACGTAGTCGCTCTGTAAAATGTTTTCTTCTAAGAATTCCCAATGCTGTTTATTTGTGTGCTATGTGGAAAGTGTTGTTGAGAAAAGTGTGTTGCATACGATCAATGCGACCATCCCAGCAACAGAGGGATAAGCACCCGAGACAAGGGGTTTGACGGAAGAGAAGACAAACATTAATTCTATCTCTCATGGGCAACCTGTCACGTGAAATGTCACTTGCAATAACTAGCTATTTAAATACATACATCCAAATATATAGTCAGATTTATATAGTATAATACATACAAATATAATATAAATGCTCAATTTTGTTGACTATTTTGTAGAGAGGTGAAAGTTTGTAAAGTTTGGATTTGAAGACTACAATGGATACAGCTGTGCGGATTTCTGCAGGGATAGAGTTCCACAAGCAGATCGCAGTGACAGTAAAAGAGTCGTATGGAAAGAGGTAGAATGCTCACGGGTCAGCAGTCGAAGATGTTGAGAGGAACGAGCAGGACGGTCTTAAAAGAAGACTGGATATAGGTAATAATGTTTCAACGTGCCTCTGACTAACCCCTACTTGGTATCATCAAAGATCTACGCACTGAGTATGTATCTGTATTCCCCATGATGGACATATCATGGGGAATACAGTCGTAAGCGTGTTTGTTTTGTTTAGTTTTTACTTTTGCCTGACGTAAAAAGAAATAGAATCCAAAAGAAAAAGTGCGTTTTGGTGCAAAGGCTAAGGCCCTAAGGTTTTCGACATAGTTTGACAACTGATATCGAAGAACGTATTTCAAATGAAAAATCTAAAAAAAATATGAAAAATTGTTATAAAATTTTTACTTTTACAACTGATATAGTTGCTTACGTCACATAATAAATTACTTTACTTGTATATCTACATAGGCGTGTAGCGCTGGTATAATAATCATCTGATTACGATATTTAACACGAACTGTGGTAAACTCGATTTAGAGGAGAGTTGCGGTTTTCCACGCTTACACACGTATAAGGTCAGAACAACGGAGTACTTCACTATAAAGCAGGTTGCCTCCAAAGTGTTAAGAATTTGATTTGATTATCAATGTCATGACCCCGAAGTCAGAAATTATTGATCATTCACTAGTATAATTATTTTCATTTTACCATTAAGCGCGCACTTCTATAAATATATCCACATGTACCCGTTCGTAGCGATAAGCATGCACTTAGAAATACCTATCCACTGAACCCATTGTGTATTTCTGTTAGTTTTTGTATTTTATAACTAGTGTTATGAGTCTTTCCACTGGTGCAGGCGCAAACAGCCTGCTTTCTGCGTGAATCTTATAGAGACTCATTCATAACACACACTCATTAGGATTCATCTAGAATCCCAGTGGACGGTTAAGCTTTAGACGAACTATTTTGCTTCGTTATCGCTGTGCGACAAATTGTAGCAAGCAAACATTTACGCTGTTCAGCGCTGTTAGATATTTATTTTTGGACACTGTCCTAATAAAACCCAATGGGGTTTATTTTCAATTTAAGCCCTAAAAAGGAGGTAAGTCTAATTTACATTACAATGAATAGGTAGATATTTGACCGTAATTCCAGTTTACTCTCATAACTGAATTTTGATAAGAATTTTAGATTCAAGGTTTTAAAAAATAGGTAAGAACGAATAGGTCAGTAGTCACTAGTACCTATGTCAAATATGAGGTGGTGTATAATGAGTTTGTTTACGACTGTACACGTTTTTCAACTCTCCTTCTAATAACAGGCTTTGAGACTGGTTCATATAAATACGCCTCTGCCTGCATTTATTTCCACGACTCAAATTGCCAATCGGAGTTGCTGACTTGGGAACGCAGTTGAATAATAATTCAATAATTATAACCCGAAAAGTCGGGAAAATAATAATCATGATCATCAGCTATATCTATAGTCTTCCACATGGTATACTTATCACTCTGCATAGCGGTTAGTGCGCCTTCGTAACAATAAGGAGGTTGATACCTGTGTGGGTGTATATTTTTTAGGATATATTAAAATCCTGATATTTCTTATAGAGGTAGTAATTATAATTATCTTTAGTGTAGGTAAGAAGTAATAATTATATAACCATTAATTACCTAGCATGGAGCAAAAAACAAACGCGTACATAGTGACAAATTTATATAAGCTTTTAAGAAACTTACAAAATAGATAGGTAGGATTAGATCTAATGGATGATATTTTGTCAACTAGTGTCAGGAATCTTTTAGCCATTTTAAGAATTTTAAGTACCCTACAATGTTCAAACAACAAACCTGTAATAACATTTGTCCGGATTAAGATTCTAAAAGGCTGGTGACATACCTACCCTACTCTTCCACCTTGAGCTCAGTCGATTTATGGAGACTATAAAGCTTGACAGTGCCACTTAAGAGTTTCCTTACGTAGGCACCTGAAAACTGTCAGATTTCGAACTCAATACCCTCTCCCATTTGTTACAATTTTGGGGTGACATAAAACGTTAACTCGAAAAGAGTTTAGTTTTGTGAAACGAATAGACGTTGTGATATTAACGAGAGACAGAATTGGTTTTAGAATCACGTCAAAGCCTTTTTAATAGAGACAAGGTAAGTAAAAGTTAAAGAAAAAATAATTGTTTGGGAATTACTCAATTGGGTTATCTACTTACTTAGCAACATTTCGGCTAATATTGTAAAGTACCCAAATACTCAACAATACCACAATACTCACGTCCTCGTAATCTATCGATATCTTCCTCTAGCAAGCAGGTGTCGAATCAGTTTATCGAGGTTTATCACGCGCTGCAGATCGCGGACGATCGATCGCAGTCTGCGCAACAAGTGCTCGGTCTCGGCCGGAATCGGCAGGCATAAAAGTAGGTACATAAATTCACGCCTGATTCTATTGGACAGAATTCCGCAGGTCAATTTTTGCGCGATACATACGCGAATATACTTCTATATAGAAGAGGCCTATGCTTAGAGGGCCTATTCTGAGTTACAAAAACGTTCCAAACTTGTCGAAACAATAATCATTTTGTCAATTTTTGTATGGAAATCTTGTCGATACGGTCAACGTTTTGACAGGTTATAATAAACTCAGCATAGACCCTCAGTACTAAGTGGAATGGATTGACGAAACATGCGGCGGTCTTTCGATCGCGTTCCACACGCAGAGACTACGCACGGATTCGCAGCTCGCAATATTTTTTTCTTTGGCGCGGTTCTGTGAATATAAAAACGTAAATTTTGAAGACTTTTGATCCATAGAAAGAAGTAGAAAAGGAAACAAATTAAAACGCTTTGACGACCTCTGACGCAGTTTGCGAAGGCCCCTCTGAGACGCAGAAGGTTGCGGGTTTGATTCCCTCCCTTCCTCGAGACAAATGTACAAACATTTGTCCGGAGGAAGGGAGGGAATACATTTGCCCCGAGGAAGGGAGGGAATCAAATCAGATCTGCAAATGAAAGCTCTGAAAAGATCTGCAATAAAATTTTGCCTTGGCGGAGCAGCAATAAGCTGAGATAGGACCTTTTCGACTCTTACCTATCATTGCATCAGACTGCCATCGTTAGCACTGGTTAGCACCCACTGGTTAGCTCTTCTGTAATTAAATGTGTTTTTTTAATTGTTTGTCTTTCTTTTCATTTTTACTTGTCTGTGCTGTATCGTATGTGTTGAATAAAAAACGATCTATTTATCTAAATATTTGTCTCTGGGCTGGGTGTTTCTATGTATTATATGTATTTAAAAAATAATGTATATAAGTAGTATTTCAGTGATGTAGTTCTTATAACATAAGTTCTGCTTATTTTGGGGCTAGATGATGCTCTGTGAAAAACTAAACGCGAAAGTTTGTGAGGATACATGTTTGTTACTCTTTCACGTAAAAACTACTAAACGGATTTTGATGAAACTTTAAAATAATATTGCTTATACATCCGAAAAACACATAGGCTACTATTTATTCAGGTACCACGCGGGCGGAGCCGTTGGCAAAAGCTAGTATAGCAAAAGTCTTAAAAAATCAAAAGAAATATCCGTCCTTGCCTCCATCGTCGTCGGTTGGCATAATTTTTCGGGTTTTGTCAAGAAATTCTGAGGCGTAACCATAAAATTATAATGCAAATAAAACAATTTTAATTTGAATGCACGTCTTATTATTCAAGTTTTTATCCATAGACATTGATTTTTATGCTGATACCATAAATACAAATAAGATCTATGTAATTTTAAATTGTTGAAGGTGGGAAGTAAATTAAGGTTTTATATTACCTACCATAAAGATATAATTGAATGTATAGAATAGAAACGACTTATTACGTAATAGTTAAATTAGCCCTATAATACGTTTCATTTTTTACATATTTTCAAATCCGTCAGTGCTCAGTTTTTAAATTAATATAAGTAGGTAAGGATATAATTTTTATACATGTTTTTATTGAAATACCTTAAAATAAGTATGTTCTTTCATACGCTTAAGAAGAGGAACAAATTAAAAAAGTTTAGACGTACAATTAATACAACGTAGGTATATCTACCTACGATTTCAGAAATTATTTTCTTTTAAGTACCTACCTTTGTTTACTCAAAATCACGTTTTGTTAAAATATTCTGTTGTACCTTCATACAACGTGTATCAATATAACTTTTAAAACTTATTGTAGTGACTAAGTAGGTTGTGAACATAATGTTCACAAAAAAAGGAATATTTAAAAACATCAAATCCTGTAAAGGTACCCTTTTTAATGAACATTAAAATAGCGTGAAACCTAAAGCCATGGTAAATGATAGGAATATCCTAATTTTCGTATGTTTTTTTTGATAAAAAATGCCAGCGTAGGTATTCGAGTATATTTAGATGATACGAGTACATGTTACCAGTCTGGAAACGTGTGATGTAAACTATTTCACAATATTTGCCAAAATAAAGCATTTACCCCATTCAACATTTGGATAAATAAATAAACACCCAACAGTCACAATATAAGCATTGATCAGGAGCCCAACCATGTAGTCTTATAGCGATTCAGGTCAGGCAAAGATGTCACTTTCCGCTTTGCGATTGAGGACTCTATGTCGTAGCTAAAGCTTTGTCATTTGCAAAGCGGGATTTGACATCTCTGCTTGAATTGAATCGCCCCAGGATGCCCTGTTGGATGAGATACGGCTGAAATCAGCAAATATCTGAATTAAGTGCGTTACATACATACAATACCTGTTGCATAATTAGTAACTTTTATGAGAATAAATAAGAATTGCATTGTAAAAAGCGAACACAAAAAAAAATGTTTTTAAAGTTAAATTAAATCTTTTTCCAAACAAATAAAACTACCTATACTTTCAAAAAAGGCACATCCATATCTAGAAACATCCTAAACACATGAAATATATTATTGGTGTTTAATATTTTATTTCAAAAATTATTATTTACTTAACTTACGATATAAATTAATGTTGATAAATTATATCCAAATATTGTGGTAAATTACCTAATTCTTATTTTTTTTTAATAGAGTTGTGAACGTCAGCTATTTAAATTATTATAAAAGATTATTAAAAAACTTCTTACAAAAACTTGGGTTTTCCATTATTTATATTACTTTTGTACTCACATCCATGACGGCATATATCGAAGAAATTACAGTTTATGGTTTCTATCATCTAATGGTAACAAAAATATGTATCAATAATATTTTATAAAAGGGGATATATAAGCACAGAGTACACACTAAACTCTATTTAAAATGATGCAGATATTGCGTGTCTTTTCCCCAATCTTGATATATAGCAATTTAGCCGGAAAGAGAAGGGCACTTTGCTGATACCATTATTACCTTTGATGGATAGCTCATTCTTTGAAAGCTGAATGATGTTTTATACTAAACAGCTCTATAAAAACGTTAATCAACTCATAACTGAAACCTAATTTGTGTGTTTACTCATATTTTACCACCAAGTCCCAAGTCTACTTTCATTCCTATCAATTACAAAATTTTGCTTTATTTTGGGTGGGATGCTTTTTTGACGTTAATCAGACTGAGATTTTACGTTGACTGATTTTTAAATACCATAACTATTGGGATAGGTACGTTTTGGCTACATGTTCCATTTTCGATTAAAGAAGTACTTCTTGTACCAAAAATGGAAAACGTTCCAATAATATGACGAGTCTGCAAATAAATAGGTTATTACAAAGTTTTACAGGATCTTACAGACAGAAGCACGTGCACGAGCGATCTTGACGTGAATAAAACATCAAACATTAATTTCAAAGTTGCGTTTCAGTTAAATTCAATTATCCTGACGAATGTAAATTGAGGCGTTTAAATTGAAACACCGAATTAATTAAGTTGAACAATAATTTATTACAACTCAAATTGTAAAATTGAATCAACCTGATTGCTATTTAGATTGTTTTCGTGACTGACTCGCTAACTGATAATCAACGCACACCTGAAACTTGAAAGGATACCGACCTTTCAAGTTTCAGGTGTGCGTTTATTAAGATATGTAACTTACTGAAATTCCACCATAATGAAGCCTGTGGTGGATAAGTGTCATTCGAGTTTAGGTCGAGATCTAAATCGATTCTAATCAGCCGTTACGAAGATTATGGGCAACAAATACTTCATTTATAATATTAGTAAGAAAAAGGATTGGACAAAGACAAAGAGGATTATTACGACAATTCTTCGTTAATATAAATTGTGTATACCCCCGATGTTAGGCATACACACCAAACTTACTGTACTTATAATGTAAAAGATAATATAAACCAGTCAGATATACCCTTTCCTATTTATCAAAGACCTATCACCATCAATCGTAAATACTTTTCAGATCATCATTCTTAGTTTATAAATACATTTTGGTACCTATCATAATTAAGTCTAAAATAAATTATTCTAAACTTAATGTTGGTACCTAGATATGAATTTAATTTTTATTATAAATAGTTTGTGCCTGTTTCACACCTGACAATTTTGTGCATATGTAGACTTGCTCAAGTATACATTTTATGTCAGAACTTTCGAAACACTGCTATTAAAACGTTAACCTTACTTTATTTTACTTATTAGAAGGTTTATTGCCTAACATAACCGTAAATTAGCGGGATGACTGATAATTAGATTCAACTAAACACAATAAACTAGTCTTTTATATGTGTTGTCATCGTTAACGGCATATTATAGCCCTGAAAGTTAAGAAATATTTATCATAATTACAAGTAGGTACAATATTTACTATAACCTATGTAATATTAAAGACTTTAGTAGATATATTGTAAGATATTACTGAGCATAAATTGAATGACACATCAAAGTCGAAATATTCAGTAACTTTAACAATTGAGATTACTTTCGGATTATTGTGTTCCAGTTGGAATATTCTGAATTATCTACTATATACTTCAAGGTTAAAACATTGACAATGGATTCCACATTTATATAAAAATTCACAACTACTTACGTACAAAATTTAGCAGATAAAAGTAGAAAATTTGAAATTTATATTTAGCTTTTTACGTTACATGCCGCCAACCGTTTTACAAAAACCAATAATCCACAACATCTTTGGTACTATACTTAGGTAGTTGATTCTGTAGCAACAAAAGCAACTTTGATTAATCCTATTTTGTTAGAACCGGTTTTCTAATAAATATGCATTCCCTATCGATTGAATACCCGGTGAGTACATCAAATATGGTAGTTGGATTGAGGTTGAGGACGAAAAAGGGACTTCACAAGCGCGTAAAATTTTAACAAAACGTCTGACGGCTTAAGAAATAACGCACGAGTTGCGTTTGTTGCTATGACGCTCACGGATCTGCTGCAGATGAGCCAGTTGGGCTGGGGAGGGCACATGAGGAGCCACGGAATTGGGTGGAGTCGGACTAGACCCAGGTGGTCCTTGGGGCCCTGTCGGTAGCGATTGTCGTCGACGCCGACGCAATGCGGGCGACAAGTTATACTTCACCTTAGCCTGGACCAGCAGTTCTTTGAAGATTTGGGACACGTTAATGTTATCTTTTGCAGAAGCTTCGACGAACCCGTTCTCCCAGTCGACAGTGACGACGGACTCTGTTGTGTGGAACTCCACCTGTTAAACAAAATGTAATTTAGATAGAATTACCGTAAAAAGGAAATATTGTGAAGTTTATCCCAAGTTCATATTTGAGAATTACTAGTTGACTTGAAACACGAAGTGTGATGGCTAAGGAGAGCGATAATTTAAAGGTGGAAAATAGGAAATTGGATAAGAAAAGAAGACTTGGGGCGAGATTGGGAGAGGCCAGTGTCCAGCAGTGGACAATAGTCCGCTGGTGATGATAATGATGAATTTTGGCTTCCTTAATTTTGTTTGGACTGCATGAAAGCCAATCGATAGAATCTTCATCTCCATCCATCGGCTCATTACTTAGATAATTTTAAAGGACGCAAATTGTATTCAGAATGTAATATCATTGTATTTCACTTTAATTATGTATCAAGCATAGCTTTACAAATGCAGAAACTCAAGTACCTAATTTCTAGTGGGAGTAGAACATTATTCGGCCAAGCTCGAAGTAAGTTAAATGAGCTCCTGCGAGATGTGTATCGCTGTTTTATGAGCCAAGTTTAAAACAGTCAACTTGGATGTATCTACTTAATTTGAAACGTGCTCAAAATGAGCACGTATTTTGAAGTAAAACATGATTCGGTTTTTAATTTCTTATGTGAATATACGCTGAAATCACAGATCTTCCGAGATAGATATGTAGATAAACTTTTAATTTTGCACCAAATACTAAATAGGAATTCATAAACATATATATATATAGCAATTCCAAAATTTCAATTGCAATCATTGTCCAAGGACAGACCTTGGACAATTAAAATTGAAACTTTAATTGGATAAAGAGATTTGTGTCAAACCACAGTTTTCTAGAATTACATACACAGTTAGCTTCGTTTAATGAACTGTGTTTCCGCTACTGAGTTTTCTTATATCAATAAAGTGGCAAAAAAGTATACGGTCCACCAATTGGTAAGCGGTTACCGTAACCTATAGACGCTTGCAATTACTCGCATGTTGCTGACCCTGAGACATAACGGGTGAAAAGTATCATGTGCCTGTAATTTCACCGGCATTCTTCAAACCAAAACACGGGCAATGCCAGCATAAATGCTTGGCGGCAGAAATAGGTATTAACATACTTATTTACGAGTATGTATCAAATATGTATGGTACGAGCGCTATCATAGTTATCAATGTATTTTGAAGTAGAAATCCACAGTTTGTTGATAATTATACATTGTTAGCCTTGTTCAATAAATAGAATGGCATGAACTTTGCTCCCGCTTGTACGGATGCGCGCTGCGGATATTGGCTGGTCGCCGACGACTACGTTCACATTTTCCCTGTTTCCTGTCAGATCACCCAACTGTGTCACCAACTTTACTAAACATGATATTCTGCTGTACATTGCTTTCAGGCTTTTATTTTTCTTCGGATCGATAATGCATTATCGTAAAGCGAAATGCTTCAACTGTCAAACGTCGATACGGTTGGATAGTGTGTACAACGAAATGCGCAAACATTATACATTTAGGATCAAAACTTCACAAGTTTTGATCCTAAAAAAAACTGAGCCAATTTATATTTGGGGTGCGTTGGTTTCTTTCATGAACAGAGATGATTCTTGCCTATAGAATAATCTCCATATCTCAATTTCGATGAGATGCTACGACCGGTAACTGACCACAACTACATCGTATTCTGAGAAGATAATGAAGTATTTTTGTAAGGTTTATGTAATTTATAACAGAATTTGAAAATGTCAACGATTAAAGTGGCGATAATACCTTTTATAGGACCATCTTTGAAGACATACAAATTGGTTGAAGTAGCTTCAACTTGATTAGAATGTAGGTACCTATTGTTTTGTTAAAGAATCATTGAAAAGCTTTGTTTCTTGCCTTCCTTTAATGGCTTGGTCTCGGAGGAACAGGCAGTAGATAAAGGCGACGATTCAAAGTGATCCTTGTGACTTTAATGAATAAATTAACTCGACTTTGAATTTATTACAAAAAACCGAATTACAATCCGTTAAGCCGTTTCGGAGATAAAATGGTAAAAAACTACATTTTTCCTATTTATCAAATAAATCGTCACTATGTACGTATATTTATTGACTTTCCACCGCCGTTCTTTATCGTTCACACCAATTTCTGTATATCCACAGATTGTCTGAAAGAGATCGCTATCAGCGATAAGACCGTCCATTGTACTTCTGTTTAAAACAGAGAAAATTGGATCTTATTTCAATTTGCTTTTATTGGCAAATAACATAAACTATGAGGCACAATAAAGTGGTATCTATCAATCAAACAACCTCTTTATGGGCTTTATGAATATGGGCTCATTACGTCGCTTGAAAATACAATCAGCTTATACTGCATTTTCTAGGATAAATTGTACAGTGTTGTGGATAATATGTCCTCGTCCAACCGCTCCGGGTTATTTTATCGCGTCTTCCGCAGAGAGATAAGTGAATGTCACAGCAGCAATGAAACAATACCACTATGTATTAGCAAAGATAAATAGTATTGTTTTATGAAACTGTACTATTATATCCTTTAATTAATCGTGGTTCCTAAAGTGTGCAGAAAGCGTTGTGGTGCGGTTATTGGCTCGCTAGAGTTCTAATCGCCCCTAGCTATTGTCAAGCTTTCGAGAGCTCAAGACGTAATCATACTTTGGCACACCAATTACAAAGAAACTGCAAGTATGTAACTATGAATAGTGCTGTGGGTTTGGAATTTTAGGTATTAATTATTGGGAGGCTGTTCGATTATCGAACGATCTTATTTTTATTGCCATGCATTGAAATTATGTAACAACATTTTCCGAAATGGTTGATAATTAGACTGCAGCATAAAGGCACATAAAGGCGTTCATATTGCTCGGATGGAAGCCAGTTTAATTTTTCTTTCCCTGAAATTATTCTGGCTATTATTTTCCTCACTTTCGCTAGAGTCGAAAGTCCAGGTAAAATTGCGTAAAAAAAACTTAATACAATCTCAGCTGTATTGTATGTCTCCAACTAAACAATATTTTCCCTAACAACATTTACTTTTTCGTCCTTTTTAAGGTTTATTAATCTAATTACTCGTTATTTTTATGCTTAACTCACTGTTTTACTCAGTTATATTTTCGATTTAGAAGAAGATTCTAAATAAATAATGTTTTAAGTGGAGCCTATACTGAGATGTTTTTATCTTAAGATAAAAACCTGAAATAAAAAATCTAGGGTTTTTGATTTTTTGCTGTTAATCGACTGGAACGCTCGGAGAGGTTACGCACAAATATTTAGCTTCGTTTTATCTAAACGAAGGGGTTTATACGGTGGCATACGCTATGCGCACAGGCGTGCACCTAAGCATAAAAACTAAATTTTACATAATAACTAAATTTTACAAGAATCTTCCAATAAAATAAAATAAAAAAGTTCTAAATGAATTAAATATTTTTAGGGAAGTTCTCAAAATTAAAGTAAGCATGATATCACCGTGCGTATCATTCGTAAGATTGACATCGTAGAAAAAAATACAAACTTTGATTTTTGACTTGATCGTGTCTTTGGACGTATTGAAAACAGTTTGAAGAAAAGTCTCAGTCATCTTTTAGAGATTTGTTCTAGAATATGAACCACTAAATTTAACATGAATTCATCACAGTATTCTGACTTAATCTATGATCTTTCAATCCATAGCTGACAACAATAATTTCATACCACAAAGGAGGTTAACATTCGCTGCAGGGTTTAAAAATAGCGCATTCTAGAGAAAGCAGCGAGGCAGCGCATGTTTACCGGTTGTCTGTTCTTACTAACTTCCGACGTTGGTTTGACCGCTCACAAGCGTCGACATATCGTCGGTCGCCCCACATTTACGGCAACTCTGACAGTTTTGAAATTGAATTTTTCACACCGCTACAAAAGTTTCGCTTCAAGTTTGAGTCAATGGCTCAAATGGTCTGCAACATTAAACAATACAGCTTAATTCATCGTGGTCTGTGGTTTACTGCCGTCTACTGCCTGCCCATAAATAGTATTCACCCCAAAGACAACAAACGAAAACGGATAAGCATAAACGGAGCTTTGCATTCTGAACAGAATTTTGTTATTTTAGTTTTGTAGATTTTCAATAGCTGTTCGCAAACATTCGTTCGAAACACCCACTCAATTTTCTTCCCAGTGACATACGAGTATATATTATAAATGCAGGTTTAAAATAACTAGAAATATTTCTTATAGCAGGGCTCAGAATAAATTGAGTAACAAAAGGCATAAAACATGTACCTACAAATCATCAGTTTTTTATCAGTAAAAAAACTGATGATTTGTAGGTACATGTAGGTAATGTCGTGACATAGTACTGACAGATAATGCTAAGCCTAAAACCACTGGTTTATCCTAGAAACGTATTTTTTATTATTGTTACTACCTGTAAATACACCTACGAGTACACTATCTAGCTTCGATATTTGTGACCGTTCAGCGTCACCAACTGGTTACCCCTGGGGCCTAAGCTTCGCCCAAATTTCTGAAACGCTGACGGTACGGAAATCCAATTTTACTCACACTTCGACCATTTCATCTTAAATTTAACCTGATTGTCTAACTTTCACAAATGATGTTCGAATACTTACTTCAGCATTCAGAATAGTGTATGTTACTCTTGGGTTTCCAGATTTCTAAAAACACACATTCTGCAAACATTTACAAACGCTCACAACTTTTAAGTTTCTGGAACGATGCAATTTTCGATTCCACAGAGTTCTTGATTAGTTGAGTGTAAGTTACCTAATGTCCCTAAAAGTTTCGCTGAATACGTGACGGGTAATCCTTTACGCCCTTCATGCCCTCCATGCCCTTCACGCCCATTTTGTTGTTCAACCCCAATTATACATGCTACTTGTACAATGATCGCATAAAACGAGATCATGATAACTTCACAACTTCGGATACCTAGCTAGGTAATGGAAAAAAACATAAATTAAAAATTGTTATGAATATAAATTTCATAACCAAATGTGGTTTCAGTTTTATTTCAGTTAAAATTGACACATAAAACCTAGCCTTTCTACAAAATGGTAGAGTTAAATGGATTTTCGCTCAGTAAAGCGATACTAGACAATTTAAGCATCAACTTTAGCTTTTATTTTAACAAACTAGTAAAATATGTATAACCAACCTGTCTGGCACCGGTCTCAGCCAAGTCGACTTTATTGCCGACTACAACGATCGGCACAGCTGTGCTATCCTTTGTCTCGTGGATCTGATCTCGCAGCGCTCTCACTTCGGCGAAGCTATTTGCATCGGTTATATCATAGACGAGGATAAAGGCGTCTGCTGATTGCATCGATAACGCCCGCATTGCTGGAAACTCGTAAGCCCCTGACGTGTCCAAAATATCCAGGGTCAATCTCACTCCAGACACGTTGAAGTCCCCGTGGTGCATCTCCTCAATTGTCCGTTTGTATTTGGGTGAGAATGTGTTGTACAGGAATTGTGTTATGAGCGAGGACTTGCCAACTTTGGCAGCTCCTAATACTACTATTTTGTGGCGGACTACGCTGCTGTTGGCTAGATTCCCGCTGCTAGATACTGTGTCTTCCACTCTTTCGGTCCTGAAACAAATTAAAAACGTGTTAAAGTATTCAGTATTTGTATTTGTTCTTTACGAATATGCCAATTGCAAAGTTTGTTATAAATATTTAATCTCCTTTGAGATACACTGTCATATGTACTTATGTACTAACTCAATCAAAATGTGTGATGCTCATCAGAATATTGAGATGTATAAAGTTCAGCGATAAATTAATCAAGTTATATTCCTCCACTTATAGCAAGCCGAGCGATTGCTTTCACTCGTCTACATAATAAAACAGAATTTCGGTCTAATTTTCTGTCACGTTAACATACCCACAGTCATAAATATTCCGAACTGTGGGTGTGCGATTACGGGAAAGCAGGTCATGAACTAGCATGCAAATTTTTTGGTCTTGAAGTCTGCTAATAGTTGGTAGTACATTGGAGTAGATAAGCTACAAGGGTAACGGCATATTTTATCGACGGAAGCAGGTGGGTGTTACAGTTAAGAATGCTTAGTTGGAATAAGTACTAAGGCTATCATCATCGTCACCCGATTGAAACCACAGCTAGAACTCTGGTCGTATATACTGAAGTTGTAGTGGGGTGCTCAATTTTAGGGTAAGCAAATAAATTTGATCTGATTTTCCTGTACGAGTATCTTTAAGACAGCTGTAAGTCCTAAGTATATTTATTACACCACTAAAACGCTACTGTTTTTATTACCTTTTATATTATTATAGGACAGTATCGACATTAGTAAGCCAAACCTTGATAATATTATCTTATGTTATTTAATTTCGGTCCACTTCGAATCTAAATTTTGTCGTTTTTCGTGAGATCAATTTTATTGTTAATTGTTTTTGAGTAGAATAGCGATTTGCCGTTTATTAGATCGAGACTTAACTTTGACTGGTTTTTATATGCTTCTTACTTAATTTTGACTTTTGAGTGGAACCCTAAAAATTTAATACCAAACTCGATAATCACTTCACAAGAATATTTGGTTAATCTTCAGCTACACTATTGACATGCTAATATTTCGCACATCAATATTCCGCGTTGTTTCAAGAGTTGAAATCAGTGGCCAAATTGAACTTCCTACAATCTGTTAATTATTATAATAGCATGTGGGCCGCACGTGCTAGTTAGTGGGCCCATGTTATTATCGGCTATTACACGTAGACCGATCTTGTTAGTCGGGGCTCTGGTACATGTATGTAACTTTCCGGTGCCATGATTCTTTGAATGAGCAATGTATCTACGTATCTGTTTGTTTGTCCATACATAATCTCAAAACGGCTCTTACGATTTTGATACAACTTACTAGATTTTATTTTCAAGGGGATTTTGGTAACGAAAACACGACAGACAGACAGACAGACACACAGACGGACACGAGGAAACTCTGTTCTGTTTTCGTAATTTGGCTTCAGAACCCTTAAAACTATTATTACTAGGGATATAAATTATAGATAGATATTTCAGAGATATAAATATTGATAGGTATCAATTGCGTCAAATTTGCATCTCTGATTCAGCTCGACGCTGTTTCACACGGGGCTATATAATAAATAGTAAAGGGGTAAGGTATATCAAGTAAAAAATACGATTCCGGCCATGTACTCTGATTTTTGAGCATTTTTTCACAAATGTTCAGTCTACCCAAAGAAACGTAAATACAATTTATTATTAGCTATTTTCAGATTTATTTATTTTCTACTAGCCTCTGCCCACGGCTTCGCCCGCGTGGTACCCGTATAAAAAGTAGTCTATTTGTTATTCTGATGTATAAGCTATGTTACTTTAAAGTTTCATCAAAATACGTTCAGTAGTTTTACCGTGAAAGAGTAACAAACATCCATCCTCACAAACTTTCGCGTTTATAATAGTAGTAGGGTATGCCCAAGCAGGGGCAGACAGTAGGATTTGCTTATGAAAAAAGGTAATTAATTTATTGTTTACATTAGGTACGTATTAAAACAATGTAGGGTCAAAGTTCTCAATCATATGAATCAAAATAGTGATAGTATAATTATCGCTGGACCAATAACTAGTCTATTGTTCCCATTCAAAAAGTTAAAAGGTTTTTTAAATCTGATGTTATACGGCAAAGTTTACTATCTTCAACTTCATTTTCTGATTGAGCGTTAAGAAAGTGCCCAATACTTGTCTAGACATGCTAAATTAGCGTAAGAATGTGTTATCATTGGAAATCCGTTTAAACATTTTCGTGGGCAGTTCTTTTAAATGCTACTCGCTAAACTTAGTTTCATGCTTCTAGGACTCAGGGTTAAAAAAAGGAGAGAGGCATAACTTTAGCTATTTTGAAGTTTTAAATTGGGGCTTAAATTCGTTCAAATTCAATTTCTTAAAAAATCTCGTAATGATTTTGAGAGACTTATTTTACGGCTTGAGTAAAATAAATATTATTTTCTCGAGAAATCGGCGCCGGTGTGACACACACTCCGACATAGAGACGGACATGACGTATAAGGGTTCCTATTTTGCTATTTAGCCTTCGGAACTCAAATTAGGACCATTATTTGAAATCGCGAAAATCAGCAAAAGCATATTTCTCTTCACAGTTTAGGTAAGAACATATATCTACCTCTATAGTTGGCGCACGCTGTCAACGCGACGACGCCGCTGCCTGGAATCAGTAAAACGCGCCCCGGTCGAAGGCCAGCGCGGAGTGTGTGCGGAAAATAGGCGTTAGATCTAGCCGACACGATGGCAGCAGGCGAAACCTTTAACCACTTAATCCGCGGGGCAACTAAGCTCAAACTAACGTACTGGTGATCGTAGAGTTCTGTACTTAGTGCGATTATTCTGTGCTAAAAGGTCTTCGCCACCGTGAGACTACAACCCTAGACTACGACCCAATGTTATATTGTTTAGCTTGTGCGCTATAGCTACGTATTGACTCATTCTCAGTCAGTCATCCGTCATCATACAAGAAACGTCAAAAGATCTAATTAGTTATTATTTTGTTATTTACCAAATCATTATTTTATGCCGAAGAACAAACAGAGGTGTGGAAAAAAGGGAGTGAAGCCTTCCCCCTGCAGCGGGACGCCCCGCCATAGACTAATAATAATATAGTTTTGTGGTGGTACAGCACAGAATTCATGGTACGCGAGTCTAACTCACACTTGGCAATTTTTTTGTGTTATCGGTAATCTGGTAAAGCTAAATTGTGTTCACGTACAAAGCCTCTGCGTGGGCTACGGTTGGCTGGCAGATTAACCATTTTGGGCCGATCTTGTTTCGGCCGCCTCTTCTCCATGACTATAGCTTCGCAACTAGCATTTACGGTCAGTTCGTTTTATTTAACAGCAGGCGTCATATTAATTTAATTGGCCGTTGTAAGTAGTCGTCAAGTCACATCTCGGGCGTTTTATTGTTCTTTAAAAATTAGGCTCAGAGGCAATGACTTTGCCACTTTGGAGCAGACAGTCTGAAAATCGTTATTTGATTGAACATTAAAGTGATTATCATCATATTTTATGGCAGAGAGCATTTTAGGATGAGCTTTAAGAGAATTTCGATTAAGAAGATTGACATTTTAGTAGGTACTTACGTACTTTTGTTTGTGATAACAATACATTGATTTAATAGATCATGCACATCCATTTGTTTGCTATATACCTATCTATCTAGGTATCTAAAACAACTATAAATTAAAAAACACAAATGAAACAGCTAGTTGTAATCGGTCTTTAGATAGCTCAACTGATCCAGATCACCACCCGATGGAAGTGTTCCCAAAATACTGGCCGCATAGCCAAGCTGAATGGCAATGCTTAGTGTGTTGACCCAGATAAGAGCCAGCTTTCTGGTAACGCGTCACTTCGACCAATCTCCCAGGAAGAATTTTGAGAACGCCCTTCGCGGTTTCCCACGGACCCAGAGCCTAAAAGGTAGCCCAAAAGATTAAAATAAGTAAGCTCTGTCGAGACTTCAATATTTGCGCCTCTTGAGATCCTCAGACGAACCAGCCGCTGGTTCGGCTGAGGATCTAACTGATGCCCCCGATAGATGGTGCTAAGGTATCATAGGGACGCACGTGGCGTCCCATACCAAAGAGCGAAGATAAATTTGATAATTTACTCGGCCCGTAGATAAATTTGATTTTACTTTTTAAAACTCAGTTTGAGTGTTTATCGTTTATATCTATATAAAGTTTTATGCATTATTTACGCAGATGTAGATGTGGTGCAGACGGCGTTGAGGTACTTAAGTAGTTTATGTACACATTTTCGTACCTCACATTTCTGCACCTCCATTACTACGTCCGGAAAAGTTAGGTTTTGAAGGTCGAAAGTTTAAGTTTTGTTATACTGTAGTAGACACTTTCTTCATTTTCAGAAGTAAAGTTTTGGCTAGGAAATTGCTTTCTACGTGGGAAAATAATCTTAATTTTCGAACATTTGCCAGGTTATGAGGTTGAAAACGGAGTGGTATTTCTAACTTTGCAATCAATAACCGCGCAAGGAAATTGGTATTTATGTTTTCTATGTGTTTATGTATACTTCAAATCAAAATATAATTAATTCATGTTTGTTGATAATTATCTCTGTAATGGCTGAAACAATTATAATAAAATATACCTAGACTACGTGTTATCCGGTTACCGCATGGACGAAGCTGGTAACAAATATAAGATGATTAGGTATAAGCAAAGTTTGATAAAAACTAAACCAAAATGATCATGTTATTTTAAATATAGAGTAAAGCAGGATTAAAACGATTTTATTTGTGTTTATTGCAATTTTATTTACTATTTACTATTACAAAACGTACTTCAGTAAAAAATTATCAACTGAATTAGTCAGCTTTGTTAAATGAATATTATAATATGATTTAATAATTAAGTTTTTTTCTATAAAACGATCCTTATCAATTACACATTTTCGGCATAATTAAAAAAATATAAGTGAATTAAGATCAGTAGGTATGTAAAGCTTTATACGCTTGACTTTTAACACCTGTTTAGGATTGACTAATCCTAATATCGCTTTCGTAAGCCTGCAACGTTTAAGATAAACTGGGGCTAGCTTTCATATATTGGTTGGCGACATTTTACCGCTCTTGTGGTTTATAAACGTACCACTACGCTTTCTCACCCTTTTGAGCCACAAAGTTCAATAAAAAAATACAATTGTATTCGTTACCAATGTGTTAGCAGTATTCTTTATCTTTCACATGGGCTCATTCAACTTGTGGCTGAAAGTTGTTGAGTTGTATGGCAATTTGTTGAGCCATACAATTTTAACAGAATGTCCACAATATCTTTTCTTACGTAGAGAGGCCAGAATAATAAGGCTGAAATATATTTCCGGCCTCCTAAGTTAGTTATGATTACGAGTACCATACGCTCAATTCAATTATGATTGCCATAGATGAGCCTGAACAAAAAAAAAAAAACAACCTATTTTGGTTAATAAAGTCTTTAAAGTTGTCCTCAAACTTAGTTATCGAGAGTTATTATAAGCACCAATTAGTTATGCGATTGCAATTAGATCTTTTAGCCAAATTTGTACAGAAATGCTTAATTTCGCAATATAATAAGTTTGGTTATTAGAATATGCTCATGTTATAAAAATAGAGTTCTGTGCCGATCACGTGGGTACTTGTGCTGTTATCTATTTTATCATTGGCTGATAACTTAACTGATAGGCATGCGGCATGTCCCATGTGACTCTTCCTTCTTTCTGCGAATTGCCAAGGGCTTTATGAGAACTATGGTGGTTACATGGTCTTATAGAAAGAAATTGTGTACCAGTATATGTGCACAGATACTATAAACTTAGCTGCCATACCCAAAGACATGAGATTTAGCCATGAAAATATAGGCAGGCACACAAATTAATTTAAATTTGCTGTTAAGTATTATAATTTATGATTCAGGTAACTTTGCACAGGTATTATGTAATTGTCTTTGTTTTCAGTTTTCGATTAAATAACTGAAAAATAAATTTCTCCCTGATTTTTGGCCCCTATTTGCAGTTCTAATTTCAGGCGAGTAATCAGGTTTCAAAACAAAATGTTATAAGTTTGCCCATAAATAAAAAATGTATCCGTTCTTTAATTTCCAGTAATTCCTTCAAGTTACTAGTACAATTTGAATGATTTGTAGCAATTATTATTCCGTGCATTCGTTTGTTAAGATTTTATCGTTTGACGCTTGAGTAAAACCTTTAATTTTGCCCCACAACGGGTCAAAGCACTTCAACGGCGGGCTTGGAAGGCATTAATAGCGCATGAATAGGCAGTAATAATCACGCATTGAAAGTCTGTCGACGGATTTTTTGGTATAAGAGATAGTTTCTATAAAAACGCTGACGCATTTGCATTGTATCGAAAAGGGTTTGGGTCTAGCTAAACAGAGAACAGCTCCTATAGGCCTACGGAGTGCGTGTCTACTTGGTACTGTGTAGGTACTGCTTGGTTGTATCTTAACTGTGATGTTAGGGGGTAGTAAAGGAAAAACTCGCGCAATGATTTTTATCTTGAAGGAGATTGAATAAATTCAAAATAACGACGCGAATGAGAAGCAACGATGTCTAGCAAAAATTCTAACAGTGTGCTACCCGGAGTACTTAGTTGCAACTTATTTAGAAATAAGTACTACAGACAATTGTAAGAAAACCATTTAAAATAATGTGTTTAAGGGTCCGGAGATAATTATAACTGCTAAAAATTGTTTATCAGCAATTTGAAAGTGAAACACGCTCCTTCCAAATATATGCTGTTTACAATGCCAAGAAAAGCTGTATATCTATGTAGGTACATTAAATCTTATTAATAGTACGATGATGGAATCAAGCAAATTACAATATTCACTAGGAAATCCAAAACGTCACTACCATGTGCAAGCTTAAACATTTTTAGTAAAATAAAATATGAAAAAACAATACAATACAAATACAAATGTTACTATTGAGTTTCCAAAAGATACAATGATGAAATTTCCTTGTATGTAAAAAATACTTGTCATAGGAAATTCCGCTCTTCTTAGGTCTAATTTTACAAATTATTTTGTGAGGCGATGAAACTTTTTAACATTTGTTCTGATGCGAATTATAGTGTGTGTGTGTGTGAAGTGTAGTGTGAGTGTAAACTATGGGTGTCAAGATGTCCGATGAGTGTATGTTTAGTGAGTTCCACTGAGAACACCAGTCTCATGAGAGTCTTAGCAACAGATGGAACCAAATTGGTGTGTGTGTGTTTTTGATTTGGTGATAGTGCGATTGTGTTATGTTGTGTTTGTGGAGTTACATTTGCCAGCATATGTATCTGTTATTTTTGTACCTAGTTTATGACATAGTCTCCAAAAGTACTTCAACATCATTGTTGCTTAAAGACAATAACCAGTTGGTTAAATTCAATTTACAAGTATGATTATTCATGCTGTATATGCTTATAAGTTTGTTTATTTTGTTGTATAGCAGAGCAGATTGTATAAAATATTGTCGTGTTGCATAAGTTGAGTTTACATAAGTTTTAATAACTACGATATCTTTTCTCCTTTTGTTTAATAAAGAGTGGTCATATTTAATAGTTTTATGTAGTTTGAGTATAGAATTAAGGATACATATATAATTTCTGGACCGAGAGCAAGTCTACGTTCAAATACAGCATTTCAGTGGGATATCTATATGGTTTAAAGCACATTTCTTTTAGAAGAGACCTTTGCGCTCTTTCGAGGTCTAAAAAATGAGTTTTAGTAGCTCCTTCCCATACTTGTTATAAGATTTAAACCAGATTAGAAGTTTTACTAATTAAAATCAAACATTCATAAATCATATTTTTTTACTAAAAAATGGGATATTTACCATGATTTGTTCAGGAGGCAATTGAGATTACCAAACACAGGAATTTCAATAGAGAAGATGGTTTTCAATTATTTGGAGTCTGGAATCCTGTGGTGAGATTGTGCAAAAATCTAAAAAACATGATACTAGTTGTGTGTCAGGATACTGTTAGTGCTGTGTGTCGGAACCGAGATGTACTCGAATGTGATAATGGAACCGGTGGTATTGGTATTTTTCGCAATAAAAGAGTGAGAAAGAGGGTAGATCAATTTGTCTGCCCTAACATTAAAAACCCGCAAAGACTTCAGTTCCTCCCGTGATCATGGTACATGCAACTGTGCCGAAATATCGGGAAACATTCAAACTCACAAATCATGGTAAATATCCCGTTTTTTAGTAAAAATTATGTTCAAAACCATGATAGTTTCAAAAGTTATATTCATAAATCATAACAAAATGTTATGCCTCGAAGAATGCCTCATGAGCAAGCATGCAAGTAGTATGCAAGAAAGAAAAGCGAGGCATTTGCCTCGCTTTTCTTGCATCCCTGACATTCAATCTGAGATGACTTTAGAAGTATTACAATGAAGTCTTTATTCTGAACTTCTAACCTTTGTAGAAGCTCTTTAGTATAATAGTGCTTTGGGAATCGATCTTTGAATGAAACGTAAAACCTCATAGTTGCAATTTTAGAACGAGAAAAAAATAAACAAAAGGCATGCTTTGTTGAGGATAAGATGAAATATATTTCTAGATATAGAATCAAGATTCTGGATATTGTATAACTAAAATTAGGAACTGTATATAGGCGAACTCAATGCCTGATAGCATTCTCTTCCGGTTAAATTTTGTGTAATGTCGAAAACATTCTCGACAGGTAGTGCATAAATAACAAGAAACATTAAGAAGTATACGCTAGCTATATGTACATAATATTTAAAAAAGGTCCATTAGTATAAGAATATAATTATTATGTTTCATTGCATTTATTTAATACTTTTTTCAAAATTGAATAGTATTGTTTTATCTTTAACCATTCTAGACCTCCCTTACGAACGATCTTTGGCTGACCACCGACATCCCGCAACCTTCGAAATGCTATCAGTTCATCGGGTGGGAGTCCTTTCTACACTATATTATCTGGTTTGACTGGCTTGTATGAGAGCTTGGTTTGATCTTCAGTTTTTTGTTTATAGAGGTATATTATTTAAAAAAAGAAAAAAAGAAGTATGCCAGGATTGTAGCAAGTGGAAATCCTTGGTCTCTGGTCTACCCCTCCAAGACCCCTCCGCGCGTGACTATATGTATGTATGTAAATTATAAACAAACTCAGTTCACATTGACAGAGTAGATACACACAATCACATAAATGTAACAAACTTCCTCACATAATGTTATTGCGGGCCCCCGCCCGAGACAACACATCCAATATAAAGGGACAACGACGGCCAAATCGACAATGTATTGAAATGAGTTAAATCACATTCCTATAGAGACTGAGACTGCGATTGAAGGAAGTAATAGGAAGTAATCGGAAAGGTTTTGTTTTCGGGAAACAAAACCTGTCCTGTTGTTCTATTTTTTTTAACCAAAATAATATATCAGAAAAGTGACTTGCTCACGTGTTTACGTTATTTTGCTCACTCGGGATGACACTTTTTCGAATTATAATACAATTAAAATAGCCTAAAAAAAACGTTACAGCTCGCTGTTATTCCATAATATGATGATGTTTTTTGAGTTTTATGGAAAAAGTAGCAACCCTCAGGAATAAAACTGTTATGGGACCTTATCGGGAACATTTTCTATACAACAATAAAATAATCATCAAAATCGGTTAACAATTGGACAAAATATCAAGTAACAAAAAAATAAATAAAAATACAACTGATATAATTTGTTTGGGTAGGTACTGCGTCGTTATAATATTATTTTTATATCTGTCCAAATATTGAGGCAGAGAAGGATGATTTTTTATTTACCATGTTTTTGTGAAAATATTTTAATAAACATTGGATTTGGAGATTTTTCCTTTTTTTGAAGTTAGTTAAAATGGAGGTAACGTTCTAGGTACTACTTACCAAGGCCTTCCGCAGTAACCTTTTCACCAAATTTTAAAAACGCTCTACGTGTTCCCTTTTGTCTATAACATCATCCCCTAGATACTTGTGGCGATAAAACTTATCTCAGAACCCTCCTTGATGTTATATAAATCGATTGCAAATAATGTTTCAATCGGATAAGCTATTGAGAGAAAAATGGATTACAGAGAAAAATGGTTACTGACAAAAAACAATCTTAACGTAAAACGCATATATGAGCTCCATACTTAGCGGGTAAAAAAGCGGTATCTAAAAATTATGCCTTAAATTTTAACGATCCTTGAAACTGATACTTCGTCTGCAAAAAAACAGATCATTTGTATTCCTGATAAAAGGCCCAAATGCACAGGTGAAATTTACGAGTAATATTAAATTGTAGAAAATTGCCTCTTCAAGATAACGAGCTCTTCTCAAAGTCTTTTGTCATGTAAGCCGAACGCTTTTTACAATCGTTTGACGATGAACATAATACCGGGCTTTATTACAAGCGTTGTTAAAACCTTTTAATATTGAACAAATATTTTGAAAATAAATCCAATTCTCTCCAAATCCAATTTTATTATTACCCAATATTTATTAAAATACTTTCACTAAACATGGTTAAATAAAAATTCATCCTTCTCTGACTCAATATTTGGACAGAAATAAAAATAATAATATAACGACGCAGTACCTACCCAAACAAATTATCCTCGTAGAATGTCGTAGCGCTACGTGACCGTAGACGTCTACGAAATCCGTAGACGATCACGTAGTACTATTTATTACCAAAATAATTATTGCAAATTCGTCACCTGTGCGGTCTCCTGTCTTCCTCGTGATCCTCTTTCATAAACGAAGGTTGTAGACTGAACCTGCGTCGGAATTGGTGTCTGCCCTTCATGATGGTGTTTCACTTTAGCACATAATAGATTTGTCCACTGAGAGGTTGCGTGAGGCAACAGGCGCGAAATGTAATAGGATCGCGAGCGTGCGCGGCGACTGGTGGTCGGCAGGGGAATGGCGGAGGCAGTGTTACCCGATGCCGTTGCCGTTCTGTAGCGCATCCTTTAATGAAAACATAATACTTATAACTGTTATAACTTAGTAGGGTTGTCGCCTCCATCTATACTCATAGATAGTAGGTATGGCGCTGAATGCTAAACAGATTTGAACTTTGATTCGGTTAAATTGATTTGAATTTGAATATTTTAGGCAAACTCGTAATCGAATTATTTTCCGATTGAATGGATGTGAATTTGTGGCAGGTACTTCTATTGTGTTTGCACGTGCAAATAGAAACAGTAAAATGTTTATTGCATATAGTACATTACGAAAACAACAAGGTAAATGTGAATAAACACGAATTGTGCGTTTTGCAATGAAACAATAACTAACTTATAGCTTTTATTGTGACCTGAAAACACAGAAATATTTTAGTTTTGGTCAAATCAAATCAAATCATTTAATGTTTGTGAATTTAGTGTTACATTAAGATGGTAAATTAAAACTATTTGTATCACTAAATTCTGCCCTAAGGCTTTAGTGTAGATGCTTGTGTAGTTTAGTTTACCTACGTTCATATAAATAAAAATTAATAAGGAAATTTATTTCTACTACATAATTCTAACAACTCTAACGATTTTGACTTTTTACTATTTCTATAAGCACCGTAAGTAGGTACGATGGTAAGTAGTTATAGTGTACCTGTATACTATATTGTAAAAGAGAGCCATTTAATAATCTTTATATGAAAAAAAACATACTTTCTTCTCATCACCGATAAGTAGTACCTAAAAACATTTCAGCTCAGTACCATCCGTATCTTGTCATTATAAGCACTCGCACTGCCTAACTCAATGATTGCGTAGGAACTAAATAATAATAATAATAATGGTCGTCGTTCATATGGAAAAACATAATATTTATTGATGTTGTATAAGTTTTTAAAGTTTTGGGTAAATTGTATCTCTAAAACGTGTTGGCCTTAGGTTGTTAGTTTGTGAGAAGGTTAAATAAATACCAAATATTTCAGTTCCGCCTTTACAATGAGAATAGCGAAGAAATATGGAAAATAATACCATCGGCTTTATTCGGCATTCGGTCTTTCCTGAAAAATACTATCTGGATCTCTTCAAGGTAAGAGTGAATAGGTATCTTCTAGACCGTCATGCTCTATTGTGGGACAAATAGACCCTCAAGAATAGACATTCGTTCTTGATAAAAAAAACTATTTAAGTACCAAATGATGTATTGATTGTTCTTATACGAACAATTCTAAACAACTAAGTGGCAATATTCTACGACCCTGTTGATAAGTGGTTACCGTAACTTATGGAAGCTTGCAACATCAGAGGTGGCTATTAGTGCGTAGCCAACCCGGAGGCATAAGTTAAAAAGTCTCATGTGTCTGTAATTTCATCGGCATCCATATCTTTCATACCGAAACACAGCAATGTAAGCATTACTGCTTTTTCAGGGGCGATCTGTTTCACATAAGGAGCTCTAAAACGAATACTTCTAAACAACTTTTATTACTACTTCTATTTGAAGTAGATACGAAATAATTATCCAATACAACATGAAATGAGACAGCTACGGAGAGGAGACCCAAATGAGATCTCAGGTAAGCAATTTTCTCAAAGGAAATTCTTATCTTCTAATATTCCGGATGAAAACATGTTGGCAAATAACCAAATAATAATTTTCTTAATACTTTCAGGGAGCAATTGCTTCTATAAAGTAATGGAAACAGGAAATAAAACCATCTCGAACTCATTTTATAATAGGAAGGCAGTGCAAGTCTATCATGATCGAAAATTCAACATACAGACGAACAAAGAATCTCCTCCCTTTTCGAAGTCAGTTAAAAATAAGCGCGATCATGAAGACGAAAGGTTCAATTCACGAATGATCCATCAATCAATATTTATACTGACCAAACTGTCTAGGACGGCTGATTTCAAGCGCTATCTATCACGATTAATTTTAAAAATACGACTGTGATCTTTAGCTTTATTTAGCTACTTAGTGATAGCGTAGCGTGCTTGTAGCGTTATACAAGCTAGTACTACATAGTGATTGTAAAGATTCAAGCCTGTTGCTTGCCGGTCGACATGAATCCCTCAGCTTTCTTTACCTAAAATATTGAGGTTCCCCTAACTTTTATCAACACTGTTTTAGGACACCGTTCTGAGCTTTCTTTGCAAATTAACATTTTATGCATAAACACAACATTGTTTTGTTTGATTAAATAAAGGTTAAACAATTTTACGTGGCCTACGAGTACAACGCAGATTCAGGAGAATTATTTGAGATAATGTGTTTCTACTCCCTTCAGGTACAATTCAGTTTTTTCCGGGTTAGAAAAACCGTATTAAAATTTTGACATTTTGTGCATTCTATGTCACTCTCGTGATCAAGCCAATCCCAATGACACTTTATTTATCAAAATCCATTAAGGCTAAAGGATAAGCTTAAGAATTTATTGAATTGGCGGTGTGTAGCTGCCATATTAGATTTCTTGACACTTTATATACCCGATATTAAACCCGTGATCAAGACGAATCCAATGACACATCAAAATCCATCAAGCCATTAAGGCTCCAGCGAGAGACAAAGGAACAGACATAAATACATATATACACCTGAAAATCTTTACCCTCCTTTTGGGAAGTCTGGTAAAAAGACATGCTCACGAATGATATCCCCATGATAGGCATCTTCAGATCAATACTCAATACGTAGATCTGTGAAGATACTGAGCAGTATTTGAGCTACAATGTTATGATATTAGATTACCTGCATCGATTATGAGTTTTGTTTTTCATTTGATGAAGATAAGTATGAAGAGAAAACTGTTCCTCTGTAACCTTGTCTTTAAATGTATGTATGAATTAAATAAGTAAGTGAACTCTGTAAAATTGTGGGATCAGAATCAGGGGTCAGCGAAGTGATTACCACTTCTAACATTAATTTACCAATTGTATGCTACTAAAGTGACAACAAGCATACGACCCTCACCGCTGTTGGTAACCGGTTACCGTAAAAGTCTCATGTGTCTGTAATTACACCGGTACCTATACCCTTCAAACCGGAACATAGCAATACGAGCATTACTGCTTCGCGGCAGAAATAGGTATGGTGGTAGTACTTCCCCGGACGTGGCCTCCAAGGAGCTCTTCTAATATAAACATTAAATTTGGTACATGCCCGCGTTATAGCAAGTAGTTAGCATTCCACGTGACAGGTTGCAAGCCCATCGCCGCTTACTATAACACTAACCGATAGCACATGCCTTCGAAGATTTGGTTCTAGAGCATGCCGGTTTCTTTACGATGTTTTCCTTCACAATTATGAGCACGTGTTAATACTTACACATACATTTTTCGAGTGGAAATAATCTATTTGTGCACAACTCAAGACCACCGGATCGGAAGTCGGGGTACCACCCACTAGGCTCTACTACTACCTACTAATAATTGAAAATTTATGCGCATATGCACGTCTAGTCCGTGGCTCTTGGTAAGCGGTCTTTAGTAAGCTAGTAAGAACTACTCCAGCATTATTGATTGAGGCTGATCCGTCTCTCGGGTCTGTGTCGTGTGTCGTCTCGTGTCTCTCGTGTGTATGCCTTTAGTTTGTGTTAGCTCCAAACTTAAATAGGCACGAAGAACACTTTTGAATCAAGCAGGGAAATACATTCTTCTAAAAATAACTTGATGAAATAAGCTCAGTGTTGGAAATTTAGTTGTGTAAAGACAGCAGGGAGGCTTTGAAGGGAATTGCAAATTAGCGTTCTGTGGCGGTAGGGGTGAGTAGGAGGGAACAGGTGGCGACAGGCTGGTAACTTCTCAGTATTCTGCGGTGGGGGGACAATCGGCTGGAGAGACAAAGGACGGTGAAAAATCAACAAGTGAGTACTTTTGTAGCCGTAGGACAGTTTTTTTTCTTGCCTGGCAGAAAGAAGTTTCAATAACCTTTTACTATATATTTCAAATTATAGGTTACTTGCTTAAATACTCAATTGTGTGGTAGAGAATAAAAAGTAGCCGATATATAATACATTTATAGAACAAGACTCATAAACGAACTTCATTAGCTAAAGGCTGGCTTTACTTAGGTACCTACGTAATTATTAGTAATTAATTTGCTTAAATCCTACACACAATTGTATTATCAGGTAATGCCTGACTGATTTTGAGAAATACGTACTACTACGGTACTTCTAAAAATCCTGTTTTATTCGAGTGAATCGGTGATAATCGACTAAAATCAACCGAGTAAGATAAAACAAGTCTTTAGAGGCGGAGTCACATAAAGCGAGAACTTATTTCCTCGTGCAATAGTATCTGCTAAAGAAAAATAAAACCTGAAAACCCCACGAAATATAAAAAGAGGAAAATATATAAAGATAGGAAGATAAAAGAAAGGAACAAAAAAAACTAATGTTGAATTGATGGAGAGGGTCCGATGTGGTGTTAAATAAATTACGTACCTATCGCAATGATTTACCTTGTAAAAAACTTTACTCGTTTTCTGGCAATGTGTTTTAAGAGTAAAATAAAGTAGACGGTTAAGATGGTACAATTATCGATTGGCACAGTTAGACTCAAATACAGTGCTCGTCTGCGACAAACTTAAGTAAAAAGTTAGGCGTATCGTAGTGACAGAAGCCTATTACAAGTAATCAGTTGAAAAACAAAGAAACCTGACTGCGTGGTTGTATAATATTAATATCCCTTTTATAAAATTTAAAAACCAATGACACTTAGTATTATTTTATCTTATGTCACTCTCTAGGCTAAAAAGAATCCAAAGACAACGCATTTATATTTATACGGTGTTGATTGTTTTTTTTTAGATCGGAAATATAACCGCCGTATTAAAATTTTGTAATTTTGTGCATTCTATGTCATTCTTGTGATCAAGACGATTTCAATGACACCCCACTTGACAAAATCCATAAAGCCGTTTAGGCTACAGCGAGAACCAAAGAAACAGACAATTACAATTACAAACATACATACATACATACATATACCCGAAAAATCTCATCAATTTGGGCAGTTGGGTAAAACATTTGGTAAGAAACGCCTAAGTTATGGCTATGCTTATCTCAACTTAAGGCTCTTTTCGGTGACTTTTTTAGGTTATGACTTTTCTTTAGCGTTGCCCGTAGGCCTTTAACTTTACTCTGAGGGAGCATGTTAAAACTCCGCTTGTCATATCATTTTCATAAATTCAAGGATTTTTTAGTTTTACCACAACTAATTATTCTACGATAGAGCTTTAATTTTGAAATTACTTTTACCTACTGTAGATATTTTATGGATAATATTTTCGACACTTACGAGTATATACTCAAAAAGGCTGTTTTCGGGAGATAAAAAGTTTGCATAAAAACAATGTTCATTTTTATAATACGCCTTATGACTCATGAAAGAGAGCTAAATAATAAAATGGTTTATTTTCAGAGGCGCCTTGGAATAAAAATAATAAAGCCTGTGTAGGTAAATATTTTATGTAACTTGGAAAAAATTATAAAAATATATCCATGGGGACTTTCAAAATGCTCCAAGATTGCCGAACAATGGGGTCTAAACAAACAAAGATTGTTCGATGAAGTTTGGATTAACAGGTAGGCAGGCATATTTGGGCTGGAACTGCCTCAGGCAGTTGATTAAACATTGACTAAGACAATAGGTTCCTACTTAATATTTTAGAAGATAAGGTATTGTCCGATAACACAGTTTATAAACAGACAGCGCAGATGGTTATAAATCTTCCCCAAATAGGATCTATCTCCCCTATTTGGGGAAGTTCCTCAAGCTACTTGGATTTATGCTCATTGTATGAGTAAAATAGCTATCAATTCCTTTTTATTGGATGGGAAATAAAATTCCAAGAGGGAGATATTATGTCTCGCTACAAGTTGTATTGTAATATACAAAGTCTGTTAGGAAAAATGTTAGAAAACTGGGAAAATTATTTGTGGCGGTACAAAATGGTGCCCCAGGCACTCGCTTGGTACTGAAAATATTGGTACTGTGTGTACATTTATTTATTTTGTGACTAAGAGATTGTATTAATAAACAAAAAGTTTGGCGAAATATAGTTAATATTTTATCTAATTATAGTAGTAGAGGAAATAAATCTTCTTAATAAAACTAATGATCGCCGGCCAATAATGTTTTGCTATAATTTGGTGCTAGAAATTCTAAATGGAGCAGAAAGGTTTTGTAAACGTGTAACAACACTTTTTAGTGCATTTTTATTATATGCATTTTTTAGTACTAAATTAGAGAAAAAAATGTTTTTATAATACTAGTGATGTGAGTACTGCACAATGCTTCTTAACATCTTTTGAGTGTTAATAAAAGTTTATAATTTATTTAGCACAGGCATTAACGGTTAGCTACAATAGTGTTCAATATAACACTAGCTCTATATTAGTGATATTGGAGCGAGATTAGTTCACTTTTGCGTTTTAATAGTATCATGAAAGCCTACTGTACAACATAACTGCTTTTATCGAGGTTGTGAGTATCATTTTACAGATGTGTTATATATGCTGCACTTATTAAAATATCTGTGGCTGCACAAAGCAGCTGAATAAGCGTTTTATGTGATAGGATAATATCACAATTTTGTTGTAAATACTTATACAGCCGAAACGTGTTTCAAATCACATATATATCACTAGCAGTCATAAAATTTTGCTAGTTGGCAGACAGTTATGTGGCGGTAAGGATACTCTGAAGACATTCCAAAGCATAATACCTACCAGCCCGAAAAACAAGAAACTTTAAAGAGTATTGGTACTAAACACTCCTTGTTCAGCGATATAAATGACTAGAAAAGCTAATAATCCAAACTATAAAAATAACTACGAGTACCTATCTACACTGCGTCTTTCGGTTCGCAATAACCAGCGGTTGCCGTTTCTGCATGCCTATTGACCACAACTTTATTATTCTGAGAGCCATGTCAGTGACCTTGGCTCTCAGGACCAAGATGTTAATTGTTTTCATTTGTTGATTAATTGAGCGCTGGAGACAGTATCAAAACTTTAGTGGATAGAACTTTACGCAAACAGCTTGGCAAGATAAACTGTGAAACTCTTGAATGCTTGAAGAATTAAACAAAGTAAAGTTATCTTTACTCAAAACTTATTCATTAGACTAAAAACACAATACAACCTAACGGTCTTATAAGCCTAAGCAAAATCCTGCATTAAATAGGTAACCCTGAAATAATCATCATCATTCGGTAGATACCAAGACGGAAAACTTTTAAAACCTGGTTAGACTATAGGTATATTAAGCTAGAGGTATTTTTTGCTTTATGCAATACCTCGTTTCTGTGAAAGAGCTCATCCCAGTTTTGATATCATTCATCACATAAAACTATTTTACGGGTCTAGTTTATGCTGGTCATCTAGTTTTAGTGTTCAAGAAAAACTGAGATGAAGCTCTGACCTTACGCCCCGGGAGTACCGATGCCGATTGCACCAACTTTTAGTTTGAAGTTGACTTATTTGAGTGTTCAGAAGGATTTATTAGGTATACTCTTTGTTTAGAACGACACAAAACTCGGTGTATCTGCAAATACACAAAGCTGAGATGTGGCGCGTTTATACGATGCTTGCAGATGCAGCTACGACACCTTTTCAGGTGCCTACCAACTTTTGCTATCAATTTGTTGGTTGGTACATGCACCTGCTGTGTTGCTAGGACCAAAACGTAACATAAACGTAACTTTTATATTGTATACCTATATGCCTAAAATATAATAACAATATGGTCTCATAATTTGATAGTAACTAGTTACGACTAATTTCAGATAGATACAAAAATATTTTGTCCCTCTTCGTCGGCAAAGCAAGTCCCTAGTCTACCTAAAGGTCATCCAAACTACATAATCATAGTGTAATATATTTTTTATGTTAATTTGACCTATGGGTCTTATTCACATTATTTGCTATGGATTTATCGGGTTACTTCCTCTTCTTGCACAAACGCATAATAAAAAATGATCATACCTATGTAGGTAAGTACATCAATTCCGAGTTCATCCACTCGTAATTTTCTGATGCCAATATCAACCTTGTCGAAGCATTACGACTGGGTACGTAAAATACATCTTGATACGGCAATAATAAACAAAAGACTACCCTCAATTGTTTCAACCAATAACTTTTATTAGCGAGTATTTATTGAAGCTCTTGTCCTGTTTCATTATAGCTGCCGGTGATCAAATCATAACGATATCCTAAACCAACGAAGCGACCCCAGTCGTAAGACAGAGGCTACATTCCGCAGAGCAAGGTAAAATCTTGATGATAGAGAAGCCATCTTATTAACAGGAGCTCATATTTTAATATGCGTTTACCATAAGAAGTTGTTTGTGTCTTTGTTTATCTATTAGCATTAACCTCCGAAACGGCTGATCGGATTGTATAGTGGTTTTAGCAAACGATTTGTATCTTCTTAGATAGGTTTTGGCGCCAAGTACCTTGGGAGGCGCTGCAATCAATAATGGAAAAACAGAGGTTAATATATTTTGAAAAATTAACTTGTTTGCTAACTCCGCTTTTTATTCGTCGTTTCGGGTTACCTGCATGGGATTCATCTGAATTGAAGAGTTACGTCATAGCAAATCACAGTTGGTCTAGTGAAAGACCGCATACAAAATAAGCAGTGGACAAATGGGCGTAGTTACCATGCTGCTTACTGGCAACATATGCAGCCTTCAATATGTGTCTATCTTGGCGCATAATTTTGCTTACTTATCTCAGTGCTATGCTCGTTGCAATTCGTTTAGCTTCAGGTCGGCGCTGAGAGACAAGCTCTGACTCATTAGTCAGGTCACGTCTACAAATAAACCTCTCCGCTAACTCAAAATTATAGGTAATAGCTATCTACTCTATTGATTTTTTATCCACTAACCTTTGAAAAATAGTTAATAGTGAAGTTAATTTTTAGAAACATTAGTAATAAGCTCATGCCCTATGTGATATTCTAAATTGAGATATACATTCCGTTTCGGATACGAATATTAGCGTAAATAATAGTATAAATAATTTGTCACATAAGCACAATATAAAACCTACCTAAATCTGGTCGACTAGTTTGCAAACATATGTTGCAGAAAACAGCAAAGCTACATCGATCACTTTCAGAAGCAAGAAACCAAGCTAAGATAGTCGTCTCCGATTTCTTATTGTGGACATTTGAACAGATTGCCGACATAACTCATCTTATCTTGCTTTATCTACTACTCAGCAAATACTTCAAGAACTCGATCAGACGCACTTTTGGGGCGCCTGACCCTCTTATTCATAATCACTCGCTAACTCTAGCAGTTCACTAACTCTAACTCTGTCCTTTTCTAACATTAAACACAGGATAGACAGACCTTTAGAACGCTGCTAAAGTTAGTGAGTGATTATGAATAAGAGGGATAGTTTCTGGCTTAAGCCCAATGCCCACCAAATATTCCAACTTAAACATACTTGAAATCAAAAGTGAAAATGTATTCTTTAGAAATTACTACACTAAAATATAAAAGATCCTAGATAAAAATTTCATACGCATACACAGCTCTATCGTATGTAGGATTTATCACTACCTTGCGGAAGAATGCCTGACATTACATCTATCCGAGTCAGGCAACGCGGATTAGGGCCAAGCCAAATACCTACCCATGTGTTCGCATGTTGAAACCAGGCTTAACTTCCAACAGAGCAATTTACAAAGGGGAAACAACGTTTGAAAATAATTAGGAACCAGCTAAACTGAACAGTGTTGTTATTGTTTTTCAGGTGTTCATTTTTGTTACTAAGCTTTTACTCTTAAAATATCGTGTTGCGAAATTTTTCACGATAAAGCTTAAATATTAAATAAATGTATGAAAATACATTTATTTAATGAAGTGAATAAATAAATCCATTCATACCTCAGTCATCTCGACGATGGATCCATCTAATGAAGCATTAGTATGACTCATGTGTAGGTACCTGGGATGCTTCTATTTCAGCAAAGCCTTACAGAAAATACTCAAGAGCTCGTCATCAGCTTGATATTCTCACAATGGTGAATTACCATTATCGAACCTTAAGTTGTGAACTTGAGGTAGAAATTACCGTAATTTTATGCAGTACGACATGAAAAGCCTTTCTACGCCAATTGGGTACAATAGTAGCAATCCGATACTAAGTATCCTATAACAATATCTATACCTTCATTATTCAAAAACTCCATCCAAAACTCGGCAATGGCTACAGCTGTGGCAGCTTTTGTTAAAGCAAATAACGAAAGCTGCCACAGATGTAAAAACAGCCAAGCACGTTTATTGAGTTACCGTTTCTAAGGTTCTATGATTTGAAATAGTGAAATACTAATAAGCACTTTAAATAGGTACTATTTCACGCACCTTCCAGCACTTGGGTAAGGTGTTTTTTTCATAGAACAATGTGTGGGCCAATGATATCTCTTACCTCTCTGACAAATTGCCAAATAATTTCGTTCAAAAAAGTTGTTAAGTTGCGTCCTAAGATACAGAAGGGCCCCTCTGTATCTCAGGACGCAACTTAACTACTTTAGCCCCTCTCTATCTTTTTAACCTCATAAGTCATAAGTTTAGCGTTCGATATAAACTACTCGTGCCAACAAAAATTGGTTTGACGGATTTCCAACAACAACTTCAGGAGGAATAAGGCAACTTCGGCAAATTATCTATCTATCTTATCTATCTTATATGTTAGGGTCTTGAAGATAAGATATCTTAAAGACCCTGACAAAGTGTGATTGACGGATCTTTTTTTTCATATAACTGATGTTGGACTTCCTTACATCCGATGTGGGATTGTACATTTCCAGACAACGCTAATCTAGTGATATAACGCATATCGGTAAAGCTAGACCGGGATGTTACCGCTACTATTATCGTGTCGGCCAATGTAAAAATACCTACTAATTTCTCAGCAAACGCTCGCAACGCTAGTATTCATACAAATTGAAATAATTCATGCAGCAAAACGTTTCATTCAAAACGAATACCTGTGAAGTAAGTGAAATAATGAATTTCAAGTTCCGCTGGCAAGCAATCAAGTTTGCTCTATATAAATAAATAAAATTGAGCTCTTTTTCGATATGAATATTTAATTTGATTACATAAATTGTTTGCTGTATCGTTTATCAATAATACATCATCATCAACAGCATTTTGAAGTCCACTGCTGGAAAAAGGCCTCCCACAGACAAACAACCTGCAACTACCTCCATCCACAGACTTCCCGCAACCTTAAAGATATCATTGGTCCATTGGTCCATCGGTAACTATATTTTCGCGCCACTTGGCGTAGACTCGAGTACCTACCAAAAGTTTGTTAAAAGTTAACACCCCTTTTGGTCGACGCCGCTGGTGGCAAGAGGGTTCCCTCGCTCAAAGGATTTCTTTATCCATTCAGCGAGGGAATGCCGCCAGTGTTCTTGGTAACAACAAATAAACAAAATGTATTATTTCGATAATTTTTAACTCTAAGTTTCCTCTGTTTATTTAGATTACTTTACGTTTACTGTTGTTAATAAACAACTACCCCTATTACAAATATAAAGCTAGATATTCCTACTCGTAGTTGGTAAGATACGATAGCTTACAATAATGTTGCTGCATACCTGTACCAAATATGTACCTACTCAGGTATATTTTTCACTTGTAAATTAGGTACAGTACAGTCCAATATTTACTACATAATGAACTTATTTCTCATATGCTGGAAAAATCTGCAAATATTTTCTGATTTATGTTCCTACTTATAAAATCGCGGCACGCCACTAAACCATTTTGCAGAAACGTGCCCAATTGGGATATTTGGTTCTTATGGTAAAAGCGATTGAAAACAAATATTGAAAAGGCTAAGTCGACTGCAAATCAAAGAGTTGGTGCTTATAATATAAATTAGGGTCGATTGATGTCTTCTCAAACGATTAAATTCAAATTCAATATCAATTCATAATGAAGTTGTGAAATTAAATTAAAATACTTTATTGTATACCAAAAGTGCACATTAATAATAATAATAAATAATAATAAAGTCACCGCTTTTGAGAGACGTGCATTTCTTTGAGATTTTTTCATAGAAAATTCCATAATAGTTGTCAATAATCCATTTTTTGCAACATGTTCAAGAATAAATGAAGAAAGATTTTCTCCGGCTCAGCATTGTTTACATTAAAATAAGCGGCTTTATTGCTAAGAGTGATCTTTCCATGCAACATAAGGATGGATTGGAATATTTTTAAAGACATGGATAGTGGTGAGTTAATGAAATAGTATGAAGACAGATAACAAAAAGAAAAATATTTCTAACATCTTCTTAACTAGAACAGGTGTAAATAAGTACACTAGTTTATAAAACGAAGAGGAATAAAAACCTTTATACTAATATGCTTAGCATATTTAGAAATAAATTGCTATGTTATTTAATCAAATTACTGTTTTCTCTATTAATCGTTTTTTATTTCATTGTAAAATAAAAAACATGAGAGTGAGGACAACACTCAATCAATTTCCACTCTGTATGATCAACAATTGGCTCGGTTTTAGCTAAGTGTTTGAATAATGGAGCTTAAACTGCAAAAAAATAACATTTTGACGAGTTAAATTTTTTATTATCATCACCATTAAAAGCTCACTGCTTCATAATTTCTTATACCTACATTTTAAAACATTTTAGTTTACTTTGACTAACCAAGAGACAAAATAAACCTTGATGTAATTTGTGTGTTTGTTTAAAGTATCATATTAAAGTTCATTATTATGCAGATATTTTGCCCTGACAGGATGGTAAGTGCTTTTACAGATTTTGCTAAATGCACTACAAGCAATTTACCAAAAGATTTTTTTACATTACTTGCTAGTTTTATACATCACTGCGTAGGTCCCCTTGCTAGGGTTCAAATCAAATGGCGGAAAAGGAACCTTACAATTTAGACGTGCCCTTTCGTGCTTACACCCCGACGCTCGCTCAGTTTAGTTTTAAGTGAAACGATATAAAATTTGGTAAGCATAGTTGTTTTCTTAACCTAACATCGGTAAGAATAACTTTTTCGCGCACCCCTTATATGTAAGGTGAGGGAGTATTTTTTTAATAATAATAATAAAATTTTCACACAGCATCATCTAGCCCCAAAGTAAGCAGAGTCTACGTGAGTGATATTCTAATTATACACATATTTGTGTAAATACATACATATTATACATAGAAAACAACCAATCCCTGCCGCGTGCCCCGGATACTAGTAACAATAGCATTCGATATGAACTGCCAACGTAAATCGTTTGACGGATTCCCAATGACAACTTTGGGAGTTATAATGGCAACTTTGAACCCCTAACATAGTGTGCCTCGACATATCTTGGGCAGCTTTATTTTTATTTAGCCCAGCCCTGATAAGATACTGTCTCTAATCGAAGTCCAGCAGGGAGTAGACAAGACAACTCAATTACGTGCATGTCTACGCTTGTTGGACGCCCCATATAGAAGTGTACTATACTAGCCCGCGTGGTACCAGGATAAAAAATAACTTTTGCTTTAGACTAGCTCATAATATTGGTTACAAATTTTGACCGAATACGTGCAGCTGTTACTAACTGTTATAGATGTATACACATTAGCAACAAACATCGAAACTTTCGCATTACTAATATTAGTAGGGTACTAATTCTTATGGAAAAAGATTACCAAAACATGTAAAGTTACCTAGAAGGCGAGCGTGAATGGGATAGCTGGAAGAGAAAGGCTTCGGCAAATATTCTGTGACCAAATTCGAGACGTTTTGGAGGCTGAGTCAGAACTACCCTAAACCTGCGAGCTTCTACGAAGAATGTGATGAAGATGAATGAAGCGAAAAAGGTTGCCAGGATCGTAGCAAGTGGAAATAAATAATAATAAAAGATTTAATGGCTGTATACTATACAGGATATACCTACATCATTACATAACATTAACTTGCCATAATAACATAAGCACCATTGTATCATCAAGAATAATAATATTAAACACTCAACCGATACATGCATGGTCTTGACACCACACTAAGATTCCCTGTATCGTGGATATCAGGAACTACGAGTATCGGGGTACTAAAATACCCAGACCCGGAACAAATATCTCTGGAACAAGCAAACATTTTTCGCAGCGGGAATTGAACTAACACCTCTTGCGTTGCAACTACTCGCCCGCCGCGCCAAAAAGGTCTTCTCTGCACAAGCAGTCATGCTCGCATTAAGAGTATGAGTACCAGTGAAATTGACAGTGATGAGACTTTTCACCCGTTATGTCTCAGGGCCGACAACGCGTGAATGATGCCAAGCAAAGATTAGCGTAACCACTTTTACCAACAGATAGACCGTATGCATATTTATCTGACAAATTGTATAAAAAATCTAATCAAAGTTTGAACATATGTTCGCTTAACCTTTGTAACTACAGGTGTTGAAAAGATTTTATAAAATTTAGGTACTGACAGGCCTGAAATAAGTATATAAACTTGCATTCGCATCACGAAGCCCACTGAAAACTAAAACCCGATAGAAACAGGAAATAAACCATTTTCTTTCGTATAAAATGTTTGCCGAGATTGCAGAGGGAAGTGGCATAAATCTTTACAGATGAGCACGGGCAGAAAGTGTCAATGTGCATGTTATGTATCTAAGATGTATAGTGAACTATTTTATTATGGGCACATGCCCGTAGTTTGCAAGTAGATAGTATAGCAAAAGAATGAACAAAATGTTTAAAATCTTGAGTTGAGTTTATTGTTCAAAGTTCTTTTGACCTAGGAAAGGTATAACTTATTAATATCTATTTCGACTCATACCATAGGCATACCTACTACTTTTTATTTAGTGGAATTCATGAAAGCATCATACTTCGAACGTCGCATGGTCTATGGTGGTACGAAGCGTTTAAAAGAGTATGAACCATACCAATATTTGTGGTTCTATAGAGGCCTGCACACTAATATGCAAAATTACTTTACCGTCATCAACTTTAGCAAAGCTAATCCAAAAAGTTTACGTAGTAATCCCCCGTAAAAAGGGACTTATTATTTGTGACAGACTTTGGTTTTCCTAGAGTGACGAAGCGAAAACATTAGACGACAGATAATAAATGTTTTTGTTGAATTCGAGCGAAAATTGCGGTTTTCGGGTCAGACGCCTCCTCAATTTACAGATATATTATACTGGCTGTTAAAACTATACTTGTAATTACCTACCTACCTAATACTTTATACCTAATTATTAAATAAATAGTGCTGTAGATAATCTACCAAAAGCCAAAGGGTTTTACGCCCACACTATGGGGATAGACGAGAAAAAAATCATCATACTTTACGTGTAGGGGAGATATCAAAAAATTGTTTACAAGATTATAAATTATGGGACAGAAAAGGTATGCCTCAGTAGAAATGCTGACTGACATCTTATAGATGATGAAGGGTCAAAGGGTTTTTTTACACCCGAAATGTCAACAAAAGAGGCAGATTTTTCGTGTCACCAGTTTTTAAGGTTTCGTACCCAAAGGTTGTCAACGGAATCTTTTACTAAAAAGCCATCCTTCTATCCATCTACGTAATATTATAAACGCGAAAGTTTGTGAGGATGACGTTTGTTACTCCTTCACGCAAAAACTACTGAACGGATTTTGATGAAACTTTACAGTAATATAGCTTATACATCAGAATAACACATAGGCTACTTTTTATCCGCGTTCCACGCGGGCGAAGCCGTGGGCAGAATAATTACTATTATAATATAACTCTAGCCAGTTGACGTTTTCACAGAATTCATGCTAGGTTGTACGGCTTCTAGCATTGCGAATCATAAAAAAATATAATAAAAAAATATTTGTCAAAACTCAAAAGCGGTCCCCATACAAAGAAAGAATGATCTTGTTCAATAGAACAAGTTCCCTACATAAGAACCTAATTCTTATTGCGTCTTCTTATTGTTGGGTCTTAATGCGAAATATGGTTTAAGCCGGTGGTTTTTCAACCTGAAACTTTTTGGATCCTGATTTTTAAGACAAATTGTTATTGCGAAGCGAACAAGGTTTAAAATTAAACGTTAAAATAAAATAGCCAACAGTTTATTTCAAAGAGAGGTTTGATGACACACAACTGATAAAAAATACACCAGGCAGCCCCGGTTTATTTCTATCATAACTCAATCTCTTTAGAGAACCTACATTTGTTTTGTAGCCAACAGCAACTTATGTGTACTTAATTAGTTTTTTAATGTGTCGTGTGTTTAAGTCAAATGAACATTCCGCAGCTTGGACTACAGTGGTTTGTAATAACAATGTTTTTCGATAAGGTGTATTTAGTTTTTGGTTTAGTGGCCCTGACTGAACTCGAGCTTAGACTATTTATAAGTGTACGTGGTAGTGTATATTGTGTGTGGTACGGAACCCTAAGAGTATGTGTTTAGCTCGCACTTGACCGCTTTTGTTTATGTATTTAGATTTCTTTATTTTCTACAAAAAAATATAGCAAAGCTTCTTTTTTGAGTCCATCGGGTCTTCTCTTTGTTTGAACTGGTGCTGACCAGTCCTCGGCGCGACGGGAAAAGCGTTTCTGCTCTTTTATTAATTCACGGTTTCAATCAATCTGCTGATAAAACTACGGAAGGCAGATTTATTGGAGGCGCAGGGCTATTCGATTACTAGGGCACTTTCCTTTGGATTTTATTTGAATCTTGAGGTCAGGGCAATTGTATTGCATCGCATTTATATTGGAGTTTAACCTTTATTGATCTCGTGAAACGATTAGAAATTGCGGTAACATAAAATAAGGTTTATTTTTTCTGTAGTACTTATGAATACAGTACCTTTGTGTATTTTTAAAAACTTTAGTTTTCTATCCATTAAAGTTCATGCTATAAACTAGTTCATGTTTGAAACCTGAAAGCAGACCATAAAGTTTACAACTAGCAATTCACCGCGGCAATACGACTATTTATAACAATACGGTGCAAAATGTGTTTTACGGACCGGCAACCCACATTTCGCGTGTGAGATATGAATTTTAATAACATTTTGACGACACACCAAGCCTGGAATTGGTTGTAATCTTAATTTATCAAATGGATGTTAATGTGAAGAATCAAGAGTCATTTATGCTCATCTTTATCAGCAAACGGCAAAAGTCTGCTGCTGAATATAGAACAATGGCCATTTCCTAACAAATAACGAGGAGGCTGAGCTGAGCCACCTTCAAACAATAATATATCGCCACGCGTCCACGACACATTCGGTCCATGGAGTAGGGAGCTTATACCGTAGCTTACATTCTGGTTAGCCAGGATTTAGTATAGATATTTAGTATAAGTACAGATACCTGACATTGTATGGTTAGGTGTAAAAATTAGGGTCATGATTTTTTTCCTATGGCATCACTACATTATAACGAGGTGTGTCGCTATCCGAATAGAGATTTCAGCGTTCCACAGAGCTAAAGGCTATTCAAGGGATGGTAAACTGATAATGTTGAAAGCATAGGTGCAAAGTAACACGTCATAGTAGTATGTGTAAACAGACACATTTTGGGCCAGATTTAAAGCCCGAGTCTTTCTATCGTCTGTATGTTACCATTTTTTTTCAAAACTGACAAGACTACTGAAGTAAATGCGATTTTTGAATTTTTTTATTGTATGACTTCTTGATAGGCTAGGTAGGTTTTATAGCCAAACATCATCAGAGAACGCTATAAATAGAAAAGATGATGGAATACACGAGTATTCCATCATCTTTTTTTTAGTTAGTATAGATACAGCCAATTTGTGCTGTATCTATACTAACTTACAACGTTTGCACGTCTTGTCTGTAGAACAGTATAACACTGAGTAATTTGCCCATAACGTGTTCGTTTGGGTGTAAATTATAAAGTAAGTAATAGTTTTTTAAACCCTAGACCTCTCTAGCAAGCCATTTTTCCAATCCGTAATTACATTTTATTACCGGTAGTACCACGATGGGTCAAACTCAATGGTACTACTTGTAACGAACCTCAAGCTTATATTACTAGTTTAAGAACATTATTACTAACATAACGATCCAATGATCAAACTCAATGGTACGGGTAATAGTAACGGTAGGCACTAGGGCATACCGGTTTCTACACGATGTTTTCCTTCACCGATACGTGAACCTACACCTACATTTTTTGAGTGGAAAAATATATATGGACATTGGACAACTAGCCTCATAATTATACTAACAAAATGGCAATTGGGAACGCCTCATATTTTCAAGATTTATAAATATTAGTCATTGTGAAGCCTGGAAAAATAAGTGCCATTATTCGTTCCCTATATCCACTTGCCGATTCCAAAAAACCTATAAATACTCCTTACGAGAAAACCCAATTAAATGTATTGACTATGTATGTGTCTGTGGGATGTTAATTATTATGTATTCTTTTACTTTAAATGCAATGTCATAAAGTGCTACTATAATCTTCGTCATTTCAGTCAGCCTGTGCCAATACAGTCGGACGGGACCACACCGAGCGACGCAAAAGCTAAGTGAATTCGCTTACTCACTCGCGTCTACAAACTGCATGCACTTAGCACCCGCAGGGTAACAGCACCCTTTTACTTATTACGAGAAAAACAGAGTGCTGTTATATTATTCTCTCGAATAGTCGCTTGTAGGTACTTAACTAGTTTTAGTTTCTTGGGGCAGATACAGATTTTTTTCGTAAGGCTGATGTCAAACCGGAGCGTAATAAAGCGAAGCGAGAACGACAGCGACGCGGAAACGTCTGTTGGTAGGATTCTATGGACCGTACCGTTTTATGAACAAGTTCCGCCTTGGCCCGGCAACGAAATATTTTTCTGTTACTGAAATGTACAACATTCATTTAGTACGACATAAAAAAACATCTGATTTTGCTAGTATATGTTGCTGGAACAGTTAGGAAGCATGCAAGCAAATATTTAGTAGATTAGCTTACTTATAAGTAAAACTTAAACAGAAATGCCCTACGCACCTTGCTGATCCATCTACCTAGACAAATATTGAACTTTTCGTCGCGATAAAAAGGGGTCAGCTCAGCATGATGCTAGGTAGGCTACGTACTAGCAGTAGTATTCTGCTGATCCTACGCGTCAACTTAATATTATATCCCTAGTGTACTTTAATTGTACTAATGAGTCTACCTGAACAATCCGGCCTTTGTATGCATGTTTATATGTACGTTTGTTGGTCCGCTAATAACTGTCATTACTATTACTATTCATTCACTGTTGAAGAAACTTGAAAGCTAGGTAGGTTATATACCATCATCATTTTGACCATAGAGTCTATGCTCTTGGACCCCGTATTTCAAAAAACCCGCTTACAGATTAAACTCGTATTCGAATTTCAAAATTCTCCATTCTTCATTCCTGACGATAGAGGAGGAGGATTGACGTTTTCGTAGTCACTTTGGTTGCATCACCCCCCGCGCCGGTCGTTGCTTTATTTTTAGCTTACCCCGTTTGGAATAACCCTATTATCTCCGTAAATCGAAGCGATATTACACTATCTGGTGACTAATACAAAGATGACATTTATATCACATAGACTATTTCTCTCCTTATACGAACACAACTACCTACCGCAACGCAGTACTGGTTCTATTAGGGTAGGAGCTAGCGCACCTACTTACAAATGAATGAGGCAACTTTGTAAGCACGTACATTAATGCAAATTTACCTGCAATTTTGTAATGATCGTTTCGCCATTCGTTTGTAACATCTGTTACAAACGAAACTTTACGATCCTCGAAAACAATTAAATCAACTCATCGCTCAAGTACATACAGATTTTTTTTAGCTTATCAATTTGTCTTGGAATAGTATAAACTTGGATATTAAGTAA